>JAGIQG010000011.1:62498986-63698986 GCA_024679065.1 Sphyrna mokarran | reverse complement strand
TGCAAATGTCCCTCAAGCTCCAGGAAAACATAGAAGAACTGTTGGGTTAAATTAGAAACATAATGGAAGTGGTCTTTTAAGATTTTGTGGTTGAGTAAATCAGAATTTATTAAACATAGTGTTAAATTAGTTAATTAGTCTGTTGAATTCTTGCATAGTTTAACTTTTGCTTGAAACATGAAATTTGGTTTAGTTCTTTCATTTAATAGATGAGAGCTTGAATTTTTTTATTAAACATTAATGGCCTCCCTCGAGATCACAACAAATTGACAGTTTCAAAAAAGATCTTGGCCAACATCTGCTTCATCATAATAAAAAATTACTACTGAAACCATTAAATTTCAGGAGTTAAGAATGGGGCCAGATATATTTTCCAGAGAGTCAAAATAAGAACATTTAACTGCTTTGCTTGAATTTGAGGAATGCTCATTATTGATTAAAAGAACAGAATTCACATAATAACTTTAAATTTCTATTGCTAGAGTTTGGAATGAAAACTTCTTCCATTATCACCTACTTAACAAGTCTTTTATCAAATTATGCTGGAATTACTTGGATTGGATTAATTTATAAAATTGGTACTGAACTATGTAATGGTTAAATACACAAATAAAATGCATTTTGAACACTGCTCAAGTTGGTCTGCAAAAGTAGACCATAAAATTGTTAGTTTCAAAGAAGGAGCAAAATGCCTTACCCATTGTCCCTTTTCCCTCTGTATCATTACTCGACAGACTTACAAGGGTAACACCGCCAATGCTAAAAGAACAAAAACAAAAACATATAAAAACAAAAATATTGCAGGTGCTGGAAATCTGAAATAAAAGCAGAAAGCGCTGGGAAATTCTGCGGGTCCTACAGCACTCTGTGGAAAGAGAAACAACATTCAAGTTTTGAGTTTTTCTTTGAATGACTCTTCTTTGCAACTTTTGATAGTCATATTCCACTTGAAACATTGAGGCTGTTCCTCTTTCCACAGAAAGCGCCAGACCCGTTGAGTTTTTCCAGCACTTGTCATTTTTAGTTTAAAACAAAGTATGTTTGTTGTGTTATATCGGGTTGCTGCTGCAAAGATGGGAATGATGACAAATTATAAAGCTGCATTGTAGGAGAAACAGCTGGAAACATTTTCACTAAGGTAAGGGCACCACCAATAACCAAAAGCACACAGCCAAATAAAATTTCCGAAATGGTGTAGGTTTTACTGATACATACCTTAAAATTACCGCTAATAGTTTGGATAATGTAAATCTGTCTCCACTGTTGCTAGGAAACATTGCAGCTAGAAGTAGGGTGAAGAGACCTGTACAACAGGAATGTAAACAACCAACATATTAGGTCAGAAGCATAAAATGATGGGTGTGTGTGTGTATACGATTACTTAGAATGTTGTTTAACACAAGCCTTTATTAGATTAAGAAATTTAAATACACCCAACTTTTAATTTGAGTAAGGCGATAACTCCAAATATTTTAATTTGGTCAACAGTGCAATACACAATTACTAATGAATCTCTGTGATTGTGGGTCAAGGACATAAAATATGTAGACAAGCTGGGCCAGATAAGCATGTGGAAAGCAGGAATAATGGGGTTAAGTGCGATTAAATGGTTAGGGTTGCTGAAGGTGTAAACAGTAGGGTGATCAGTTTTTCAAAGTCAAAATCAAACACATTGAAATACCTTGGAAAGACAGGTTTTTGTGATAACTGACAATGGCAGAATTTTGAGATGGGGCAGTTGGAGATAGCAGGAAAATGTAATGACATTTTCCGGAATACATCCAGGCAAAGTTAACAACCCTATTAAGACATCAGATATGAACCCCAAACTTTTGTTTCAATTACATTTCTGCTTCATCTTCTCAAAAAAAATTGAACAAAAGTTTCACTTGTAGGATCCTTTGTTCCATACTAACATTACAGTGCAAAGCATAATAGTAAAACCAGCCTTCATTTAAATGTTTTATTTATTTTTATTTGCACACAGAATTCTAACAGTAGAAATTTTCAGTTGAAAATTTAAATTAGCAAGCGTATCTCAAGTGTACGAGAACTTGTTTGCAACCAGAACCACAAGCACACAATCCTTCACTAAGATTGCAAAGTTTGCTTGGATGTACAAAAATTCAACTTAACTGATCTGCGAACTTCCCCAGCACTGACTGGTAGTTTACCAGTGGATGCTTTCCGGCTACCTCTTCAAGTGTGGCTTGCAGCTAGTGGACACCACAATCAATCTTCTCTCCTGGCTCCCAGATGGTCTTGAGGTTAATTTATAGGAGTTATGAGGGTAAATTAACACTAGTAATTCCATAGATTAACCCCAGTGCCAAACGACTCCCTCATTGGCCTCCTGCTTTCCCCTGCCTGTTTCCTCTGTGAAATGTCTGATTAGCCATTTCATCAGAGTAGCTAATCAACGAAGAGAGCATTGAGAAGCAAATTTGTCCCCACACTGATTCTGCATGCCAATGAGAAGGATTTCTGTGCATGTGGGAGCTTCTCACCACAGCCGCTTAATGATTGATGAGTGGGCAGCATTCTGATTCCCAAGTTGCAGTGCAGCATAGGTTTTTTTGGATTTGTCGACTGTCAGTGGAATGGGATGGTTGATTTAAAGAGGATGG
The DNA here is from genome assembly GCA_024679065.1 of Sphyrna mokarran. Taxonomy (NCBI): domain Eukaryota; kingdom Metazoa; phylum Chordata; class Chondrichthyes; order Carcharhiniformes; family Carcharhinidae; genus Sphyrna; species Sphyrna mokarran. Next base: position 63,696,359 of record JAGIQG010000011.1, on the reverse strand, counting down.
GACTCAGAGGAGCCGAAAATCTGGGCAATCTAAAGACAAATGTGGGAATATTGGGGAAAAGCCAGACTCTTCTGGCAAAATCAGGATGTCCGGTCATTTTAGTTAACAGTGAATTAACTTTTTTTAATGGAAGTACTTTAAATGATGCATCTAAAAAAAATCATTAACAGCTAAAATAAATTTAGATAACAGCAAAGAGTATTGTTAGAAATATTGAAATTGGGTCAACAATATTTTATTTTTAAAAAATCATTTTTGAATAATTCACATCATATTAACTAATTTTTTTCAATCTTAAATCATTTCTGGATTCATTTTGGAATTTTCAACATACATTTACCTTTGGATTACTTATTTCTCTACAACTGTTATGACCAATTACCAACTTTGTATAGGTAGCAGTAATTGCATAACACTAGGTGGCACTGTTAGAAATAATTTTATAATTAAACTCATTTTTAGTAAAATAAAAACACTTCTTCCTGCAAGAGCAGCAGTTCTTTACTGATGCTTCTACATAGGGTTAATTGTATCAATATATCACTGTAGGGTACATTAAAAAATGAGGAATTCATCCATCATTCCAATTGGGCTCATTTGGTACTTCTCTTGAGCAGAATTGATACTGTAACATGGGAAAGAGTTTAACCACCAGCTGAGTCCAAGAATTCAAACCTTCTTCAAATAGAATTTTTTAAAAAAGCAGTCCTATACTTTTTCACAAACTCCAGTAAAGCAATATAGAAAATTAAATATGATGGGACAGTGCAGAAGAAGGCCATTTGGCATATCAAGGGCCTGATTTTACCATTTTCGTTCTCAGTGCTGAATCCGAACGCAATTCAGATTCAACTTGGAAATCTGCTTTCTGGCATCCGTAGATGCACTCAGTCTGAAAAACAAATTGCAGGTCTGAATCACCCTGCTGTGGATTGGGCTTAGGGCGTGCTGAACTGTGCATGCGCAGTTAGAAAAACATGTGAAAAAGCACATCCGTGTCAGGTCACTCGTGGGCTGCAGAAAGCAGTGGGAGTGGCCTCGGAGCGAAAAGTGACAGTAATATTGGGAATCTCTCTACCTCTACCCTATCCATCCCCTTCATTATCTTATATGTCTCTATAAGATCCCCCCTCAGCCTTCTAAACTCCAACGAGTACAAACTTAGTCTAATCAATCTCTCCTCATAGGCTAACCTCCTCATCTCCGGTATCAGACTAGTGAACCTTCTCTGCACTCCCTCTAAGGCCAATATATCCTTCCGCAAATACAGCGATCAAAACTGCACACAGTACTCCAGCTGCGGTCTCACCAGTACCCTCTACAATTGCAACAAGACCTCCCTACTTCTATATTCTATCCCCCTAGCTATAAAGGCCAACATTCCAGTCGCCTTCTTGATCACCTGCTGCACCTGCAGATTGGGTTTTTGTGATTCGTGCACAAGGATCCCAGGTCTCTCTGCACCATAGCATGTTGCAGCTTTTCGCCTTTTAAATAATAATTCCTCCAGACTATTATTACTACCAAAGTGGATAACTTCACACTTGCTAACATTATACTCCATCTGCCAGGTCCTCGCCCACTCACTCAACCTATCCAGACCTCTGTGCAGATTTTCCACACCCTCCATGCAATTTGCTTTTCCACTCATCTTTGTGTCATCAGCAAATTTTGTTACCTTACATTCAGCCCCTTGCTTTTTTAACTGCACTGTCTACCTATACTGCCACCTCAATGAGCAATGTACATATACACCAGGCCTCTTTGCTCCTACATTTCATCTACCCAGATCATCTATATATATGGTGAACAGTTGAGGCCCCAGCACCGATCCCTGGGGCATTCCACTAGTAACCAGCTACCAATCAGAATGGCATCCATTGATTCCTACTCTCTGCTTCCTATTAGACAATCAATCCTCTATCCACACTCATACTTTACCCCAACTCCTTGCACCCTAACCTTTTGCAGCAAAAAATAAGACGCACAGTTGCAACTTGCCAAGACTTCTTTGTTAGCACCTTCCAAACCAGCCATCTTTAGCATCAAGAAGGACAGGGAAAGCAGGCACATAGAAACACCACTGCCTGCAAATTCTCCTCCAACTCATTCACCATCCTGACTTGAAAATATATTGCCTCTCCCTCAGTTATTGGGTCAAACACCTTACCTAACAGCACTATGGATTTATCACTAACTGAATTGCAGTAATTCAAGATGGTAGTTCACCAACACTTGAAGGGCATTTAAGGATGGGCAATAAATGCTGGCTTTGCCAGTGATGCCCCACAATCTTTGAATGGACAGTAAAATGATACAAAAGCAAAATATTGCCAATGTTGTAAATCAGAAGTTAAAAACAGAAAATGCTATAAGTAGTATAACATGGAGCCAAAACACAGTTAAAATTTCAAGTCAATGACTTTCATTAGAACAAGGCTGTGGAAAGATTATCCACTTCAAAGCATGGCATGTTTGGATGAGAGTAGGGGCTACAGCTATAGATGAGCTGACTGACTGTAGCAGGAAGCTATTCAAGTCAGGGAGCACATAAGAACGCACTGGTGGTAGGGGGCAGTATAGTATATTTCTCCAGAGATCAGTCTTGGGACTCTTGCTTTTTCTGATATATACATTAGTGATCTAGATCTTGTAGGGGACAATTTCAAAGTTTGCAGCCGATAAAAAATTTAGAAGCATTCTAAATTGTGAGGATGATAGTGTGGAACTTCAAAAGGATATAGACAAGGTGGGCAGATAGGTGCAGGGGAAGTACAATGGGGAGAAGTGTGAAGTGATGAAGGAAAGAAAGAAGACCATAGAGAGATAATATAAAAAAAAGGATAAAATTCTTCAGGAAATGTAGGAGCAAAGAGGCCTGGTGTATATGTACATTGCTCATTGAGGTGGCAGTACAGGTAAACAGCGCAGTTAATAAAGCACATATTCTCCTTTGCTATATTAATTGGGTGTCAGGAGATAGTTCTAAATCATCTATATCTGTATTAGAAATAAGGTATAGCTTTAAGCAAGTTTAATTTTGTTTCTGTAAATTAAACTTTAGTTAGCTTTATATTAAACAAAGATGCCTGCTTGTCTGTGGGTCTTCGTCACTCTAGAACTGTGCCTGCATTGTGATTAAGGGTTTATGATGCAAAAAAAACAGGGTTAATGGAAATAATCAGATTGCTGTTTAGCAACCAGGGCACCCTGGGGTTAGAAAAAAACTTTTGAGTTTAGCTTCAAGCTGGACCCGAAAGAAGCCAGATAAGTCAAGGGAGCTGCAGTTTTCACAAAGGAACAAAAGCAAGTCTAAAAACCAGGTAATTAGGGCGAAAAGTATGTCTTCGAGAGACAATCAAGTTAAAGGATTTTGTTGAATGGTAGAGAAGGTTTTAGGGGCCCAGCAACCTACTCCTGCTCCTAATTTGTATGTAATCCAGAAGAAGGCAGTGTGCAATCTTAACATTAAAATTTGGCCAGTTAAGAAGGAAATAGGACGCATTTGGCCACATATACAAGTGATGAAAATCTAGAACTCTCTCCCAAAAACCAACAGAGGCTGGGTCAATTGAAATTTTCAAGGTAGAAACCAATGGACTTTTGTTAGGTAAGGATATCCAGAAATATTGAGCTAAAATACTTTGAGGTATAGATTAGCCATGAACTGAAAGGTGAAACAAGCTTAAGGAGCTGAATAGCAAACCTGTTCTTAATATCTCATTGAAGATGAGTTATTAATCAAACACTGTGATTGCCTAATAGCAACATTTTTTCTGATGCATTACAATCTTGCTCAGTAACAACAACAAAAATCTAATAATTCTATAAATTTACTTGTATGAATTGACATGAAAAACACAATTCTTATTCTGTACAACAGAATGGACAAGAGTAAGAATATGAACACATCTTACCAGATGTTGAGGACAAAATGTTAACAATAGCCACCTGAGTATCAGAAAGTGCCTCCTGATAGGAGAAGTTTGCCAGAAACCACTGAAAAATTAATTGTACAATTTAGACAAACATATATAGCATACAATTATTCTTGTTGTATCAATATTCAACTTGTTCAATAACTTATTAAAGTCCCTGATCTAAATTACGGACTCGTTAATAAACGTGGTTACTTGCAAAGATATGGGGCTGGATTTTAATTGTTGGGCTGGGGCCTGCTCCAGAGGACAAGTGTGGAAAATTGCGGGCTCATTCACCTCTGTGGTCACTTGAAAATTTGGACCATACTGCATTTACATTCAAACCTTTCCCTAAATAATGAATTAAACTGCACTGACGATATTCGTTTGTGAGCCCATGTTAAATATTTATTTAAGTACACAGTGGTCATAAAACACTTTAACTTTCAATGCAATTATTTCAAATGTGATGTTTAGAAACATAGAAAATAGAAGCAGTAATGGGCCAGTCCTTCGAGACTGCTCCACCATACATTTTGATCATGGCCAATCATCAAGTTCAATATCATGAAAAATAATATAATGAACAAGTATCTACATGTACTTTCTAAAGACGACTAAAAAAAGTAATTTTTAAACTTCCCTGCACTTTGGAAAAATGATGATTTACCTGTCAATTTTTAAATAAGCTAACTTATTTTAATCGATTGCATGCGATGAGTAACTTAACAAAAGGCACTAACCACAAAGCAGAAGAAAAAGCTGACTTTAGCTACTTGCGACACTGTTAATTTGCCAACAGACTTCAGCACTGCTTCATGGTCCTTTGCTGCTGGATAGGACATCCGAGACAGTTTTGCTTCAAATGCGTGATGGGCAGGAAGTTGCCGCACCTCCATAATGTTACTGAACCTAACACGTGGTTTTTTTAAAGCTATAAATAGAAAGGTAACTTTAAACAAAATTTTCAGACAAACGTATGACATTAACATCTATTTTTTTGAAAAACAAAAGGTATTTAGCTTAAATATTACTTTGGTTAATACTCCTCTCCCATTTTTTCTTCTCCATCTGAGTGAATACAGCAGACATGCCATACCATGAAATAGTAATTCAATGAAATAGTACCAAATTGAGCTATCATTTGTTTACTGTATCTAATATGTTGCTGAAAAATGACTTGCTAAATTAAAATATTGGCCTGGATTTTCCAAGGAGTGGCAGTCATCATTGGATTGCTTCTCCTGCCTCGATACTACTCCATACATTGTCAGGTCTTCCCAGTCCGACCTGGCAAGTAAAATGAAATGCAGCGTTCTTTGGAGAACTTCACTAGATTGCAGTAGAGTCGAGGTGGTGGTGGTGAGTGGAGGTGGCAATGAATTCTGGGCACACTATCTTTCTATGGCAAGTTTGAAGGTCTGGTGTGAATGTTAGGCAATATGCCAAATGAGCACATCAGTAGGTAGTAAAATGGATAGTATGATGATTCCCACGCTGGATAGGACTGGAAAATTTATCCTAAGATTTTCAAGATCCCTTTGGGAATTGAAAGGTTGTAATGTAAAATCAGGTTTTCTATTATGGTCAGTTTGTTGATGTCAATTATTTTGTTAAGGTTAAGGATAAAGGATTGAAGAACACAGTTTAAGCAATTGTCTTTGAGCGCATGTGAAAATGGACTGTATCATTACCCCTGGGAAATTATATTTTGGTTTCATTATGTTTCCTTTGACGTTTTGTTTTATTATGGTACTCCAGCAGAGCTGTCAACCTCTCTAAATTGTTTAACATTTGTTTATTCAAAAAAGTATAAAATGCGCTTGCCCATTTTAAGGCTTGTCAATTTGTTAATTAGATTATTTATTTTATTGGTATATCAAAGGATATAAAAATGGACTTCAGGGAAAGATCTTTAATACTGCAATATGCAAATAAAGCTATTATCAAGAAAAAGATCCATGTCTATCTTCACCACTGTTTGACTTGGATTCAGTTTTGTTATTAATATCATTATAAATCTGTGGAATAAAAACCTTGCATCTTCATGCTGTTCCTGTTTTATAACTACTATTTCCTGGAGAGGCATTCTTTTCCTGTCACACCTTAACACTCTCTTTCCACCAGCAGATATATCCATTGTACTTCTGCATTGTTTTTGTACTTACTTTGATTATATTCATATTTGATTTAAAAGATAAGTGGAAAAGTTGCCTATTTAATCTCAAAACTTCCAAGGCCTATTTTGAGTTTAGGTAGTACAATGGAAGACTATTCTGTTTCTTTGAAAATCACATTTAGCTGTTTAGATTTTCATTTTTATGTTTAAAAGCAAACCCAACTCTCTAACTCTGTTTCCACTGTTGCTGAGTTCAAAAAAGAATTCTGCTATTCTCAGACAGTTACTGAAGCTTTGAGCAGCTCACATGCTTATTGACGCTACCATCAATTACTGCCAACTTCTTACTGCATTTGGCTTCCGAGCTTTTGGGTCAATGTCCCAATTCCACTCACCACTCTATCAGATATGAGGGAATGGAGTATATGAGGGGAATGGGGAATAAAAAAATGCTTTGCAGAACTCAAATGAACTTAAAATATAGGTTGCCGAATATCTTGGATGGATATTCCCAGAATGGTCATGCATAATTAAAATTGTTCCAGTTCTATGATTCTTATTTATAATGTCCTAACTCTGTTAGAGATCGTGGGTTTGACTCAAAAATGTGTGGTTTGCACACCTTGGTTCAAGCTAACGGAAAAGATTTATTTTGAAGAGATATTCTCTGTAATGCTGAATAAAAAAACTGAAAGTCAAACAGCAGTCTGCAATGCGTTAATGACACCAACATCAAATCATGTAATCTGCTCTTAAAGTAAACTGCAACGCTTTTTGAATATATAACAAGTATATTGACATAGCATGCTTGCCTTTGATGTTTAAAGCAGGAGAAAGTGGTTGGTTGATCGTTCACTTTGACATGATACTAAGAGTATTCTTTATTTCATTTGGCCTTTGGCAAAGTAATCATTATTTACTGCCTCGTTGCTGACCTTGGAACATGTGTTAACTTCCTGACAAGTGAACTAAAATTAAGCTACTGTTTCTATTTAGAAATATCTAATTCCAAGTGACAACACTAGTTCAGTTAGATGCTGATTCATTTTGTGTTTGGAACAGACTTTGAACTGGTAGAACAAATATGGAAAAAAAATCATTGGCTTCTCTGTGCCAAAGTGATTAGGGGTTACATCAGAACAGAGTTTTGAAACACTTGAAAAAAAATTGGTGGGATAGTTGATGATGATGAGTCTATTACTATGAGCTCACACATGGAATAAAGCAAAAACTTTGAAGAGAATGTTCAAAACATTAATCACCATCTGATTAACAACTTGAAGATCTATTTAGTTTGCCAAATGGAGCATATGTAGGTGTTACTGCTCCACAAAAGGGACCAATTTAAATTCAAATACTCTGTGTTTTTGGGGAAAATAAATTGGCATGAAAACATAGAAGTTTAGAGTAACAATGGCAGAGAAGGTCAGTCAGCCCATCAACTCCATTATCTCTGTCAAGTAATCGAGTACCAAAGTAATTTTAAATGTTATCAGCATCTTTAATGCTTTCTACAAACTGAACAAAGACACACATTACACAAATTTTTGAAAATCTTTAGTGTCAAAAAATGTAGAGTTATTATAAACAGCATTCTTTGGTCCAGTTGTTTTAAGGGCATATGATGTAGACTTGAGACTGTTTGAACTTATTAGCATTCCAAGACGATCGAAGAGAAAAACAAAAGTGCTCTCCTGTTAAAGCAGCTTATTTTTTGATGGATTTTTTTGTTAACCAAATGTTAAGGTAATGCAAAGCTAAGACTTGTTTGTAAAATGCATCATTGTATTTTATTTTCACAAAGATAAAATAATCCGAAATATATATGTAAATTAGTAAGAGTTAATGCAGCTCTTAGTCAAGAGTAAAAAAGGGAAGTCACGTTTGAGGCAGACCCATAATTTTAGACAGCCAAAGCCCATGGGCTATACATTACAACAACCCTTACGTCACTTCTTCTATTCACAGCAATGATGTCGAGAGCTAAATCAATATCCTACCATCTCAGCTGCTGAAGACTAATGGTGGCTTTCTCAATGCCTTTTTGGCAAAAACATCTCTAAAAACACTGATGCAGCTGTTGACAGTGTGCGCAAAGCATGTGCTGAAGATCATTCTTAAAATCCAAACTACCAAAGATCATTCATGAGTAAGTCAACTCACCAGGTATAGATGTGGATATGGTAGGCATTTATTTCCCCCCCTTGCCCTCAGAAGTTGCCTGTTCAAATCGTAGTTGAGGCCTAATTTGTAAGGTAAAACAATATATCCCAGTACATACTAGTAACATCTGCAAACTTAAATGCGTCAAACCAGAATTCCTCACAGCCTGAATAGGACATATTTTGAGATTTTGAAAAAGTCGCAAATGCGAAAAGATACTTATAATCCCATGTTGGAAACAAAGCCTTCAAGCTTTTGTTATCACTATCATACATCAATGCATCTATTGGATCAGTACTACCAAACATGACAATCTACTCTGCGGATACTGACTTGAAAATAATTCATGCTTTCAATTTCAGATTTCACTGATTTGCACATAGTGCTTAAATGATGAAATGGCCTATGAAAGATATAATAACATAAGAACGTAAGAAATAGGAGCAGGAGTAGGCCATCTAGCCCTTCGAGCCTGCCCCGCCATTCAACAAGATCATGGCTGATCCGAAGTGGATCAGTTCCACTTTGCCGCTTTCTCTCTATAATCCTTAATTCCCTTGTCTATCAGAAATCTAAGAAAGATGTTGAACATAGGCTTTTGCCAATCTTATCTCCCGAATTTGGCAAAGGCTGGATTAAGACAGAGAACTACCTAAACACCTTGGGAGGAAGGTTCTTACTCATCAAACAATATGACTACTCATGACTTTGAGGTGATTCATTTCAAACTGAAGTTATGGGCTTGCACAGTTAATGGCAAGCTGCATATAAATTTTTAAACTGTTTTGAACTCTGACATAATCCAATTAAACAACTCTGTTGCCAGCTGACTCTATTGAATTGCATAGCAGATATAGAAGGAAAATTAACATAATTCAAAATAGGTTTTCCATTATTTTAAATTTAATCTAAGAAAAAGAGGAACGATAGCATTGGGCAGCACAGCATACAGTGGTTAGCACTCCTGCCTCACAGCTTCAGAGAACCAGATACGATTCCCAGTTTGAGTGACTGTCTGTATGGAGTTTGCACATTCTCCCCGTGTCTGTGTCGGTTTCCTCCAGGTGCTCCGGTTTCCTCCCATAGTTCAAAGATGTGTGGTCAGGTTGATTGACCATTCTAAATTGACCCTAGTATCAAGAGATTAGCAGGAAAAATATGTAGGGTTGTGGTGATAGGGCCTGAGTGGGATTGTGGTTGGTGTAGGCTTGATGAGCCGAATGACTTCCTTCTGCATTGTAGGGATTCTATGTATGCAAAACAGGTACACCAATATCACAAAGAGGAACAGAACATGGTAGTCATGCAAAATGGAAAAAAGGGCCAAAAGAGAGAGAAAAAGCTGGTTGGGATGAGGCGCAGAAAATATGATCAAAAGAGAGGGCTTTGAGGAGCAGAATTTGGCAATATGGATTAAGTAAGAATTCCAGAGGTTAGGAGCATAATGTCTGAACAAGTTGGTACGAACAATGGACAGGAGACACTGAGGTGAGAAGCCTTATTTTGGATACTGGTGCAGGAAGAAAGGTCACCAAGGAAGGACAGAGAGAGGCACTATATAAATGCAACAATATTGTCCAACAATAACTTATATTTATATCACCTTTCTGAAGGTACATTACGGAAACAATCAAACAAAAATTCCCTCCTGAACCAAAGACAGAGATAACAAAACAGGTGACAGAAAGCTTGGTTAAAGACATGTTGAGGAGCATCTCAAAAAGGAGGTACAAGTTTAGGAGACAATTTCACATGTTAAGGCCCAAATGATTGAATATGCAGCCTCCAATGTTATTGTATGTTACAGAGATGGGAAGGGATAAGACCATGGAGGGAGTTGAACAGGAAGAAGAGAATTTTAAAACTGAGCTGCACTCAGGAGTGATGAGTAAATGGGGCTGTGAAATCCCTTTCCCAAAATGATCTAATTGGTCTGCATTTCATAATATACGTTCACTATCTCAAGCTAAAACCTACCTGTGGTGTTGTCATTACTGGCTTTTTCATTGGCTGAATCATGAAATTTCACTGGGATATAAAGTGGTTCGCTCTGCAAAACAAATTAGAAGTAACAGTTCTGATGATAAGATAAGCATATCACATTACTCCAAATAATCTACACATATTTGATCAGCAAAATGCAATAGATGCTAAAAATGTGAAATAAAAGAAAAAATGCTGGAAATAATCAGCAGGTCCAGCAGCATAAGTGGAAAAAGAGTTAATATTTTAGGTCATGATCCTCTGAACATAAGGATTAGGAGGAGTAGGCCATTTTGCCCCTTCAGCTTCCTCTGCCAATCAATAAGATCATGACTGTGATTGTGGCCTCTATGCCACTTTCTTCTCTACCCCCTCCCAATATCCCTTGGCTCCCTTGTCAATCAAAAATCTACATTTCTCAGCCTTGATGACATTCAATGACACAACTTTCACTGTTCTCTGGAAAGATAATTCCACAGACTAATTACTCTCAGAAAATGATTCTCCGCAATTCAATCTTAATGGGAGATCTTATTTTTTAAATTGATCCTTTAATTTTAGACAACCACTCAAGAGGAAGCATTCGTCCTGTGAAGTTTCTTCATGATGTTCTATATTTCAAGAAGATCATTCTCATTGTTCTAAACTCAAATGGGTACAGGCCTAAACTGCTCAACCTTTCCTCATATACTACCCTTCATTCCAGGAATCAGTCAAGTGAACCTTTTCTGACCAGCTTCTGATTTAATTATACTGTTTTTTGAGTAAGGAGAACAAAAACTGTATACCATACTCCAGATGTCATCTTATTAAAGCACTGTAGCAACATTTCCCTACTTTTATAGATGTCAATATTCCATTTGCCTTCATATTCAGCTGCTGTACCAGCATACTAACTTTTTGAGATTCATTAATCAAGACATCCAAATCCCTTGGTACTGTAAAGTTCTATAGTCTCTCTCTACTTAAATAATCTACTGCTCCTCTTTCTATCCAAAGTTGGGACAAGTTCAATTTTTTCCATGTTATACTTTGTCTACAAAGTTTTGCTCAGACACTTAGTCTGCAAAAGGATTTAGAGAGATTATATCCTCTTGACAACTTCCTTTGCTACGTATCTTTGTATCATCAGCAAATTTGGTTAGCATAGACTTGGTACTTCCATTCGGGTCATTTATATAGTAGAGAACCCTAATGGCACTCCAGTAGTTACAGCTTGCCAATCTTAAAATTTATCCCTACTCTCTGCTTCCTATTAATTATCCGGTCATCGATCCATACTAATATGTCACCTTCTACACCATGAGCTCTTATTTTGTGAAATAACCTTTGATATTGTAGCTTATCAAACTCCTTTTAGAAATCCAAGTACACCACATCTAAAGGTTCCTCTTTAACCAGGTTGCTTGTTACTTCCTCACATAACTTTAATAAATTAGTCAAATATGATTTCCTTTTTACAAAACTATGTCACCTCTTGTATTATGATATTCTACATTACCTCCTTAATAACAGATGCAAACATTTTTCCTATTACAGATGTTAAGCTAGCTGGACTATAGCTTCTTGCTTTCTGTCTCCTTCCTTTCTTGAATGCAAGAGTCACACTGAAATTTCCTAATCTGCTGGGATCTTTCCAGAATCTGGGGAATCTAGGAAGATCAAAACCAATATCTTTAGTATCTCTGCAGCCACTTCACTTAAGATCATGAAATGCAGGCTATGAGGTGGATACAATTTTGTCTTTTAAAAAACGTTTAGACAACTACATGGGTAAAATGGGTATAGAGGGATATGGGCCAAATGCAGACAATTGGGACTAGCTTAGGGGTTAAATAAAGGGACTGCATATACAAATTGGGCCAAAGGGCCTGTTTCGATGCTGTAAATCTCTGTGACTTGTTTCTCTTTCATTCTAATAGATTTCCATTGGGGATTAAAATTAGGGTCTGGGAGTTTTAGTTTCAGACCAAGATATTAACGATTAATAAATACCACATAGTATTTGCAGCACAGAAACAGGCAATTTGGCTCTCTCCTCCCATTCCTCACTTAACCACATCATAATATCCTTTGATTCCTTTCTCCTTGACATGCTTATCTAATATCCTAGTTAAATGCATCTAATGATTTGTCTCAACCACACCACATAGTGGCGAAATGCGTTTCACATTCTAATCACTCTTGATAAAAATGCTTCTTAAATTCCTTGTTTGATTTAGTAGTGAATGTTAAATATTCATGAACCCCTTTTCTGCTCTTTCTCACAAATAGAAATATCTTCCCTACATCTACCCTATCAAACCCTTCAACATCAAAATGAAGGGGAGCAGATTTAGCACTCAGTTGAGAAGGAACTTTTTCACTCAAGGGTTCTGAATCTATGGAATTCCCTACCCAGGGAAATAGTTGAGGCTACTTTCATTGAATGTTTTAAAGACAAAGATAGATAGATTTTTGAACAATAAAAGAATTAAGGGCTATGATGAGTGGGGTGGTAAGTGCAGCTGAGGTCCATGAAAAGATCAGCCATGGTCATGTTGAATGGCAGAACAGGCTTGTGGGGGGAAGGGGGTATGGATAGCCTACTCCTGCCAGTTCTTATAAAAAGATTAGATATTATAATAGTAAAACTTTTCATTTATCTTCTCTAGTGCCTTTATATCTTTTTTAGATACAGGGAGCAGAACCATTCACAACATTCCTATGTAATCTAATTTAACATAGCTCCACTGATTTGTGATTCTGTTCGTCTAGAAATAGGGCACGGTGCTATATTTGCTTTTTAATAGCCCTAATAACCTACTTTACTACTTCTTGCATTGTGTATTTATACCCTCAGATCCCCCTGTCTTTGCACTTGTACACACATGCACTATAACAAAAACTGCTGCTGTAATTTCCTTAATTTCGTCCATATTAAAAAATGGGATCAATCAGCAATCTGAGTGAATGTTGTACCGAACACTGTATGGTTCTTTGAAATGCAGATATGGGGGGAATTCTCGTGTCCCATCCACCATGGGAATAATGAGCAAGGGGAGGTGGGGTAGTGAAACCATGCAAAGGTCCATTGACCTTTGGCAAGATTCTCCGGTTTTGGGTTGGGTGAGCACGCACGGAGAATCCCATCTATGATCACATAAGTAAAAATCTGCTATGATCAGGTAGTGTAAAAGGAAGCAATGTTGCTTTTCCTTTACACTAAAAAAAATGAGGAAACCTTCTGTAAAGTTAGACAATTTCAGACAGTAAGCAATGAGGCCTCAAAAATGGAAGGCCTAATGAATTGTTAAAAGTGTACTCATATGTTCTTACAGTATTAACAACTGAAGACAATTTTTTTTATTCATTCAAGGGATGTGGGTTTCATATATTACCCATCCACAATTATCCTTGAGAAGGTAATGGTGAACTGCTTTCTTGAACCGCTGAGGTCCATTTGGTGTAGGCACACCCACAGTGCCATTAAAAACAGAGTTCCAGCATCTTGACCCAGCGACAGTGAAGGAATGGCAATATATTTGTTCCAAACTCTCATCTGAATGAAAACGTTGATATATGAATTAACAATATACATGCAAGGAAACCTATAACACTGAATACTCACCAAGGAATCATTTACACTACTGTCAGTAGTGCAAGTTGCAAGATAGCTTTCAGCATCTGCAAACTTAAAGGATTAAAAAGTTAATAAGGAGGTACCAGGAAACAGCAAACCATATTGGAAAAGTTGTTTTTAATTGCTATAAATTTTAGCAGATTAATCAAACATTCCAGTATAAGCATTGTTTGGATATAATATTTACTGAAAACCACAAATTATTCAAACTTATATACTTAGACATGCACATTTACACTTAAATAAATCTATAATGACCATAGACTGAAAAGATACAATTTCATAATGGAAATAAATTGTAATTCAAAGTTTTTGAAAGACCCGTTACATTTTATATTGCCATACTTCAAAGGCCTACTTACCAATGCAACATGTCTTCCATTGGTACATTGTTCCCGCCAGGGCTTCCAAACAAGGAATCCAATGAGGTAAAGTACAAACATAGATGTTTTGGCGAATGTACTAAAGAAGGGTTTCTCATACTTTTTAAAAATATACTGAAAAGAAAAAACGGTTTTAAAACTTAAAATGCAATAAATAGTTTTTTTGGTTGGACATCACCGTTCAAACACATCTCAAAGAGCACACTACACAAAAATGCTGAATGATTAAAGCACAAAATAGATCCTGTAAACAGGAATAAAAAGTGGTTATGAGAGTTAAAAGTGAAACAAGGGAAAATATAAAACTTCTTCATTTCTGAAGCACGTAATCAATATTCACTTTGGTTTGCAGTGAGAACGTATGTCCTAAGTCTAATGATTTCACACAATGTGGTGACATGAAACTAAAAACAATAGATACATTCTAAATAACTATGAGGACCATAGTGCAAGGCATTAAAATTATGAAGGGCTTTGATAAAATGGAATAACTGTTTCTACTTGTGGATAAGTCCAAAACAAGGTCACACAGGTTGAACATAAGCACTAAATGATCAAATTGAATATCAGATGAATTTCTTTGTACTCCAGCTATTTGAGTATGGAAAGCAGTGCTATATAACCCATTGTAACTTTTTCATCATCCAGGGAGCTCAGGTTTCATGGGAATGCACCCATGCTTTTCAGGCCATTGATTATTTGCCTGTCTTTCTTTGATACTAAATCTATTCTCAACTCAATTAAATTGGCCCACCTGCATTTAAATTGCCCCTTGTCCTGTTCCATCATGAATCTAAACTTTATGATACTATGATCATTGTTCCCCAAGTGTTACCCTGCTGACACTTTATCCAGTTGATCCACCTCATTCCCCAGAACAGATTTAATAATACCTCCTTTTTTGCTGTGCAGAAACATATGGGACAAATCTTACCAGTCAATAAGCATGGCAAGCCAATAAGATTGAGCGAAAGGCGAAAAATCGGGTTGCACCAAGTTTGTCACCTCACAACGTTGCCAGTGAATCCACTCTATGCCCTTATTTATTACATAACTTAAATATAATTAATGAGATCCAGATGCTATCTTCTAGGCTCACTTGCCTTTACATGTATGCCTGTCAAGGTCCTCACCAGTGAGGATCACATATAGTGCCCACTAATGGGAACTTTACGTGATGGCCTTGCCAGTGGGTGGGACTGAAGCAGGGCCAGGAAGTATCCCAGGCAGTGCCAACTAGCACCCTGGCAATGCCAAACATGAAGTAGGAGGCAGAAGGAGGGAACTGTGCACGTGGGAGATGTGATTGATCAGGGTGGCAATCAGTGTGGGGGAGGAGGAAATGGTGGTGACAGGAGATCTCCCAGTATACCTCACCCCCGACTGGCGAGAATCACATCCTGGCTCTTTTTTCCCTAAGTGCCACACAATTATAACTGCGAGCTCACCCAAAAAGACATTACCATTATTCTTTCCCATTTTCATGCTCGAGGAGTTTGAGAGGTGAAGTGTGGGCGAAGGAAGTGAGGTAAGCCTTCACATTCATCTGCCTACTGAACAGTGTCTAAATCTCTTCAAACTGAGAGACAGAGAGAGAGACAGACACGGAAATATTTTTTAACCTAGTCATTTGCACCTGCATCACCACCTTGATCCTGCCTGACATTCACCTCAGCCAGAAGAAAATCTGTCTGCCAGCACTGAGGCAGGATGCTATGTTGGGAAAGTTCCTGACTCCAAATGTTCACCTGCCATGATGAGAATCCAGTCCTGAAGTTCACATCTCAGTCAAAGTATGGCAATAGACAGCAATGGTTGGAAAATGCAAATGAAATGATTCTGCAAATGACTTTAACTGAAACTTCAATAATGTAGAATGAATACTGCAAAGAGCTTTACGACTGCTCAGGTAACTTTTATGGTCATGAATCTTTCAGTCTATCTTGTGCAGTGAACCATTCTTAAATGGGCAAAAACCTCCAAAATAATGAATTTAAGAAAACATCAGTTTTGCAGAAGGCAATATAAGGCTACAGTACTCACTGAGGTAAGCTCAGATGAAACAACCCAGATGATATCGACAATCAACAGAATAATAATTCCAAGGATCATACGCCGCCTCTGAGGAGAACTGCTCTGCGAGCTCATTCGATTCATGATAAACAGCCACACCATTTGTAATCTTTTGAAAACAAATCATTTTACAGTAAATACCAAATATTTATTTGATCTGACTTTGAACTCTCTCTAATCTCACTTTTGTTTGCTCTTTTACTGTAGAATTTTGTCTTTGTTCACTTGTTTCTCTGTTGTAACCCACATAAACCCACAACCCTAGTATGTGTCTGTTTCCATTATTTCTCTTTGTCATTTATCTGTTTGAATTTTCCTTTTTGGATCGATCACTCCCTCTTTTCCAGACATTTCCCTGCTTCTTCAGTTTTCATGTCGTCATGATTGCTTTCAGTTCCTTTCTGTTGGTCTCATGTCTCCCTTATCACCTGATTTTTCCTCTCTCCTATATTGCTCTCACTCCCATTCTCACCTTTCCTCATCTATGTTTATAATTTATCTCTCTTTATCCTTACTTTCTTTATGGTTCCTCTCACTCTTTCCCATTTCTTTCTACATTTGTATTTTTATTGGCAATTTGAGCACACAGGATTACTTCCCTGTATGAGAAAAATGAGAGGTCTTAATATTTTTTGCAATATCACTGTTAATGTATCATATACTAGGAAAAAACTCATGTGTGATAGCATGGGTGTAACTGGTTTGGTGAAGCTGGCTACAGTTAGCAAAGTTAAAATATCAATATAGGATGTAAAGACAAGTGGTTGAAATATTAATGAACAGGGGGCCAGGGAACCAGCTTGACCAGGAATTTACATCTGACAAATAGGAAAAGTGATTTTAAAGTTGATTGTTGGATTTCAAAGAGAACACATAATTATAAGGTCATAAGGCAAAATAGTAAGTTTACTTTATAAATATAGTCTTCAAAAAGTAATACAAATGATTGATCAATTCTGGGAAAAGGAGCTTCTCAAAGGATATAGAAATAATAAAGTGGGAGGTCAAAGGGAAAAATCATATTTAAAATGAAAATGAAGGTTGTGTGCGTGGCTGAGAGATCTTGACTAAGACAGTGTGCACTGACGCCAGACCAATGGTTTTGTCCCCATTCTCAGAAAGAGATTTCCCCAGTGCAGCAGAGCATTGTGTGGTAATGTTATGAGAATTTTGCAGATGAGAAAATCTATAATGACTGTTGCCATCAAAAGAGGGTTTGAGGTTATTTAACCCAACATATTTTAGGAAATGTCTCTAACATACTGCTAATTGTGTAAAGGTGTTCTTGTGTCCTTAAATGTTTTGTTTCTTGATTTTTAATGTGTCAAAATTTAATATTTAATATCATCACAAGTGGTCTGGAGTTGATATATGTTGATTCAGATAACATCTCACAATACATAAGTTACAAACTGATGTGGCAGCTTGTTCCATGTTTCCCTTTGAGATTTGGGCAACATGGAGCTTACCATCTCCCGTGCCATAACATTTGACTCACAGATCTATCAATTGTGATTGAAGGAACTAAAGCACATGTTCTTTCAGGTCATGCTACAAATGGAGCATTATTTCTGGGAGGAAATGGTCTGCAAACAGGGACATAGACTGTGAGAAGGGCATACAAGTAGACCTCTTTCAATATTAAGGACCACTTCAAAACAGCTTATGAACAGAAGTAGGCAATTTAGCCTCTCAAGCTCAATTCAATGAACATGGTTGATATACAACCTAATTCCACATACTCTGTTTTTCCCATATCCCATAAAGCTTTGGCTCACAAAAATCTATCGAGCATAATTTTAAAATTAACAATTGATCTAGTATTAATTGCCAATTTTGTGAGTTCCAAATTTCCACGACACATTGTATATTTTATTCCAAAATGGGATGTGGGCATCATTGGCTGGGCCAACACTTTTTGCTCTCCCCTATTTGTATGTAGAGGTGTTTCCTAATTTCACTCTTGAAAGGTCTGGCTTTTTTTTTGCATTATGAAACTTAGTTCTAGACTCCCCAGTTAGTGGAAGTGGTTCTCACCATCTACTTATCAGTTCCTAACATCTTGAAGACTATAAATTGTATCTCTCTTTAACTTTAAATTTTTCACAGAATAACCCTAGATTGTGTACTCTCCTTCCGTAATATAATCTTAGAGTTAGTCTATCATTCTAGCAATTTGGTTTAAAACTCTCGGGTGGAACCTAACTAGTTCTGGGAGTTTTGTATTCTGTAGCCATTAATTTCTTCATTACTAATATCTTGCTTACATTAATTTTATACATTAACATTAATTAATGGGAAAAAGTAATGTTGTCAAACATCAACATATGGAAATTGAGAATTATCCTTTAGAATCCTAGGCTGCATAATGGCTTTCAGTCTGCATTTCAAAGATAATTAATTCTATATAGAGTTTTGCAAGCCTCTCATCTGTTGTCTGTGTGCCCTCCTTGTTTCATCAGCAAGAACTCTTCAAAATACAGCTAACAAAAATACAACAAAACTTAGTCCAACTTATAAATCAAAGAAAAGGTTTAATAAAGAAACATCATTACTTCAAAATTAGGGCCTCGCTCTGGGCCACTCCAAGCTCCCACAATTCTACATTGTTCTTTATTTATCATTGTGACTATTTCATCACTCTAATTGCTTCCATGGTTTAATGGGTCAGCTGACCCTTACATCTTGTTCCCATCGGTTACACTACATCCAATACAAAGTTGTCACTGGTTACATTCTAACACTCCTTCTACTCTGTGGTTGTTGGGAATGCTTTCATCCTGTTCTACTTGCATATTTTTTATCGGTGCAAAGCAATGTTTGATATGCATTGGTGCAAAATTAGTGCAAAACTAGTGTGGCAGTGATACTGCTTACCTTGCTCCTATCAACTCTATAGCCAATAATGTGAAATCACTTCTGCAGCTAATCCTCAGATTAAATCACCACCAGTCAGCTCTTCCCCTCAAAGCCCAAGGTCATCTGGCACTATAGTGACTTTACCCTTTTACGGATTCTGCAATGCAATGTGTGCAGTAAAACGGCAGTTGAGTGCAACTTCAATGTATTCCTAGAATATTCATTATTTTTAATGTTAGTCAAGACCTAAAGCCAAGACCTACCTATTGATGAGCTCCCTTGTTAATAGATAAGAGTGACGCAGAAGCTGTAGCATGACCTGAGTGCAATATTAATACAAGTGCTTATTGCTTATTTCTTTTTAACTATAAAAGGCCAACTATGTATTGTATATGGCATCGAGGACAATATTAATGAAGCAATAGGGAATATGAAGACTATCCAAGAGGTCACTCTTTACCCTTGGAGGAGCTTTTTGAAGTGTTTGCTGGATTGATCGACACCTTATACCGTATTAACTTATGAATGGAATAGTTAAATGATTATCACTCAAGATTAAATAATAGCTGTTGAATTATATGGCATCTTTTACGTTGTCTAAATGTTTTAATCAGCGTACAAACTGACTAAACAGCTTGTTTCAACAATCATATTTATTTAGTACAGTAATCATCTTAAGTCTCCTCCTGGTTTCAAAAAGCTTCAATAGGAAAATAGTCGAAACAAGCTAGAAGGAGAAAATATGCAGTGTTATGGAGAAAGGACAAGGGCATGGAACTAATTGGAGAGCTCTTTCGCAGAGCTTATATTGGAATGAAGGGATGCATGGCTTCCATTTATGCAGTGGTATTCCATAATTGTGTGGGGATGTATAGTTTGCAGGCTTTCACAACATACAGTAGTGAGTTCCTTGAATTCTTGCAGAGGAAGATATCCAATTATTCTGTGATGTCATAATTCAAGCTTTCCATTGTTATCGTAAATGCTATTTAAAAAAAAGCCAGCTACTTAGAGCTTGAAATTTCAAAGCTGATACAACTGTCAGCTACATTTTCATACCTATTAATTGCAGTGGTTTAAGGACAGGATGAGTCAGTTGCTAAATATCACAACTATATTCCAGCAGCAAACTATCCACAAACAAATCCAAAGGAAATCTGAACGTAATTTAGAATCACTGTATCTTTAGGATTTAAAAAAAACTTATTGCAGAAAATATTAAAAAAAAAGCAATGCCCATGCAAATTTTTGCTTTTTTTTAATTTGTTTTTTGGATGTGAATGTTGTTGGCAAGGTCATCATTTATTGTCTGTCCCTAATGCCCTTGAGGAGGTGGTGGTGAGCCACATTCTTGAACTACTGCAGCTCATGTGGTGTTGGTACACCAACAAATGTTACTAGGGGGAGAATTTCAGGTTTTTGACCCAGCAATATCTATATGGTTGTTTCAAGTAGGTAAAAAATATAAATATTTTTGTTTAGGTGTACCTCAAATACTTTTTCATAAAGCCAGCTTCTTGAGTCTAAATGAAAATTATGAAGAAATGAAGTCTCTTGTCCTCACCATATCAAATCTTACTTGTGTTTCACCTACATTAAAAAAACATAAGTTAGTTAAAACCAAACTGGTTTACAATACTACAGAGATGCTAACATCAGCTGAGACTTGCAGTGACAGTCAACTATAACCCTGACAGAGTAGATTTTGATGTCCGTAGCATATTACTCCAAAGGTCCTCGAAGCAGTAACTCACACAGTATTTTACACACAAGAAACATATTCTACCAAAATATTCAAAAAGTATCTGCATCATTGTTAATAACTGGAAAATTTCCTTGAACCCTATTATACATCTAATATATGCAAACACTATTTTAATCAAATGATAAATATAAGGAATGGAAAAGTTTAAAAACTGAGAAACATAGGATGCCCAAAAAAGGGAGCACTAAATGTACTAATGATCGACATAAAATGGAATTAACAAAAGCCACTGTCTTAAAAGCTGTTAAGTTATGGGATTATTTAAAAACAAACAGGGATAAAGGGAACTTTGAAAATCCTTCACAAATCTTTCACCTCAATATTTACAAATTAAGGTGAAATAGTGGCTGTAGAGACTTGTGTTTGGAGGATGTGGAAAGACATTGTTTCATTTAAGAGACTGTATTTAAAAAAGAATCAGTGGCATTACAAATAGAAATGTTGCAAACCTGGGTCTTCTGTGAACACCAATATAAGACCAATTTGGGAAGATTAATTATATTTTTCAAAGACTATTCCGAGATGAGAATTTTGCCAGTAAAATGACAATATGTTCCCTTTTGAAGATTGTTTCGTAACAAAGCTGTGGAAGTTTCAAATGTTGCATCATAAGATTGTGAGTCAGGCTTTTCTACAACAACTCAAGTAACTCACTGCTCCAAACTGCATATCTTCAAAACTGAGGTGTGCTATGTTCTCAGATAAAATCATGAAATGATACAACATAAGTCATGCTATGCTGACTTTTAGAAAGAGTTAGCCAATTAACTCCAATCACTTGCTTTTTCCCTATAACACTCAAAATTTTCAGAGCAGAAGATAATCCGTGAATCTTTTCAAACTGTCTCTAATGACTTTGAGAAGGTGGTGGTGAGCCACATTTTTGAACTGCTGCAGCTCATGGGGTGTTCGTACACCAAATGTTGCTAGGGGGAGTGTTTCA
Organism: Sphyrna mokarran; assembly: GCA_024679065.1. Classification (NCBI taxonomy): domain Eukaryota; kingdom Metazoa; phylum Chordata; class Chondrichthyes; order Carcharhiniformes; family Carcharhinidae; genus Sphyrna; species Sphyrna mokarran. Next base: position 63,674,529 of record JAGIQG010000011.1, on the reverse strand, counting down.
GGTTTTTGACCTAGCGATATCAATATAGTTGTTTCCAATAGGTAATTTGTTTTACTTCAGCTAAGGGTCCACTTTCAGAAATTAAGGAATATTTGGTAATTTACGGGTCAATCACAGTCACTCTGCATGGATTTTTAAAGGGCATTGCCAATAGTTTGACTAACTTTATTTAACTTTTGGAGTAATCACAAGGGACTATATACAACACTTACTGCAAAGGATATTGATGAAGCTCCCTCTGGAGTGTCCACTCACCTGCTATTGGCCCAATTCTACTCCTGCCTTTTCTGGAATCAATAAGACAGCTTACTTCACTCCTGGTGTCCAGCTCTTCCTGCTTTCCCTTGTGCTCCCCATCCATATGCAGCTGTGATAGTACATGGAACAATCAACATCAAGAAAAATCAGAATTCCCACAAAGACAAACATGGAGTATGAATACGGGTAATTGATCGATTTTAGAGTATTTTATCTGTAAAGCTGGGGAACAGAGTTCTTTTTAGAGATGAGTCATTTTACGAACAGGTATATACATTGAAAGTTTCCTTGAATTTTGTTGTACCTCTATACTTCCGAATTAAAAAAAAACAGATTAAGCACCAACAAAATCTTTAAAGTTATTTAGTCTTTAAGTTTACCAATAAAATACAATCAAATTCAAGTTTATAAAAGATATTAACTGTCAGAACCAGGTCTCTACCAAAGTCTAATTAACTTTAATGTTCAATAGCAAAAAACTTTTTATAACATAAAATTTATGTTCAATAGCAAAAAACACTCTTACTTAAATTTGTGTTCTTAGACTATAGAACTTCATCTAAATCAGAAAATAAATTGTTTTTGCAATGCATAATCCAAACATTTGTTTCCCAATTCATTAAATTCTAGATGTATCCAAGAAAATTAAAAGAGCTTCACCTTGCTGAATGCATAAAATAAGATTCCAATTGTGTGATCATTCATTTTTGAGACCATTCATTTAGGTTCAAATCTAATGCAGACTGATGAGATAAAAGTTTCAGCTGCTTGCTGGCTAAGAAGGGGCCCTGTTAAATGAGGCTAAGTAGCCTCAGTGTAGTTCTAACTAGAATTGGACCTACTGCACAAAACTAGCCTTACTTTAGAACTCATTTGAAAATTCACTCAGAGAGGCCACAGGATGTGAAAAATGGAGAAGTGCCACATGGATGCAGTTAGGCCTGCTCTTTTGAGATTGGGGCTGAGGCACAATGTTGGGGCTTTTTTTTATGAATCCAGATGTACTATTCCTGACCAGAGGTGATTTTAACCTGATCTGAAAGGGTAAGGGATCCATTTCATTTCTCATCGTTCTGAATACAAAAGTATTTTAATTATTGATTTTGTATACACATAGAGAATTTAGCTTTCACGAATCTGGTATTATTAGAATACTTAACAGCTTAGATAAAGAGAATAAGATGAAGTTGTTCCATTTCAACAAAAGTACAAACAATATACCAAACACATGAATTGGGAAAATAGTGAATAAAAAATATACATTTTGTGCATTTTTATATTTCTATTATTTTATAATTTGCCCTTAATAGCAAATAATCTTGTAGTTTAATTGGAGGAAAATACCTTCATGTAGTGATGAAATATTCAAAGGCTGTCACAGGTGTGATGGCACAGAGGTCAGGAGTGTGGCCTCACATTGCCCAGGGCCTGGGTTCAATTCCAGGCTTGAGTCACTGTCTACATGGAGTTTGCACATTCTTTCCACCTCTGCCTGGGATTCCTCTAGGTGTTCTGGTTTCCTCCCATCCTCCAAAGATATGCAGATAAGTTGACTGGCCATGCTAAATTGCCCCTTAGTGACAAGAGGACTAGCAGGGTAAATACATAGGGTTATGCAGATAGGATCTGGGTTGGATTGTTGTTACTGTAGATTCGAAGGGTCACATGGCCTGCTTCTGCACTGTAAGGAATCTATTATTCTATTCTACCAAATACTGCCTTATTTAGAATAACATACAGTACAATGGTCATTGGGTACTTGCTAACATGAATCATAATCAACATGTTTTAACAACCATCATGTGTGGTGCAATCCTTTGAAGAAACAACTTACATTTATCACGGGAAACTTCCATCCTACAGGGGGTTATAAAATAAAAAAGGGTAAAGGAACAGAAGATAAACCATCTTAAATCAAGTTCTTACAACCTAAAGTTGTGAAATTAGGATTAATTTTGCATCAGATATTTAGGAATGACATTTTTTCCAAATACGTTATTATAAATACACATTATTTTAAGATACATAGATTCACATTCAATTCGGAAGAAGACTTAGCTTTGTTAAACATGCAAACACAGCCATTTGTTAGCTAAGCAACTTAATATTTAACAATGAGCTTTTTCTAAACAACACAACAATGATTACAAAAGCTCACAAAACACTAGTGAGAGATATGCAGAAATGATTGCTCTTCCTAGAACTGAACTTCTTTTTAACTGACTGAGAAGTAACTGAGGTCATTTTGGCTGTCCTACCTTCTCAGTTTATGCAGATTGCAAGATCAATACTGTAAAGTTCACCATTTTGATTGTGGACTTCTGGATTGTATTTAGCAATAGGTAAAAGTGTGTTATTGTAGATCTACTTAGTATTTTGTTTTTGAAGATATCCAATTTGAGGTTTTGAAATTTTATGATAAGACCTTATGATTTCTGCTGATGTATGTCTTCTGAACTTTAACATACTCAAATTATGAGAAAATATGTGTAGGTTGTAAATATCCCATGCGATTTTCAAAATAGATGGCAGTTACTGGAACTGGTCTAACCCCAAAAAAAGGTAGCTATTAAGCGTTTCAACATAAATCTCCATTGGTTATTTGTTCAAACATCCTGATCAAATAGAAAAAAAATCAGATTCAAAAACTGGAATTCGTATTTTTTAACTTTTAAGTTAAAACTGTAATCAAAAATGGGATCAAGTTGGTTTTGATAATTTTCTGCCAAGTAAACTATTTGAAGTCTCAGGATGACTGGATCATATAATCTAAGCTCACATTTCAATGGTGCATTGTTAGAGGTGTTGTCATTTGGATGACATATTAAAAGGTCTTTTGGTGAGATGAATGTACATATCACTATTTAAAGAACAAAGAGTTTTCCCAACATCACAGCCAACATTAATTCCACAACTAAAACAGAAAAAATAAATAATTCATAAATTTGCTGTTAGTGAGACCTTGTTGTGAACTGAATGGCTTTCAAAATCCCTTGGATAATAGTAGGGACTAGATGTTAAAAGTAACACAAAATCTGGATTAATTTTAACATGAGAATATAGATAATTTATACTGTACTTTATAGTGCTACAATATGGCAATTTAACCATAAAAATCAGTAAAACATGAGAAGATGCAACACATTGTTTAGTTTTGCATACCACTCATTATTATTAACTTGGTTGTATCAATCATGCATGATACCTCAAAAACTAATGCAATGGGAATTCTCAGTTCATAAAATAAGTGGACTGGCTATGATACTAATTTAAAAATCTTTTCAATAAATTTTCAACCATAGTATAGAATCACATTTTGCAAATTAGAAACAATATTCTATTACAGCTAATACTTGCTGACCTTTTATACTTCATCCTCCAATAGTGACAAGACATTCTTGGTCCCATAGTTTGGAATTCTGTCCCTAAACCTCTCCAACTTGTCCCCAACAATTTTCCTTAGCGCATATCTTTTCAAATGTGCCTTAAATCACCAACCTAAATTTTCTTGGTTACTTTTCAGCATCCATTTTTGAAAGCAACTTGAAACTCTAATACAATACAAGTTGTTGCTGAATTGAGCAACTCAATCTAAACTAACATTTTCAAAACACATCACATTACTTAACAATAAAGGATGCTGCACAGACACATATTAAATTTCTACTGTATTACATATCTACATTTTTTTTTATTGGTGTCACAAGTAGGTTTACATTAATACTGCAATAAATTACTGTGAAAATTCTTTTGTCGCCACACTCTAGTGCCTGTTCTGAAAGAGAATTTAGCATGGTCAATGCACCTACTATCTACATTCAACTAAATACTTCAATGATGCTGTAGATTTGTGCAGACAGGATTGAACAAAAAATCACTAGGAATATGAAAATGAAGTTACTGTGAAAATTCCCTAGTTGCCACACTCTGGCATCTATTTGGGCACATTGTGGGAGAATTTAGCATAGTCAATCCACCTAACCTTCACATTTTTGGAGGAAACCCACGCAGATATGGGGAGAACGTGCAGACCCTGCAAAGACACTGGAAATTGAAGATCATTAAATGAAGGCAGAGGTGATTTAAATTTGTTTGCTCCTCTTGTGAATTTGAGATCCGTCTAATGAAATATAATTATATGATAGTCTAAGATACTTTCTAAATAAAGTAGAGTGGCTAGCACTGAGGCCTCTCAGCACCAGGGACCTGAGTTCACTTCTGGCCTCATGTCAGTGCGGAGTTTGCATATTCTCCTCATGTCTGTGTAGATTTCCTCTGGGTGCTATGTTTCTTCCCACAGCCCAAAAATGTGCAGGTTAGGTTGAATAGCCACAATAGCATCAGGGAGATTAACATGGTAAATACATGTGGTAACAGGGTTAGGGCCGGTGTGGGATTGCTGTTGGTGCAGGCTGGATAGGCCGAATAGCCTCCCTCTGTATTGTAGGGATTCTATAAAATGACACAAACTTAAGTTTCAAAATTTATTCTATACTTGTAACTGGAAACTTCTAATAAGTAAAAGACAATAAATGGAACTGTTCTTTTTCAGCACTTTTTCTTCAAGTACACTTTCAATTTTTAATCCAGTGCATGCATGAAGAAAGAAATAAAGCCTTTATCTACACAGCACCTTTCACCCCTGAACGTTGCAATAAATTTTGCAGCCAATGAAGTGCCACTCAACTATAGTTGATACTGCAACATAGAAACAACAACAGCCAGGTTTTGCACAGTACTGACTCACAGATAGCAATGATATACATGACCTGATCATTTTTTTTAAGTGTTGAAGTAGAACTCCCCGTCCTTCTTCAAACAACTCTTTGGATTGACATTTTAACCTGTCATCTGGCAAGTGCAACATTGTCTCAGTGGTATATTTAAGTACAAATCCACACTTCACTCACAGCGCCAGGGAACTCCCCTGGGAGTTCAATTCCCAGCTTGGGGAGTCTGTATGTTCTCTCCATATCTGCATAGGTTTCCTCCGGATGCTCCCACAGTCTGAAAGGTGTGCTGGTTAGGTACTTTGGCCATGCTAAATTCTCCCTTACTATACCCGAACAGGCACCCAGAATGTGGTGACTAGGGGATTTTCACAGTAACTTCATTGCAGTATTATTGTAACCCTACTTGTGACTAATAAATAAACTTAAAACTAAAACATTAAAAATGAAAATGATCAATGCCAATGAGGCAAAATGCATCAGTGAACATGGCAGCCCATTTTGACATTGCACCTGATGATTCCCAAGAAAACCCGACTGGGCCATCAATCCACAATTCTGACTCAAGAAAGTAAAGGTCTACAACTGACAGTCAAGATCTTGGCTTGTTCTAGGTGGCTTCATTGCAATGCACAAGTTGGGGGAGTCAATGACATTTCCCATGCCAACTATTAAAAAAAAGGGCAGGCAAAGGTTAAAAAGTTACACACGTAATTCTGAAACGGGGATTAGTCAACTCCTCAATGGAGAACGATTTTTTAAAAATTTCACCTCAGCTAAAACAAGTGTTGCGGTTACACCCATGGTGATAAAATGAAATCCAGCAATAGTCAATCCGATTGATCATCGAGACAAAAAAGAGCCAGCAACATATGTCTACATACCCTGGTGTGTGGTGCTACTGTAGTCTACAGCAGGTTGGAGCTAAACTGCCAACACGTCCTCTCCTCTCCTCCACCGCCCCCCCCCCGAAAGACAAACAGTCCGAATATTCACACTCCCCAAACCGTCCAACATTCAATAAAGTCACGATACACATTACAAAAGGACAGCAACTTACACGCAGCACTAGACGAGAATATCACACATCAATGACAACTAGGAGGCGAAATGTTGTAAACAAACCCCCTCTTTCCTCCGCCCCTCTCACACATAGTTCCTGGTCAGATATCCCCCCCTCCACCTCCGAAATCATCGCCGCTGCCAGTTGGGTGCGCGCACTATGCTCTGGGAATTGTAGTTCGCCTCTTCCAGTCACCAGCAGAGGAATCCAGTGACACTTCCTCGGCCAGGAAACTACAAATCCCATCATGCAAGGCCAGCGTTGCCCTTGGCAAGGTGGGGGGGCGCAGGAGCGGCCGATGAGCTCGACGTCTCGTCATCGAGCCGGCCGCACGCACGCTCCCGGGCGCGAGCCAAAGTTCCATGATGTCATGTCGTGATTCACAACAATGGGGTCCAATAGGCTGGGGAGAGAGGAGGAGAAGAGAGTTACAGGGCAATGAACCGCCGGCAGAGGCGTGCGTGTGGCTCAACGGGGTGGGGCCGTGTCAAGTGGGCGGGGCGGAGAGATTGTGGGCGGAGGAGGAGGGAGCGAAGGCACTGGAGGCCGCCGCCATTTTGGTTGCTAGTGCGGAAGTTGTGTCTCGGACTCGGAACGGCCGACGGTTCCGCCTTTTGATGGTCAGGTAGCTGCCGGTGCATCGGCTCCCTCCCCCATTCCCCCAGTTTTTTTTAAATTTTATTTTAAAGTCGGCTGCTACGCCGGGAAAAAAGCAGCTTGAAGAATGGCAGGCAGATTACCGGCCTGTGTGGTGGACTGTGGCACAGGGTAAGTGAGTGAGTGAGAGGAGAAGGAGGAGGGCAGCAGCAACACTCTGACACACTTGGCTCCTTTCCCCAGGGACTGGGCGAGTGTCGGCATTGTGATTCCTGGGTGTGGGCCGGCAGGGGTCTTGCCGCGTCCTTTCCAGTGGGTTGTCAGTGAGCCGGGGCGGAGTGGGTTGGCATCAAGAAACCATGGCCCCGGGCGCTTCTGAAACAAGAGTTAGATTGGACTCCAAGCCTGAATTCCCCTCGCTCCCTCTACAGAAACTGCTAGACCCGCTAAGTCTCCCCCGATATTTTTTTTCCCTTTTCATTTCGGGTTTTGACAATAGTCGGTGTGCGCGGGGCTGTTAGTCACTGCTTCCAGAGCCGGTCGCCGCCCTTCCGCTTACACCTTTTCCAGGCCCAGGTGAAGGGCCTTCTTTTCCTCCTACATGGGCAGACTCTTTCTCTCTCTCTGTCCCACCATTAACTAATCCGTCTGAGACGCCTAAATGTTTTACTCGCCCTGCAAATAAATATTTGCACAATAACCCTGATGTAGGGAGGGAAAAAGACCACGAGTCAGCAAGCGCCAAGCAGCTCTGAGTTGTCAAAGCCGCTTCCTCCTTTCATTTATCATTTCCTTATAAGGGAGTTTTGAGGGGTAAAGCCATTAGTGAAATAATTCTGGCCATCAAACCGCTTCTCTCTCATTGTCTTTTAATCTTTCTTTTCTTTCCCCTATAAACTACACGTTCAGTGCATATTGTGTTTGTAGTTTTCTTTTAACATTATGAGCAGGTTTTTTTTAGATCAGTTAAGTTTTTGCCCATTTGCACTTCCCGCTTTGTAAAACACTGACTTTTGTGAGGAATGTTTGAATGAAGCGTCAAGCTTTTGCTATTGTCACCAGCAGACAAATTGTAGCGCTTTGAGGGAAATGAATTATAGCGTATGTACATTGTGCTGTCGGATGGAATGTATGCGCAGTTGAATGTTGCAGTGTGGGCAAGTATAATGGATGATTAGTGTCACTTTAATATGTAGGAATATTTGCGTATTTTTCTTTGCGGATGAGTTGACTGTGAACATGCTAATAGAGCGTATCAAATGCCTCACTAACTTGTGGCAGCCCGACACGAGTGATTTGTTTGCATAATCAGGGCTTCTCTATGTATGCATCACTACAACACATCAGATCTGTAACACTTAGCATCAATTCTTGCTGAATTAGTGTAGAGTTGCTGGACGTTTCTGTGTCAAAACCTGGAGTGAAGTTCACCAGAGGATCAGCAAAATGTATCCGAACTTATTTTTGTGGATGAGATGCTTTTGGTAATAATCTCTGATCTCGAAGCTAAAATACTTGGTTCATAGATTTGGCAGGAAGCTGGCTTTGTGGTCAAGTGTTTTTATGACTTAGCAGGCTGTTTCCGTTGGAGTTCTATAGGTTTAAGTATTGGTTCCTTTGTTTTTGTGATTTTGATGTGGGGAACATGATTGCTGGAAGGGTACACAAGTGTTTACAAGGATGTTGCCAGAATTATAAATTTTAAATATGCTGGGGCTGTTTCCTTTAGATCAGAGAAAGCTGAGGGGAGATTTAATTGAGGTATGTGAAATGAGGGGCTGACATGGAGCAGATGGGAAGGATCGATTTCCCCAGTGGGGGCATGGATTTAAAGTAATTGGAAGGGTTTCAGTGAAGGTCTTTAACTTCTATCCAGAGGTAGGTGGGAGTCTTAAACTCTGTCTGAAAGGATGGTAGAGATAGAAATTCCCATTTCTAAAAAAAAAACTTGTGCATTTGAGATGCTGTAACCTATAAAGCTTACCAACCAAAAGCTGGGAGGTAGGATTGAACTGGATTGCTCTTTCAGCCAGCATGTGCTATAAATCTGTATTTCTGTGTTTTCATCTCTCAATCCTTATGAACAAAACACCATTTGCACTATAACATATCACTTTAAAAGATTTTGAATTAAAATATGAATTTGAGGATGGCACAGTATTTAGCACCATTGCCTCACTGTGCCAGGGACCTGAGTTTGATTCCCAACTTGGCTTACTGTCTGTGTGGAGTTTGCACATTTTCCCTGTGCCTGTGTGGGCTTCCTCCCACAGCCCAACGATGTGAGGGGTAGGTGGATTGGCCATGTTAAATTGCCCTTTGGTGTCGGGGGACTAGCTAGGATAAATGCATTGACCACAATCCTATCCAAGCACTCTCCCCATAACTGCATGCATTTATATTAAATGTATGAGGAAGGGCGTGATTGGGATTGTGTCAATGTAGACTCAATGGGCTGAATTCTTCCTTCTGCACTTTAGGATTCTATGAACCTATAATTTATCACCTCACAGAATTTAAAAAAAAATCTTTTTAAATTATCAATCTAAGTCACCAGAAGCCATAAGACTAGTTGGTAGGTCTTGTTGCAAACATGCATGCTGGTTTCATCTGGAATTGAATCATATTGGTGGGATAATGTAGAAGCTTTGATCCACTCTGATTACTACTGCAACTGATAACCCTAGAGTGTTTGAATACATCATTGCAAATCTCAATAAACACAATGCTTAACAGAGGAAAGGGTTGAGAATTGCCTCTATTTTGAGGATTAATAAATTTGCTTGTCTACTATTTGAAGTATTTTATATTTGATGTTTTACAGCATTGATATTATTTACAGTTGTATGGAGATAATATTTCCAGTTGTCTGTCGACAAGAACAAGTACTGTTGTAATGAAAATAAGGCCACTGAATGATACATGATGAAAATGTATGCCCCATGAGTGGGCTGACCCAATTTGTCACTCATGAAATTAATTTCTCTTGCATTTTGCTGCTCATATCAGATTTTCCCATATGTTTTGTCAGCGAGGTATGCTTGGTGCAAGCAACTTAAATGAAGATGTGATTGACTTGTCTTATTTTTGACATCTCTGAAATGCAAAGACATTCTTTTGATATTTCATTGTGACTCTAATACTCTGATCTATTTCAGTTGTAAATCTAAATAAAGGGTATCGCTAAATTATTTAATCATATGAAATAACTCGTGTGACTAAAGTTGACAAAACAGTTCTGAAGTAAGTATGAAGTATTATATCACAGTCTGGTTGGTACATTGGAAAAGTCTGAGCTGGATCCTGTTAAGAGGAGGTTTATAGCTGCGAAACAAACTTAATAAATTATAATAATGACACTATTTACGAGTTTGATAAGTAATAGAGATGTAAGTAATGTGAAGTAATGGTATAAAGTAGGCATACTCATGGCTTTTTGTGTAAGATTGTGATGAATTTAAAGGAAAAGAATGCTGCAAGAGTTTTCCTCAAGTGAGCAATGATTGACAGTCAACGTATTCAATGCAAGTTACCTGTAAGCTGGGAAAAGCTATTATTGTTTATTTTTAGTAGTAAATTGATATTTTCCTGTGTTTTTGAAGCCATAGTGTTGAGTATTTCTAGTATAGATTCATGTTATAGATGCTAACTTTCACTTTTGTTACTGAAAGTACATTTTTTGGCATCAATCAACAAATGCACTTCCTCTGTCAGTTTTTGTATATTAGCCTAGTGTGTGGCAGAAAGCATTAAAATACCTAATTCAAGATAACTGAACACGTGTTCAGTTTTAGTAGTTTTGCTGCTGTTTTTGAAAAAAAATTGAGTTCATAGAAGTCATTAGTGATTGAAAGTTATTCTTGTAACAGTTTGTGCAATAAAGCCTGATCTCAGGCTTAAAATAAATTGGATCGAGGGAACCTTTAATACCCCCTAGCAATAATCCCATGTTAATTCCTAAAGTGAGTCCAATAAATGTAACTTTGCTGTTATCAACCAGGTGTAATGGGGGCAACTGTTTTGAAAAATAAGTGTAAAATTTGCAGGAATTTTGTAGCATGGTATGTGTAGCAATTCTGATGTAGAGGAGAAAGGTATATGAAGCATATGATAAAACTTGATTCAGACCACAAAAGGTTCTCAAACTACCGAATAAATGCTGCATATGAGGTTAATGTTGAGTTTACACCATTCTGAATAAATATGAATTCTGTCCACTGAATTTAGTGAAGATGTTTATGTAGTCTTTCCACTATAATGAAAATGGAGGTAATCACACTTCTGCTATGCTACAGCCTGCTGTGACAGGTTCAGTATTTTGGCTTGGTTCTTTGACAATTCAGTTCCTTTTTCTGTGTACAGAGGAATTTACAGTTGTCTTATTTCCCAGTTTACAAAATTTATTCCTCATGTTTTTTCATTTTTTTAAAAATAACTTCATTGCATTACTAATATACCTTAACCCTAAGAGATAATTATTTTACATGACCAATCCATAAGCCTAGAACTTTGCACCTACTTTGCTCCTAAAGCAAGGACATTTAGAAGTTACAGGATTTTTCAGTTGTAAGCAAAGAAAGGTGGTTGTGGTTATTGGACGCCAATCATCTGTGTTCCTCAGGATTGATATCTTGGGACCAAGCTCCTTCATTAATGACTTCCTGCCCATTATGCACCTGAAATGGAGATGTTTGCAAATAATTGCAGTGTTTGCAACTGTTCAGTTTCTGATGAGATCAATGTCCATAGCATTGAATCCCAAAAGTGTAGAAGGAAGCCATTTAACCCATATAGCCTAACAGAGTACCTTTCCTAAGCCACTACCCTGCTCTATCCCTGTAAATGGCAAGTCATTCTAACCAACACATCTTGGGGAACTAAGGGGAAATTTACCATGGCCAATCCATCTAACCTGTATATCTGTGGACAATATTCAGGCTTGAGCTGATCAGTGAAATGTAATACACATGCCCAAATGCCAGGCAATAGTCATCTCCAATAACAGCATCAAACCATATCTCCTTGATGTTTTATATTTGCAAGATCAGTTCAGAGACTGGGAATTCTGCAGCGGATAATTTCACTCTGGACTCCCAAAGCCTATCCACCAGCAGTGTGGCACAATTCTGGAGTGTGATGGAATACTCACTTGCCTGACTGAGTGCAGCTTTTCAACAACATCTTGAACATTTATTCCATCCATCACTTGTGGACAAGCACAGTAGTATATACCATCAACATGATGCACTGCAGCAACACCCTAAATTTCCTTGGACAGCACTTTCCAAACCTTAATCTCTACCACCTAGAAGGGCAAGGGCTGCAGGTGCATAGGAGAACAGCAACCCATCATCACCAAGTTCTCCTCCAAGCTATACATCAACCTGACTTGTAACTATCTCACTGTTTTTTCATTGCTGGATTAAAATCCCAGGTGTCCCTCCCAGCAGCGTTAGGGTGGGGGGGCTGTGTTGTGTTACCTACCCCAAATGGACTACAGCAATTCAAAAAGGCTGGGCAGCAAATGTTGGACTTGTCAGTGATGCCCACATCCCATAAATGAACTGAAAATCTCTTCAATCCTGTGGGAGAAACAAGTGTAGTCTAGCTAGATTTTCAGGTGGATAGATTTGCTTGGATACTAAGCACTACAGGAATAATGCAACTCACTGGACTTAGCAGATTTTCTGCAATTATGTTTAATGACAGCAATCTGAGGTAAATGGCTTGCTGCTGCTTTAATTTCCTTTTTGTATGTTCTTATTGTTCTTTCCCTCCACTTTGTCATATGGCCTAAATTTTTTTCTCCAGTAACTCACCCAGATGCTTGGTTTTCATCTGAAGCCAGACCGTAAATGGTGTTAGCTGAGTCAATAATGGCTGCTTCATATGTGAGTCGTGTTCTAACTCAGTCTCTTATAAACCACGTGTAAACCAGCAACGGTAATTGTTTGAAAACCAGTATTGCAGGGACTTTTCACAGATTGGGAATTAAACTTAATCTTGGCTCAATATTGCACCACACATTTCACTTGTTCCAAAAGCCATCAAAGAGAACTCTGCAGAAATGACTGTTAGAGTCCATCTTGAAGTGCAATAGAACACAAACACTAAACGCTACAACACAAATAGGCCGTTTGGTCCACAAGTTGCACCAATCATAAATCTGCAATGTAAATCTCTATTTTCAAACTGCTCTGTCATTATTTTTGTTGACTTGCTGAAAACTAAGCAGTTTAACTAAAACTAATTGATGCACGCACATAAATGAAATGCTTTTAAGAACGAGTCTCACCACAGGAAATAGAAGGACCTTCAATCTAAGGCACTTCCTGTATTTTTTTTCACTAATTGAAAGGACTGATTCATATTTATGGAATGAAAAGTCAACATTTTGCAAACCTGTTATTTTAGGCTGCCTTCTTGATTTATCTTCAGCTAGCAACCCCATTCATTCCATCAGTGATCAGAATCCATCCTATTGATTGTAAAATATAAATAGCAAGTTCACTGCAAGTGGCATTTTCTGTACTATCCTTCTCCCTCCCAGAGTTTTTAACAGAACTTTGAAAATGTTTCCTGACATCAGCTATTTGGTACAGATTCTGTATCTTCTAAGTCTCATTTTCATTGAGTAAAATTGACAGATGTGGTCTCTCTCCATTATGTAGACAACTGGAGTGAAAATGGGGATTTCATAATTACGTTGTCAGAATGAGGAGGCTGGTTTTAGTAATATAAAATGGCACATTCTACAACAGGAAATTATAATTGACAAATAATATCTGAACTGTATATTAAACTGAAAGTTGAAAGAAATGAAGTCCTGACCACTCGAAAGGATAAAACATCTGTCGGGTAGTGAGCGAAAAAGAGTTGAAAATTAATAAACCATTGTTAGAATTATGCATTTCAAATGTAAAGATGAGACCACGGCAATGTCATAGTTCTGATGAAAGGTGCCAAGTCAAATGTCATAGCTTCATCCATCAGTCATTCTGTTACTGAAAAGGAGACTGCTGAAAGTATTTATATATGCTTATAAAAATAGGCATATCAACTGCTCATAAGCTTTGCTTTCAATTGCCTGTTTCTGATTAATATGATATCAACATTTAATTGAAATTGCTGACACAAATACTCTTGGGAGTTTCTAACTTACCTACTACTGTATTGTTAATGAGCCAGTTTATGTATACTAAATTTATAATTTACACTTAAGCATGTATGAGTTTAAAATACGTAATTTTCAAGTAACGTAAAATTTACTAATTTGATAGTTGTATTATCTTAGTAAAATCTTTATTTAAACATTTTGGGCTTTCACAGAAGTTTAGCCTTTTCCTCTTTTTAGGAACAACCCTAGCAGCATTCTGAGTACATGCAGTTTGTTGAATTCCCAGGCATATACTTCAAATAATAATGGATGCACCTCAATTTCCAGTTAGAATTTGAGTTTCTTTGCTTTTTCAAGATTCTGAAAGGTACTCAACATTGAGTTGTTAAATACTGATTTTTCTGAAATGTCTCTCGGCCATGCATCATCTATGAACAGAAGGATCTGAGATCATAGTTTTCTTGACAAACTAATTTCTCTCAGAATTGTTAGGTATGAAAAATTGAGTTATAAGTTTCTCTTGCAGATTCCCTTTTAAACCTGACAAATTGAGCAGTGTTTCAAGATGTTAAAGCCTCAGGAACATCTGAAAGATTATTGACACAGATTGTAAACTCTATGTTCCAGTCTCACCCAATTAGAGTGTTGTTTCTAGCGTGTGATTTGACAAAGCTGCTGGATTTCATTGCAAAAGGTTCAAATTAAAATCCTACTGTCAACTGATATTTCAGTTAACAAGATTAATTTGGGCATGTCCCAACTATTTTGTCATGTAGTTTGAAGGTAAGATATTCATAATAATTTGCTTTGGTATTTGTGAAACCTATGAATAACAGCTGCTGCTCAGACCATCGTACCTGAAAGATTGCTAGGTCTCACCAAGCCACTGAACAGAAACAATGGGAAAGGAAACTTATTACACAACTGGATTCCTTAAGGCACAGGCAATACTTCCAAGGTTTTTTATTTAATGTGCATTAGAAGTGAAGTAGGCAAGTTTTAATCACTCATTTGTGGCAATAAGGTTCTTCAATAAAAGTTTCTGGAACAAATTTTTTTCATCTTGCAGGTATACGAAGCTTGGGTATGCTGGGAATACAGAGCCACAGTTCATAATTCCATCATGTGAGTTCAGTATATGAATCTTCCTAATGTTTCATCTTGATAGAAAATAAAAGTTTCAAAGCTTTTCCTATAGAGTGTAAGATTTTTCCGTTCTCTTGAGTAAAAGTTAAACTGAAATATCTAACTTGTGTAAAAGCAAAATTTGTGCTTTAGTAACCTTGCATGGACAGTTTAAATTAGTTTACTTCAGTGTCTTTTCAGTAATATGTGATATGATTTGATCATTTACAGAACTTTTAATATATTTGTAATATTTTTGACAAAACTTTGTTAAAAGAAAAGTATTATATCATACTTCAACTTTTAATGGACTAGATAAAGCAGTCAGCAAAATTTTGGCAATCGGGTTTAAAAGTTTTTGGTTAATCTTAGTATTCTATACTTTGGGCTGTTGAATTCAAGTGAAATGATACTGAATGGCTAGTTAAGCTTGTTAGTCAAAGTGCATCAGAGGAATTATTAGGGTTAATAAAAACGTTTAATGTATCTGTATAATGTTTACAGGACCTATACTATTGTGAAGTATGTATTAAATATTGAGTATAATGGCTATGCTATGTCACTTATTGATCTTCAGTTTTGCTGTCAGTTTTTTTGGGAAACGTAGGAAGAGGTAGAAAGCTGCTTTTAAGAGAACCAAAAAACCAAATTTTCAATGACCTATCAGTTGAACCAGGGTTTTGAGAAAAGTCTCCACTCATTTTTTAACTCAGTTACTGAAATTTCTAATCTTGAAAATAAAGTTTTTAACATTCTTAGAGGCCTGTGCATTTAAATCACTTCTGAGCACAGTTATGGTAGTTTCACATCCTAACACCTTTCATTTAAAAAGTAATACTAAAAAGACCCCTAAAATCTAGGGGCAGCGCGGTTGTTAGCATTGTTGTGTACGAGCACCAGAAACTGGATTTGATTCCTGGCGTGGGTCACTGTCTGTGTGGATTGTGTACATTTTTCCTGTGTCTGCGTGGATTTCCTCCGGGTGCTCCTGATTCCCCTCTCAGTACAACGGATGTGCTGATTAGGTGAATTGGCCATGCTAAATACTCCCTCAGTGTACCCAAACAGATGCTGGAGTGTGGCAAGTACAGGATTTTCACAATTTCACTGCAATGTCAATGTAAGCCTACTTGTGACAAGTGTTTTTTAAAAAAAACTCTCAACTCTCCCACCAGCCACTCAATTAACCACATCCTGATGCCAGATCTTGACTTCTGTTCTCAATATTGTTACTCCCCACCTGATGCAGCTATGCTGCATCACACAGTATAACCAGACCCTGTTTCAAGTTTCCATTTCTCAAAGACTCTAGGTATCTCCTCTGTTTCAGGGCTGAGAGTCTTTTCTATTGCCACCTCCTACCCCAACAGGTGTCAAGTGTGTATTTTATCATGGACTCCAAGAATTAACCAATAAATCAGTCTGACATTCCATCCGATCACTACAAATCATAAAGATGTTCTCCAAACCTGAGAATTATTGCTCATAACTGCAAAATTTTACATATGATCTGGTAATAAATCTCTATACACCTACCTCCAGGCTATCACTTGTTGTCTACAATTTTGTGAATCATGTCCTTTGCAACGAGCTATAAATTAAATTTAAATTAACTTAAATAGTTATTTCAAGTTTTATGAAGAGTGGCTAAATTGCAGAATTTACTACTTTTAAGCATGTATAATAGCTTCTGGGAAGAAATAAGGACAGAATTTCTCCAGCTGGTAAGTGACCCTGAATATGTTACATTATACACAACTCTGCATGATTAAATTATGCGCTCTGTCACCAGAAGCAATGCCATAGGATAACGAGTAAAATATTAGTGTCTTGGATGTAGCATGCATGTCCTGTAAATTCAGGATGTTATATACTTGCAAGTATAACAAAGTATGTTGATTATCTGCTGACCTCAATACCTTTAGAGTTGGTCACTAATAGACTAGATAACTGTTATTTTTAAAAATTGGCTTCAGTCCAGAGTTCCATCCATAAAGCTGTACTGCATAAAAGTATCAAGATGCAGCCATTTTTTCAGTGAAGTGTAACTGCCTGAACTTCAAAATTGATTTGATTAGTGTTCAGTAGTTGGGCAGATCCTCCTTGAGATATTTTTGTAAACAATCCATAGATTTAAAATTAGTACAAGTGCAGTTTTTCTGATCTGTTAGGATCAATTTTATGCACTAACCTGAATGCAGGAAGTAAAAACAAATCATTAATTTTTAGTTGCTGCTGAAAGCAAATAGACCACCACACGAGAATACTGTTCTGATCTTCCTTTCTTAACCATTTTCAATATTTAATTTCTTAATTGATGATTGAGAAGAATTTGATTGTTAAAATGAATCTGAATTGGAAGTGAAGATTTGACATCCCCGGCTACTTGCTATGCACTAACTCAACAGCAAGAGGTGATTGATGTGAAAAGCTGTTCTATCTCAGTTTCATTACTGATTGTCAAAAGTTACTTTTATCAGGTGGACATTGCATTTTTTTAACCATTCGTGGAATGTGTATTGTTATTACTGGTAAGGCCAGAGTTTGGCGCCAATTTTCAATGCTCTCAAAAACGTGGTGGTGAGCCACCATCTTGAACCATTGCAGGAAACATGGTGAAAGTATTTCTACAGTGCTGTTGAGGAGTTTTAGTATTTTGATCCAGCGAAGATGATATATTTCCAAGTCAGGATAGCCTGTGACTTAGAGGTGGTGGCATTCCCATGCTCCTGCTACCTTTGTCCTCCTTGTAGTAGAGGTCAAGGATTATGGCAGTGTTATTCAGGAAACCTTAGCAAGTTGCTGCAGTGAATTATTAGGTGATATTTACTATAACCTTAGTCCACAAATGGTGAATGGGGTGCTGATTATGTGGACTGTTTTGTCCTGTATCATTGAGTTTCTTCAATGTTGGAGGCTGCCTACTTACAAGAAAATAGAGATTATTCCATTATACTTGGTATAGTTTCCAACATTGAAATAATTTAGTCCTTCCAGTGGGTATCTCAATTACGACATTAAAAAAAATGTTAAAACAAGTTTCCATTAATTGGGGAGTGTATTTCTGAAGATTGCTATATTGTTAATGAAATGTCAGGAGTTTTTTTGACAAAAGAATAAAAAACCCTGACAATGCAATTGTTTGACTTGTTAAACTTGCATCAATCCTTTATTTAAAAGACGGATTCCGCTCACTTTGCTGAAGATTTTAAACGGTTGCTCAGAGGCACATTGGCTTCCAATCACAGAACTCTTTCAATGCACTGTAGAGTTAAATTATCAGTATGAACTTATGCTTTGAGTTTAGAAAGCTGATTTACCTGTCCATGAGCATTAAATGGGTGTTCCTTAAGAATGTTTTGTATGCATTCAGTCTAGCATGATAACAGGTTATAATCTAAGTACTGCCATGTTTTAAAATAAACTGACTTGTGTGCATGAAAATGTAAATAAGCGTTATATAGAGACACAGATATCAAAGATGTGATCCCGTTGTCAAGGTTTTATCAAAATCTTTATCAAACCTTTATCAAGGTTTTACCAAATGGAAGAGAGCCTATTATATCAGTGATGGCTCTTCACATCCATGCCTTTTTTTTCCAGAGATGTGCAAATTTTCCCTTTGAGTACATGGCCTTTTTTTTGAAATTACTATTGTATCTACCTTCAATTTTGAGGTAGTGTCTTCCAGACTTTGATAAAACTACCACTGCTTTGCTGATTATTTTGTCAATTATGTTCAATCTGTGTCATCTGGTTACCAATCCTCTTGCCTGTACATTTTATCCCTATCCACTTAATCAAAACACAGCTTCTTATAATTAAGTGTTGAAAATACTTAACAGATCAGGTAACATTTATGGAGAGAAAAACAATCAATATTTCAAATTGAATTTGACTCTTAAGATTTCAAGTCAAATATGACTTCAGTTCAGTATGAAATCATAAAACCCAAGGAGACTGGAGAATCTGATGCATGCCCTTCCACTTGAATGCTTGTTTCCCTAGCTGATGCTATGAAGGCCATAGAGATGCTCTGGGATTTTACATTGCAGCATGAAAACACCAAACACGTGTTTGACTGTACTGATGACTGGTGGACTCTGTCACAAGTGTCTGAAGGAAACCTGCTCTGTAGTAAAAGATTAGAGAGTTTTTTCAGACTTAATTCCTGAAGTTTTTCAATGCAAACTCTTTGATAAGGTTGGACTTTTGTAAGGTGTTTATTAAATGCAGATCTTTTCATGTTTGTGGCTTTATAGTGTTTTTTTCATTTGACGTTTGAGTTTGTTGATTTTGACATCAATCACGTTTGTAGGCACTTTTTGGGTTACGTGAAGATGCGTTCATGTGAGAATGGGAACTTGGCTATCGCACATCTTTGCTTTGCACAAACGTGTGGGCAAATCTCTTGGAATTGGGTTACTCAGGATTTTATTAGCTTTTGCCTGCCCTGTATTATTCTGAGTAAGGATACACTAAGAGGTTAACAGTTGTTTGTGGGCTACCCAACTCATGACCACTTAAAAACCATGTTTAATCATTAAACAACAATGATACTTTTTAAAAAGCAGATGGAACTATGAAATTAGTTGTATTAGAATTGGTGAGGAGCAGAGGTAGCCATCTGGTCCTTCGAGCCTACTCTGCCATGCAGTAACATCATGGCTGATCTTTGTGTGGACTCAGCTCCACTTACCCGTCAGCTCACCATAATTCTTAATTCATTTACTATTCAAAAATGTATTTATTGTTGCCTTAAAAACATCCAATAAGGTAGTCCAAACTGCTTCATTGGGCAGGGAATTCCACAGATTTACAACCTTTTTTGTGTGAAGAAGTTCCTCTTCAACTCGGTCCTAAATCTGCTTCCCCTTATTTTGAGGCTATGTCCCCTAGTTCTAATTTGACTTGCCAGTGGAAACAACTTTCCTGCTATCTTATCTATTTCCTTCATAATCTTATATGTTTCTATAAAATCTTCCCTTATGCTTCTGAATTCCAAAGAGTATAGTCCCAGTCTACTCACTCTCCTCATAAGCCAACCCCTTCAACTCTGGAATCAACCTAATGAATCTCCTCTGCACCCCCTCTAATGCCAGTATATCTTTCCTGAAGTAAGAAGACCAAACTGTACACAGTATTCTAGGTGTGGATTCATCACCATCTTATATAGCTGCAACATAATCTTGCTGTTTTTAAACTCCATCCCTCTAGCAATGAAGGACAAAATTCCATTTGCCTTATTAATTACCTGCTGCATCTGCAAACCAACTCCTTGAGATTCCTGCACAAGGGCACCCAGGTCCCTCTGCACAGCAGCATGCTGCAATTTTTTTACCATTTAAATAATAGTCCATTTTGCTGTTATTCCCACCAAAATGGATGACCTCATATTTACTAACATTGTACTCCACCTGCCAGACCCTCTGCACACTTTGCTGTTCCGTCCATCTTAATGTCATCTGCGAATTTTGACAGACTACACTTGGTCCCCAACTCCAAATCATCTACATAAATCATAAACAATTGCGGTCCCAATAGTAATCCCTGAGGCATACCACTAGTCTATGATCGCCAAACAGAAGAAATACCCATTTACTTCCACTCTTTGCTTTCTATTAATTAACCAATCCTCTCTCTATGCTATTACCGTAACAGCATTTGGCCAGAAATCTGAGTTAAGTAGCCATTTACAATTCAAAAGTCCTACTGTAAGTTCAGTCTCTTTCATTAGCATTTTTAACTTTGTGCTGTGCATGATCATGCCACAAACTATTTGAGAAGTCATGATGTAGACTTGTAAGAATTTGAGTAGGCCACAAGATGTACTGACTCATGTGAAATATCACACCCATATTTCCTTTCCAGTGCAGCTACTTCAGAGCAAATATGTTTATTTCTTGGACAATGGAAACTTTTTCAAGAACTATCGTTGTATGACTATATTTACAAGCTTCATATGAACTTTAAATTCAGAATCTAAATTAAATTTAAACAAAAATTATGTTCTTATAATCTCAACTGATTCATCTGGAAAACAAAGAATCTGTGAACTAAAATTGTGCTACAGACTGTTATTGCCTTGGCTAGAGAATATTCCTAGAAAGCGATACAGTTCAGTGAAGTAGAAAGAACTGAGGTAAAGTCGATTCATACTTAGTCTTTGGAAATTCTGTCCCACAATATTAGGTTTCACAAATGCTTCAATGCGCCTGCTACACATTAGAATTAGAATTATAGCATGTTCATTTATTTGGGGTGCTAATTATTAAAATTTATCATCAGCTCAGACTCTGCCATTGCACACAAGGGAATTCATTTTACATGAATATTCTACCAGACAGAGGTAGCATGTTTAGTGTTAATGTTTCAAGTTAAGGTTTCTTGTGATCAATCTGGGGAAATTGTGCTGATGTACTTTGGGCAATTTGTACCCATAAATTGCAGGCATGCTCCACTTATCAATGTAAGTGGATCTTCTATAATTTTGCAACCCCTAATTTCGCTGTCACCACAATGTTCACTAGCATCACATTGATAGTACAGTGGAAAAATCTAATTTCATGTGTCGCTAAGTTATTAAATATAAGTCACTTTAATTTTAACGACATTTCCTTTCTGCATTTCTAATGAGAACTGATAAGCTTATATTTGCCTCCGAGGAACTGGATGTCTGAAAGGGGTCAATTTTAAATCCTACATCCTAACTTCTCTCTCTAGTTTTAAAATGTAAACATTTTCAACTTTCGAGAAGGCATTGCTCACTGTTTGCAGAGTACTCGGCACCCTCTGGTTTATTGGTTGTATGGCTGTTATTTCCAAAGCTTGCACAGCAGTACCTACAAGTTATTTATTTATAGCGGTTGAGGAGGCAGGGACACTCCAACCAAGCCTAGTTCTGTTTTCAGTACTAGTTCATTTCTTTATCTCCAGTGAAGGATACTGAGGCTAATTGTTGTATAATTTCTGTCTTAACTGAGATTGAGGTGAAGTTGTTGGTGTTGAACTGGGGTAGGCACAGTAAATAGCCTCTCAACGCCAGGTTAAAGTCCAACATGTTTATTTGGAAGCATGAGCTTTTGGAGCATTGCCCTTCGTCAGGTGAATATCACCTGATGAAGGGACAGCGCTCTGAAAGCTCGTATTACCAATTTAACGTGGTGTTGAGACAATTTACTGTTAACTGAGATTGATGAAACAACCTGGAAATTACATGCATTAATGGCCATGCCCAAATTGCTTGAACAATAATTAAGAATGAAGAAACTTGGATTAACATAGCAAAATAACAGGATATTTTGTGCCCAATGTATTATTTTGTTGTGTAGGCACTATTGTGTAAGTTTTGGCTTGTAACGACTTCACAAAAACATAACAAAATGAATAACAAGCTAAGTCTATTCTCATTGACCTGCTCAGTGAGGGAGGAGTATTGGCAAGGAGAACCTTGAGCATTTACCATAACAAGCAGGCGCAGCTTTTATTTAACAACTCATCTGAAGGATGATATCTCCTGTGCAATACTCTTGGTATTGTACCATTGACTTCAATTGTGTTCAGGTATTTGATACAATCATGATATAACATGATAGAAATATGACTACTGCATTTTCTTGCTGAATAGCACAGACTATATAAATAAAGGTGTAGGGGGTAAGTTGGAATTTTGTCATTTATAATGTAGCTTCAGCAAGCTTCATGCAATATCTTCATTCGGCTCGATGTCTATCATGACAGAAAACTGTAATAATGTTTGCCTAATGCAAAATTAACCAGTAAACTTAATTTTTTCATTACCAAATTTCTGGTAATTATTACATGGTGGTTAACCCTGCTTCCTCTTAGCACCAGGGACTTAGGTTCAATTCCAGCCTCAGGTTACTATTTATGTGGACTTTGTACATCGCCCCATGGCTGTGTGGGTTTCCTCTGCGTGCTCCAGTTTCCTCCCACAGTCCAAAGATGTGCAGGTTGGGTTGATTAGCCATTCTAAATTGACCCTAGTGTCGGGGGATGAGCTGGGAAAATAATATGTGGTTGCGGTAATGGGGTCTGGGTGGGATTGAGGTTGGTGCAAATTCAATAGGATGAATAGTCTCCTGTGGTCTAGGGATCCTATGAATTATATTCTGTATTTTTCATAGGAAATAGCCACTGCCTAGTTTGTTTGAACATTTTTAGACTTTACTGAATACCTTTCTGTCAGAACACTGAGCTCAAATGATCTTGAAACAAATATCTCAAAATTTGCACACGATTTAGACCTATAATGTGAATAGAAATGAAGCTGCTTTCATTTATAACTGCTATGTATAATGAAAGTTAACTCTTAGATTGTTGGCTGCTTCAGGGAGAATTGTCCTGTGCTAACTAGTTTAATTTCCAACACTTGTTGCAACAGTGACAATAGCTATTTTAATAATACTGTTCTAATAGCATTTCTGTGATATCCCAAAATTATTTATCCTAACATTGCCACCCTTCCCTTTCATTTCCTATTCATTTTGTACTTTTTTCTACCTACAGTGATGGAGCCTCCCTTTTCTAACCTCCTGTGTTCTCAATTTTAAACCTTGGTTTTGCTAACTTGTTGCCACACTATTTTTGAAGATAAAAGTAATTAAAATATTGCAATTAGATGATGACAGACTTCAGTGGTTGCTTTCGTACTCTTCAGAAAAAGAACAATGTAATCTAATTAACATGACTGTATCATAAATGCAATGAAATGGATCTTTGCTAAATCCAGAGTGGTTGCAGTTACACTTTTGGATTATGCTTATTGTTCAGAGCTTTAAATCCATCCATCTGAGGAGTAGAGTGCCCATGCTCCCTGACTTAATTAAATATATTCTTTCTCCATTGCTAATGTCAAATAATCCATGGGCTGATGAACTTAATTTGCTGCTCACCAACTTTTAAAAAGTAGGAGGGAAGACTTGGACTGGAAACCAATGTTGCACTTGTTGCAATATGTGCGTTTAATTCTTTGAATTCTTTAGATTGGTGGGGCTAGGTTGCTATGTTACTTTGTAGGTGTGTCAGAGTTCAAGTCAAATATGATTTCTTAACTTTTAAATGTCCATCACAAAAGAAGACCAATGTATCATATATTTAAACCTTAAATTATCTGTATTTGTTGATCTATTTAAAAATAATTCAGCATTCAAGTGAAGAACTGATTCACTCCTAATTTGTAACCTTTGATGTTCCATTGGTGTTGTTTTTCTAAGTATCAATTTTTTAATGCTTAATCGCAAATAATTGAAAGGATTTATTGGGAGGTGGTTCTGATGCCTTCTTTGTATTATAGCCCTGTTGTTGATAGAAGAGTGGAAAACAGTCTCGAGTTTTCAAAAGCTCTCCTAAAAGTAGTAGTGTACATTATGGCAAACATAAGCAGTCAGTATTTTTTCTGCTTATAGGTGGTCTTTGGGCACAACTTTGCTCATTTGGGGCTAGAATTATATTTTTGCAATGCAGCTGTAACAGACCACCATCAGTCGATAGATTTGGTGCTCAACCAAAACGGTAATCACAATTACTTTAAACCACATGTAAAATATTGCACACTTGTTATCATTTCTCTGCTGCAGAGTCCACCTATCTGAATAGGAAAATAGGTTTAGGCCTTGGGGATCAGTGACTCTATCTTTTTTTCTACATGCCTACCTTTGGTTAACAAAAATCCATGAATCTCTATTTTAAATTTACATCTGATTTACCATCAAAGATGAGGAGGTTTTGTCATTGGAGGTCATGTCTGACAAATCTGTTAGAGTTCTTTGAGGTGGTAACAAGGAAATTGGATAAGAGAGCCAGTGGACGTGATTTATTTAGATTTCCAGAAGGCCTTTGACAAGGTGCGGCATCAGAAACTGTTAAATAAGTTGAGTGCCCATGGTGTTTCAGGTAAGATCTTGGCATGGATAGAGTAGAAGGCAGAGAATGGGGATAAAGGGGTCTTGCTCAGGATAGCAGCTGGTGACTAGTGGTGTGCCTCAAGGGTCAGTGCTGGAATCACAACTTTTCACTATGTATTAACAATTTTGAGGAAGGAACTGAAAGCACTGTTGCTAAGTTTGCAGATCTTACAAAGTTATGTAGGAGAACAGGTAGTATTGAGGAAGCAGAGGGATTGCAGAAGGACTTGGACAGTTAGGAGAGTAGGCAAAGAAGTGGCAGATGGAATACGGTATGGAAAAGTGAGAAATTATACACTTTGGAAGGAGGAATGGAGGCATAAGCATTTTCTAATTTAGAAAATAGAAATCAGAAACACAAAGGAACTTAGGAGTCATTGTTCGAGATTCTCTTAAGGTTAACATGCAGTCTCAGTCAGCAGTTAGGGAGGCAAATGCAACCCATTCATGTCGAGAGGGCTAGAATACAAGAGGGGGATGTACTTCTGAGACTGTATAAGGCTCTGGCCAGACCTCATTTGGAGTATTGTGAGCAGTTTTGGACCCTAAGGAAGGATATGCTGGCCTTGGAAAGGATCCAGGGGAGGATCATAAGAATGATCCCTGGAATGAGGAGCTTGTTTGAGGCATGGTTGTGGACTGTGGGTCTGTTTTTGTTGGTGTTTAGAAGGAAGGCGCGGGGGTGTGAATATTATTGAAACCAGCAAAATACTGCAAAGTCTGAATAGAGTGGACATGGAAAGGATATTTCCAGTAGTAGGATAAACTAGAATAAGAGGGGACAACCTTAGGCTAAAAGGATGATCCTTTAAAACAGAGGTGAGCAGGAATTTCTTCAGCCAGAGAGTAGTGGATCTGTGGAACTCTTTGTCACAGAAGGCTGTGGAGGTCAGGTCATTGAGTGTTTTTGAGAGGTTCTTGATTGATTGAAGGGATCAGGGCTTATGGGGATGAGAGAAAATAAAACAGCCATGATTGACTGACAGAGCAGACTCAAAGGGCCATGTGGCCGAATTCTGCTCCCAGGTCTTACAGTCTAATTAAAGTTTGCAGAAGAGTTCAAGTTTCTGCCACCGTTCTGTTTGTTAATATTTCCTAACTATATCTTTGCAAGATCTGATTCTAATTTTTACAGAAGTGCACCACCTGTCATTGACTCTCCGTCTAGTTTTTATCCATCTCCCCTATTTGTTTCCCTTTCAATCAGTTTCTGAAATCCCAGTTTGTGAAATCCCTCCTTGTAACTTAACCGTTGGAGTCCAGATATTTTTCTGGTAAACTTATGCTACCAGTAAAGTGTGATACCCAAAAACTGCTCTGTATTCCAGGTATGTTCTAACCAGAATTTTGTATAGTTAAATCATAACATGAAAGCAAGCATTCCTTTAACTTTTTGACTATTTTTTGTGCCTGTTCTTGACATTTTGATCTGTACATCTGGACCCCAAGTCTCTTCATCTCTATTGTTTTTTAATCCTTATCAATTTAGAAAGTATCCTGTTTAGCTCCATTTTAGGCCCAAAGTGAATGACCTTAATTTTTTTGTCTTTAAAACCCCTTTGCCAATATTGCCTATTCACTTAGGATTAATAGACACTCAAGGTGTTAATATTTGATTATATAAGAATGTCATGGATCCAAAAGCCCTTGCATTCTCTCAACTTATTTTCAGTCTTAGAATTTCCAATTTATGATTAACTCCTTCAATTTTATTTTTTCCTTACTTTCCTTTATTTTTCTTCCTTGCTTCACTGCCTCCTAAAGAGATTGGTAATTTTCATGAGATAATCCATGGACCCACTCATTGTCTATTATTTACCCCTTGCACCCATTTATGTGAAGTTGAGCAATAAATGTTAGTCTGTGGAGCCACGCGCATCATCTTCAGGAGACGTTTAAGCACATTCTAACGGACCAATGGTTTTGTATTAGACTTGCATGATGTGATGGATCCTGGAGCAGAGTTCTCTTTTAAAGTCATTGAATCCATCATTTTCAGTTTACAAGTGCTGAGGGTTTCTAACTAATCAGGAGCAAAATCCTCATAGGTAATTTATTCCAACTGAAACATCCATACTAGTACAATATTGCAAACCATCCTTTTCAAGATGTATTCAGTCCTTGTGGCAGTACTTTGTGAGTTATTATAGAAATGGCTTGTCTTTATATGTAAATCATTTAAGTGTGAAATTATAATCCATTTTAGTTATTCAGAAGTTGAATTTGTGCTGTTTCATTTGAGCATATGATTCATAATTGTGACTAGTTAATTGTTGACATCAGACGTACAATATTGGTATATGACCATTGGCCTGATGGACTTCAAGTATCAGTGCCTAAATATATATGAATGGAGAGGAAAAATGGTCAGATAAGTCGCCTAGTTATTCAGTTACTGTATAAAAAAAACCTTGAACTTCAGTGGGAGAAAATATTTATTATAAATTGTCTAAAAGTTATAACTATGAACAATTTTTGTTTTTCTTCTCTTTTTCACCATATTGAAAAGCAAAGTTGAACAGTTTCAAACCATAATTTATAATACTTTGTCTGAGTAGTGATTTTAATATTAAAAGTTAACATTTGATTTGAAGAACAGGTCATTCCACTTCTGTAAAGAGAAAAGGACAGGTTATTAATGTTTAAAAATCTTCTTTCCAACATTTGCAAATTTAATTTTTGTTCATGCTAGTGACTGCTAACATCACATGCAATAGTTTTCAAAAGTTAAGATTTTCTTTTTTCCTTCATGTCAAAGCATGTTAATACTAGTACAATACTTGTAATACACACTACAATCCTGAATGCGGTTTAGATTAGTTTTATTTTCCTATGACTTATTTTAAAGTAGTGTCGCATTTCTCTTTCTAAAGACCCAAATGGAATGTTAATGCCAGGTACGTGAGTTTGAAAACTGCACTCTGAGCAGGGTCAAAGCTGTATTTGAATAGATTTTCGAGGAGATTTCTAATTAATGCTATTTATTTCTGGCTTCTTAAGTACAAGGTTTATATATACATCTGGGACATCTTTATACAGAATGTAAATTTAAGATTGTGGATATCAACAAAATATTGAATTTTGCAAGTGACAATGATTGTGATTGTTTTGTATGTTTTCCTTTGCATAATTAATTACAATTTATTGAATTGTTTTTCTCCACTATACCCGAAGGCATTGCCATCAAGGAGTCTGCAAAAGTTGGTGACCAAGCACAAAGGAGGGTGATGAAAGGGGTTGATGACTTGGATTTCTTCATAGGTGATGAAGCAATAGATAAACCTACTTATTCAACAAAGGCAAGTTTTTAATAGCTATGTGTACCTGCATGTATGTCATAAGTATAGTATTCCAATTAAGAGAAAATAAATATAGATTACAATTCAGTTAACTACAGTAATCTGATTGCAAGCAAGATATCTTGCTTGCAATGTGTGCAGAAATGTATCTACGTACAGACTTGCATGAAGATAGCATGCACTTAAACTTTATATTCTTTCCTGTTGAAAGCTAGTTTGGGTTTCCTTTCAATTTTCTCTTAGGGATTTTGTAGCCTAACAATTTAATCTTTTATTCTCTTGATCACTGGTCTTCCATTAATGGTGTTTGGTAGGTTATCAATTTCTATGGCACAGTTTGATGTAAGATAAAATTCTCTCTAACTTAAAACATTGCCTAGATGCAATCTCAAATTAGCATCCTTTACTATATCGTGATGGGATTTTTGCTTTTCGTTACCCAAGTCAACCACTTTTCAGTCAGTCTTGAGCAGCATTGCTAAAATTGTACTGTAGTGCCATATGCAGTCATCTAGAACAAGCGCGTCTAAATATTTTTTCCTAGGCCACTTACGGACAAGACTAACTCATTAGTTTGAATTTGAATGTGGGTTCTAGCGCTGAAAGCATTGCCTCATTTGCCTTGTTGCCCAATTCCTTGTATGAAGAAGAAATACAGAACCAACATTGCAATCTTCCCTTTTTTTGTAAAATCAAGTAATAATTTACCAGTAATCAGTTGTGGAATAATAGTTGTTTATTCTTTATTATTAATAACATTAATAATGTGGTTTGCTATATTATCTTCCTGTAGCAGAGGATCTGACTCTTTGTATGATACCCTTTACAAACACTATTTTGGTGGGAGAATAACAGTATATTTGAATGATAACATCTTGAGAGTTTACAGAGTATTACTTTACTTTCAAGTGAAGTATTCTGCACATCTCACTGATATTATTCATGTCTCATGATCAATCCAATATTGTCCTACACTCCAAACAAGTCAGTTGACTCATTGAGCCTACACTGAAACAATCCCACCCAGGCCCTATTCCTGCAACTGCATGTATCCACACTACCAGTCCTCCTGACACAAAGAGGCAATTTATCATTGCTGGTCAACCTAACCCATGCATCTTTGGAGTAGAGAAGAAAACCGGAGCACCCGGAGGAAACCCATACAGACGGGGACAACATGCAAACTTAACACAGGCAGTTAGCCATATTTAAAGTTATGCTGATTTGTGGAAATGATACAAATGATCATGATCAATTTTGTCTCTTTTGTGACTGAAATGGCAGCAGTGCTAGAATATATCTAGGTTGAGAAAAATTACATTTCAAATCTAAATTTGGTGCAACCCATTTGCATAATCAGTAATACAATGAGAGAGGCTACTTACAGAGAAGATGTGGAATACATTTAGGCTTGCTTAAACCAGTTTATTTGAATACATTAAAGGGTCATATCTTAGTGTAATGATTTGCTTAGCTGCTTCAAAAAGAAACAGATCACATGCGCTCGATTATTTCTTCAATTAAAGTTGAAATGTTGCCCTTGGATATCTAACCTTTTTATCGACGTATAGTAGTTGAACTTTACTATAGTACCTAGTTGAGGCATTCATTATTTGGAAAACAGAAAATTGATGTGCAATTATATTCTCTGCAACAGTGGCCTATTCGCCATGGTATAGTTGAAGACTGGGATCTCATGGAGAGATTTATGGAGCAAGTCATTTTTAAATACCTTCGAGCAGAGCCAGAGGATCATTACTTCCTTTTGGTAAGTAATGCTGTATCCCTTGTATGCAAAAAGTAACTTCAAATATAAAACTTAATTGGTACTGTATATTAATGTGCCAATATCTTGTTTAATCATTCAGTTGAAAGACCATTGTTGCAGTTTGTACTGGGTGAAGATCATGAAGGCATGTTCTCAGCCAAGCAGATTTAAAGCAATAGGAAATAATTTCACGTTTATTTATTAGAACTTTTATTCACGGAGAAGGTCATGAAGAAAATGACACTAACATAATAGAAAAAACCTCATGGCTTTTTGAACTGCATATTAACACTGAGGTAAGCCTGAAGGTCGGCAAGTTTGATTCCTGGATTAAACAATTAGCTCATTTGTAATAGACTTAGAACGTTACAGCGCAGTACAGGCCCTTCGGCCCTCGATATTGCACCAACCAATGGAGAAAAAGCAATGACCCTCTAATTTAAACCATTCCATTTTCATCCATAAACCTATCCACTGACCACTTAAACGCCCCCAAACTTGGCGCATCTACAACTGCTGCAGGCAGGGCATTCCATGCCCTCACCATCTTCTGGGTAAAGAACCTACCTCTGACATCCGTCCTATAACTACCACCCCTTAATTTAAAGCTATGCCCCCTCGTGCTAGTCTTCTCCGTCCAAGGAAAAAGGCTATCACTGTCCACCCTGTCAAATACTCTGATCATCTTATATGCCTCAATAAGGTCACTTCTTAGCCACCTTCTCTAATGAAAATAACCTCAAATCCCTCAGCCTTTCCTCATAAGACCTTCCCTCCATACCAGGCAACATCCTGGTAAACCTCCTCTGCACCCTCTCCAATGCCTCCACATCTTTCTTATAATGTGGTGACCAGAACTGTACACAATACTCCCAAGTGCGGCTGCACCAGAGTTTTGTACAGTTACAATATGACGTTGCGGCTCCGAAATTCAATCCCCCTACTAATAAAAGCCAAGACTCCACATGCCTCCTTAACAACCTTATCAACTTGAGTGCCAACTTTCAGGGATCTACGCACATATACACTGAGATCCTTCTGTTCGTCAACACAATTAAGAGTCCTACCATTAGCCCTATACTCTATACGTTTGTTATTTCTGCCAAAGTGAATTACCTCACACTTTTCCGCATTAAACTCCATTTGCCACCTCTCGGCCTAGCTCTGCAACTTGTCTAAGTCTCTCTGCAAACTATAACACCCCTCTTCACTACCTACAACCTCTCCGACTTTGGTGTCGTCAGCAAATTTAGTAATCCCTCATCCAGATCACTTATAAAAATTACAAACAGCAGAGGCCCCAAAACAGATCCCTGAGGTACACCACTTGTAACTGAACTCCATGATGAATAATTTCCATCAACCACCACCCTCTGCCTTCTATCAGCTAGGCAATTCCTGATCCAATTAGCTAAATCACCCTCAATCCCATACATCTGCATTTTCTGCAGAAGCCTTCCATGGGGAAACTTATCGAACGCCTTACTAAAGTCCATATATACCACATCAACTGCCTTACCCCCATCCACCTCTTTGGTCACTTTTTCAAAAAACTCAGTAAGGTTAGTAAGGCACGACCTACCCTTCACAAAACTATGCTGACTATCCCCAATCAATTCATTTCTCTCTAAATAACTATAAATCCTATCCCTAATAATTCTTTCCAAAACTTTGCCCACAACAGAAGTAAGACTCACTGGTCTATAATTCCCAGGAAAGTCTCTATTCCCCTTCTTGAACAATGGGATAACATTTGCTATCCTCCAGTCTTCCGGCACTATACCTGTAACCAACAATGACCTGAAGATCAGAGCCAAAGGCTCTGCAATCACCTCTCTTGCCTCCCAGAGAATCCTAGGGTAAATCCCGTCCGGCCCAGGGGACTTATCTATTTTCATACCCTCAAGAATATCTAACACCTCCTCCTTATCTACCTCAATACTATCCAATTTACAACCCTGTATCCCAGTGTTCTCCACAACTACATTTAGTTTCACTGCGTGAATACCGAAGAGAAATATTTGTTCAGTGCCTCTCTGATCTCTTCAGACTCCACGCACACCTTCCCACTGCTGTCTCTGACTGGCCCTAATCTTGCCCTAACCAATCTTCTATTCTTAACACATCTAAAGAAAGGATCAAGGAGAATCCTAAAGCTATCAGCCAAAGTCTTCTCATGTCCTCTTTTAGCTCTTAACTCACTCTTTAGCTCCCTTCTGGCTATAGAAGTTGATGTATAATAATCTTGAATTGTGTTTATCCTGGAGGTTAGAATCCTGCAACCTGTCCGTAGACACTTCTGAAGAGCGATGAAGCAAATTTAGTAATCTTGATGGTCTTCTAACTTAATAGTTTACCGAGTTGTTATTGAGATATCACAGAAAACAGATATCACGAGAAACAGTCTTTTATAGTCAAGCACTGAAATAAATTGCTGTAATGTGCTTTAAATTGTGCGTGCAGTTTCATTGAATCATGAATCAAAGAATGGGTACAGCACAGGTCGTCATTCAGCATATCAGCTCCCTGCAGGAGCAACAGACCTAATTCCATTGCTTCACCTTTCTCCGTGGCCATACTATTTCTTTTCTCTTTGTATAAATATAGTTTGTTTTTGAAGACCTTGAGTGAATCTTGCTCACTGCATTTTATCACATTAACTCCTTATCTTCAGTTGCCTTTACTGCTTTTACCAATCATCTTAAATTGGTGCCCTCCAAATTTTGAACACAAATTTCCTCTAAGAATAGCATCCATTTAACTGAAGCATCTTATCCCAGAAATCTGTCTTGGGAGTCTCTTCTGCACCCTCTTTAATGTTTTCACATCTTTTCTGAAGTATGGTGCCCAAAATTGGGGCCACATCTCCAGTTAAAGCTGAACCATTGCTTTGTACAAGTTTATCACATCTTCATTGTTTGTGTTCTTCACCCTTATTTGTAAAGCCAGGATTCTAGATGCTTTTAAGTTTTTTCCCTCCCTTTTTGGTTTGTGCACTGGACCACAATTTTCATCCTGCATCTCCTTTAGAATTGCATTCTTTGTTGTCTCACTTCATTCTTCCTACCAAAACTTAGTTCATCACTGCAATAAATTTCATCTACTTTTGTTATTCCAATATCCTCTTGTTTTGTCCTCTTGAAGTTTAGAAGAACTGAACAACTATCTGATCTTTAACGGCACTCATTGTTTAGTTAGTTTTGCCTGCCCATCTTTGATTTCGTTTTAGCTGGGTCTGAACCATTCTTGTTGAAGTTGTCCCTTCCCCAATAAATTGTTTTTCTTCTATTTAGCTGCTCTATAATTTTGAACCTCTGTAATTTCTCTGCATACTTGCTCTTCTATCTTTTCTCCCAGTTGGTGACTATAGAATACACCCTGTATTGTAATGGTCATCAGTCGATTCTTAATTCCAGAATTTTTATTGAATTCACATTCCACCATTTGCCATATCTCAAGCAGCTGCAGCTGCTAATCCTGCATATGTAGTTACCAAGGGTATGAAGTGTTGTGGGGTTCCACATTAATAAAGTGAACACTTCATGGGTCTGAGCTGCTATGTCACACCTCTATTTGAGACTAAACTGACAACATAATTAGACTTTCCAGCTATCACAATCAACTATTTTTCCTGTGCTGAAAGTACTTCATTTTTATAGAGGTTAACTGAAAAGTTTTTACTTAAATCATTTATCTAAAATCTCATGAATTTTTGTTAATTAAAATCTGCTGGCTTTAGTTTTACTATCCTTTTAAATCTGATGGATTAATTGAGCAGTGATTTTAATTGTATGATAGATTATCAAATTGGCATTAGTTTTATAATTATTTGATCAAATCTAAAACAAATGCGCTCTATTTCCCTTCAATCAAGTTAGTACCTTGTTTGAACTATTAATTTTCATTAGTGCGCAGCAGGCCTAGAGACAGTAAGTTTTACTAATTTATCTACTGAGATACTTGGCTCAGTTGAACATTTTAATATCTGAGCTCCTCATTTAAATAAATACAGTACATGAGCTGCAATTTGCTAAATTAATTGAATGATTTCTTCAACAGACTGAACCACCATTAAATACTCCGGAAAATAGAGAATATACTGCTGAGATCATGTTTGAATCCTTCAACGTGCCCGGTCTTTACATTGCCGTACAGGTAAGCTGAAACTTTGCTTTTCTGTAGCACTTCAACAATAAATTTGCTAGATGCCCACCATACTGTATTATTTTGGGAAATTTCGATATACTAAAGTAACATTAGTAGTATTATTTACTCATTTGATTCTAGTGTCTTTTTGTTTAACATTAATCAGTTATTCAGTGCAAGTGTTTAACTATCTGAAAACATGTAGTGCCATAATTTGATGATTAGAACAATGACTGTTTTTATTGGTAGTGATGATGCTTACTTTGCTACTTGATGTCTATGGTTGTAACTTTGTTTTACTGTTAAATGAAGCGCAACAGCTTAATTGAAAGCTAGCCGACCTCTCTGTCTTGGGATTTTCTTCATTTTTGGCTTAAACTTTGCATTATCCAATGTAACAGATTACATTAGATGAATAATACTTGTAACTTGATGAATAATACTTGATGAATATGATAATACTTGATGAATAATACCAGCAACAGATGAATAATACTTGTATCTAGTTCTGATGTTTAGTGCTTTGTCCATCTCTACCTCTGAGGCAAATGCACAGTAAGGAGCAATTGATTGAGAAGCATCAGGTTTGTTTGTCTGAGACAAATGCACAGGCTCAAGTTCAGTAGCAGTAATCCTTGAACCTTGGGTTACAACCACTTTTTTAAAAATTGCTGAGAAATTATTGAAATGCTGTTCCATTCAGTAACATCCTTCAGAATGGTTTTGGTTCCTTCGTCATATTTCTTTCCGTATTCACATTCTTGTAGATACGTGAAAAAGTGCTGGTATCTTTTGGTATAGTTTACTAAGTTCTGATTAATAGACTTTTTAGTCATTGGAACGATGTTGTTGAGGGTAATGTGCAGCTTTACTTAACTGATCTGAAGATTTTAGTCTTGATTTATTTTCTTATAATATAGATAGCAAATAAAATTTAAGAGTTGGTTTGTTATTGAGATAAGCAGCTGCCTTTTTCATTTATTGCAACCAATTAAAGCTTAGCTTAAACTCCAGTGTCTTTCACGTAGGATAGCTACACTAATGAATGTCACTTCACTATTGCTGGATGAAACCAAAGAAAAAGTTTATCCAGCTTAGTATTTACAGTTTCTTCTTTCACTGTAAGGTAAAGTTCCTCTGTTTTTCTCCTAATCTGATGCACTCTCCCCAATAGCATTTTTTAGTTTAATATCCTTCAACTTTTTCTTCTTTTAAACAAACCTAATCCCATTCCAGGTATTATCTATAAAGAATAACCATTCATTCATCAGCTCTATTGCTTCATAAAACATATTTAATCCATTTGTTATAAGGTCTGAACTCCATGCTCTAAATTTCACTTCTTGTATATGTCTTCTGCACACCATGTCTCAGATCAGGAACTTGTCGAATCTATGGTTCCATCTTGGTCAGAATATGTTAGCTTCCATGGCCTTTGCTGCCAGAATATTGAAATAAAATAATGCTTTTCTCTATCATAATATCCAGATAACCTCTAGAAGATTGCATGGGTTTCTCAGGTGTTTTAAAAATACTATATTCATTTTGCTTCATTAACAATGAAAATTAAAGCCATGTTATTTGGAAAAAGTTAGCTGATACTTAGTCTTTACATCTTGTGTGCATTTTTAACCATGTTGATGTTAATTACAATACAGTTTGCTAAAGATATCATTTTTATTTAGGATTGAAACACAATCCTTTAATATTTTTGGTTTATTTTCAGGCTGTGCTTGCCTTAGCTGCCTCATGGACATCTCGACAAGTTGGAGAACGAACATTGACTGGATCGGTTATAGATAGCGGGGATGGTGTCACACACGTTATACCAGTGGTAAGTGTTCTCAAAATACGTCAAAGCCTCACTTACAATCTGTTTCAATTTTATAGATTTTAATTCAGTTCTTTTATTTGAGCAGTTAATGTAACTATGTTTTTCTTACTATCTTTTAAACAAATTTTAATAACTTCCATGTGAAAGCCATATGGATTATGAAGATTGCAGTTCAATATTTGATCTGTGTAGTTTAGCTGAATTAATTGACTTTCTTTTTAAGCAGTCCTTAGGACTGAGGATAGCCTGCTTTCAATCTGGGATGGTTTGGTTCTGAAATAGCTTTTGGGTCGAATGTGTGATCTACGGACTCTGCCGTGTGTGGGACAGGTTGCACTTGAAAGGATGGGTAGATAGGTTGCTTGGTGTCTCTGTCTTGATACTTCTCAAATAACCATTCTTCCTATTGGTTGATCACAAGCCAGATCTCCCATTAATCAGCAAAGATGTTTTATTGCTTCAGCAATACTGCGAAGAAAGCATTGCTGCTATCACCATGGAAGTCTCAATCAAGGTCTGAGTAGAGCAGTTGCTTTGGGAGTCTGGTGTCAGCCGTATGAGTGATATGTCCTGGCTGGCTCTCCTGGTTTTGAATGATTAGTGCCTTGATACTGAGCAATTAAGTTTGCAAGTGGACACCTTTCTTGCCACTAGATTTAAAAGGTTTTGTGAAGGCACCACAGAGGTGCAAGCTGTAGGTTATCCAAGTTTTTGAAGCATATTTTGAAGCTGTTCACTTTGATACTGGCAAAAATTGTCTTGTGACTTGTATTTTGTAGATGTGGGTATTGAGATCGGGTCTGTAAAGTAATTAGGTTTTCTCTTATTGAGAGCTAGATATACTGTTTGCTGTCATGTGTCAAGACAAAAGCTGGAAATCTGAGATCATCTTTGGAGTGAGAGAGTTAACATTTTTGTTCAATGAACTAAAACATTGACAACATTTTTCTCTCGCCATAGATCCTGGAATGTTGTATGAATATTAGTTGTTGTTTGTTAGCAAGTCCTATTTGTTGTTGCATGAATAAATTTTCTTCCATGAGAATATTTTTTTTTCTGGATGTTGTTGATGTCACTCAGAAGGTAAGGTAGTGGGAATCCTAGCTTATGGGGTTTCAGGCAATACTGTATCCAGGGACGCATATACAGAAAGGGAGAGAAACACAAAGCAGTACAGTCATAGAGTGAGACCTGTGTTAATTAAAAAGAAACAATGAACTGATTGTATGAGAAACTGATGGCTAAGTTGGCACATTCTTGGAGAATTGAATATTTATATTTCAATTTTTGAATAGATAAAAATTCTCATGTTTCTATAAATTTGATATCTCTGCTGTAATTAGCTTTTCTATTAATCATAGCAGCAATTTGCTCGTTCCTCAAATTATTTTTAATTCATTGTGGAGTTACTTCAAAATAGCTATTCCAGGAATTGTTTGTTTTTAGCAACCAGAGAACATAAATATGGGAGAAAGGGGGGAGAACTGTTCCAGTTCCTATCACAGTGAAATTGTGTGCTTGTCCCATCTTCATTGTACGTGAAGTGAGATTTTGCTTAATAGCTAAAAAATATTGCTTTACAAAAATGTATGACCCCAAAAGTTTGCCTGAATGAAAGACTTTGTTGGAACTGGAAATTGCAACCAGATGCACTGATTTTTTTCCCCAAGGCCAGTCACTTGTAAAGAGTGCTTGGCAGTTCAGAATGATCTCCTAGCTCCAAATATCAAACAATTAATTAAAACAGTGCAAAATAGGCTGGTTTTTGCTTGGTGTGCTGGTAGTGTTCTAGAGTCAAGGCAAGCACTTGTGAACTTCTGCCAGTAATTTTCCATGAGTTAAATGTGTAAACTTGAATGCCGAATGGTTGAGTCTCAGGATATCAAGCTTCAGCTTTGTCTCTTTCTCCTTTGGCAAAATTGTTTACCTTGTGTCGTGGGACTTCTTACAGAATTGTTTAGCCGTATGCATGTGACGTCATGGATAGTAACATGGGAGCCATTGTCAAAGAAAGTGGAGGACAGATTGATTTATGTGTAAGGGAGGGCAGGGAGACATTTTTTTGGTCTATTCCAATATGTACAATTGGATATTTGGAAGCCACTAATTCCCAAACAACAGCTACAACATAATTGTTTTTCTGTTCTTATTCCCTTTATTTTTAACATTTTATTTTGTTTAAAAATATTTCTCATTGGTGGTTCATACATCATGAAAATGTCTATGTACTCAGATTGAAACTCAGTTAATTAATTTGGAAATTTATGTTCCATAATGCTGATATTGCCACAATCAAGTGTCCCTTATTTTATTGCTTCCTTATTATGTGGAGAAGAATGTTCACCATAAATGGCATTAACAAATGAAATTTTGTTTTCTAAGAACTACTGTGGACTGGTTTTATGGTAGACATGATGTAATTTCCTGTGGTTTGAAGGACAGTTGATCTTAAAACTTGACCAGCAAATCATTTGTTACATTTGCTCTTGTCCATGATTAACTTAGTCCGTTAAAGTAAATTGTTAGAATTAGATTGCAAGCAAGAAATTTTTGAAGTGGAGAATGCTATACTTTGCTATACAGCCAGGTATTTTAGAGTTTTTCTGTAACCAATCGTCAGCTAAAACATTCATCTAATAGGAGTAAGATTTATAACATTTCATATAACCAAACAAAATGGCATCCTTCACTTCTTTACAGAAGATTTTACTTCTGCTGCCAATAAATGAATCTGTACAAAACCTTCAAAGATTGGATATAAATCTTTTAACTCATTTAGCATTGCCTCTGCTGGCAAGCAATGTTCTTGTTCAGTATCTATAGTCTTATGCTTATTAGAGAACCAACCTGTGTTGCATTTAGAGCAACTGCATTGCTGGGTAACAAGGTCAAATAGCTTGAAGGATGGGAACAGAAGCTGTCAAGCATTTTATATTCTAACCGCTTGTGGAATTAATGATGAAATATTTGGAAAAACTAAAGCCATAATGAAAATAGTTTTTCTCGTTCTTTGTGTCATGTTACCTGCTATTTTGTTTTTTTTTCTTTTTTGCTCCTTCTGAATCATTTTTGTTCTCCCGAGTTTTTTATATCTTCAATATGTTGTTTTTGTCCATTCTCTTCCTTTTGGTATGGAAGAGAGAACCATGGATGTTGATATCAGGTGAAGTGGGAAGAGCAGGCGGAGCTTCTACTGAAAGGAGATGAGTGGGATTAGCTGACAGGAGTTGATGCTGAAGGGAGAACGGCAGAAACTCAAACTCTGCAAGCAGAGTTGTGGGCGCTGACATTGAAGAGGAAGTACAGCAAAAGCTGACTTGAATGCATGGGAATGGCTGATGCTGAGGCTATGAGAAATAGCACAAGTTCTATGAAGCAGGAGATGAAATCAACAGGAGCTGCTACAGAAGCAACGAGTAAAGTGGAAGATGGCATTCAGTTAGGGTGGAACAGAAAACATAGAAGGGGTGCATAAAGAGCAGTTAGGGCACCAATAAACTGAAGAAGTAGTGAATAAATCAAGAAGAATAGAAAGAAGGAAAAGAGGAACAATAGGCTGAATGGAAGAGGAATTGACATGGCTGCTGATCTGAGTTGCTACTTTCTATTTTGGTAGTGATACATCACGTAATGGTGAACCAAATGACAATCTTTAATTTATGCAAAATGAAAGCCCTTAGTGTGATATTGTTTTCAATCCTGTCATTTTTGGGTGATAGTAATTGGTTAATATATTCATTTTTTGTTTTAAGGTGAATCTCTGTCAGAAAAAGTAAGAACCAGAGTCAATGGCACTATTTTATGCACTCAATCCAAAACATGCATTGACCAAAGGTATTTTTTCTTGGATGTAGTTCTTTAAAAATAAGTTGCAGTCATCTCTTTTGGTCACCTCTTTGTTCTCAGGAGCAAACATTTAGTAAGTTGCTACATCAGGTGGTGCAATAGCAATGCTGGAATTCAGAAAGGAAGTTGAGAGCCATTGTGGGAGCCCAGTTGACTGAGCACCCCCCCCACCACCACACACACTAATGACTACAAGCCTGTGAGTGGCAGCCTAAGCAAAGGATCAGATGGTATGTGCCCAAGTTCAGGTGTATATAAACGTGAGGAGCTCAACTATCAGAAGTAGAAAACAGCTTAACAACAGATGTTTACGGTGTGAGCTATTGGGATTAATCTTTGCAGCCAAGTGGTTGCATTTATGGTTACATGAGGTCATTCATTTTTACATAGCTTTAGTGAGGCCATTGCTTTGTTTCTTTGGCTTTATTCTCCCTCGGATCATGTGTCAACATCATCAACTCGTCTGATTTTTCATCCTGTCTTGTTTTTAACCCTCAATTTCTCCTTCAATTGTTGCCAGGAATAGGCAGCCAGATATTTGTTTCTGAGCATCCTCACCGTGCCCACAGTTAATAATAGGATCACCTTATGCTCGCATATCTGGAACTGAAAATCGTCAGTATATTTGGACAGTAAAGGGGATGCATGGTGTACTTGCCAGATCTTGTCAAACATTCTGTATTTTACTGTGAACTTAAATATCACATTTCTAAAGTGGGAAAAATATCACAACTGAACAACTATTTCCAGCTTTTTGATGACCTTGAGTAGTTTTGCTCACTTTAGAGGGAAAAACTGAGTATACTCAGTAGCCAATCTAAGCAGACTTCAGTTCAAAGATGGCAACAATTAACCTCTACTTGACACGCAGGTTGACCTATTTAGAGAACTTATCTCAGTGAAGATAATTCATTTAAAGATCTGGCTTCAATTTCACTTTCTGACCTTAAAGAGCCTTTGAACAAAGCTATACTTTAGAATAAGGCATCTTTTTTAAGTAATCCCTTGATTCTTGTTAGAAAGACTAGACATAACAAAACACATTTTGAAATAGTATCTTTAACGTGATGCTACATTCTAATGCTTTTCACAGGCATGTTATCAAACAAAATTTGACATTAAACCACAAACTGTGAATAAATGTCTGCTCAAAAGGGTTTTAAGATGCATTTTAGAGGAAAAATTAGCTTTATGGCTTACGCAGTTGAAAGCACAACTGTCAGTGGAGTGATAAAAATCGATGTGCAGGAGACCCAAATTAAAATGCAGTTCTCGGAACGCTGTAGGACTGAGGGTGGTTGCAGAGATCGTGAGAGCAAGCACAACATGATCTGGGAACAGAGTACTACTCAATGTAAAGTAGAAATGCACTGTTGAGGTACTGCTTTTCGATTGTTTTTTTCCACTAGTTGATCCTTTTTTTTTCCAGTAAGTGATGAATATTTTTCTTTTGTCTCCAAGTTACAATACTTTTACAGATGTGGCATGTCATGACTGAACTTTTTGGAGTTGGTGCATTGCATTGCAGTCCTGGACGACCATATCTGTGGGAAATGATTGCAACTTTAAGTGACTTTGATTTAAGTTGTTGATTTGCAGACATTGTGGTACATCAGGGAGGACAAACATTACCTGGATGCTTTGTCCTGGAAGGCAGAACCTTAGGTTAAGTAAAAATTTACAGTTGACCAATGGTCAGGGACAGGAGGGTGTAATTATGACTTGGGTTATTATGGTGATCCAGCATAATATAATAGTGAAGCCTCAGCCCTTGATTTTGACCAGTAAGTACAGAATACTTGCTACCTGTGTGGATGAGAACATGGACTGTGGGGTGGATAAGAAAACTGATCATGGCACCATGGTTCAAATGCCATTTAAAGACTTAAAAGGAATATGATAGAACATAGAACATCACAGCGCAGTACAGGCCCTTCGGCCCTCGATGTTGCGCCGGCCAGTGGACCCTCTAACCTAAACTATTCCAATATCGTCCATATGCCTATCCACCGACCATTTGAATGCCCCCAAAGTAGGCGAGTCCCTTTAAAGACTTAAAAGGAATATGATAGGGTACAGTATAGCAGGGGAATGGATATTTCTCTGCAGCTAGGAGTTCTGAAGGTTGTGCTGTCTGTTGCAGTCAAAGACATTTCCTCACAGTCCAAGATAAACTTGGAATGGGTGGATCCAGTTGTTGATTCCAGCAATGAGTGGAACTAGGAATAATGTTTTTCCAGGAAAGTTTGAGGAATTATGGTCCAAGCTTGTCATGGATAATGATTTCCGGATTGTTACTTAAGCCACGGGCCAAGTACCATAGAATCAAGTCGATCAGAATTGTGTGGCTCTAAGAATGGTGTGGGAGGATGGGGTTTTGATTGAAAGACAAAGTTACTCCAAAGAGATGGACTCCGCATCAGCTGGGCTAGGATCATTGTCCTGATGAATTGAATTACTGGGGCTTTGGATATAGCTTTTGAAATAAAAGACTTTGATGGAGAGTTCAGCTGAAGGAAAATTTAGAAATTGAAAGCAAAGTTGAGGCAACAGAGCAAGGTATAGATTTGGTTAAAGACAAGCGGGGTGGGACAAGAGGAAAGGAATTTAAAAGTATATCTGTAACGTTCATGGAAATGAAAGTAAAAAATGCAATTTAAATCTCTATCTGAATGCTTGAAGTATTTTTGGTGAGATGGATAAACTTGTGACCCAAATAGAGT
This sequence comes from Sphyrna mokarran, assembly GCA_024679065.1. Taxonomy (NCBI): domain Eukaryota; kingdom Metazoa; phylum Chordata; class Chondrichthyes; order Carcharhiniformes; family Carcharhinidae; genus Sphyrna; species Sphyrna mokarran. The sequence goes on along the minus strand of JAGIQG010000011.1, from coordinate 63,632,097 downwards.
AAATGGTTTAGATCTAATTGTCATTTCAGAAACATAGTTACAAAGTGACCAAGGTTGAGAAGTGAATATCTGAAAGCACAACATTTTGAAAAACCAGTGGAAAATGAGCATTATTAAGAATTTCAGCAAACCAAATGGTTAGCCCGAATTGAGTTGTACAATACCACATTGACAAAGCTAGAAATCTATCAACCCATAGCCAAAAAAAGTCAATGCATGTTAGTAAAAGAATCTGCCTATTGTATAAGGAAACATTTAGCTTTGATGGAAAGTAGTTTTCCCAATAGGAAGTTTTTAGGTGTTGGTAAATAGTTGTTCAGACTGGAGATGGGTTCACAGTGCAATATCTCAATCAGAACTAAGTCTGCTTTTGTTTGTTGCTGTATACACAGATGATTCGTACATGGATGTACAGACTACAGTCCATTTGCTTTTGGTACACAAGTGGAAAATTTGGCAAACCGTGAGAATGATTGTAAAAGATTTGCATAAGACAGGAAGGTGGACAGAGTGGACAAATGAGTCAAATGATTTTAAAGTAGATAAGCATGGGCCGATGTTATGGAAGTTGAGAAGTTCTTACTGGAAAGAGATTTTTTAAATATGTTGTATTCAGTTGGAAAGTAATAAAAAAAAACACTGCAATTACATATTTTATAGTGATTTTAAAGTACAAAAAGCAATATTGTATCTTTGCAAAATCTTAGTTAGAATACAATCTTCAGTTATGGGCATTAAACCAGCAGAAAATGTATTATTATGCCATGGATAAGAAACTATGAAGGGGAACTGGCAACACTGAGATGATTTCCACTGGAGCAGAGAAGGAAATGAGGATTTTTAAATTAAGGGTTTTTGTATTTGGCAGGGAAAAGTCATTCCCTTTGGTTGACATTTCTGCAATGCCTTCTGCAAAACCTCAGGATATCCCCAAGTGTTTTATATCCAATGAAGTACATTTGAAATGTGACTCCAGTTGAGATGTATGAAACACAGCAAAATCGCACAAACAATATTATAGCCAAATAATATCCTTTTACTGGTGAGGGGCAAATCTTGACCAGGCCATTGGGATGATCCCTTTCACAAAGATACTCAATGAGGGATTCAGTTATTTGTGGAGCGTTGCTCAGAAAAATTGTTCACAATAGCTTGTTGAACCTTTTGCATAATGTGAAATGAATTTGGGTTAAATGCATCATGAGCTAATTGAAAAGCGGAACAGGCTTTCAAAGCTCAGTGGCTTTTTTTTGTACTGAGGGTAGTGACTTGAGGTTAAATTGAATAAATGCTTTAAGCAGTTGGTAAGTGTTGAACTGTAAGATGAGTTCTGTTGCAGTGAAATGAAATCTGGTTTAGTCAAGGACAACTTGGAAAGCTGTAATTTTATATGTGGATATAGTGTGTTGACACCAGATAATGGAGTTGATACAATAGAACCCAGGAAGGGGGAAAAAATGCTCTTGGACCAAGTGTATTTGAAGGTGGAAAATATTTGTGCTTTCACAGCATGCATGGTCGTGCAGAAAACTTGTGACATCACTAAACATATCTACACGTGTATATCTGTATACTGTGGAATGCATTTTGTCAGAGTTCTTACTGCCACCTTGGAAGCCACGTATACGCAGATTAATGAAAAATTTGCACCATACTAAAGTCTGAGTTCTGTTACCGCTACACAGTTCAGATTACTTTTGCCTATATCGATATAGTGACCAACTAACCATCGACATAATAGACCTCATGTTCTGTACGACAAGTTTTACATACAGTGAGCATGAGTTCCTGAACATGTATAATTTTGGAAATTACAACTTTTTGTTTATATAACTTCCTGTTTATCTATTCTGCTCATGTAGTCATTTCTTGTTTATTCTAATTCTGCTTCCCATCCTGCCTGCCTTGTGCTAATTTTCTTTGTTCCCTGCAATTTCAGTTCACTTGGGTGGCATGGTTGGAGGGCTGAAGGACCTATTCCTATGCTGTAATTCTCTTTGTTCTTTATATCATTCAGCCCCATCAGTCCTGAGAAATTGACTGCAACAATTCAAACACTAAGCTGATTTGTGCTGTCTTTTTTCATATTGTAAAATAAATGATCTTTTAATTATTTGCTGACCTTTGCTTATACCACTGCCGCCATGCTGAGATTTTAATTCTTGACCCAGTTGATTGCCTACTTCGTTGATTTATTGCCAAGTGATTTTGAGCTGTCTCAATACTTCTGAATTGCTTTTAAATCATTATTATGAAGTTGTACAGATACATTAGAGCAAGATTATAGAGGGATTTGAAATTCCAGATATCTTCGATCCACCTGAGTGAAGAAGTGATGTCAGTATATTTGTAATTTTATGAATGTGATAACATCACAAGAGATCAAATAGAAACAAAGCTTTTGGAATAATTTTGTTCCTTCAAGTAATGTATTTCCCCAATACAAATTATTTCTACTGTCTTGAAATTGAAGTGGATGTAAATCTATGCCAAAATTGGGATGAATGAAAGGATCTTGAGGTTTTCAGCAGTTTTGTTATTTCAAGTGCTCAATGTTTGAACTAGTAATATTTAACATAATTTTCTCTCTTGTCCTTAAAAGGCTGAAGGGTACGTGATTGGTAGTTGCATTAAACACATTCCAATTGCTGGTCGTGATATTACATACTTCATCCAGCAACTTTTGAGAGATCGAGAGGTGGGAATACCCCCAGAGCAGTCCCTGGAAACAGCGAAGGCTGTAAAGGTACAGTAACAAAACATGCATTTCTATGAGCTGTATTTACATCTGAAAGTGTCTCTTGAGCATTATAAAACAAAATTTGACACCAAGTCACATAAGATACTGGATCTGGTAAACAAAAAGCTTGACTAGAGAGATCCTTTAAAGGGATAAAGAGAGGAGCAAGAGATTATAAATAGCACAATGGTTAGTACTGCTGCCTCACCTCCAGGGATCTAAGTTTGATTCCAGCTATGGAGTTTGTACTTTCTCCCTATGTCTGTGTGGGCTTCTTTTGGGTGCTCCGGTTTTCTCCTGCAGTCCAAAAATATGCGGGTTAAGTTGATTGGCCATACTAAATTAACCCTAATGTCAGGGTAAATAGGCAAGGTTAAGAGGTTGGGGCCTGGGTGGGATTGTGGTCAGTGAAGACTTGATGGGTCAAATACTTCCTTCTGCACTGTAGGGATTCTATGAAATTCAGGGGGATAAATCCAAAGTTCACGTTTATCTAAGGGGAAAAAAATAGGAGGTTGATCAGGGAAGTATTGGCATAATGGAGTCTGAAGTGCAATTAGTTCAAAAACCTGTCTAGAGTAAATCATATCAAAACATCAGACTCTCTGCATATCTGATCTTGTACTTTGGGATAAAGTTTAACTCAAATAACAACACTTTTCAAAGTCAAAAGAGTTGTAGTTCAATCCTGACTCAGTACTATTTGGCACTTAAGTCTAGTTCACAGATGTTGAAGTACCTGTCAGTGCCGGTGTATAAAATCTAAAGATGCTGCTCTAAAAAAGCACTTGATTCTTCTGATTTCCTTGTTTGTTTCTTGGATCTTGTGGGCTTTGTACTGATGTAATGTTGACTATGATTTTAAACTAACTTGATTTGAAGCACTTGGTGCAAATGGAAATATTATATAAATAATGTTTTTCTTCATAGCTACTTTTATATTCATTTAGCTTGGATTCTGGGAGTCAGTTCCCAATATTTGGGCAATTAAATTCATTACGTTTTTGAATGTTTGCACGAGAAAGCTGATCTAATATAAAATACTAGGAGCTGGTATAAAGTTGTTTTTAAGGAATTCAAAGAATACAAAACAGTCTTTAATAGTTGGCTAAATAATTCAACATTGACCTTGATTAAAGAAAACCAGAAAATGCTATTAATACTCAGTTCGTGCAGCATCTTTAGAGTGAGAAATTGAGTTGTTTCAGTTCAATGACCTTTCGTTATGACCTTGACTACTTGACCTATGTTGGCCTTGCTGAAAATTAGTTATACAGAAATCAAAGACTGACATAATGGAAAGATTTGGGAGTAATAGGTTCCTAAATCTGTAAATGCAGATAAATATCCCTGAAGGAACACTAGTGTTGCTGTCTTCAAAGTAGCAGTTAGTATATCTGACTAAAACCGGTCTTTGAAAATAATACTTTGAATTAGAATGAATTAAATGTACAATTCAGCAGTTCCTGTTATAGGAACAGGAGTGGGTATTTAGCTCCTTGAACTTATTCCACAATTCATTGAGATCATGGTTGATCTGTGATTCAGTGCCATGAATCCACCTTTGCCCTGTGTGCTTCTGACAACATTTCTCAATCTAAGTTAAAATTTGCCTTTACTCTAGCAGTAGTTTTTTTTTGTGTAAAAGTTTCAAACTTCTTCCATCAAATGGTAGATAGAAACTACTCCCAATAGTTCCCCATAACATCTTGAAAAGCTTAATCAAATCACTCCTTGACCATCTAAATTTCTGCATTACAACTCTTTGCAATTTAGTTCTTGAAATTGAGTATCATTTTGATAAACCTTCACTGCATTCTTTCAAAGACACAGAATGACTGAACAGTACTTCAAGATAGAGTCCTATTTAGACTCTATAATGCTTTCTCATGACTTTACCCTACCAACTTGCCCTGCTTTATGCTACTCCTTTGAATATAAAAACCAGCATTCCATGAACCTCTATTTTCTGTACTGTTATTGACATTGTAATGAACAATGTACTTTGACCTCCCCACATTCCTTTGAGCTTTCACTCTCCACTCTTTCTTACCTTTTCCTATTTAGAATCTACTTATTCTCTTTAGGTCCTCTGTGGATAATTTCACATTCAACTACATTGAAATCTATTTACCACAGTATTCCCAATTTGTATAATGTCATAATATCAAATGTCATAATTTTTGTTTCTATCTATACATGTTACCTGCAATCTTGCTTGTGGCTTTCTATCCTGTTATCTAAGTCATTACAAATTTGGTGAATATTTGAGGCCCCGAACTCAGAATCTTGCAGGATCTTACAATTCATGTTCAACTGATGGTATAGCTGCTCATCATCCCTAATTTCTGTTCTATGCCACTTAGCTAATTTCCTAACAAGTCAGTAGTTTGTCTTCAATTCTGTTAACTTCACAGGTCATGCCTAACGAAATGGATTAAACCTTTTGACGAGGTGACTAAAGATGGACAAGAGAATGTCTATGGATATTATTTATATGGACTTCCTGAAGACATCTGATAAAATCCCTCATCTTTAGTCACCTTGTCAAAAAGTTTAATCCATTTCGTCAGACGTGACCTGTGTTTACAAATCCGTAATGGTTTTGCTATTAGATTCAGGATACCAATACACTTTATGTGCTGAAGTAGAGTGTGGTAACTACATTGGAAGTTCATTAAGCTAACACATCTTTTAAATTCAGTTAATTGTACTGTGGCTACTGAGGGCTTTTCTTTACATGAAATTTTAAATGTTTTCCGAGAGTTAATACTTATAAGATTTTCAAGACATGCTGGGGCAAATTTCCCTGTTCCTCCTGCCATGCAAATCAGCAGATGCAAATGGACCATGGAAAGGTCCATTGACCTTGGGTGGGATTTTCCAGTTTCAAGGCAAGTGCAGCCAGAAAATCCCACCCATTGGTTGGGATTTAATGTAATTCTATAGCACTTTGTGCATCTATTCAACTACATCAATTTTGTAAAAAAAAAAATTTGTAATTTTTATAAATGATCTGGATGAGGGTATTGAAGGATGGATTAGTAAATTTGCAGATGACACTAAAGTCGGTGGAGTGGTAGATAGTGAAGAGGGGTGTTATAGTTTGCAGAGAGACTTGGACAAGTTGCAGAGCTGGGCCGAGAGGTGGCAAATGGAGTTTAATGTGGAAAAGTGTGAGGTAATGCACTTTGGCAGGAATAATAAATGTGTAGAGTATAGGGCTAATGGTAGGATTCTTAATAGTGTTGATGAACAGAGGGACCTTGGTGTATTTGTGCATAGATCCCTCAAAGTAGGCAGTCAAGTCGATAAGGTTGTTAAGAAGGCATATGGAGTCTTAGCTTTTATTGGTAGGGGGATTGAATTTCGGAGCCGCAACGTCATGTTGCAACTGTACAAAACTCTAGTGCGGCCGCACTGTTCTGTGCTGTAATGTTCTATGTTCTATCACTGCTAATCATCATGTAGTGTCATACCTAACCAATGCAAACTCCCTCTTCCAGTGAGCCTCGTCCTATCCCATTCAAGTAGGTCAGGACCGAATTTCAAAGTTATACAGGGATTTCTGTTTTGCAGCAACTAAAATGTTCCTCATCACAATTTGTAAGGATGTAAATACTTGGAGTTTTTATTATGTCTTGAACTCCATGTTTTTACTGTTCAAATTACAATAAGATGTATCCTTCCGTTTACTTCCTCCTCATTCTTGCCCACCAGATCAACATTTTAAAGCTGTGTTTTCTGATCAAGGATCATCGTCACATGCATCATTAGCTGAGGACCAAGCTTCCAATTTTACCAATCTTGGCTAGCTTAATCTGAAGACATTAAGGTTGCCTTTCTCATCCTATCTTGGTAGCTAGAAGGCCAAATCATATTCACCACAGCTAATATGACTGACATGTTCCTTCATGTCATTTATGAATATTGAGTAAATATTGAGAGAGTTTTCCCACCAACAATCTCAGTTTAAAACCAGCTCTTATTAAATTTGGCCATTAATGTGACTGGTAATATTAGTGGCATTTCATATATTTGCCACATTGCACTGATCTGAGATTGTTATTTATTGGAATATGCATTTATTTGGCTCTCATGGGGTGCATTTGACCTAGGGTCTGCTATGGCACAGAAACCTTTGCTTGATTGTGTTGAATTCTCCCAAAAAAATTAAGTGCCGAATTTATGTAAAAATGCGGTAAAAATTTTCAAAATGAATCGCCCACATTCTGTATATCAGAGTGCACTCGTGTGAATTGTGATGACAAATCAGTGGTCTGGACAATTCCTGCTGGAGAATACAGCGACATAACGCTGAATGGACCACTGCACGTGTGCCAAACTTTCAGCACTGTGGCACATTTTCAGTAGCCCCATACTGCCAGATTTCCAATTGTTGGCCAGAATCGCAACTCCTATCACTTGCTGTGTGATCCTCTTTCTCCTCCCATCCTGATCACTAGCTTCTCGGATAAATCCAGGCCTCTGGGCATTGCCACTTTCCTCTTGGGCCATGCTAAGCTGGCAGTGCCTGGGGCCACCCTTAATACTTGACCTCCCCAGGTCTTCCATGGCCTCCCTTCATTCCAGCAGGTTCTGGCTTCTAGCTAGTGGGAGCTGTTGTAAACTCCTTTTGAAGTGAAGCATTTCTGGTGGGAAGCAAAGAGACTTCAATCCTGGGCTCACTAATCAGATGTAAGTGCTGATTTGAATAATTTATTCTGCTCTGCACCAATTTCTGGCGTGGAGCTGACAACTACCAGAAATTGGGTGGCCAAAGAAGCACAGACTGTGAAGCTCAGTGGGAAGCCTGCCACGCAGCCTCTGCTTTCTCCTGACCCACTGTGCTGCCATCTCTTCGAATTTTGTCATCAATAAATGAGCTATATTTTAACTAATAACAGTAAATAAGCATTTGTATAAGAATAGTTTTGGATTCTTGATTTATATTTGCATCAACAATGGCTGCAGCAAATTCAACTTCATTAGTCAATTCAGCTTATTGATTGACTTAAATGTTTTTTGAGCAAAAGCACTGCCGGCTATTTTTAATTTATAGAAACTATTGGATAATTTGTTTTCCTCTAACTCATTCCCTCCATTTTAAGAGATGACTGAATTAACAGTAATAATGTAAAAATACTGCAGACTTTTAGGAATGTGCCTATTGTGGGGCACGGATTTGAAACATTTTATTTACACATTTTTTGAACTTGCAAGGAAATAGTGTAAATACACAGTTTAGCGTTGTTATGCATCTGTAGTTCATTTTAACCTATTTTAAAAAATCAGTGACATTTTATTGCTGTGTACACTTTCTCTGGAGCCTCCTGTACACCATAACCATTATTTTTAGTAGATAGTAACAACATAGCTTCATATTTCAAACAATCAAAAGATAGTGTGCAGAATTCTCCCCAAAAAATTGGCTTGAAAATTGGAATGATTCACGCTTTTTTCCAGTGGGTGCTCAGAGAACAATCTCCCCCTGTCTATGCACTGCAGAGGCCATCAACCTGAATATCATTAAATTTCAGGGGTTGAGGCCTATCTCCACTGGAAAGGCTGGCAGCATAGCGCTGAGTGGGCCACTGCACATGCACTTGTTATTGCCAAGATCAGCACATGCACAGCAGTACCATACTTGCCTCCTGATTGCTGTCCAGCCCTGCACACTTCGCAATGTCGGTTGTGTCTAAATTATCTTCTTATATGATGAAGAACAATTTTCCAAATCAAAATTGCTGGCACTGAAGTGTTTGTATTGTGGTACTGGAGTCCACATGTTTTCAATACATAAGTGCATTATTTTTTACAGAATCTCATTGGCACCTCAGTGATTGGTAGCAGCCATTAGCTTAATATATTTAATTAAGAATTTGATATGCAGTGGTTGGGAAACTTTGACACGCGTCCTCTAAGTCAACTGAGATTCTCTAGTTTCATATTGAACAGGTTGGATGGAATACCCAAACAAACTGAATTCAGCTGGCCTCATTGAATGAGAAATATTTTTGTTTTCATAAGCCGGTGAATTTTGAAGAGCTCAATTTGAGTTCCTTGGGGAAAGCTACCTTTGGATAAAAGCTGGAAGTGAAACTCAATTGGATAACTATGTAAAAAGTAACAATTTAAACGATGAAAAGATTAAATATTTTTGTTTCTTTGTGTCAGTTTTCTTCTCTTGAGAACAGTTACTTGAGCTAAAATGAGATTCATAGCTCTCTTGCAATTGGCTTCTATTTCATCCAAGAGGCTATTCTTTGTATGTGCCTCAGAGGTGAGACTTTTTTGCGAGCTGTTAGGCCACAAAAGGTTGAAGGTTGCAATCTTCTTCACCATTGAATATGTGTGCACTTCTGAATAATGGACACTGGGAATTATGACTATTTACTTCCTCCCCCTTTAAACTTACATTGAGGGAAAATTTTAAAAAAAACCTTACCCCTTGTAATCGCCTAGGATCAGACGATAAGTGTAGATGGGATATTTTGTCATCGGCCTTTATCACATTTTATAATACGAGTATCTTACAATAATTTTGACAGAGCTTACGTTTTAAGCTTAATAGTACAGTGCAAAGCATTTCACTTAAATGTATATTAGAATATTCTGTGGTAAAGATTTGCATTTCTTGCAGATCTGTTTAATAGTTCTGGTGAATGCAGCGTTTATATTAGACTTTGAAGATAATTGAAAAATAGTTTGTTAAATTCATAAGTACTGTCTATGACTCTAACTTGTGTGTACCTAGATTTGCTTACGCTTGTTTTATTTCTATTCACTGTTTCAATTAACTAAAGGAACGCTTTAGCTATGTCTGCCCAGATTTGGTAAAAGAATTTAACAAATATGATACGGATGGTACTAAATGGATCAAGCAATACACTGGAATCAATGCCATCTCCAAGAAAGAATTTACCATTGATGTAGGTTATGAGCGATTTTTGGGTCCTGAAATTTTCTTTCACCCGGAGGTAACTTTAATTTGCTGTATTTACTGAGTTTCAATCACAAATTATATTATCCAGTTTCGTTACTGGTAACTTACACACTGTTTTTCTATGTCTAGTTTGCAAATCCTGATTTCACACAGCCCATCTCAGAAGTAGTAGATGAAGTCATTCAAAACTGCCCTATTGATGTTAGACGTCCACTTTATAAGGTTAGTGCTTCAAATGTGAGACATTTTATTTTGGTTTTTGCACAACTCATTTTATAGGTATTTGAAAAGGAATTGTATCCTTTCTACCTCTTTATTTATAAATTTCTAACCAATTTGAATTGGTGTCCAAGTTAGCCATGAATGTAAATTAGAAACAGTAGTGATTCCAATGTTGTGGGACCCAACAGGCCTTCATCCTGACTTCAAAAAAATCCAGTGTTTTCTGCTGAACCAATTTGTTACATGGATCCAAACTTTCTGGCTTAGGGAGACACTGGCATTTTGGAAATATCACTGATCTATATTTATAGTGATGGTTCTTTTCAGATCTCAATTGACTTTAGCATTTTTATTTAATTCTACCAATTACATATGACTTTTTTCAGTATTTATAATTTAATCACACTTACATGCGAAAGGTTTGTCAAAATTTAAGTAATCTCAATTCTTTCCATTTCTATGCTCTCTGAATTTTTCATCCATGCTCAATATTTTGTAGAAACTGTTGAAGATGTTAGTCTAATTTTTTGAGGTCTCCAATTTTCTTTGTGACCAAATAAAATCTCCATTAGTTGGTAGTGCAAAGTTAGTTAGCATTAAACATCACAACTTGGAGTTTTCCTTTAATAATTTGTTATAAACTTTGTGTATTGTCTGGATAAAGATGAAAAATGTGCAAAACTTTGGTTTAAGACTGAAGTAACGTTTTGTCTTTCAGAATGTTGTCCTCTCTGGTGGCTCAACCATGTTTAGAGATTTTGGACGCCGTTTACAAAGAGATTTAAAGAGGACAGTAGATGCCAGGCTTAAACTCAGTGAAGAATTGAGTGGTGGAAAACTAAAGGTTTGTTGTACTTAAATAAATTAAATCAAGATGAAATCCAAAATGTTTGCGCTGTAGCTTGCTAAATTTTGTCACGATTCCATTGAAAGTTTTGAAGAAATCTTGCCAGTTTTTCATGCTCCCCATTGGCATTCTCTTTGACAGACTGCATGAAATATGCATGGCAAAGTTTCTCTGAAATATTTTAAAAGCTGAAACTGCAAATATTATTCTGGTGAAACCCACCTCTGAATCAGCAGGTTTGTGTTCAAGCTCTTTCAGACTTAAGTGTGCAAATTAGATACAGAGGTCTTCCAAGGAATCTGTGATGCAGGGTCAACTTTATGCGTGTGACTACCCAGGGTGCCATGATATTAACTAAATATCTAATTTCTTAAGGAATGTTTTTCATTATTAAAGCATTCTTTGTAGGCAATGCTTTCATATGACATTATGTATACTAATATAGGAACTAGGAGCAGGCATAAGTCATTTGGCCTTCAAGTTTGTTCAGCCATTTGATGCCACTGCTGATCTGATTACGGCCTCAACCCTTTTTGATTCATTCACTATTATGAATCAAACTCAGCCATAAAAAAATATTCAATGACCTTCCCTCTGCTGCTCTCTGGGATCAAGAAATCAACAGATTAATGACATCGGAATGAAAATATGATCTATTCTATCATAAATAAGAGGCACTTTAATTTTAAATTTATTAAATAAATGATTAAAACGTGGATTGACAAAGCCTTTTGGGAGTGTGGAGAGGAGCGTTGCTTGTAATTTCCAAATTGCTAATCCATTTGAAATAGAGTCTATCAATGAGAAGTGTTTGAGAATTGCTGGTCTGAACTTTAGTGCAGCATTAAAGAAATGCTGCTTGTCAGAAGTGCTGTGTTGTGGTTTGTTAAATAAAAGCTCCATCCTCTTGTTCTCCTGGACAACATTCAAATAACAAGAAGATGCTTTGTCCATGTTCTTTCCACATCCACATCAAAAACAGATTATCTTGTCATTCACTAATGTGCTGTTGTAGGACCTTGATGTGCATCAATTTTCATATGGTTATCTCCAAAGCAGTGCTGCAAATCTAATACATGGGTTGTAATATATGTTGTGGTGTCCTGATGATTTGATGAAGCTATTTTCAATCCATACTAGGGGGAACGCATTTGTTTTTTATTGGTTCCTTTTTTCTTACAAAACTGCAAAGTTGCCCTCGAAATGAGGGTGATGTAGCTTGATTCTTATCTACTACATGATGCAGTTCAAATTAGAGCAGCAGGTAACTCTCCAAGTTTCCTTCTAAAGCACCTTTCAAACCTGCAGCCTCTACAACTAAACAGACAATGATAACAGTGGGATGGGAGCAAGTTCCCCTCCAAGCCCCATATCATCCTGACTTGCAACTATATCCCAGTTCTTTCACTATCACTGGGTCCAAAACCTTGAACACACTTTCTAACAATATTGTGGAAATACCTATACCACGTGGATCACAGTGATTCAAGAAAATGACCTGCCACATCGAGAGCAGTTAGGAATGGGTGATTGGGTCTTCCCAATTTACAACCCATGAAAGGAAAAAAAAGCAGTAGCTGAGATGGGATCATGTCTAGTCTCTCAAGCTCTGTAAAGATCACGATCAAATTTATTTGATTTGAAATTAGAAATAAATTGAGTTGTTCTCTTACTATCCTCGTTTCAAAGTCCTGTTCAGACCTTTGACTCATAAATAATGAGTGATCAGATTTTTCCTTTGGAGCTTGAATTTATATACTTGACAACGCAATATTCTCTAAAGGCACAAAAATGAAAGTGACTTTATTAAGAAGACACAACATTTAATGCAATACTGAATTCATAGTATTGAACAATTTAATCTAAGGAGAAATTCAAAATACTGTTCCCTGTTCATCATTTCAAGTAAATGTTTCCAAGATAACCATAAATTTCAAAACATTTGATTTCTGATCTTGTACCTAAGACTACATATAAGGAAGTAAACTACCAATCCAGAATAGTCTCAACAATATATGTATTGCTTGTCAGTGGTGGCATATGTACTACAAGTGCTGTTCCTCTACTATATCTCTGATTCTACAGTCACTCAGGTTCTTAATGAGTTATGTTCAGCTATAATTAGTTTAGCAACCAACCTCCAGTATCAAAAATACTCATGTTTATCTTTAAATATCTCCAGATGAAATTTTCTTGCCAACTTGCTTGTTTGTTTTAGTGCAGGGATTATGACAGCTTTTTCTTGTGGTGTTACTGCAAGATTCCTCATGATACCAATACAATTGAACTACTTTGCAAACTAATTCCAGAAAATACTCTCTAATGTTCTTGGGGCTTAAGTTTTAAATAAATTGCTATTAGAAAATGTAGCAGTTTCTATATTAGGTTAAATGTTTCTGTGAACTGGGTTGAAACTGAGTGATAGTTCCATAATCTCAAGAGTTTATAGATGAGAAGAAACACTTTTCCTTAGATTTGCAAAACAATGTAGATTTGACATTGAAGATGTCAGACCCCAAACCTTTGCACCTAATGTAACATTCTACATATTTGAAAAGTGCAATGCATAAAATATAGCAGCAGACCATGCATCTCAAGGAAGGTTTTAATCTTAAGTTACCATATTTAACTGGCATGATAGCCTGCTAGTTTGCACAACTCTTTGATGTTGGAGGCAAAAGAAGTGCTTTTGACAAACAATTGATAGGATTCTTGTGCATCAATTTCCTCTCGTGCTACAGAGTGTTGATGACTTCCAATCAAAGGGAATTAATAATCCTGGTAGAATCTTGTTGGTTGAGGAAAATTAGCATTCAGACTACTAAAACTGAGTGTTATTTATGTCATAAGTGTCCAAATTCAGTAAGGAACAGAATTTGAATAGTGACAAATACAAATTATTTTTTAAAGTTGACTTGAGGTTTTCTGAAAATCCTTCTACATTAATAGGTTTACAGTGGTTTCCAATAAAATTAGCAATCTCAGTTCAATAGTTTAAGAATTGTGGATTTGGAAGTTTAATTTACATAATATTTGATATAATTGCATTCCTTTTTTGTAGCCTAAACCAATTGATGTTCAAGTGATCACCCACCACATGCAAAGATATGCCGTTTGGTTTGGAGGATCTATGCTAGCATCCACTGTGAGTAATATATATATTAATGTGTATATAGTATGTACATGTACTTTATATTTTTGTCATACTATGGCCAATTTTTATGCATTATAAATATTAAAATCCTTGTTCAGATAGCCAAGAGTGTCAAATTTTGTTTTCAGGTTTTTTGAGTTGTCACCAACGAAAGCTATTGTTCACTTTAAATGCATTCAGTACCATTCTTAACTCACATACTGAAGTGGTCAAGTCCATGTGTGACATGCCCTGGATAATGTACTTGAGCTGTCAAGTGTCAAATAACATCCAAGCCATATTAGTGCCAGACAATTATCCTCCCTGATATATGGGATTCTAACTCTCATCTCAGCCTTCAATGGAGTTACTCTCACTGAATCTCCATCAATATCCTGTGATGTTGCCATTTACTTCAGACTTTAAACATGTCACTGATTTTTATGGCTGAGACCAGATCAGAGGCTGGGAGTTCTGTGATGAGTAATTCACCAACTGACTCCCCAAACCTGTCCACTATGTACATGGCACGTGTGATGGAATATTTTCTATTTGCCTAGATAAGTGCAGTTCCAATAATACTTGTGAACAAACAGCCTGCTTGATTGGCGCTCCATCCACTACCTTCACATTCATTCTACCTCAATATACACTAGCAGCAGTGTGTACCATTACAAGATGCACAACAGCAACTTGCAGTAGTAAAAGACTGTGGCCAGTTGGGGATAAAAAAGGCAGATAGAACACTTGATAAAAGTAATCAAGATCTTGAGGGAGTAAGAGCAGGTATATAGTGACAAACTATTTCCATTCAAGAGACCATTAAGAACTGAAGGCAAAGATTCAAGATAGTCAAAGGAGTAAAAATGATGTGAAGAAATGTCTTCACCCAGGGGTGATTGGATTCTTGGAACAAACATCCTGAGAGAATGGTAGAGGCAGGTTTGATTGAGACATTCAAAAGGGAATTGAATTGTAGTCTGAATGCCCAAGGTTATGGGGATGAAGCAAGTGAAGTGGGATTAGATAGAATGTACTTTGATGTAGCCAGTGCAGACTTGATGGGCTGAATGGCTGCCTCTTGCGCTGTAAAGATTTATGAACCTCTCCCATTTACAAAGACAAGAGAAGCAAATCCATGGAAACCTCACCAGCTGCAAGTTTCCCTCCATGCCACGTTCCATTCTGATTTTGGAATTGCATTGCAGTCAAATATACATTTGCATTAGTGTTCAGCACCTGGAGTGTTGTGCATTGAATCCCCACAGTGCAGAAGAAGGTCATTTGACCCATCAAGTCTGCACCGAATCAGAATCACCAGCAGCCTCCTCACTCTCTCACTACCTGCTACAACTTGGGCTACTGAAAAGCAATTTAGCATGGCCAGTTCACCTGACCTGCACACCTTTGGACCGTGGGAGGAAATTTGCACAGACATGGGGAAACTTGCACAGTACCTAAGGCCAGAATTGAATCCAAGTCCCTGATGCTGAGAGGGAGCAGTGCTAACCAATGTGCCACCATGACACTCACTATCCTCACTATTTACCATACTTTTACCACCTCCAGGATGTTGGAAGAAAGTTTGCAGTTAGTAATACCACCTTAAAACACAATTTTATCAAACAGACATATTTCCAGATGCCAAACTTGTTACTTTATAATATTGTTACTATTTTTCTCTTGAACCTTTAACCTGAGATGCTTTTGTCTCTTGCAGCCGGAGTTCTACCAGGTATGCCACACCAAGAAAGATTATGAGGAGATTGGCCCCAGCATTTGTCGCCACAATCCTGTCTTTGGAGTGATGTCTTAAGGCTGACGTCAATATTGTAAGGGCTGAAGGGAGCCTTGCTTTTGGGGGCCTGTTATGTCTGAATAACTGGTGTTGCGTTATTAAAAATGGCTTGACTTTTAAAAAAGATGACCAAACAGTATGTGGCTGGCAAATTTAATAATTGAAAGTGTCTTAAAATGGGCTAAATTGAAAGAAGCCAAAATATAAACAATTTTTTTCTCTTATTAAACGTTTTGGATCAGTTTGTAAGAAAATTCTATAATGGTTTTAGATCAAGTTAGGCCCTAAAAAAAAAAAATTTGTTGGTGGGAAATCCAAGACTGGGATTTGTGAGATTAGAATGTCAGCTGTACCATACTTGAATTGTACACTCAAATGTGTACAATACAAGAGCCTGTTTATATTTCATACTGATTTTTTTTATACATCAGGTGGGGAAAGAATTAGGTTAAGTAAAATAAGTGACAAGAAAACTAATACTCAGTGGAAGTCTGTGTGGATGTACTGGTCAACAGGAGTTGTACACATCAGTTTTTTTTAAAAAATCTTAGCATAAAATATAATGCAAAGTGGATTTCTGAGAACTGACCCAGAGATGTACTTAATCCTTTAATGTTGGAGGTCTCTTTTGTCTTGAATTGGGATGTTTTTACTGTTGGCACAGCTTGCTGACATGTCTGTGACTATAACAGTATAATTAAAATACAAACATTTCATCAAGCTCTGCTTGTACTGACCTAGCCAAGGAAGAGACATTCCAGCACCAACTATTGGAATGAATAAATTGCGAATTTTCATTTTTCTTTCCTAAATGTGGATTTCTCATTTGTGTACAACACTGACTGGTGTATCTATGCTCTTCTAGAATATCTCCTCAGAAAAGCCTAAAAGAAATTGTATCAGCATCTTATAAGCTGCAAAACAGTTTGTACAAGTTGTATGACTGCTCACTTGTGACTCCAGTCTGTTCCCAAAAGAATAACAAACTGTATTTCCTAATATCAAATATGGCTAACTCCGCAAGTGCTTTGGGAACTAAGGAACTATTTCTTATTCGAACTAACAGACGCCTGCTAGTGCTTTCTGAATACTGAATGCATTTCTTCTGTTTCTTCCCGCAAAAAAAGACTGTTGGACCAGTATTGTAGTTCTAGAGCCTCATTTTGATTTAAACCAAATAACCTAATGATCAAAGTGGTGTATTTAATGCCTTGCACCATTCCAATAAAGGCACAAAATTCTTTTTAAATATTTTGGCTGGGACTGATTTATTCAAAAAAGATTCATTACACATGCATCTCTCTAACTAGGAGAAATAGAAGTAACTTGCATTTATGGTGTTTTTTAACACATAATTAAACACTCCTGAAAGTGAACCTTCACTTGTGTTTCACAGATACTTTCAATTGTGTGGATATCTAAATTAATTTTGCAATGTTGTATTACTTTATTGGTCTTGTCACTTTGCTCTACTCAATCATCCTAATTTTGGAAGTTGGCAGAATAGCACCAAGTGAGACTGATTTAGGCTACAAATGTAAAACTTGTAAAGAATAAGAATGGGCAGCAATGAAAGTATATCTGTCTCCTTTTGAGTGTTGAAATTAAATTGTCACCGCTGCTGTACTTAACCACATGTTGCTATTGTGGTGATCTTTTTTAATTTTCTTTCCATCCATTCAAGCTGTCTCCAGATGGGCACTTTATTAGAACCAGCCAGGTTGAGAAATACTTGCAAGAAAATAATCAAGACTTAAGAAATTTAAAGAACTGAAAATTAAAATTTTTCCATCATATTTGGAAACATCCCATTTCTTGTATTTGAATTGAATGGCTTAGCTTCCTATGTGATGGATGTATCAAAACCACAGCAAGTATTTTATAGTTTCATTATTTACCATGAAGAAACTTAACCACAACAAATGGATAAATTTCTTCATTTTTGTCAAATTCCTCCATTTTCCTGTTTCAATTTCACCTATGTTCCTTTTCAAGTTACATATGATCCTGACTAGGAGCCCATTGTCATGGACTCATTACCAATGTGTCAAATTCCTTGAATTCTCACGGAAGGTATCATCACCTCTGGGACACAGTTCTCCAAGAAAGCCCAACACTACCTCAAGGCAACAAAAGCAACCTTGCCAGCACTGCCTACACCTTCAAATTCATTACCAGGAAAATCTACAAAGAGCTGATTCCATTGTACTGATCTGTTCCCTTCTTTTCTCAATCCCATGAGAAATGACAAATTAAATCTGTAGTCAAATGTAATCGGACATGTCCCAGTAGGACCACTTGTTTATTCCCTAAAATAATTAACCTTAAATGCCACATTTTTTTAAAGTGCCTCAGTACTGCAAAGTAATGTCTTCCTAGGATAATAAAGTTTGATCAATGAAAAAGAAATTCTGATCATCTAACTTTGTTAGATGACCAAATAGATTTCTTCCAGGGTGATGTTTCATAGACATTTTTAATCACTGGTCAAAGACATGATGTAAATCTGCAAGCTTTCGACTTTCGTCTTCGTCAGGCAAGTGCAGTGTTCTGGTCTGCAATAGCACACGTATCAGCACTGATAGTCACAGGTTGCTGATTAGACTGAGAAACTTGATGTCTGTGTTGATATTTGTAATCCTCTTGGAGATCCTCTCCACTTGGATCCGGCAGTATGCGGTGTTGATAGTAGTCATAATGTAGAGATGCCGGCATTGGACTGGGGTAAACTCAGTAAGAGTCTGGCAACACCAATTTTAAATCCAACCGATGTATTTGATAGTAAATCTGCAAGCTTTTGACTTTTGTCTTCATCAGGCAAATGCAGTGTTCTGGTCTGCAATAGCACACGTATCAGCACAGACAGTCACAGATTGCTGATTAGAGAGTGAGAAACTTGATGTCTGTGTTGATGTTTGTAATCCTCTCGGAGATGCTCTCCACTTGGATCCGGCAGTATGCGGTGTTGATAGTAGTCATAATGTAGAGATGCCAGTGTTGGATTTGGTGTTGCCATACTCTTACTGAGTTTACCCCAGTCCAATGCCGGCATGTCTACATCATGACTACTATCAACACCGCATACTGTCGGATCCAAGTAGAGAGGATCTCCGAGAGGATTGCACATATCGACACAGACATCAAGTTTTTCATTCTAATCAGCAATCTGTGACTGTGCTGATATGTGTGCTATTGCAGACCAGAGCCACTGCATTTGCCTGACGAAGACAAAAGTCGAAAGCTTGCAGATGTACTATCAAATAAATCGGTTGGATTTAAAATTGGTATTGCCAGACTCTTACTGAGTTTACCCCAGTCCAATGCTGGCATCTCTACATCAAAGACATGATGGTCAGAATTCAAATGTAGCCCCATATTTCTGCAGCAGCTGTACTTTTCCAGTTAGAGACATTTATTGTGGCAGTATCTTGCAACTAGAGAAAACAGTCAGATGATGTTCCCCATGGTGATGGTCATTTGCCTAATTCAATTTACTGCCTCACATTCAGGTATGATGGTCCAATAGAGCATTGGCTGTCATAGGCTTCTATTGGATTGATCCATAATTGATGTTTGACAAATTATGCAGTGGTTTGCTGTTGTTTTCTTTGCTTAGCCATACAAGGATCACTGCAGCTTTTTACTACCTTCCATCAAGTATATTGGAAGGAATTCTACAAGCTGATAATCCATCTATTTGGTCAAATTTTGCCTAGTTCAACGTGGCACCAAACTTAAAATTTCAAATGAACTGGAAGATCAAGGAAACACTCAAGCCTGGATAGTACAAAAATCTACATACTGGGTATGTCTATTACGGCTACCATTATTTGTATGTCAAATGGATTAGTGTGTGCCTATATCAATTTGAGAAAAGTGAGTCTGCAATAAAAACTGAACGCCTGTATTTGGCCATGTCTGACATAACCTAAGGGCATTTTTCAGTTATTAAGTCAACTTTGCTCAAGTGGGTTAGTATTTTAATTTGCTGTGTATTTCCAAAATTTAACTGAAAATGGTGACATTAATATCTACTGGATGTTATGACCCTAGACCAGACCCCTCACGTTTTAAAGATCTGATTAGTGATCAGTAACACTTTGCTTAAAATGGACAAAATTTGAGATTCAAGGCACTTGCTACAAGAATAAAGTGACAAGATTCACTGGGTTTTGAGCACACGGACTTTGAGGTCAAAGAAATAAAACAGTTTACAATATTTAAGAAATACCCTAACATTCAGGGTTAATATGAGGTGCATATAAATTGACATACTGGTTTAACATGCCATTCTGTACAGTAAATAGCAAATGCAATCCAAAATACATTTCTCAGCAATGTACCTATTAAACACAGTTGACCAGTCTCAAAGAAATTCTGTCTCCCTAACAAGACTCTGAAGATCAAGTCTGAATTCCCTCACAGCTACTTCAATTCTGCTTCAATGACTGCACACCATGATTTCCGGCTAGCTTCCTGGAACCCTTTCCTGGATTTCCAAATTTGCACTCGTGTGTAATTTCTGTTCTTCATTACCACCTAATTCCTGGCATTTGCCTCAAATTTCACCAAGGTTTAATCTATTCGCTTTCAAGCTAGAACTGGTTTCAGAGAATGCTTTTCAATATGAAGTCAGTGACAACAACCTGTCCCCAGGACTTAAGTCCTAACTGACTACTGAGTCCCAAATACATAGAACAAGTGAACAGCAACACATTTTTTCTACATGGTGTCTAAAGCAGCAGTTTCAGTGTGGCCTATTTCCCTGTTACAGAACACTTATTTTATCCAGGAAACATAATTTGAAACCCTAGAATGTAAGCTCCACCCACCTCTATGATGAGTTAGGATTCCAGTGCTTACTGAATCGTTTTAAACAAATTGTAACTTTAACTCGCAAAACAATTTTCTAGGCCGTGTTTCTTTGTAAGCATGCTGGATGGGATTTTATGGCCTCGTTTGTCCTGAAACCGCAAAGTCCTGCTTGAGGTCAACAGATCTTTCCAAGGTCCACTGCTCGCCTGCTCCAATTCCTGTGGTGGGAGGGGGGTAGGGGGTAAAATTCTGGTCCCTTTCTTCAATTGTCCAATTAAGTAAGTCCACCTGTTTTGTGATCATGCCATTCTAGACATAAACTCCTTAAGGCAATATAATCCCAATGTTGTAAGTGTTCTAGTCTTCAAGCTGCTTTATTT
Source organism: Sphyrna mokarran (assembly GCA_024679065.1). Classification (NCBI taxonomy): domain Eukaryota; kingdom Metazoa; phylum Chordata; class Chondrichthyes; order Carcharhiniformes; family Carcharhinidae; genus Sphyrna; species Sphyrna mokarran. Next base: position 63,611,216 of record JAGIQG010000011.1, on the reverse strand, counting down.
GCATTTATCACATGTTCTGGAGTTGAACTTTAGCATTCTCAGGACTGAAAAAGAGGCTAACTGGTAAGAGAAGAAATTTGGAGAATGTTGATGTTGGGGAGCGGTAGTGGGGGGTAATGTCCTTCCTCTTGTAATCTTGACCCTTAAAAAAGAAAGAAAAAAAACACCAAGTTAAAATTTGACCTCTATTTCGCACTGGTAGTTGTCCAGTTGGAATGGATCTGTTTGATAAAATAGGTCATCTTGATCATTTATAATTGATCTCCTTAAAGTGGAATCAATGCCTTTTTTTTTAAATAAACTTCTTTGTGCACCCAGAAGTTTTCATTAGCTTGATATCACAACAAAGAAAATATAATCCTTGCTGTACCAAAAGAGTTTATACATGCAGAGTGTCACAAACAACAATTAGAGAAATGGCCAAATAATCTGATTTACTACTGATGGTTGATATATACATAAATGTTGGCCATGATGTGGGAGAACTCCCTTGTTTTTTGAATAGTGTCATGGAAACTTTCAAGCACGCTTGTGAGGGCTGACAGTCTTATTTCAAAACTTCACTCAATAAACGACTGGTGGTTGTGGAAAGAATGGTGGTCTGATCCTGCCACAAAGTGCTTACGTATTTAGGGCAGTGCAGTAGCACAATGGCTAGTGCTGCCTCACAGTGCCAAGAATCTGCGTTCAATTCTGGCCTCGGATGACTGTGCGGAATTTGCGCATTCTCCCCATATCTGCTTGGCTTTCCTCTGAGTGCTCTGGTTTCCTCCCACACTCCAAAGATATGCAGGTTAGGTTGATTAGCCATACTAAATTGACCCTCATTGTGTCAGCAGGATTATCAGGGTAAATGCATGGGATTATGGGGTTCGGTCCAGGATGAGATTGTTGTCAGTGCAAACTCAATGGACTGAATGGCCTCCTTCTATACTAATCTATGACTTCTACTTTTCAGCAAACGGCAAAATCTTGTCTTCCACAGAGACCAACAATACTCATGGTCTTGGAGCTGTACTGATCCCAGTTGGAACTTCAACTTCTATCCCCACTTCTCATTACTCCAAGATCCATTATTTGGAAATAGTTCAAATTCATTTCTTCCATTAGCTTAGGCTGCAAATCATCATGTGTCACCTCATCTTTGTAACTAGAGTCATATAGATTAAAAACAAGTGTTCATCCAGTCCTCCTTGGGCATTGCAGAGTTTACATTCCATTACAAACAAATGATACACTCCCTTTAGTGACAAAGCCCCATCCTCTTCAACATTTGTTTAACCCAAGCCCCACAAATAGCAAAAACACGAAGAATGTATGTTAAAAAATACTTCCTATCATAATGTTAAAACATGAAGAACTTCCTTCTAAAATAGGTGTTTTGCCCCACAAATATAGTTAATCAATTAAATTATTGCATGAATTTTATTTATGGGTAGCACGGTGGCACGTTGGTTAGCACAGTTGCCTCACAACTGCCACGGACCTGGGATTGATTCCAGCCATGGGTGATGGCCTGTGTGGAGTTTGCAAGTTCTCCTCATGTCATTGTGGGTTTCCTTCAGGTGCTCCAGTTTCGTCCTACAGTCCAAAAATGTACAGGTTAGGAGGTTTGGCCATGCTAAATTGCCTTTTAGTGACCTAAAATGTGCAGGTTCGAGGGATTAGCCATGACAAATGTGTTAGAGGGGTATGGTGGGCCTGGGAAAGATGCTCTGTAAGAGAGTCATTGGAGATTTTAAGAGTTGAATGGTCTCCTGCAATGTAGCTATTCTATGATTTTATAAAGTGACATTCTAAAACATACTACTATTCAGCCATTTCTTCAAACAGCTGTCGAATATAGACTTGTATGCAACTTAAAGTTATAAAATAATCATGTGTCATTTGTCACAAACAGAAATATCCCAATTGCCTTTTAACAACTCCCTGTCGAACAAAAATTCAAACTAAACCATTTCATTTAAAGAATGCAATCCACAGATGTAACAGACCACAACAAACCCTAAAAATTAGTAGAATCATCAAAATCTTACGTCAAATTTGTCTGTCCATGTTCTAGCCAATTGATCTTTAGAGTGTGTACTGTATTAAAATTCTGCAGTTGTCAATAGCCTTCCTTGATCATAGCTCTCTGTTTAGTATAAATGGATCATGCATAAAGTGTAATGCAGCTCAAAACCAAAAAGGTTGTGTAACCAAATGTTAACATAGTTTTAGAGGTTCTGTTCATCATCTTGTTCCAAAGACAACAATCCTAGTCTAACTAATCTTTCCTCATAACCAAGATTCTCCAGTTCAGACACCATCCTTGTAACACTCATCTGTACCATTGCTACAATCACGAATTTTCTCTAATGCATTGACTTGAATTGTACCCCAGCAATAAACTGGTGTTTTGCATTGTTCCAGCATAACCTTATGCATTCTATATTCTATGCTTTGGCTAATAAAGGCAAATATGTTCTTGACCACCTTATCCACCCGTTTAGCCATCGTTAGGGATCTCTCAACATGCATTCCTAGCTTGCTTTGTTCTGATATATTCCTCAGCATCCTCAAATTTATGTGCATTTCCTTCTGTGGCTAGTCTTCTCCGAATGTATTACCATTAGATTGAACTTCATTTGACATGATCCCTCCTACCTGAACTCTCTAGCTTTCTTGTTCATTATTAACTACATTGTCAATTTATGCTTAGTTTGAATGCTTCTTAATCAAACCACCTACATTCAGATGTGAATTATTGATACATACTGCAGGAAACAATGAACTTGAGCTCTGAGAAACATCATTGGAAACAACTTGGTTTACATGTTTGGTCTTCTATCATCCTCTGACTCTTCAGAAGTCTATAGCACATTCGCAGTTGTGTGTTTGCTTCTTTTGCATTCTTCAGGCCAACCCCTTTGCCTCATTTGATGATACTTCACCCATATATTCCCTCATCATTGATACTTTAATCAATTTTGCAACAGCGCATTCCTCCCTTCCCTCACCCACCACTACCACCCCACCAGCACTCACCCTTCTGCCCCCGTGCCCTTCCCACCCACTTTTTTTTTATCCTCCTCTCTATCTCTTCTGAAAACTCTGCAACTAAGAATGTTGAATTGCCATTTCTGGCCTTCTTCCAACCATTCTTAGTAACAACAATGAAGTCATTATTTCCATGTGTCAATCATATGCTCAACTCTGTTGCCTTACTCCTGAGACTAACATTGAAGTATATCCCATTTACCACTCCCGAAGTCATTTATTTATTTTCTAGCTTTCACTGCAGTTGGTGGGGGGAATCGGTATCTAATAGGAAATATTCATTTCCTTAAAAGCATTATTAAATTAAATGAAGTTTATGTGCAACTCATCCATATTAATATTATGCAGTGTTACAATTTAGATGGAGATCTGTGATTCCTAATCCATTTGAGAATATTTCCTTCAATCAAAATCACAGGTTTCACAGACGGAACAAACATATGAAATATATATCATTACTGCACATGTGAATAAAAAGACATTCCCTATGGAACAGCATTTGTGTGCAGGTTTAGACCTCACTGAGCTGTGTTGATTTTGATATGAATATGTTCAGGTTACAAGATCTTACCATAAAATACCCTTGAACCTTAACCCAAATTAGGATAACCTCATCAAAGACAGAAAGGCAGATACTGAATATTTAACAAAGATGTACTTCTAAATTTTAATGTCACTATCTAAATATATATTGTTCATACATTCATTTCTGCATGTGGCCCTCAACGACTTAATTTTAGTATAAGGGTCTGGTATGGTGTCACGGTGGTTTAAACTATTGTCTCACAGCTCCAGGGACCTGGGTTCGATTCCGGCCTCAGATCACTGTTTGTGTAGAATTTGCACATTCTCCCCATGTCTGTGTGCGTTTCCTGTGAGTGCTCTGGTTTCCTCCCACAATTCAAAGGGTTAGGTTGATAGGCCATGCTAAATTGCCCCTTAGTGTCAAGAGGACTAATAGGGTAAGTACTTGGGTTACAGGGGTAATGATTGTTGTTGGTGCAGGCTCAATGGGCCAAATAGTTCCCTCCTGCACTGTAGAGAATTCTATGATTCTATAAAGAAATGTTGGCTCAGATGACCAAGCATCATCAAGGAGGCAGATTTTAGAGGATGTCTTAAAGAGGAAAGTGAGGTAGAGAGGCAGAGTAAGGAGAGCATTCCAGAGTGTAGAGCTGAGGCTACTGAAAACATGGCTAACAGAGATAAAAACAATTAAAACAATGGATTCTAAGAAGCCAGCAGTGGATAAGCATAGATACCTTGGAGGATTGCGAGACTGGAGAAGATTACAGGAGAAGTAAGGCCATAAAGGAATTTGAAAACAAAGATGATAATCCTAAAATCTAAGCATTATTTGACTAATAGACAACGTAGGTCTTTGAGCTTAATGGGTGAAGGGAATGGGATTTGGTGCAAGCTAAGACACAGACTACAGAGCTTTGGATGACATTGGCTTCACATATTCCATTCTTCATAAACTCAGTCAGGAGAGCATTGTACTAGTTATTACAATGAAGACAAGAATGAAGGTTTCGCCAGCAGATTAGTTGAGATATGTGAATTTTTGCCACGATCCTGAAGTGGAAATAAGTAGTGATAGCATGAATATGAGGTCAGAAGCTCAACTTGGGGTCAAATGTGAGTCTAAGGTTATGAACAGATTAGCTTAGTCACAAGCTGTTAGCAGGGTGAGGGAGTCGGTAGGTAAAAAACAGAGTTTGGATGGGGAACTGAGACCAATGGCTTCAGTCTTTTCAATATTTAAATGGAAGAAATTTCTACATCTCCAGTACTGATAAGCAGTCAGATAATTTTGAGTGGAGGTGTCGAAAGTGGTGTTGTTGAGATAGAGCTGGGTGTCATTAGTGTACATGTGACAATTATCACTTTTGGATGATGTTGCAAGGGGCAGAATACAGATGGCAAACAGAAGGGAGTCAGAGATAGATCTGATGAGGACATCAGAAGAAATGTTTTGGGAGCTGGAAGTGAAACAATTGCAAATGATACTCTATCTTTGATTTGATAGATAAGAATTTAACCAGGTGAGAAGAATTCTGTCCAATTGAATAACAGTGGAGAGAGGCTGGAGGATAATGGTATGGTCAACCACGTCTAAGGCTGCAGATAGGTCAAGACAGAAATGGAATACAATTTACCTTTATCATAATCAAATATAATGTCATTTGTGAATTTGTTTGAAGTTATTTTACTACTATGGCAGGAGTGGAAACCTGACAGGAGCGAATCAAATAAGGAGATCCAGGAAAATTAGATATTAAAACTAAATTGAGAAATGACATCCTAATCCTTGCAGGAGGAATTGTTCCATAGCCTGTCGTCTTGTACTTTACAATCCAACCTGGATCAACAATTGCATACAATGTAATCTACTTTGTTTTGGGAGCTTTGATCTTCAAAGTCTCTTTCTACACTTCCGCATGCTCCTAACTCTTAATTTTATATCCCTAGGCAAAGAGCCGAAGAAGCCATTTGTCCTGTCAACAACTGAAGGCTTCAGATAGAAATGATTGTAGAACACTCCATAGAAAACCTTCAGTACCAAAACATTAAAATATGTTCCTGTGGGAACATAAGGTGGATAGCAAGCATTAACATATTGCAGTGCATGGTGCACAATGTGTGCCTGTGCCTTGGGTGTTGTGCTGGCAGTTTCGGGGAAAATGGTCACCACTGAAGAGTACTCGAAGAGTGAGGAGAAGGGATTAGATTCTGTTCCTGGGTTATTTGTTGCATGCCTTTCAAGCTCCTAAGCAGGATTTCAGATCTGTGCCAAGCATGTGTGGGGTTCCCAGTGGGATGCTCGCTCATCCTTGCTGCTTGCAGAAGGTTGTACATTTTTTTCCCGACACTGCTGGCCAGAGCACGGTGTCAGGCTCCTGACATTGACCGCTTCTGCCACCTCCTCCCACAGTGCTGTGGGAGATGCACCCCTTGAGTGAGGACCCTGGCTAGGGAAGATCTGCTCACCCCTCTCCTCCACCACATCCAGCAGGTGCTTCTGGTCAGCTTCTGTGAATCTGGGAGCTAGTTTGCGCACAGGCACCTGATTGTGTCCATTCCTGCACTTACATACAGCTCTGGCTTATTAGGGGAGTGCAGGTTGCAGTGAGTGTGGCCAGTCAGGACCCATTGGCAACAAATACTTGTGAGAAATTTAGAAGGCTGACTTCAGCTGAGTGTCATGCATTCCTCGGGGTACTGATCGGCTGCCATTCAATAGGCTGCTGTGTCCTGGGGGCGGGGGGAGGGGTAATACACAAGGCTTCCATTCGAGGAAGAATAATCACAAGCTGGGATTGTGCATGTCAGCACAACACAAGTTCTCTGCAATGAGGACAGTATGCTCAAGGGATGGAGGGATTGGGTACCCCCATTATTCAGGATTATAGGGGCATGGGATGAGCAAGCAGCCATGTCTGTATGTGGGGGAGACATGGGGGGGGAAATGTAGTGAAATCTGTTTAGGGATGGGGGCAGGCTAATGATGTCTTATGGCGGTGGGGCCTATTGATGTCCATGGGGGGGTAGGGGACCAGCGATGTCTGTAAGGAGGAGAGGGCCAAGGATGTCTGTGGGGTGGATGTGGGGGCCAGCGATGAGGCCAGTGATGTCGTGGGGTGGTTGGGGGGGGGGCCAGTGATGAGGCCCACAATGTGTGTGTGGGAGGTTGTGGAGGCCAGCAAGGAGGCCAGTGATGTGTGTGGGAGTTGAATGGCAGTAGTCTTGATACTGGGAGGCCTTTTCAGAAATCTTCCAGTGATGTGCGCATGCTTAGGTTCCCACTTATCCTGTCCCCTGAACTTTTAATAATATTCATGATTGTGACCTCTGCATTGATGTAGAGATGCCAGCGTTGGACTGGGGTAAAAACAGTAAGAAGTCTGACAACATCAATTTTAAATCCAACCGATTATTTGACAGTAAACTCGCAAGCTTTTGACTCTATGGCGAATCTTAGGTGTAAAGATTTGCATCCTAATCAGTAATCTGTAAACAGTCTGTGCTGGTATGTGTGCTGTTGGAGACCGGAACACCTCATTCGCCTGACAGAGGCCATAGAGTTGAAAGCTGGCGAGTTTACTATCAAATAAATTGGTTGGATTTAAAACTGATGTTGTCAGACTTCTTACCTCTGCATTGCACAGAGTGGGGAGATTCGGATCTGAAGTTGCACTGAAAAAACAGTCATGATCTGGACCAGTTTTCTCACCAATTCAGCATTTTTGGGAGAATTGCCCCCCACATGCGCAAACCATGTCTTCTTCTTTTGTTTTAAACCCATAATCCCTAAGATAATTAGAAAATTATAAATCAATTTTATTGCTGAACCTCCACCATTGCTTATCATCATTACTCATAAAGATCTTTGTCGTTATAAAAGATTGCCTTTTGGATTAACATCTGGATTAGTTCTATTCCAATGATCAATGGACAAGATTTTAAGTGGTTTCTCTGGCTATGTTCATCTGAAAAATATGCCTGTGAAAAATCAGTGCTGTTGAATTTCTGTCCATCTGATAATCCAGCAAACAAGAATCTAATTTAGGGAAGCAGATATTCATCAGCACAAAGCACAATTTGGAGGGGGTAGGGGGTTGCTGATTGTCCCAAAAAAATTGTAGGTGTTGAATTCTGAAAACTGGAATAAATTATGCTGATTTTTTCAGTAGCAGTTTAAAAATGAATCTTGCACACTCTGTGCACATCTGACAGCACTATGTGAATCACGTTTAAAATCAGTGGATGGGGTCTATTCCTGCAAACATAACACTGAGTGGGCCATTGCCCTTGTGCAGTGGGCCCTGTCTGCAGGCCTCTTAATTGCTGGCCAGCTCAATCACTGGCCAGCCCTGCAACCCTTGCATTGCGGGCCCTCCATGCCCCCGCAGCCCAATCGCTGACCCACCTAACATGTCTGGCCCCAGTCTTGACATCTCCCTCCCGCTAATAGCCCCAGTCTCCATCTGCTGCACTGGCAATCTCAACCCTCCTGCAGTGTGGCCTCCCTTCCCCCACAGTGCGGCCCCTCCCCCACTCCTGCAGCCCCAACCTCCAAAGCAGGCTGCTGCTCATCCCCGTCCCGACAGCTGATCCTGATCACCTCCATCTCTCCCCCACCGATCACAACTATAGACTAGCAGTGGGACCACTGCACTGATCTCCCCCAGAGGCTCGGCCCCATCAGACCACTATCCATTAGGCCCTACCCTCTTGGCATTGCCCCATGTCCGGTGAACAGTGCCAAAGTGCCCCCTATCATTGGCACTTTGCTCCAACGTGGCAATGCTCACGGGCTAATCCCACCCCCCCACCACCCCCCCCATCACTCAACTCTCTGTGGGACTCTGATAGCCTCCCTTCACTCCAGAGGGGTCGTGTTGCTAGCTTCCCACAAGTGGGGAACTGTAATAATCACTGTTGGGGTGAAACACTCCTGGCTGGAGGTGAGAGGGTACTGGGCCCGGACACTTCAGTCCAGGGCCCACTAATGAGATTAAAATTATATTTAAATTACCCACTGCATAATTAATGATTTCTGGCACTGATTTGTGGCGCAGAGCTGATTTTGCTGGAAATGCGATGCTGGAAGATGCGCTTATGGCCGGATGCTCAGCACAAATTGTGCTAATCCAGTGCCCCTTAAAGCTGCTGGTCTGCTGCACTAAAAAATCAGCACAACGGGATGGGAGAATCACCCTCCATACTTATGTTTTTTTTAAATCACCATAAATACAAAATGAATGGGGCAGCATGGTGACACTGCTGCCTCACAGCGCTAGGTACCCTGTTTAATATAGAACACAGAAAAACTGCAACACAAAAAGGCCCTTCAGCCCACAAGTTGCACCGAATATATCCCTACCTACTAGGCTTACCTATAATCTTCTATCCTATTAAGTCCCATGTACTTATCCAAAAGTTTCTTAAAAGACCCTATTGAATCCATCTGCCTCGGGTCACTGTTTGTGTGGAGTTTGCACGTTCTTCCCTTGCCTGCGTGATTTTCCTCGAGGTACTCCAGTTTCCTCCCACATTCCTAGGATGTGCCGATTAGATTTCAATAAATCTAATTAACCCTAGCATCAGGGGAATTAGCAATGTAAATATATGGGAAAAGGGATTGTGGTCGGTGCAGGTTCAATAGGCCAAATGGCCTTTTTCTTTATTGTAGGGATTCTATGAAGCTTTATTTTATCAAATGTGAGAAGCAGCCTGTTTTATTTGAATCTTATCTAGATGATATTCTTAATACAGGATCCAGTGAACAGGAGCACTTAAACAATTTAGAATTAATACTAGAATGTCTTCAAGCACATAGTCTGCATACCAAGAAAGAAAGTGTGACTTTTCCCAGACATCAGCCTAGTAATTGGTTCACATTATTAATGTTAAACGCCTACATAAAACACCTGAAAGGATGTATGTTATTTTAGAAGCACCACATCTGACAAATTTAGGTCCATCCCATGCTTAGTAAATTATTATGACAAACTTATTCCTAAATGAACTTAATTATATAATTTGCTATGTATGAAACAGCCACGGGTCTGAATAACAAAATATGGAGAAGCATACAGAATGTTAAAGATGTTTTTCAGAAGTCTGAAGTTTAGAATAACTCGACATTACCATTATTACTTGCTTGCAATGCCTCACCTTACGGAGCAGGGTGATCATTTCACATATGCCTTTGAGAGAAGAATGGCCAATAGCTTTTGCTAACTAGTGCAGAATCTGATTATGCTCAGTTAGAAAAGGAAGCTTTGAATATAATTTTTATCATACAAAATTTTCAGCATTTTTAATATGATTGTCATTTTACGTTATTGACTGATCATCAACCCTTAACTACTATTTTTGGTTAGAGGAATACCTTCATTAGCTTCTAGCTAATTGCAAAAATGGTCATGAATCTTACATGCACGCTTATATTGTGTGAAGAATGTCAATCAGAGTGCCATGCTAATGCTGGTGCATTATCACACTTTTAACTATTAAGTGGATGCCACCAACTAGTTTTGCCAATATTCTTTATTTTTTGCCGGTTTATCATTTGCCTGTGACACATTCTCAAGTTCAGAAATGATCTTGTGATGGGAAGGATGATGGGTAGGATAATGAAAAGATTGCTGGATGGTAAGATCCTGATTTGATACCATGTGTCAAGAAAGCAGTCCAAGGTGGATTTCTATTGTAGGGAATTTGAATAATCATTTTCCTAGTCTGTGTGGAAGAGTTTTTGAAGAATTACATGAAGAACATCCTGGTATAATCCAGATGAAAGAAATAGCACATAGTTATTTTTGGTGGCCGGGTTTGGATGCTCAGACTGCGACAATCCTGTGCACGCATAAGAAATACACCCCCATTGTCTCCTTTACACCCTTGGCAGTGGCCTATAATGCAATTGCAATGATTGCATGTAGATTTTTCTAGTCCATTTAAGGGTTGCATATTCTTAGTCATACTTCATGCAAGCTTAAAGTAACCAGTAGTTGTTATCATGATCAAACCGTTGAAAAATCTGAAAACAGTTTTGCAAAAATTTTTGCAAAAGCAGATCGCTAACAATAATGATTCACATCTTATCATCCATCAAGCAATGGATTAGTTGAAAGCTTCCTACAATCCTTGAAACATTCTTTAAAAGTTTTGAAAGAGAAATTTTATTGGCACATCATATGAATCTGAATAGCTTTTTGGCAGCTTATAAAAACATTATTCATGTTACTACCCAAAGTTCACTTGTATTGCTATTCTTAAAGGGAGAGTTGTTTGATTTGTTATAACCTCCAAAAACTTGAGAGAAATTAGAGTGTCAACAACAATCTCAAATTGTTAAATGAGAGGTGAGGACAAAACAACGCTTATTTCAAAAGGGAGGTTGAATATTAGCACATAATTATTACACAAGTAAGAGATGGATACCAGTCATAGTTTTAGCAAAAACAGGTCCAATTTCTTAAATGGTTCAATCTGAAGACAAAATTGTTTAGCGGCATCATGAATGATCATTGGCATCTTGAAATTATTTGTCCAGAAATACCAACTTCTTTAGTCCCGAGTGTTGTGAATGCTACTGTGGAACACAGAGTTTATTCCAACTTGTCTGATGATTGTGTCTCTGCTAGTGCACCACATGAGAATGATGCAGAACTAATTCCAAGAGAAGAAATATCATCTGAAGTTCCAAATCATATTCCTAGAATCAAGGTCAGCCAAATTCCAGAACATTCTATCCAGCCAAATAGGAATAGATGTTCTGTTGACCAACTTTCTTATTAACTGTGTGCAGAGTATTATTGATTCTCTGTATAACATTGTAGTAATTTGTTGTTACGACCACAGGAGTAAAAGGAGAAGGATGTTATATAGTTAAATGATTGCATGAATGCTTTAAGAGGCAGTTACATGATTTGATCGTGATGGATTTGGGGTATTTCATAGGCTTCTGTTTTAGCTTCAATTGTTATTGCTATGTTATTATTTTGATTCTCTGTGTAAGAACCACATTTTTTTCTTTGTTTAGAACTCACAGCCCCTAACATGGTTAGGATGTTAGACACCAGCTATTCAAGGAGACCCAGTTTTGCCACAGTGATGTCAATTTCCCATTGAGTGTGTCTTGTGTAATTTTAAGAATAAACATGAAATGTTTCTAAAATGTTCATAAAAAAGTCTGTGGAGTTCTCAATCTGTGAAGTTATTTAAATCACCTGTCTAAAACTTTGAGGAAAAAACTGTATCCTGGAAATAATTAGTGCTTTAAGTTTCAAAAGCTGTTTGTTGACGCATAACCTTAAGGGTTATCATTATTGTATAATTTCTGCTTATTACTTACACAACATATTATTATCACAATGGCGATGGAGTGAATTCACAGTTTGAATTCTCAACTGGGACAAAATCCCAGCTGACTAAGACAGGGCTTTTGACAACCCCACCATAACATTCAGCAGCTTTTCTGACTGCCTGCAAATTGTTTTCAGGGGTGGAAGCCCAACTCTATCCCTTATTTGGTCCTCTGAAACAAAGATCTCATGATTCAAAGCACCTTTCCCAAAGGCAGCCCCAGTGAGCAAGGAAACTTCTCAACTTGCACCTTGGGTGCAGAGTATCTACCGTACTGCACTAAATGTTGCTGTAATAAATGTACCCAAATCCTGGAAACTAGTTAATCACGCATTAGAAATGAAAAATGATTCATTTTTGTTGCTGGACCTCAGTATAATTTTTAAGAGGGTGGCATGGTGGCACAGTGGTTAGCACTGCTGCCTCACAATGCCAGGGATCTGGGTTTAATTCAGGCCTTGGTCACTGTCTGTGTGGAGTTTGCACGTTCTCTCTGTGTCTGTGTGGGTTTCCTCTGAGTGCTCCGGTTTTCTCCCATAGTCCAAAGATGTGTGCATTAAGTTGATTGACCGTGCTAAATTGACCCTAGTATCAGGGTAAAATATGTGGGGTGACAAGGATAAGGCCTGGAGGTGGGATTGTATTCGGTGCAGACTCAATGGGACGAATGGCCTCATTCTATAATGTAGAGATTCTACAATTCTAAGACACTCTGAACAAAAGTTGACTGCTATGAAGCTGTTTTTAAACAGCTGTTGTATTGGACATCAAGGACATTTTTTCTGTAAGAGATGCTTCTCTGTTGTAGTACAAACAATTATGATATGTGGCTTTACAGAAGATTGTAGATTCTATGATACATTTTATAAATGAGTCAACATGTGATATAACAGCTTGATTTTCGTTTTAACAGAAACTGTGCAGGTTGTATATATGGAAATTTGTTCACTGATGTAGTAATTACTTTGTGGATGACATTTTGACAGTTGTCATTTCTATTTGCCACTTGCTTCATGTAATGGGACGAATCCAGACAAGCACATTGATTTACAAATTTTGTCTATTAGAAAATATTTTTTGGAATAACTTGATTTAAATGGTTATTTGGCACTGTAGTCTCTCTGTTCCTGGATTGACTCTGAAGTTTGTGAGCAATTTTAGAATTGCCCATTAGATGGTGGTATTGCACAGAGACTGCTCCGAGTTCCTGGCCAAATATTTTGCAATATTTTGTGCCAACATGACTCATTTTCTCCTCACAACAGCACAAATATGAAAGATGCCTCACAATATACAATAAATTGTCTCCTGACTTCAAAAGCTGCACATGCCCTGCAAAACAAAACTTATTCCTGATTACAGTTACACTAAAAATACAGGACCCAAAGAGGGGATTGAGATGATGGACATCTGTTATTGCTGTAGTAGAATTGTTTATTAACTCTGCAACACATTTTGTCACCTTGAAGAATAAATGGAATATTTGACATTCACTGAACTATCAATGAAAAAAAAGTCCAATTTACAATGTATTACACAATAAAACAATATTCTCAGACAATGCTTTATCCTTCCTGCCTGTCCTTGGGCAATGAAAAGAATCCTCCACACTCCCACTAGTTAAAATATTTCAACTGACATTCTCTGGCTGGGGTTTGCATCAACTTTATAAACCTAATGGAAATTTTCTATCAGTCCGCTAAGTTATTTAATGAAGAAAGAGGAATAACCTCTCCTGTGCCTCAGTATATTTTCTTAATAAAATAATGCACTTGTCAATCACAGCACACATGAAAGACCCACAAAGTCGAGGCCAGCAATTGGAAATGGTCTTCAGAAACAAAAAATATCGTTGGAGCTGGAATCCTGATATAAACACAGAAAATACTCATACTAACTAGATCAGGCAATATCAGTGGAGAGTAAGACAAAGTTAATATTTCAGGTTGATGCCTTTCCATGATGTAATCCTGATTTATTGTTTGGTGGGTGGGGAAGTAGTGGTTTAATTATTTTTAAAGCAAAATATTATATCCGAATTCTTTTTCATTTTGAATGCAAGCTAGAGTAAGGCCAATTCATTTTTATGTTTTCAGTATGCTCTCAAAATATATTTTTTTAAGATTGCTGATAACATGCTTCCTTTTCCTAATAATAATGGTGGCCCTGTGGCACAGTGATTAGCACAGCTGCTTCACAGCATCAGGGTCCCAGGTTTAATTCCAGCCTTGGAGTTTGCATGTTCTCCCCTTGTCTGCATGGGTTTCCTCTGAGTTCTCCAATTTCCTCCCACAGTCCAAAAGTTGTGCAGGTTAGGTGGATTGGCCATACTAAATTGCCTTTAGTGTTCCAAGATGTATAGGTTAGATGACAAATGATTGGAGTTACAAGGGATAGGGAGGGGGAGAGGGTCTGTGTAAGATTTTGGATGGGACATTGCGGCTTTGCTCATCCCTAAACTGTAAAATCCCACCTGAGGTCAATGGGCCTTCCTATGGTCCACCCTTTGCCCAATACGATCCCTGTGGCTGATGGGGTGGTAGATTCTGGCCACCCTGTCAGAGGGTCGGTGCAGATTCAATGGGCTGAATGACTTCTTCTGCACAGTAGGGTTTCTATGAAGATAGTTGTTGTTAAAAACAAGATGTTAGCAGGCAACAACGTACCTGGCAAATAGTCGTATCAGATGTCGAGCAAATACCTGCAGAAAGTTAAAAGGTGTAAGATTATTTAGTATTAATTAGTATTAGTACACAAAAAATCTTTTGCAATTGACTTTCAATAAACCTTGACTAGCCTTTGTCCTTCCATTTAGCATGATGCATAAATAGTGATTGTCTCAATGAAACTGTCATGTTTATTCATATGGAAGATGTCCCTCTCTTTTGAAGTAACCAGCAGAATAAGGCAAGGAGTTAGCATGGCTCCCCAACTTTTCAACTCCTTCTCTACCGCAGTTCTTCAGGAAGCACCAGAGACACTCTGTAAGACACCAACATTAGGTGTCATTCAGGGAAGTTCTTCAGCCTTTGCACGCTTCCACCAAAGTCACAGATGTCTGTATAGCATGCAAGAAACAATACTTTTCATTGTATACTACTACATGAGACAATAATAAATCAAATCAAAAGATACAGTAGAGAGCTTCCGTATGCAGGTGACGATACCAGAGTTGCCCACAACAAAGGAAGACATCCAGACTAGTGCAAACAAATTCTTGAGTTCTGCCAAAATCATGGCTCTCTAAGTCAGTGTCTCCAGGAGTGATATTATGTTTTAGCCAACAATAGGCACATGCTATGTTGAGAGATGGCACCAATGCATCAGAACTGAGGAATTAGAAATACGGGTAGACCCTTGCACCTGCTCTGTCTTTCAATATATCATGGTTGATCTTGGGCTTCAAGTATTTTGTCCATTTCAATGTCTCTTGATTCCCTGAGAGACTGAAAATCAGTCTACCCCAGCCTTAAATATGTTCAGCAATGGAGCTTCCATTGCTCTCTGCTCTCCAGCCATGAGTGATAGAGTTATCACACATGCAAAAAACAAGTTCTCCCTATGACTGACTTCATGATTGTGTTTGAGGACAGCATGGCATTCAGCTGAAGATTCAAATCAAACTCTACAAAGCTATTAACTTGCCCAGATGGCTATATAGTGCAGAATCCTGAATCTGGGTGCCAAAACATAATATTAGTGTAAAGTATAGGTACAAAAGATACAGGTCCCCAAACAAAATAGTTCAAACTCACAATTAATTTTAAAGTATTTTATAGAATCATGCACATGTAGAAAAATAGGAGCAGGAGTAGGCCATTCAGCCCATTCTGTCATTTATTATAATCATTGCTGATCATCAATCTCAGTATTTATTTATTTATTATATATTAGGGTCACAAGTAGGCTTACATCAGAACTGCAATGAAGTAATTATGAAAATTCCCCAGTCGCCACCCTCGGGTACACTAAGGAAGAATTTAGAATGACCAGCATGTCATTTGGACTATAGTAGGAAACCAGAGCAAGCAGAAGAGACCCATGCAGACATGGGGAGAACATGCAGACTCCCATCACATCCAGACCCTTGGTGGTGTGAGGCAGCAGAGCAAATCACTGTGCCACTGTGCTGTCCCTGATTCCGTTTTCTCCCATATCCTTTGATCCCTTTAGATCCAAGAGCTATATTTTAACTCCTTCCTGAAAACTTACAGCACAGAATACTCATGCCATTCATGCTGGTGCGATATTCTGTACATGTTGCACTGAGCGGAGATTTGGCTGTGCGCCAAATTCTTCATCCTCCCTGGCAGCAGTAAATGGGGAATGAATGCCTGGAAAATTCCAGCCATAATGTTTCGACCTCAATTGCTTTCTGTGGTAGTGAATTACACAAGCTCACTACTGTCTTGGTGATCAAATTTCTCCCCATCTTAAATGGTTTACCCCGTATCCTTGGAGAGTGACCCCTGGTTATGGATTCCTCTGTCAACAGGAACATCCTTCTTGCATCTCTCCTGTTTAGCCTTGTGAGAATTTGTATAGGTTTTTGTGAGATTCCCTCTCATTCTTCTGAACTTTAGCAAACATAATCCGAACCAACTCAACTTTTCCTCATACGTCAGTCCCACCACCCCATGAATCAGTCTGCTGCATTCCGTCTGGTAGTAAGGGCATCCTTCCTCAGATAAGGAGATCTCAATCTATCTCTAAGGCAAGCAGTGCCATGACTCCGAAGGGCCTAACGGCACCTCCACAACGGCAAAATCCCAGAAAGCACATTCCCAGCAATGACTGGGATAATTAACTTGTTTAAACTGCTTGTGGCATCTTTACTGTGAAAACATGCTGAAGCAATTCAAAGCCACTTGCTTGTCACTGCTTTTGAACTGTTCTGCTTGAAGACTCAGGATTCTCCCCTGAAACTGGGAAGCTTCTCCAATTTAAAATAGAAATGCATGCAAATTGTTTAACGTGTTTCCCCCTTTGCTTTGCAGCTGAAAATTGAGCTATCTGGCTGAAAAACAATGGAAAATTGGCCCCATGCTTATTTAATTTAGCAAAGCAATTGTCAGTCATACAGCCAGATGCAATTCCACTGAAGTAATTGTTTAAAAGGGAGCTAATTTTAATTTCATCCGTATTCTACCTTTGCACTTTAGTATCTAGCAATGCGTGTTAAGAAATTTCTCCAAATCAGAGGTGAATGTGGTTAAAAAAAATTAGCATTTCTTTCTTTAAATTACCTGCTTGTAAATGAAGGGAAATATATTATAGATATCTGCCCAATTTATTTTGCAGCAAGTACCAGAATCACTAAGTACTTGCTGGAGAATACATATTCAGCATGAGTGATTTCATTTCAATTACACCATAGCTGCCTTCTCTGGCCTGTTGAATCTCAAATACATTGCAGAAGAGTACATATTTTTAGTTATTTCTTGGGATGTGGGGATCGCTGAACAGGGCAGCATTTGTTTGGCATCCCTAATTATCCTTACGAGCATGGATGATCAGCCCTTTCTTGAACCACTGTGATCTATCTGGTGTGGGTACATTGATACTGCTGTTAGGAAGAGAATTCCAGAATTTTGATCCAGCGACAGTGAAAATACGGTTTCACATCAGGATGGTTTGCAGCTTGGAGGGCAACTTACAAGTAGTGGTGTTGCACACCACTCCTGTATTAGTCTGTGGTAAGATTCCAGTCACTGTCGTATCTCAGTGCATTTGCTGTCCTTGTCCTCCTACGTGGTCGATTTCACTGGTTATGAAGGTGCTGCCAAAGAAGTCTTGGTAAGTTGCAGCAGTACAATTTGTATATTGTACAAGCTGTTACTATTATGCACTGACGGTTGAGGGAGTTGATATTTAAGGTGGTGGACAGGATTGATTAAGCAGGCTGCTTTGCCCCGGATGGTGTTGAGCTTCTTTGCGTTTTGGAGCCCAATAGGAGAACATTCCATCTCGCTCCTGACTTGTGCCTTGTAGATGGTAGATATAATTTGAGAAATCAGGAATTATTTGCTGCAGAAGTTCCAGTCTCTGACCTGGAACCATAGTACCTATATAGTAAAAGCAAATACAAAGATTCAATGAGACTATCTTATTTAGAACAGTAGACCATTTGAACCCTATAGACCTTTATTTCAATATGTTTTGAATTACAAGCCTTGTATTTCCTTACCCCTCTGTTTGAGTTTCCTCACTGGGGCTATAAAACATAGAACATAGAAAAACTACAGCACAAACAGGCCCTTCGGCGCCGAACATATCTCTACCTACTAGGCTTACCTATAACCGATATAAGGTTATATTCCTTGTTAGTTAGGAGCTACCAATCTAGTCTGCCTACGTCTTGAAATAGTTCAGACAGAACAAATTGACTGTCAGTTGCTAGGGTATTGTGCATTGACCCACATTATTCTTTTCCTGTAATTTTGTTGTCAGACACTCACTTTGAATTCATCTTTGGGACAAGGTTCTTGTTAGTGATCCCCTCATGGCTATGTACATATTGTTAGTAAGGCTTTAGGGCAACATTTCAAATTTCACCAGTGGTTGATTTGTTACCTTCACAACTATAGGTCCCTGTATTAGTCTGTGGTAGGGTTCCAGTCACTATTGGATCTCAGTGACATCAATGTTCATTATGTATAGATAGTGAAGCAAAAGTGCTTTCGAAATGGCCAACTAAGATCTCAATACTAGGCTGAGTCCAACTGGTTACCTGAGTTATGAGTCAGTTTGTATTCCTTATTTCTACCTCCTCCAAATCCAGAATATTAATTGAAAGGCCCACAAAAACAGTAAATGCAGGAAAATCTCAGTAGGTCTGACAACATCTGTGGATCCACAGATGCTGTCAGACCAGTTGAGATTTTCCAGCATTTACTGTTATCGTTTCAGATTCCAGCATCCGCAGTATTTAGCCTTTACTTTTGGAATACCCATTGTTAACGAGTGTGGTAATAGTTCATGTCTCCAACTGCTGGAATAACAGTACAGTAAATATATGTCTGTGCGAAAGAAGCCAGTAAGAAGTCTCACACCACCAGTTTAAAGTCCAACAGGTTTATTTGATATCACAATCTTTCAGAGCGCTGTTCCTTCATCAGGTGAGAGCAGCTGCTGAAGGAGCAGCACTCCGAAAGCTCGTGATACCAAATTAACCTGCTGGATTTTAACATGGTGTTTTGAGTCTTCTTACTGTGCCCACCTCAGTCCAATGGTAGCATCTCCACATCAAAAGAAGCCATGAAGTGCAAAAATGCAGCAGCAAGCAACATAAAGAGCAAATGGCAAGTGGCAATGCAATATGAATATATTTGTCAGATCTTTAAGATTTGAAGTTCTCAGTCTAATAATATGGAAAGTCCAGAACAGAGGATAGAAGGATTATAAGGATGAAATGACAGAAATCTCTTAAAATCTGTTTTAGGATACTTAAGATTAAAAACAGTTAGAAATATAGTTAGATCACACCTACTTTTACATAGCCTTCCAAAATGTGAGGGATTGTGGAATTTGGTGCATGATGATCCTGTACTGAAGTCTAATTGCCTGATTCAGCAATAAATGCAGAATCAATGTGTGTGCATTCTTTGAGTGCACTCTCAGAACTCAGCACTTTGAATTCTTAACTTAAAAAATGTTCAGAAGTTTTTTTATATATGAAGCACTCTTTTGTCTTCAGAATTTGCAACAGGTAGGAAGTGATGAAAGTCAATGGTTGAATTTTGGTGTCCTTATCTGAGGGAAGATGTCCTTGCTATAGATGGAATACAGCTAGGGTTTACCAGTCTGATTTCTGCGATGGCAGGCCTGTCATATAAGAAAAGGCTAAGTCGTTAGCGTTGTATCCTCAGGAGTTTAGAATGGTGAGAAGGAGTTTCATAGAAGCTTATAAAATTCCAACAGGACTAGACAGGATAGATTCAGAAAGAATGTTCCCAATAGTGGAAGAGTCCAGAATTGGGGAGCTTGAGGATAAGGGCTAAACCTTTCAGGACTGAGACAAAGAGAAATTTCTTCACCCAGAGAGTGATGAATCTGTGGAATCACTACCACGGAAAGAAGGTGAGGCTAAAATGTTGGGTACTTCAAGAAGGAATTTGATTTAGCTTTTTGGGGTTAAAGGGATCAAGGGATATTGTTGGGGTGGGGGGGAGACATGATCAGGAATATTGAATTTGATGATTAGCCTTGAGCATAATGAATGGTAGAGCAGGATAGAAGGCAGAATTGCCTACTCTTGCTTCTATTGTCTATGTATGTTTCTATGAATTCAGGATGTTCCAATGTACCTTAGAGCCAATAAAGTTATTTGGAAATATAATCATAAGGTAATGCAAGAAAATACAGAAACCAATTTACACACAGTAAGATCCCAAAACAGTAATGGAATAAATGCTGTCTGTCTCTGACAGGCCTAATAATTTTGTTTTTAGTAATATTGGTTAAGGGTTCAATGTTGACCAAGACACTGGGTAAATAACTCCTATGCTCTTTTTTAAGTAATGCCATGGGGTTTTTTACATCCACCTGAGAGGAAGCAATAAGGTCTTAATTTATCATATCATCTGCGAACTGACAAACATCCCCAAGCTGATTGAAACCATCTGTGCTGAACTACTTCATAATGTTCAACTCCTCCTCAACCCACCTATTGGTGATCTGTATGGAAATTCATTCCAGAGCAAGATCTATCAACAGACATCTTTTGGATAGAGGAAAGGGGAAAAACCAAAAGTTAATAACAAGTTCTTTGTGACAAACTCCATCTGTTGAGTTGCAAACTTTTCTATCACAGTTCTATCGCACACAATAGTGATAGAGTGTCACTATTGACACTCTATGTGTCAATGAGAGTGTCAATCTCATTGAGATGTGTCCTTGAGAGTGACAAGAGTGTCCTTGCTAAAAGAGGTTCAGGACAGGCCAGAGCCCCCTGGGCTGCAAATCTCCATTACTTAGGCTCAGGACAAAGCTCCTATGCTCTTTTGGATCAAAAAATGCCGCACATTATCAAGGAATAGCCTCTCGACAGACTAGATGGGGGACAAACCACTTTAAACTCAGGAAATGTGGAGGCTATCAATTGGCTTTGGGGGTTTGCATTTGCAAAATAAATAAAAGTTTGCAATTCAGATAGTACATCACTGTACCAATGTCAACAGTCCAAGTCCTAGAACCCATGGCCTTTTGACTCAGCCACAATGTTACTTTTGCTCTTATAATAACAGAAACACAAAAGAATGAATACTTGATTCAAGCTCTGTTTCATTTTTGACGCTTAAAGAGTGTACATCTCAAATCTGATAAGGTTAGTCTGTAAATGTACAAATGAGAAACCAGAACTACAGAGTACAACACTTTACTGAATGAACAAATACAAGATGAAAGTGAGTGCCTTGTATTTTCAGACACAAATCAAATGAACAGTGGAGGCCAGGTTCAAAGTTTGAATTGAAAAAAAGACTCTACAAACTTGTGCAAAGCCTTTACTTGGGTGTGATTTATTCTATTGTGCTTGTCAGAGCATTGTAGAAATGGTACAACCTTTCTGTCCTGACTAGAATTGAGATTGCTGTGTGGTTTGCTACCATTAAAGCTGATGCTATTGTTGTACTAATATTTACTACCCTCGGTGACACTGCTAATAGGATAAATATACACATAGAGCATATGTATGTAAATATATGTATGTAGCTGTTTATTAATTGCTTTGTACTATCTGTACTGAGCTACAGAAAGACAATTTATTAATTTCGTTGTTTTCTCTTCTATACTAACAACCATTATCAACAACAGTAACTATTATATGATTCCTTTAATGCCATGAAGTGTCTGAAAACATTAAACTGGAGCATTATCAACCAAAATTTGTTAGCGAGTCATGCTTTGGGACGGATGACTGAAAGCTTCCTCAGAGTGGTAGGTTATAAGGACCACCTTAAAAACAGAAAAAGAGGTAAAATGGTAAAGAGATTTGGATGGAGACTATGGAACCTTAGCAGCTGAAAGTGTAACCACTAATGGTGGATTAAAATCAGAAATCTGACCCCAGATGAAGGAGTGCAGGTAACTTGGGCGATGGGGCTGGAGAGGATTGGAGAGATAATGACATGGAAAGATTTGAAAACAAGGATGAGATTTTTAAAATCAAGGTGGGAAAGAGAGCTATCTTATCTTCTTGGCCTGCCTGTCGATGGTGGGCTGATCTGGTAATTTCATGAGATAGGCGAAAAATTTGAATTGTGCCCAATTTCTCATTTTTTGCAATTTATTATTCAGAATCTTATTATATCCAGAAAGATTAATGTTAAAACTGATTTAAATATTATTAGTGAGCCTGACATGCAATCAGCCGGGCTGTGCTGAGCAGGACAGATTGGCTAAGAGGTTGGGGGGGGGGTGGGGGGTACG
The DNA here is from genome assembly GCA_024679065.1 of Sphyrna mokarran. NCBI lineage: Eukaryota > Metazoa > Chordata > Chondrichthyes > Carcharhiniformes > Carcharhinidae > Sphyrna > Sphyrna mokarran. Next base: position 63,588,869 of record JAGIQG010000011.1, on the reverse strand, counting down.
ATTGGTTGCGGAGGCTCGCGATCACATTGTGGTGCGTGTGGTGGGAATGCATTAGGTAATATACAGAGGGTTGGAGGTACCTGATAGAACAGAGAGATCTAAGCATGCATGATTGCATCCTCTACTGTCAGCTGCCGGCTTTCTGGTGAGCTTAGGCCCCATCCCTGCTCCTACAGCTGGGAAACAGATCTAGCAATTTGTTTTTCACAGACTGGCGTAAGATTAGTTTTGTGGCCTCCCCAAAAAAAAAACAAATCTGAAACTCTCCTTTTCACGCTCAAGGTGTTTCTGAACGGAGAGCCCATGTAGGCCAGTGAGCATAAGGGTGATGAGTGAATGAGACTTTGGGCAGGATTTTTTGGCTGCACTTGTCCCAAAACTGGAAAATCTCACTCAAGGTCATCTACATGCCCACCGCCCCCCTCATCCCCTCCGTGCCTATGATTCCCATGGTGAGTGGGATGGGAAAATTCCACCCTTCGTGTGAGTAGGACGGGTAGCAGAGTCTTGAAAGACTCCAAGTTTATGGAAGGTAAAACATGGGAAGACTGCATTAGAATAGTTAAGCCTAGAGGAAACAAAGACCTGAATGAGTGTTTCAGCAGCAGATGAGCTGAGGGAGAGCACGGTCGATGAAGTTATGGAGGCAGAAATTGGTAGATGTATGGAACAGATGTGTTGTTGGAAACTCATCTTGAATCTGAATACCAAACAACAGTTGCTAACAGTCTGATCCAACCTTAGGCATTTGGCAGGAAGAGAGTGATTTTGATTTGATTTGCTTTATTATTGTCACATGTATTAGTGTACAGTGAAAAGTATTTATTCTCGCACATACAAGCATTCTGTACATAGAGAAGGAAAGGCGAGTGCAGAATGTAGTGTTACAGTCATAGCTAGGGTATAGACAAAGATCAACTTAATGCGGGTACATTCATGTAAGAGTCAGATAGTAGCAGGGAAGAAGCTGTTTTTGAATAAGTTGGTACGTGATCTCAGACTTTTGTATCTTTTTCTCGATGGAAAATGTTAGGAGAGAGTTTGTCCTGGGTGCATAAGTCTTTAATTATGCTGGCTGCTTTTCTGAGGCAGTGGGAAGTGTAGACAGTGTCAATGGATGGGAGACTGGTTTGAAGATGGACTGGGCTTTATTTGTGACTGGACTCCCCATCTAGTGAAATGGGTTTTTGACGTGGAAAGAGGACTTGAAAATTTTCCCAATCTTTAGTTGGAGGAAATTTTTAATCATTAAATATTGGATATTGGAGAAGCAGTCTGACAATTTAATGATGGTGGAAGGGTCAAGAGAGGTTCTGGTGATGTAGAGCTAGATGTCACCAGTGTACCTTTGAAAACCAATGCTGTGTTTTCAGATAATGTCATGAGGAGGCAGCATGTAGATGGGATAAAGGAGAGACCCTGGTTAAATTCTTGAGGTAATAATACAAGAACGGGAGGAGAAGCTATCTGGCTATGATGGAGAGATAAAAATGGAGTCTGGTGAATGTAGTCCTACCCAGCTGGGCCATGGCATTGAAAGAGGATAGTATGATTGTGTGTATCAAAAGTTACATTTACCACAGTCACCTCAGATATTGTTTGTGATTTTGATAAGAGCTATTGAAGTGAAAATTTGATTGGTTAGTTTCACATATGGAAAGACTGATTGGAAGGATTCCAACATGACTACTGCCAGGCTTCTCCGGATTGTCCTGAAGAACCTGAGTATTAAGAACAAAGAACAGTACAGCAGAAACGCAGGCCCTGCAGTCTACCAAGCTAATACACTATGCCTTTGTAAACTAAAGGTATGGTCGATGCAGACTTGGAGGGCCGAAGGGCCTGCTCCTGTGCTGTAATTTTCTTTGTTCTTTGTTCTTCGTTCTAAAGAACTTTCGCCTCTACATGGTCCATATCCCTCTCCTTCCTGTCTAGTCACGTATCTTTTATGATGCTGTTAAACATTACAATTGTATCTGCTTCTGCTACCTCCTCTGTCAATGTATTATGGGTACTTACCAAACTCTGTGTAAAACATTTACCTCTCACAGCTCCTTTAAACTTTCCCCCTTTTATCTTAATCCTATGTTCCTTAGTACAGGAATATAGCAGGAAAACCTGCTGAGAATAGGCTTGCCAACATTATTGTGCAATGGTTGTATTAAGCTCAACCAGTAATGTTCTCAGTTGTTGCAGAAGGAGAGAAATTATTATTGAGGAAAATTAAGGTTGGATCAGGGAAGACGTGGTAGGCCTTACCACCTGACTTTGCTATATTTTTGCTATTATTCTGTTGAAAAGCATTACCTATAAGCAAAGGTTTACGTAAGCAAAAGAATACTATGTATAAATCCTTCAATTGCCGAAAGTGTCCGACCTCACCAATGGCTAGAATTCTTCAGTACCGACACAGTGAATGGAGTCTTGGCAGAGCGCTTTAAACCCCATTCTCACTGGCTGAGGGAGCAGGGCAAACAAGAGTAGAGAAACAGACTCATTATCTTAAAAAAAAAGGAAAAGCTAGAAATACTCACCAGGTTAAGCAGAAATTCTGGAGAGAGGACGAGAATTCAGATCGATAACTGTATAAGAACTGTCTATATAGTGAGTACTCCAGTTTGTGTACATACCCTCATTGTGTTTGCAAAAATGTCAGGAAATTTCAGATAGCTCTTTATTTCTCAAAATATATTTTCTGTCAGCAATGGGCGGCATATTGGCCCAGTGATTAGCACCACAATCTCACAACACCAGGGACCTGGATTCAAATCCAGCCTCGGGTGACCTTCTGAATGGATTTTGCTTACTCTCCCTATATGTGAGTAGGTTTCCTCTGTGTGTTCGGGTTTCCTCCCACAGTCCAAAGATTTACAGGTTAGATGGATTGACCATGTAAATCACAACTTAGTGTCCATAGATGTGTAGATTAGGAGCTTAGCAAGATAAATATGTGGGGTTACAGGGATAAGGCAAAGCTGGGCCTGGGTGAGACACTCTTTCGGAGAGTTGGTGCAAACATGATGGGCCAAATGGCCTCTTCTGCACTGTAAAGATTCTATGATGCAACTCTCCCTGCTGGAAGTGTCAGCTGTTGAATTATCTCATGTATTGATTTTACAGATGATTATTATATTATCATTTTTTAAATTTTTTTTCACATGATGACTGGCTGGGCCATCATTTGTTGCCCATCCTTAATTTTCCTTAATTTTCCTTCACTGAGTGTGTTTGCTAGGATCTTCACTATGGAACTGGAGTCATGCAAAGAACATAGACTTTCTCCTCTAAAGACGAATTAGTAAACCAGAGGGGTTTTATAACAATATGAGTATAGCTTTCAATTTCAGTTCCGATGCATTCAATTTAAATTCCTCCAGCTGCTATGGCAGGATTTGGAACAATGCTTTTCAGTATGAGCATTGGCCTTTGGATTACATGTTAGAGACATTACCACGACACCATTGCCTCCTGATACGCACCGTAAAGTTTTGGTTCCACATTTTTCCTGATGCGTTCCTTGCTTTTCATGCTCCACAGTAGTGAATGATGTAATTTATTTTTCAATTTGAATGATTTACAAGGCAACATTGACTGTCATCACTAGTGCCGCTTGAAGTCATTCAGAAACCTACAGCAATCATCGCTAGGACAAGCATTTGGACTTAAACTTTCAGAAAAGAAGCACAAATACAATAAATGTTTGCATGCAAACACCACCCTGATTATTACTACGGAGTGTAAAGGTTGCTAACTTAAATATCTTTCCTTCTCCAGTTTAGTTTTCTCTTTTCTTCGTTTTGCGCTCTGCTCCAAAAGCAGTAGCTCTTTTAGCAATGGTACTCCACTGAAGTAACATAGGATTAGGCCCTTTGGCTCTTTGACTTTGATCTACAATTCATTTTGATCATGGCTGTTCATTGAATTCAATATCCTGATTCCCCCTTCTCCCCATATCCCTTGATCCCTTCAGCACCAAGAGCTATATCTAAGTGCTGATTCTTCTTGTGTGAATTTAGAGATTGAAAGATTGATTGATGCTCTGTTATTCATTTGGCACAGTAAGAAGTCTCACAACACCAGGTTAAAGTCCAACCAATTTATTTGACAGTAAGCTTACAAACTTTTGGGGTTTGCCCCTTCGTCAGGTGAACAGAGAGTTCTGGCCAACGTTGACATCTCCACATCATTCATTTGGCAAGCAGAATGATCAGGAAATTAAAAGCATATGTTTTGTTGGCCATGGACATGATTGCAGTCCACTGACACAATGGCCACATGCTTGGATAACAACCTGGAGTGAGAAGTTCTCTCTTCCTTGTCATGGAAATTTATCATGGAAAATTTATAACATGCCTACTCATGATTGGCAGACTCAACACTGGGAGAACTGCACCTTGTACAATGCATCTCCAATACATCATCTTCTTACTTCTTTCAAATTAGTATAAATGAAAAAATTCCAGAACTTTTGGCCCTATCCAATTTACTATAAAAAAGTTTTATCTTTATTGAACTGCAACATTTATTTTCGGATGTCCTGTCATCATGTGGATCACAGCACCGTCAGCATTACATTTGTGCTTCTTCCCTACTGCCCTGAGATGTTTGAATGGACCTATCTTATATTAAGCTGATCTTTTCCTACACCTTAATTACGACAGTAACACTACATGCTGAATGGTCTCCTTTCCTTCTTCCCTATGTACTCTATGAATGGTATGTTTTGTCTCTATATTGCACAAAAAACAATACTTTTCACTGTATCCCAATACATGTGACAATAATAAAAAAAATCAATTCAAAAGTGACAGAATGCTACTATTTCAATTCCGAAATAACGAGGTCAGCCCAAAGTAACTGAACCCACCAGTCCTCCAAGTGTGATAAGGCCAAGATCTAGAAGAATAGACAAGCCACATGACAGTCTGAGTATATAAAGTAAGAGATTGGTGGCGGGGTCAGGGGTGTGGGACTAGTGGTTTGGAGAGTGGGGAGGAAGGGGTAGTGTTTAGAGCAATATTATATTGTAAATATATTTGGTAAAGACTGTAGGGAACATGTAGTACAGGACATTTGGCAAAGCATGGACTAATGTGGGGCTGGTGAAAAGTACCACCCATATTGTGATGTAGAGAGTCACATGGTGGGAGACTGTCTGAAGAGCTAATCTTAGAGAAATCAGCATGAAAATAACATCTAGATAGGACTTTACTATGCACATAATTCTATGCTGGCTGAGTCCAGAATAAGGGATCACAATCTGAGAATTTGAGTAGACTATTTATATCAAAGATGAGAAGACTTTTCTTCACTGAAAGAATAGTGAGCCTTTGAAACATTGAATATATTCAAGAGGTGGCTGGATCTAGCACTTGGGACAAATGGGATCAAGGTTATCGGGGAGAAAGCAGGGATAACGCTATTGAATTGGATGATCAACCATGATTGTAATGAATAGTGGAGCAGGCTTGAATGGTCAAATGGCGTCTTCCTGCTCTTATCTTCTATGTTTCTGTGCTTTAACAATGAATAGTTACTGCTGAAGTGCATAAGCGTCCAGACCTCTTACTGACACACCAAACAATCTTACAACACTATGGTGTCTTTTAAGTCCATCAGAGACAGTAGAAAGGGCATCACTTTAAGGTCTCATCAAAAAGATGCAGTAATTCCTCAACACTAAAGTATCAATATATGAATGGAACGAGGTTTGATCTCAAGATTTCTGCTCAGAATCTTTATTTTGCTGTCTTACGAAAACCTCATTTACCTTTCCCCTGAAGTTCTAATGAAGTTGTGTTTGAAGCACAGATCTATCTTTGCGTGAACAAAGACATCAAGCACATTGCAATGTGCAAACATTTTTATTGCTCTGTCACATTTCATCTTCAAAAACAAGCACCAATTTTTCATGTCTCACTAGTGCAAAAAACAGTTCTATTCTATTGAACTAATTCAGGTAACTGTCCATGCTCAATTTATCCAATGAACAGCTTGGCTGCACAGACTGGTAAATTCCTAAGTAGGGTCCCTGGCCTATGCAGATCTTGATGTGGAAATGTCAGCAGAATCTTACCCAGTGTGATGGTGATAAGCCATTAATTAGCCTCAGAATTACAGATTCAGGAAAGAAAAACAGGCCCTGAACCTCAGTGCCTGACTGCCATGTAACAACTGTTGCTGAAGTTGGGACAATTTTAAAGTTTATTTATTAGTATCACAAGTCAGCTTGCATTAACACTGCAATGAAGTTACTGTGAAAATGCTTTAGTTGCCACACTCCAGCACTTGCTCAGGTTCACTGAGGGAGAATTTACAATGGCCAATGCATCTAATCAGCACATCTGTCAACTGTAGGAAGAAACTGGAGCTGTGGGAGGAAACCCACATAGAGATGGGGAGAACATGCAGACTCTGCACAGACCCAAGCTGGGAATTGAAAGCCAGCAGTGCTAAACCACTGTGCCACTACGCTGTCCAGGTTTTCCAAACAGGGATTTGACTCCTATCTCAACCCCTTTCTTTGTAGAATTGGGCAGAGATGAGCATGTGTGCTGCAGTTACTACCTCCAGGTACTCAGGATCAGTTTCTTCAGACGCTGCGCTCTTACCACTTGTTCGCAACATGCTACAACTGCAGCGAAGATGGATAATTTGGTGACAAGTCAACTCGGCCTTAATGATTATCATCCGATTGTTCTGACATCTATCATTATGAAATGTATCGAAACATTAGTCATGGCACAAGTCAATTCCAGCCTCTCAGATTGTCTGGATTCATAACAGTCCACCTACCGCAAAACAGATCCACAGCAGACACCATCTCCCTGGCCCTGCACTCAACCCTGGAACACCTAGATAACAAAGACACCTACTGAACTGGTGTGGTGACTCTTATTTATTGACTACAGCTCAGCCTTCAACACTATTATTCCCATGAAACTCACCTCCAAACTCCAAGGCCTGGGCATCAGCTCCTCCCTCTGCAACTGGGATCCTGAACTTCCTAACCCTTAAACCACAATCAGTAAGGATAGGCAACAACACCTCCTCCATGATCATCCTCAACATTAGTGCCGACAAGACTGTGTTTTCAGCCTCCTACTATATTAAACACCTATGACTGCAAGGCCAAATTCCCCTCCAATTCAATTTTCAAGTTTACTGACAACACCACCAGAGTGAGTCGGATCTCAAACAATGTTGAGAAAAAGTACAAGAATGAGGTAGGGAACCAGATGAACTGGTGTGGTGACAATAATCTCTTCCTCAATGTCAACAAAATGAAGGAGATTGTCATTGACTTCAGTAAGAATAAAGGAGAACATACCCCTGTCTACATCAACAAGGATGAAGTAAAAAGGGTCAAGAGTTTCAAGTTTTTAGGTATCCAGATCACCAACAACCTGTCCTGGACCCCCCTTATGTTGACATGATAGTTAAGAAAACTCACCAATGTCTCTACTTTCTCAGAAGACTAAAGAAATTTGGCATGTCAGCAACAACTCTCATAATTTTTACAAACGCACCATAGAAAACATTCTTTCTGATTGTACCACAGCTTGGTATGGCTTTTGCTCTGCCCAAGACCCCAAGAAACAACAAAAGGTCATGAATGTAGCCCAATCCATCATGCAAAGCAGCCTTCCCTCTACTGACTCTGTCAACTCTTCCCACTGTCTTGGCAAAGCAACCAGCATAATTAAGGACCCCAAGCACCTGGATATTCTCTCTTCCACCTTCTTCTTCGAGAAAAAGATACAAAAGTTTGAGGTCGTGTACCAACCGACTCAAGAATTTCTTCCCTGTTGCCATCAGACTTTTGAATAGACTTATCTTGCATTAAGTTGATCTTTCTCTACACCCTAGCTGTAATCTTAACAGTACATTCTGATCCTGTCATTTCCTTCTGTATGAATGGTATGCTTTATCTGTATAATGCACAAGAAACAATACTTTTCACTGCATGTGAGTATATGTGACAATAATAAATCAAATCAAATCAAATCAAGTCTCCATTCACAGCTGTGGGATGGGAAAATCTCAACGTTACGGTTGGAAAATTCCAGCTGCTGTCTCCACCCAACTGACTAGGTAGAATGGTCCCTAAATGTATTTGATAATGAGACCAATGGACTAATTTGTCATTGTCCCGCTGCCAAAGCTGTCATTGTCCCGCTGACAAATTCTCCCTAAATTGTCTCAAATTTGGTTTTTAATCCATAGATCTATAAACATGGACAGGGATCACGGGTAGAGGTGGGAACATCAGGGTGGCGGTGTGGGCTCGTTGGGCGAAAGGCCTGTTTCCCGTGCTGTTTTGTTCTTTGTTCTTTGTTCAAATATCACAGCCCACTGATAGCCTGAGCTGTCAGGGAGGGACCAAATTAGTTTCACAAAAAAACTATTTTTGAAATTATCTTAATAATGGTGAAGCCTAGAAACTTCAGGGGCGATTCTCCCAAAAGTACTGAATTGGTGGGAAAACTGTTCTAGGTCACAACTGTTTTCTCAGTGCAGCTTCAGACCTGAATCTCTGTGCAATTCAGAGGTCACAATCGTGAATAACATTAGAAGCATGGGGGGATGTGACTTGTTCACACTGGAGTTTGACAGTTCTGGAACTCTGCGCATGCGTAATGCCCCAATCTGTCAGTATCCTCGTTTGCTGACCTGCCTGATTGCTAACCAGCCCGGGACCCCAACAGCACTGCCCCTCCAGACCTCCCCCTTCCTCTCTTCCCCACTGCCAGATTGCTGCCTCCATGGCAATTTCTGCACCAAGTTTGACCTCCCCGCCCTTTCCTATCCCAGAGCGCCTCGATGTCCAGCCCACCCTCTCCACCCTCTCCACTGACTCCAGCAGATTCCCCCTGTCACTCGGGGCCGTTCCCCTTCCTCCCCTCGCGGGCAGACCACCCTCCCTTCCAGCCCAGGCCGATCATCATGCAGAGTGGCAGCAGGACCTCCACTCCAACTAGTCACCCTCAGGCCCTGTCCACAGAGTGGCACTGCCAAGGTGTCCCTGGGGCATGGGCACTTTGCCCCTTGTGCAGTGCCGGGGGCACAGTCTGGCACTGCCAGGGTACCCAAGCCCAGGGGCTCAGCCATCTGGCCCCGAGGGGGACCAGAATTGTCCCCCTTTCACTCCGGCAGGGTCTCCCACTAGTTCCCTAAACATAGGGAGCTACTTCATGAGAAGACTTTGGCTGATAGGATTACATGAGAAGACTTTGGCTGATAGGATTACATGAGAAGACTTTGGCTGATAGGATTAGGGAGAATCCTAAAGCTTTCTTTAGATATGTTAAGAATAGAAGATTGGTTAGGGCAAGATTAGGGCCAGTCATAGACAGCAGTGGGAAGTTATGCGTGGAGCCTGAGGAGATTGGAGAGGTACTGAATAAATATTTCTCTTCGGTATTCACGCAGGGTGATGTAAATGTAGTTATGGAGAACACTGAGGTACAGGGTAGCAAACTGGAAGGTATCGAAGTAGATAGGGAGGATGTGCTAGATATTCTCGAGGGTTTGAAGTTGGATAAGTCCCCTGGGCCGGACGGGATTTACCCTAGGATTCTCTGGGAGGCAAGAGAGGAGATTGCAGAGCCTCTGGCTCTGATCTTCAGGTCGTCGTTGGTTACGGGTGTGGTTCCGGAGGACTGGAGGATAGCGAATGTGGTCCCGTTGTTCAAGAAGGGGAAGAGAGACCTTCCAGGGAATTATAGGCCAGTGAGTCTTACTTCTGTGGTGGGCAAAGTGTTGGAGAGAATAATTAGGGATAGGATTTATAGTTATTTAGAGAGTAATGAATTGATTGGAGATAGTCAGCATGGTTTTGTGAAGGGTAGGTCGTGCCTTGCTAACCTCATTGAGTTTTTTGAAAAAGTGACTAAGGAGGTGGATGGGGGTAAGGCGGTTGATGTGGTATATATGGACTTTAGTAAGGCGTTTGATAAGGTGGCCCATGGAAGACTTCTGCAGAAAATGCAGATGTATGGGATAGAGGGTGATTTAGCTAATTGGATTAGGAATTGGCTAGCAGATAGAAGACAGAGGGTGGTGGTTGATGGGAGATATTCATCGTGGAGTTCGGTGACAAGTGGTGTACCTCAGGGGTCTGTTTTGGGGCCCCTGCTGTTTGTAATTTTTATAAATGATCTGGATGAGGGTATTGAAGGATGGATTAGTAAATTTGCAGATGACACTAAAGTCGGTGGAGTGGTAGATAGTGAAGAGGGGTGTTATAGTTTGCAGAGGGACTTGGACAAGTTGCAGAGCTGGGCCGAGAGGTGGCAAATGGAGTTTAATGTGGAAAAGTGTGAGGTAATGCACTATGGCAGAAATAATAAATGTGTAGAGTATAGGGCAAATGGTAGGATTCTTAGTAGTCTAGATGAACAGAGGGATCTTGGTGTGTATGTGCATAGATCCCTGAAAGTAGGCAGTCAGGTCGAGAAGGTTGTTAGGAAGGCATATGGAGTCTTGGCTTTTATTGGTAGAGGGATTGAATTTCGGAGCCGCAACGTCATGTTGCAACTGTACAAAACTCTAGTGCGGCCGCACTTGGAGTATTGTGTGCAGTTCTGGTCCCCACATTATAAGAAAGATGTGGAGGCATTGGAGAGGGTACAGAGGAGGTTTACCAGGATGTTGCCTGGTATGGAGGGCAGGTCTTATGAAGAGAGGCTGAGGGATTTGAGGTTGTTTTTCGTTAGAAAGGAGGCGGCTAAGAGGGGACCTAATCGAAACATATAAGATGATTAGAGGTTTAGATAGGGTGGACAGTGATAGCCTTTTTCCTAGGATGGAGAAAGCTAGCACGAGGGGACACAGCTTTAAATTAAGGGGTGATAGTTATAGGACGGATATCAGAGGTAGGTTCTTTACCCAAAGGGTGGTTCGGGAGTGGAATGCCCTGCCTGCAGCAGTTGTAGATGCGCCAAGTTTGGTGGCGTTTAAGAGGTTAGTTGATAAGTATATGGAAGAGAAGGGAATGGTTTAGTTTGGAGGGGCATTGCTTTTTATATTGGTCGGCGCAACATCGAAGGCCGAAGGGCCTGTTCTGTGCTGTAATGTTCTATGTTCTATGTTCTAAACCTTGCTGGAATGAAGTACCCAGGGCGGGGTGGGAGATGCTATCAGGCCTGGCAAGTTCCGTGCAGGCCTGATAATCACATACAAAATAGATTTAAAATATATTTAAAAAGATTTAAATTATTACCTCTCTTTCCATGGGTTTCTAGTGTGGTCTTGGCTGTGACTGTTCCCTGGCTTGGGGGAATTGCACACGTTAGGGACGCGTGATTCTGCTGTCTGGACCTGCGAGAAAATTTGCTGGGGGGTTGCAATGGGAGAATCACGCCCTTCGTTTCTATTCAAATTCCCTCCTGGATCTTACCCCTTTGCTGAAGCTATTCACTTGCAAGGCTGCTTTACACAATCACAATACTTTGGTAATGTAAACTGTGAACAGATGTGACGCTGCCAGGAATGGGGTGGGGGGGGGGGGGGGGGGGGGGGGGGCGGCGCAGTCGTGTGGTGGTTCAGTGGCAAGGCCTCACAGAAGGAAGAATGTAGACAAAATGAGCACGGGAGAAAAAAAAACAGCGTGAAAGAGAACTAGGATGAGAAATGAAAAGGAATACATTGGATTCAGCAGACCCCTCTTTCCCACCATTGACTAAAATGTTAGGGGAGCATGGATACGAACAATGGCTACTCCCCTCCCCAAAGCCTCACCTGCAGCCATCCCATCGTGCCCCACACCCCCTCTCCCCACTTTGTAATATTTCAGACAAGTTGCGGGTAGGCAGTGGCAGAACCTTGTGCTATGTTTTACATGCTGCCCCTGCTTTCAGTGCAGGAATGCAAATTCCAGCCTCAAGTGATCCAAAGATCTAGAGAAGATGAACCCAACAAAATAGTTCCCAGTTTTAATTTCACCACTCCACGCTTCGGACAAGTAGCACGGCACAGTAGTTAGCACTGCTACCTCACAGTGCCAGAAACCCGTGTTCGCTTCCCACCTGGGGTCACTGCCTATGTGTTCTCTCACATGTCTGCATGGGTGCTGCAGGTTTTTCCTAGTTTAAAAGATGTGCATTAGCCATGCTAAATTCTCTCTCAGTGTACCCGAACAAGCGCTGGAGTGTCACAACTAGGGGATTTTTCACAGTAAGTACGTTGCAGTGTTAATGTAAGCCTATTTGTAGCACTAATAAATAAACTTTAAAGATTAAAAAAAACAGAAGGCTTTACATCAATTTGTGCTTGAGGTTCAGTTGCTTTTCTCCATTCCAAGACAGAACACGTTACTTACATTGCATTGCCATCTCAAGAGATGATTGAACTCCTTTCTAACTGAGGAAAGCAGACTCAGTACATCCAGGGGTGGGTGTGTATATTCTGCGCCTCTACATTGCCTTAGCCTTGATCAGATGTTAGTGTCTTTATGCATGCAATCCTCAGGTCTGTTCAATTTTACAAAAATGTCATGTTTAGCTTCAAGCTATCAATAGACAGATACTTTCTCAGATGCTTCTGTGCATTTTACTCCTACACCTTGTCGACTGGATCTATGAGACAGATCCTTATCAACATAAATTCTATGAAGTGTTCAATTGATAGAAATGCATTAGCCTGAATTCAGAGCCCGAAAGGACAATCTGAAGTTAGAGTGCTTTGAATTGAAACTCAAATTCATTTATTATTGGGAGATAAAAGCTTGATAAAAGCTTTGGGAATTCCAAAGGGCAAGGGAGGTGAATTATATTGGGCTCAACTTTAAATTACTCTTCATGAATAGTTAAAAATCTCCTTTTCCACTTGAGAATGGATAGTCAAAGCCCCCGGTTCTGAAGAAAGGTCGTGACCTGCAAGGTAGCTGTGATTCTCTCCAGGACGCTGCTTGACCTGCTGAGTATTTTCAGTATTTTCTACTTCATCAGATTTCCAGTGTCCTCCATAATTTGCTTTTGTTTTACTTAGAAACTTTGTTCATTTTAATTCTTCACAAATGGAGCAGACTGGATTTTCCAACATGGAAAATTAATTTACAGCTCAATGGTCAAAAGCAGGTTTTGCATTGATACAAATGGAAGGGAGTGAATTGATTCCAGTTTTCTGAAGTTATCCAATTTCCCATCATCGCACTTGCCTCTGTGCGCGGTCCTGAATTTCAGTGCCCCCTGGTGGAGTCTGTGGAAAATTACACATACATGAAATGTAAAGGCAACGATCAGAATAATCTGACAAAATTCTGTGTTTTAGGAAATAAGGCTTAAAAGCTTTCCAGCTGATCTGTAGCCTTTTCGAGGACTGAAGTAGAAAAGGGTCAGAAATCTAAGAGCATAATGCAGGGGAGAAGAATGAAAGATGTAGGGTGACTGTAGGGACCTGCCTAACAACTGTAGTTGACTACTGGATTGTGAATGGCTAAACCATCTATGTATCCTGCCATCTGTTCTTGTTAAACTTGAAATAGACTTACTGAAGTTACTTCCCTCAAGGTCCTTTTCCAGAGAGATGGCATGTAGGCCTGTGTATAGATATTGGCATCTTCATGGGCACAGGCAATTAGGATATTCTGGCTATTCCTCAGTTTGGCGGTGCCACTCAAAGCATGTATCAGTGTGCTTCCAAGGAACTGTCTTTGACTGCAGTTAGTTACTCATTGACTTACCTTTATGTTTCCATTTGATCAACCATCCCAGTTCTTTTGAGCCTAAGGATGCATATATGCAAGGTGTGTTCAGCTTTTTCCACACAGTCAAGTATTTAAACATCATGGGTGATATAGTGGCACAATAGTTAACAACTGCTGCTGCATAACCCCAGAGATTCAGGTTCAATTCTGGCCTTGGATACTGACTGTGTGGAGTTTGCACATTCTCCTCTTGTCTGCATGGGTTTCCTTCAGGTGCTCCAGTTTCCTTCCACAGTCCAAAGATGTCCCGGTTAGGTGAATTGGATGTAATAAATGTACGGGGTTATGGTTGAGAGGGTCTGGGTAAGGGAGTCGTATAGACTCGATGAGCCAAAAGGCTTCTTCTGCACTGCAGGGATTCCAGTCTATTCTATAAGATAGGCATAGAGTACCTCTCTTGTAGCTTGACCTGCTTGGCATCCCTTCCCTTGCTCTCCGATAGGGGAATTCTCATTGGCAAACTGTTGGTACCAGAAATGATTTAAAGTGCTGATTCTTTGGCACAAAGACTCATAAGAACACAAGTGCTAACAGAAACATATTCTTTCATGGCATTCCACAAATCTGATGATTATGAATGGTTATCCTTCATGTATGAATGCCAGATTTCCATGTCCCCAAATTAAAATGTGATGTTATAGTACTGTCAGGCATTTTAATGATAAGAATCTTGGCATGATTTCCAATACATTCAAGATGGCCCATACTGGATGGATATAGGTATCCTAGTGAAAGTGACTGCACTTGACATCAAAGCAGCATTTGACCAGATGTGGCACCAAGGATCCCTAGCAAAACTGAAGTCAATGGAATTACCAAATAACTCTCCACAGATTGGAATTATAGCAAACACAAAGGAAGATGGTGCTGGAGGGCAAATGACTTTGATTTCCAGACATCACTGAAAGGGTAGTGGCCTATGTCTAAACTGACTCCCCAAAACCTGTCCACTATCTACAAGGCAGAAATCAGAGTGTCATAGAATACTCTCCAACTGCCTCGATTATTTCAGCTCTAACAACACTCAAGAAGCTTAATACTATTCAGGACAAAGCAGCCCCGTTGATTCACATCCTGTCCAGCTCCTTAAATGTTCATTCCCTCTGCCACCGATGCACAGCGATAGCTGCGTGTTTTCTTTTATCAGATGCTTTGCAGCAACTTCCCCAGGCTGCTTTGACACCACCTTTCAAACCCACAACCTCCAACAACAGAGGCGCAAGGGCAGCAGAATGCTTGGGAGAATTATCACTTGCAAGCCTGCATGTCCATTTCACCTACAAGTCACACATCATCCTGACTTGGAAACATATCACCGTTCCCTCACTGTCACTGGATCAAAATCTTGGAAATCCTTCCTGAACAGCATTGTGGGTGTACTTACACTCCACAGACTGCAGCGATTCAAAGAGGCAGCTCACCAACAGCTTCTCTGGAGCAATTAGGAATTGGTAAGTGATGCCCACATTCCATGAATGAATAAATAGAAAAACAGAAGGTAGAGTAGACAAGGTATCACATAACGGACTACTTTGTAAGTTGGAGAACATGGGATTGCAGGTAATATTTTGAGATGGACAGAAAACTGGTTAGCAGATAGGAAGTAAAGAGCAGCTTAAATGGGTCTTTTTCTGATTGTCAGTCAGTGAGTAGTGGGGTTGTGCATGGGCCTGTGCTAGGATGCCAACTGTTCACATTATATGTTCATGATTTGGAAGAGGGAACTTAATGTATCATTTCCAAATTTGTGGATGATATAAAGTGAGACATGAGGAGATGCAGAGATGCTTTAGTGTGACTTGGACAGGCTGAGTGGGTGGGCATATGCAAGGCAGATGCAGTGTAATGTGGATAAATGTAAGGTTATCCACTTTGGTAGCAATAATAAGAAGACAGTTTATTACTTGAACGGGTGTAAATTAAGAAAGGTGAATACTCAGAATGACCTTGATGCCCCAGTTGCTGAAAATAAGCAAGCAAGTACATCAGGCAGTAAAGAAGGCAAATGGTATGTTGGCCTTCATAGCGAGAGGATTTGAATATAAGGATAGGGGTGTTTTGCTGCAATTATATAGCACATTGGTAAGGCTACACCTGGAGCATTTTGTGCAGTTTTGGTGTCCTTACCTGAGGAAGGATATCCTTTCTATAGAAGTAGCACAGCAAAGGTTTATCAGGCTGATTCCTGGAATGGCAGGTATGACACATGAGGAGAAACTAAGTCGATTAGGATTATATTCACTGGAGTTCAGAAGAGTGGACCAGGATCTCATAGAAACTTATAAAATTCCAACAGGGTTAGTCAGGGTAGATTCAGAAAGAATGGACCTGTTTTTACCATTGCGTCGTGCCCCAAAACGGGGCGTGAAAACGTGGTCAAGTCAGATGTGAGGCTATTAATACAATCCATGCCTGCGTCCGCGCAGATGCCCACTTTACCAAGGCCCAGGAATGACCACGAGCTGATTCGCACCTGAAAGGGCCAAAATGGTGATTTAAATGCTTTTGGATACATTTAAATTGAATTAATGAACTGCCTGCTCAATTTTATCAGCATTTCCCCCTTTACCACTGCGTTCACAAGTCCTGATTCGCCACAAAAGAGACGTAGTCGACAAAAGTCTGTTTTGGGCACTTTGGGGAGGGAGAAGGGGAAGCAAATCATTTTCTGGTGCTGGGGTGGGGAGCGGGAGAAGGGAGGCCCGATCATTTTCTGGTTGCAGAGGAAGGAGGAGGCAGATCAGATGTATCTCTGGTGGATGGAGGGAGGGAGGACAGATCGCTCTCTGGGCGAGGGGGTCTGGTGGAGGGCAGAGGGAAGCCAGATTGTTATCTGGTGAGGGGGAATGAGGGGGTGGAGAAGTGGGTCAGATCATTCTCTAGTGAGGGGGAGGAAGGAGGGGGGGCAGATTGTTGTCTATTGGGAGGGAGGAGGTGTTGCAGATGCTTCACTGGTGGATGGACATGAGGGGGGTGGGAGGCCCAATCGTTGTCTGGTAGGGGGTGAGACCCAATCATTCTGAAGGGTTGGGGGAGGCCCAATCATTCTCTGGGGGTGTGTTGGGGAGGCCCAATCATCTTCAGGGAGGAGGGGGGGGAGGGAGCCCAGATGGATCTGGGCAGAGGGAGCACAGGCAGGGGGATCCTCTGTCACTCTGCGGGTGATTGATGGGGCAGAAAGGGGACAGGTGATTGCAATTAGTCTGGGTAATAGGGACTGTAGGTAGATAAGGGGGAAAGTTATAATATAGGGGGTGGGGGAGATGTCTGTGGGGCCATCACTCCCAGGCCATTTTATCTACTTTTTGCAGCCCAGGAGCTATGTGCTAGTGGTGCGATTTTCAATTTCTTTTCTAATTGTGCGTTGGAATACCTCAGAGCAGATTTCCAAGTCGGATCTGAATTGCACCCAAATTGGCACTTAGAATCAAAATGGTAAAATCAGGCCCATTATTTCCAATGTTGAGGGAGTTCAGAACCAAGGATCATAGGTTGAAGATAAAGGGCAAACATTTTAGAACTGAAGTGAGGAGAATTGTTTTCACCCAGAGGTGGTGAATATTTGGAATTCATCACCACAGAAAATAGTTGAGGCTCAAACATTGTCTAATTTCAAAAAGAAATTAGATATAGTTCTGGGGTTAAAGGGATCAAGGAATATGGGGGAAAGGGGAATCCGGATATTGAATTCGATGATCAGCCATGATCAAAATGAATGGTGAAGCAAGCTTGAAGGGCCAAATAGCCTACTCCTGCTTCTGGTTTCTATGAAAAGTGCCTGACGTGCCAAATTCTTTGGTGTGAACTCAAACAAACCTGTACATCACTGCCAGTGCCAATTAAATGAGCATGACTCTCACTTTTATGAATTTACTTCTTCCTTGGCTCATGCTGGGGAAATTCTACCCAAAATTTCAAATGAAATATCATCTGCCTGGAACATTAACTCTGTTTCTTTCTCCACCGATGTCGCCAGACCTGCTGAGTAATTCCAGAAGTTTTTATTGTTATTTCAGATGGGGATTTTCAGAACTTTGTTTAAAATTTTATTGAGGATTGTGTAGAGGAGACAACGATGGATTGGTGCCCAAGAGATATATGTTGAAAAATCTTTGCCCTTTTTTGAAATACTATGATAGGATAAGAGCTAGGGCACATGAAGTGTTAAACAGAATGGAAATCTGCCCCTATATATTCTTCACTATTTTTCAGGATAAAAATGATTTGTAATGATGAAAAAGGGTTTAGCTTACATTAATAAGCTAATCAGGGACACATTGGACCAGTCCAGGGATAGTTACACCTCTATGTTACGTTATAATTCATTGTTCAAACATATATGGGCAAAATGTCTTAACACTCATACAATATCATTGACACCTGATGATTACCAAATTAGATACCTTCTAAGTAAATTATTAACTGTATGTCAAAGTAACAAACATTACAATATATTGGTTTCAAAACTGGCCTTAAAATGCTTATCTGCTTTACTAAACTGCATCGATGCTCCATGATTAACTTCCCAATGAACTACACATGAATCATACTGTAGTCATTAACAAGGAATGTCAAAGGTGTAATAATAACAGATTAATTCAGTGAGCAGTAAAGAAAGTTACCATGGATGAAGTGATGAGAAGACTCACAGAACTTTTGCTGACTGGTTTATAAGTGCTTACAAATTTATCACATTTTGGTGACAAGTTTTGTTTCAAGAATATGATTAACACAATTTACAACATTATAGGAACTAAATATGACAAAATGGAATGTCAGGTTATAGTTGCATAAGGTTTGGATCCTTCACCCCAAATTAAAGCCCCAGTCTTTGTTTCCTTACTACTCAGTTTTTTGGCACTGGGAGTGCCATTGTGGCTCCAAAATGACGTGACCTTTGTCAGATGCCATTTTGGTGAGAGTGTTAGCAAGTGCCAGGAGAATCTGCTGTAACTAGACAGCTTGTGATGCCAGTCCATACATAATGCTGACCTGAATGACAATGTTACCCTCTTGGAGTTGAAATTTCCAACTAATGCTATCTCTGAAACCCACGTTTCTGAATATATATGACCATAGGTAGAAATAAGTCATTACATTTGTCACAAAGTTTCAGTTTAGGTTTATTTATTAGTATCACAGGTAGGCTTACATTAACAGTATAATGAAGTTACTTTGAAAATCCCTCTGTAACAACAGTCCAACTCCTATTCAGCACACTGAGAGAAATTTTGGCATGATCAATTCTCCTGACCAGTACATCTTTCAGAATGTGGGAGGAAAATGGAGCATCTGGAAGAAACGCACACAGACATGAGGAGAATATGCAAACTACGCACTGACAGAGATTCAAGCCAGGAATCGAACCTAGGTCCCTGGCGCTGTGAGGCAGCAGTGCTAACTACTGTGTCACCTGTGGGAAGTGCTGTGGCACATGCTGATGGATTTGATTTGGACTTGAAGGATGTTGAACAAACCATTTGTTCTCAAATAAGGCTGCAGTTTTACACACTCCCCTTGGATTATATTATGAGACTGAACTGAGACAACACAGAGCAGACCAAGCAGATGGAAGTGGGAAGTGAAAGAACAAGGAGAAGGATTCTCAGCAAGAGGGCATATCCACTGAATGTGGTCAGGGAGTAACAGAACAGTATGCCCAAAATCTGTCATTCAGCGGGAAATATCTCATAAAAATTTGCCACCTGGTATAGTCAAAACTGCAGCCTTAGGGTGTGTGATGATTGCATTATGATCATTGAAGGTGATGTGCTACTTGGCAGAGAGAAGCAAGTGGAGTGAGCATGTAGTTTCACTAGGATTGCAGGCTACCCCATGACGCAAGGTGCCATCAAATAAACACATGCTACTTGGCAGGTGACTCCTGCTATCTCTGAGGTGTGACACAATCAATATCCTTGATGCCTTTATTTTGTGCAGTCTATTGAACCAAGAGCAAACTAGAAGGTACGTACTGGATATCGAGGATTATACTCGGAAGATATGATGCAGATTCTGGTGCTGAACCCACACAGACACAAGCAGCAACAACATTCTTATTTTAAACTTAAAATAGAAACTGCAGTTGTAAACTTGTCAGACTATAATTGCATCTTCACATCTGCAGGGTCACTTCTTTGTGTTCTCTGCCCAAAAACAGGTTTGGCCTCTATCACCATGACCACCACCAAGGGCAGAATAAGGAGGCGGTATAGAGCTCTGTTTTCTTTCTCGTAGCTCCTCAGTCTACATTTCAGAGAAATTTCTATGGTCTAACAAACGCTACTTCCAAATTGTTGTATTTTGTATCATTTAACTATATATCAAAACTTGACCTCCTCTTGGGGAATAAGGAAAGACGGGTGACAGAAGTGTTAGTGAGGGATCACTTTGGAACCAGCAACGATAATTCTATTAACTTTAAAATAGCTATGGAGAATGATAGGTCTGTCCCAAAAGTTAAAGTTCTAAATTGGGGCAAGACCAATTTTGATGGTTTTAGGCAGGAACTTCCAAAAATTAATTAGGCGAGTCTGTGGGAAGGCAAAGAGATGTCTGATAAGTGGTATGCTTTCAAAAATGTATTATCCAGGGTTCAGGGTAAACACATTCATCTTAGAGTGAAGGGCAAGGCTGGCAGAAGTCAAGAACCCTGGATGACTTGGGATATTGAGGCCCTGGTCAAGAAGAAGAAAGAGACACATGACACTCATTGGCAACTGGGATCAACTGAATCTCTTGAAGAGTATAGGGGGTGTAGCAATAGAGTTAAGAGAGAAATCAGGAGCACAAAAAAATGACACAAAATTGTTTTGGCAGATAAGGCAAAGGAGAATCCAAAGAACTTCTACAAATACATAAAGGGCAAAAGAGTAACAAGAGAGAGAAGGATCAATAAGGACATCTATATACAAATGTACAAGAGAATGGGTAAAATCCTAAATGAATATTTCTCATCAATATTTACTGTTGAGAACTTGGGGAAATAAATAGTGATGTCTTAAGGAGTGTACATATTACAGAGAAGGAGTTGCTGGAAGCCTTAAATTGTATCAAGGTAGATAAATCCCTGAATCTGATGAAGTATATCCCAGGACATTGTGGGAGGCTAGGGAGGAAATTGTGTGTCCCCTAACCGAGATATTTGAATCATCTATAGTCACGTGTTATGTGCCTGATGATTGGAGAGTGGCAAATGTCGTGCCTTTGTTTAAAAAGGGCTGCAGGGAAAAGCCTGGGCCAGCAAGCCTCACTATGGTTGGAAGGTATTTTGAGAGACAGGATCTACAGGCATTTAGAGATGCAAGGACTGATTAGGGACAGTCAGCATGGCTTTCTGAGTGGAAAACCATGTCTTATAAATTTGATTGAATTTTTTGAAGGGGTAACCAAGAAGGTAGATGAGGCAGTGCAGTTGATGTTGTCTACACTGACTTTAGCAAGGCCTTTGACAAGGTATTGCATAGTAAGTTGTTGCATAAAGTTAAATCTCATGGGATCCAGGGTGAGGTATCTAAATGGAAAGAAAATTGGCTTCTTGACAGAAACCAGAGGATGTTATAGAGAGTTGTTTTTCAAACTGAAAGCCTGTGACCAGGTGTGCTTCAGGGATCAGTGATGAGACTGCTGTCATTTGTCATTTACGTTAATGATTTGGATGAGAATATAGGGAGCATGGTTAATAAGTTTGCAAATGACACCAAGATTGGTGGCATAGTGAACAGTGAAGAAAGTTTCTCCAATTGCAATGGGATCTTGATCAATTGTGCCAGTCGGCTGATGAATGGCAGATGGAGTTTAATTTAGACAATATGAGGTAATGTATTTTGGTAGATTGAACCTGAGCAGGGCTTACTCAGTTAATGGTAGGATGTTGAGGAAAGTTACAGAACAAAGAGATCTTGGGGTACATGTTTGTAGCTTCTTGAAAGTGGAGTCACAAGTGGGCAGAATGGTGAAGAAGGCATTCTGCATGCTTGGTTTCATTGGTTAGAACATTGAATACAGAAGTTGGGACATCTTGTTGATGTCGTACAAAACATTGGTAAGCCACACTTGGAATAAATACTGTGTGCAATTCTGGTCGCCCTATTATAGAAAGGATATTATTAAAATAGAAAGAGTGCAGAAAAGATGTACTAGGATGCCACCAGGACTTGATGGATCAAGTTATAAGGAAAGGCTGAATAGAGTGAGACTTTTTACCCTGGATCTTAGGAGGCTGAGTGGTGACCTTATAGAGGTCTATAAAATAATGAGGGACATAGACAAGGTACATAGTCAATATCTTTTCCCAAAGGTATGGGAATCTAAAACTAGAGGGCATAGGTTTAAGGGGAGAGGGGAGAGATACAAAAGTGTCCAGATAGGCTGTTTTTTCACACGGAGGATCATGAGTGTCTGGAACAAGCTGCCAAAAGTAGTAGTAGAAGCAGATACAATTTTATCTTTTAAAAAGCATTTAGATAGTTACATGGGTACAATGGATATAGAGGGAGATGGGCCAAAAGCGGGCAATTGGGATTAGCTTAGGGATTTGTTAAAAAAAGGGCAGTGTGGACAAGTTGGGCCGAAGGGCTTGTTGCTGTCTGTAAACGTCTATGACTCTATGACTATCAAAATATTATCCATAAAAGAAAACAAAAACAGAATGTCCAACTTTAAAATGGAAACTGTTTCGTCTTGGTGTGCCCAAATCCAATTATCTCCTGTCCTCAATCATCTTCTGAAGACTGTCCCTGTCTTGAATCCCATTTGAAACACCATGGGAGATCACCTAGCTAAACTATTAAAAATGTAGAACCCTTAGAGAAAGCTATACAATACATTCTAAAGAACAAGCTTCAAGTTTAGTGGATAGGAAGACTTCTCATACCTAACTAAGAAATGAAATTCTGGCAGAGTTGAAAAAGAAACTTCCAACAGAGATAGATTCTTTTGTCATTGTGCTAATGATAACTTCATATTCGTTGACAAGGCATGCTCCATCAACATGTGTGTCAATTCTTTATAATCAGTAGCTACAATAGTAGTAGGAAGATTTCATGAGTACCTAGTTTTGGCAAGAGGTTTGAGTTTCCTGTCAAAAATATGCAGCTTTCAATATATTATCTTTCCACAAGCGAGATGATACCATTAAATATTTAGTTTCAACTGCTTTGTTGTTATGTAGCCTTAAGCAATCATTTTATATTTCCTGAGTTCTAAGTTTGTTTCACCAACTTCTGTTGGATATTAACATTAACATTTATTCTGTCTTATCAAGACATCAACTATACAGTTCCACTGCTCTCTCTCTCTCTCTAAATATATATATATATATATATATATATATATAAATTGTCTATATACACATGCCACTTAAAATTTGCCAGCAAAGCTGAATCTGCAACTAAGAATCATCAAGATACATCACATTTTCTGAAGTAACATTTTATATAACATTGTATTTTCACGGCTGCCTTGATCACAGAGTTTTGCCTTTGGTAAAAATTATTGTAAAATAAATGTAATGTAAAATAAATCCAATCATTTCCACCAGCTGCTGAAAAATAGATAAATACATAATGCAACATTCATATTCTAAAACACCCACCACACTCTGTATGCGTACCTTCAGAATTCAATTCACAGGTACAGTGGATGGCTTGATTCCAGACTAGTTAGAATACATCTTACTTAAAATGCATGAATAAATGCCGAAAGAAACAATATAAATCTGTGAAGTTAAATGCTTGTGACACAATTAGATATTCGACCCAACTTCTGCCATGATGCTAAAAATATAATCATGCTGCTTTGAAGCTGGAATGGTATCCCTTGCACTCACTCAGAGGACAGAAGGGGCCAAAGTTCATTCTCAAAATATTAATGAGGCCAATGATGTGTGTTGTTATTTACGCAACATTTTTTTACAATAGCTGCTGCCGAGGGACAGCTGCACAGTTAAACAGGAATATCCAAACATTGTTGTCTAAGTTATGCTGCTTCAACACTAGCTTGAGGGAAATGGTATTTTGCTGCCTGTTCAACATAGAATGTCAGCATTGAATGTCAGGGAAGTTGGTGTATGTGTATGCGAGACACCAAATTAAAGTTGCCAGTCTTGTCATTTCAAGCCAAAATGTCATTTTAACCATGAGATATATTAATTACTCACTTTATTACAAACTCAGCTAATGTTGCTACTGGACAAGTCAGATCTCAGAGTGGAACATAGTTTGATATATCCTAACTTTTTTTTTGTTTAGATACGTGGAGAAGGACTACCGAACAGATTCACAGGAATCAGCTGATTATATTTTGGCAAGTGAATAAAAATTTAATGGACAAGAAAAGGTGATCTATATTGCACTACTCTTTCACCCTAATGGTACTTTCAAAGATATATACAACTTTGTGAGGATATGACAAGTTACAAAATCTGTCTTATACACTAATGATCACATTAAGTACACAGTCTATGTAAGCCAATAGGCAAATATGGACAGAGAGCCAACACTCTGAAACAAAGCGGCAGCTGCCACCCGAAACAACTTGGATGGATTCTCGCCAACTCTCTCAGGTGTTTGTAACACTGTAAGCTGGAATGCTGGCTTTCAAGTGAGGGTGTCCAATCCTCATTCTCAAAGAACATGCCTGGGTATTTCCTTCCAAAAGATACTCTCTCTTGGATGCTCTCATGAAGGATCCACTTTCAGAGTTTCAACTTCTCCTCCTGATGTTCTTCTGTCCTGGATTGTCACATACATTCAAGCTTCATCATCCACACAATCTCTCAGATAGTAAGCCATTGCTCCATAGGCCCACAGTAAGGAGTCATCAAACTTTGGTTCTCCTTGGATCCCTGGCTTCTCGCAAACTAATGTTATCCCAAATCTGTACCTTACAGTCCTGTCCTCTAACTTGTAGCCTCATTCCCTGCTCCTCACTCTTAACCTAACTGAACAGGACCTTTTCCCAAGATTCCTGTTCTTTCCCTTTGACTGGAAGGTTCTCTTGGAAATGTCCCACTCCATGATTGTGAGACCTTTCTGTTCTTTAGTTTAGAGTCTGCTTTCTGCAGTCCCCTTCATGCCTGTTCAAGCAGATCCTGTGAAAAGCTGCTTCCTTCAGTGTTACATTCTTTCAACTGAACTTAAATTGTTTTCTGTTCACCTGTGACCTGCGGCCTCTATGTTACTCGGCAACAATTTTTTATACTCTATGTTTGCTTTAGGGTCGTAAAACCTCACTACAAATGCAAACATCTAAATAAATCCACTGACTGAAAGGCAATCTTGTTAAAGCGAGATCAAAACTGAAATGTGCTTAACACTCAACAACAGAAATACAAATTAAATTTAAAACTTAAAGTTATAACTTATTCCAATAGCTTTGCCCTCCAAATTGGTCATGTGACTATCAATGGATATCCGCCTCTGATTCTGTCGCTCCTTCATTTAGAAGCAATCTAATTGGAGTAGGAATATAGCTATATAGCTGAAAAACAGATTATTCTATTATCACTATGTTTCACATCACAAAGGTAAGGTTGCTCATAGTAGGGCAGAAGAAGTTCAACTGGAGGAGAAACAACCATTGTTAAAAGTTTGAGTGGATGCAACAAGAAGCATTGAAGCTGACTGGAAAGTATCAGATATAAAGCAACCTGGGAAAGTGGGAGTCAAAATCTAAGAGGATGTTGGTTGAGGCAGTTTCAGTTATGTATGAGTATTTAAATGGAAATTGATTTGGCTGCCATGCCTTTTAAGAAACATATGATTATCTGTCCACTTTGACTTAGTGGTAGCACTCTTATCTCTGATTCAGAAAACCTAAGAAATTCAATTGATTATTAATTTCAAAGAATACACCAAGACAGCTGTCCTGGATGTGGCACTAAAGTGAAAGCCTATAACCTTCTCAGGAGAATGTAAAATATAATTTTACTATTCATGAAGAGAAGGGGAGTTTTCTCAATGTGCTAGCCAATGTTTATCCCTCAGACAATAGCTGCAAAATTGATTATCGGGTCATTTATCTCATTGCAGTTTAAAGGACCTTGCTGCTCATAAATTGGATGTACATTACAACTGTGCTAACGCTTCAAAAAATTATTCATTGTCAATTGTCACCTTGGGATGTCTTGTGGTTGGGAAAGCACTTTATAAAAGCAGATAGCCAAGCACACAAGAACTACTAGAAAGCTTGGAGTGTGCAACATGAGGATAAATTAAACTGTACATAAAGTGGCTAATGGCACGGTTGGGAATCAATTGGGTTTCTGGTAGTTAATAATTCTGAAGAGGAAGGCTCACTGTCAGACCACACTTACAATCAAATTACATGTGGTAAACATTCAATCGCTTCTGTTATTTTTGGAGCTATATTTCAAATGAATAACTATTGGAAAGTAAACTGCATAAATACTGAGATATTTAAGTGACTGCAGTAGAAGCTGTGTTTATTTTGCTGTTGCAAGACTGGCTATCACTTCATCGAATTGCGCCTGGGCCTCTACATGAACCTTTTTGACTGTTGGTCACAAATTATCCGGTGATTAAAATGAACAAAAAACTTCTGGGAATTTTGATACTTCTCCTAAATCTTCATAGAATGTCTATAAAAATATGATTTTTTGAGCACATTTTCAACATCTCTGACTGTGCTGAGTTCGACATACGCTTAGGAATATGCAGCATTTTGTGACATGCATTATTTACAACTTTACAATGAGGCAAATTCCCTCAGATATAAGCAAAATACTGAGGATGCTGGAATCGGAAACAAAAGCAGAAAATGCTGGAAAATCTCAGCATCTGTGAGGAAAAAGTACAGCCAACGTTTTGAGTCTAGATGACTCTTCATCAGAGTAGAAGTTCCCTCCGACATTCTCCCACCTTAGAAATTTTCTGCTCACAGTGTACAAAAATTGCTCTGCAGTCCATCCATTGAAGCACCACTTTCAAGTTGGACTACATTGCCTTGGTGTTAACAGGTTATGGTCTTCAGGCCTATCCTCAACAAAATCATATGAGGAAGGCCATTCAGCCCATTTTAATTCAACAATCTGAATTTCACCATTAATGAAACAAACTATTTACTAACTAATATATCATGTGTTTAATTTCATCAATAATTTTAGACATGTAACAGTATCAATAGTCTTCCCCACCATATCATTCTTACGTGGTCTGGCCTACATGTGACTTGAGAGCCATAGCAATGTGATTGACTCTCAATAATTAATGAGATAGGCAATAAATACTGGCCAGTCAGCAATGCCCATGCCCCATGAATGAATTAAAAAAAATTGTGTTACAAGAACTGAGTTGGATTTATGTAGCATGAGATAGGCCTTCAGAACTAAAAAAGATTGGAAGCTACCTTCTTTGATGATCAAGTGTCTGAAAGAGCATTGTTAGATTAGCAGTAATATTTTCAATTTTATAACAGTTAATCACTGCTGGTGTGGCTCCTTTATTAGGTCCTGCCTCACTAATGTGAACCATGCTAGGAGATTTCCCCTGCACTGCGTGCTGCACAATGTGTCAAGAAAAGCTGGCTGTGCAGTCTCCAAGCTGTGCAGCTTGCACTAGATGCTAGTGTTCTCTAGCATCAGCTAACACTCTGTGTATATAATAGAAAATTTCTCACTTGGAGTAGGAGGATGTCGATCCAATTGCACTGTTCCAGGTAGAAACCAGAAATATGGGTAGAACTGGAAATGATGTTCTGCTGAGGGTTTGAAGAATTAGGCTCAAATTAAAACAAAATCGCACAAAGGAAATTATTGATGGATTGCTAACTTAACCACATGCTAATTGTTGTAGGGTTTGATTAAAAGTTTACTTATTAGACACAAATAGGCTTACTTTAATACTGCAGTGAAGTTACTGTGAAAATCCACTCGTCACCACACTCCAATGCCTGTTCAGTTTCACTGAGGGAGAATTTAACATGGCCACTGTACCCAACCAGCATGTCCTTTAGACTGTGGGAGGAAACTGAAGCACCCGGAGGAAACCCATGCAGACACGGGGAGAATGTGCAGACTCCACAAAGACAATGACCCATGCCAGGAATTGAACCCAGGTCCCCGACACCATGAAGCAGCAGTGCTAACCACTGTGTCACTACACTTATTAAACACATGACACAAAGCATGATGTGGGAGGATGGGGTTTTGATTTATGGGGCATTTGCACCTGTCATGGGGAAAGAGGAGCTTTCCATTGGGCTCCATTTAGCATGACCAGTGTCTTAGTGAATTCTATAAATAGGGATATTGATACTACTTTGTACGAAAAATGAAGGGAGGGGATGGATTTAGATAGATGGATTTAAATTTTCCTGTTGAAGGAAAATTTTGAAATTAAAAAAGAAAATGCTGAACAAGAGAGTAGTATAACTATTTGGGTAAAGGTGAGTAGAATGAGGCATGAAAGGACAGAGAATTTAACCATCATACTGCAGCAGCATATTGGATCCATACCAAGAATGGTTAAAAAAATTAAAGATTCTTCATTCAAATGTGCATTTTTAACAAAATATACAAATTAATGGCAGACAGGGATAAATACATTTGATGCAATTACCATCACAGAGATTTGGGCTGTGATTTTTCATTCCCCCATTAGTGGTAGAACAGGAATATTCGGACAGCTGGTAAAAGTTAACAGCTCTCCAAAATTCCTGACTTGCCTGTGAGGTGTCCGCCAAGGGCCAGAAAGGAAAATCCTGGCCTGATTTGAAAGTAGACCAGTGTTGGAAATAAATAAAGGAAGAGCAGTGGCACTGATAATAAAGGAAGACATAAGGACAATGGTAAGAAAGGATCTTAGTTTTGAGTCTCAGGAATCAAAATGTTTGAAATGAGGAAATACAAGAGTTAGAAAATGCAGGTGGAAGTAGTCTATGGGCCTCCTTACAATTATTAGACAATTGGACAGAGTATTAAGCAAGACGTAGGCTGGAATTCTCCAGTCTTGCAAACCCCATTGCCACTGCCAGTGAGAATTAAGAATTTGACACTCAGCTAAATCTCCGTTCACGGCAGTGGGACTGGAAAATCCCAACTGCAAGCTAGGTCGGAGAATTACAGCCATAATTGGAATATGTAAAAATGGTGGACTTCATGTTTTTTGACAGTTCCTTGGACAATACATTGATGAGGCAGGGTTAATTAATAATCTCATAACAAAAGGTCTCTAGGAAAAAGTGATCATAATACAATTAAGTTTGAGAGCAATATCTTTGAGTCTAAACATTTTTGTGATTTTGCTTGAGGGATAAGTAGCGGCCAGGACATTGGAACTCCTGTTTGTGTATCAGAAGTCAGAATGCTATCAACTGAGCCAAGGCAAACAGGGTAACAAAAGTACACTTGGGCGTATTTGTACAAAGCTCACAGAAGGTCAGCATGCAGGTACAGAAAACAATTAGGAAAACAAACAGAATATTGTTTATTATTGCAGGAGACTGGAATACAAGATGAAGGAAATCTCGCTACAGTTGCATAGGGCTTTAGTGAGACCGTATCTGGGTTACTGAGTGCAGTTTTGTTTCCATATATAGGGATGGATACATTTGCCTTGGAGGTGGTGCAGTGAAGTTTCACTACATCATGCTTGCGAGAAAATGGTTGTCCTATGACGAGAGGCTGAGTAAATTGGGCTTGAATTCTCTGCAGTTTAGAAGAATGAGAGACGATCTTAGCAAAACAAATAGGATTCCAAAAGGCCTTGACAAGGCTGTCACTAAGGTTGTTTCCCGTGGTTGGGAAATCAAGAATACAGAGGCAGGGTCTCAGGACAACAGAGGTTGTGAATTGTTGTTATTCTTTATCCTTGAGGAATATAGAACATAGAACATAGAACATTACAGCGCAGTATAGGCCCTTGGGCCCTCGATGTTGCACCGGCCAGTGGACCATCTAACCTAAACTATTCCAATATCATCCATATGCCTATCCACCGACCATTTGAATGCTCCCAAAGTAGGCGAGTCCACGACTGCTGCAGGCAGGGCATTCCACGCCCTCACCACCCTCTGTGTAAAGAACCTGCCTCTGACATCTGTCCTTTAACTACCACCTCTTAATTTAAAGTTATGTCCCCTCGTGTTGGTCATCACCATCCGAGGAAAAAGGCTCTCACTATCCACCCTATCCAGTCCTTTGATCATCTTATACGCCTCAATTAGGTCACCGCGTAACCTTCTTCTCTCTAATGAAAATAACCTCAGGTCCCTCAGCCTTTCCTCATAAGGCCTTCCCACCATACCAGGCAACATCCTGGTAAACCTCCTCTGCACCCTTTCCAATGCTTCCACATCTTTCTTATAATGCGGCGACCAGAACTGTACGCAATACTCCAAGTGCGGTCGCACCAGAGTTTTGTACAGTTGTAACATAACCTCACGGCTCCTAAATTCAATCCCTCTACCAATAAAAGCTAACACACCGTACGCCTTCTTAACAACTTTATCAACCTGGGTGCCAACTTTCAAAGAGCTATGTACTTGTACCCCAAGATCCCTCTGCTTGACAACACTATTAAGGGTCCTTCCATTAGCCCTATATTTCATATGCCTGTTATTCCTACCAAAGTGAATCACCTCACACTTATCCGTATTGAATTCCATTTGCCACCTCACGGCCCAGCTCTGCAACCTATCTATGTCCCTCTGCAAACTGTAACATCCATCCTCGCTGTCTACAACTCCCCCCACTTTGGTATAGTCAGCAAATTTACTAATCCAACCCTCTGCACCCTCATCTTCGTCATTTATTAAAATGACAAACAGCAGTGGCCCCAAAACAGATCCTTGAGGTACACCACTTGTAACTGCACTCCAGGTTGAATATTTCCCATCAACCACCACCCTCTGTCTTCTATCAGCTAGCCAATTCCTAATCCAAACTGCTAAATCACCTTCAATCCCATGCATCTGCACTTTCTGCAGTAGCCTACCATGGGGAACCTTATCAAACGCTTTGCTAAAATCCATATACACTACATCAACTGCCTTACCCTTATCTACCTCTTTGGTCACCTCCTCAAAAAACTCAATAAGGTTTGTGAGGCACGACCTACCCTTCACAAAACCGTGCTGACTATCCCTAATCAATTTATTTCTCTCTAGATGCTTATAAATCCTATCCCTTATAATTCTTTCCAAGACCTTGCCCACAATAGAAGTCAGGCTCACCGGTCTATAATTTCCAGGATGGTCCCTACTCCCCTTTTTGAACAAAGGGACAACATTTGCCATCCTCCAGTCTTCCGGCACTATACCTGTAGCCAACGACGACATGAAGATCAAAGCCAAAGGCTCTGCAATCTCCTCTCTAGCCTCCCAGAGAATCCTAGGGTAAATCCCATCTGGCCCAGGGAACTTATCAATTTTCATACCCTTAAGATTTGCTAACACCTCCTCGAATATGGATCGTTGATAAATGAGTTGCATTGTTGAAAATATTCAAGACTGAGACAGATAGATTTTTAAATACTCAAGGAATCAAGAGTTATGAGGATCAGGTGAAAAGGTAGTGAACACTTGGGCTGGAGTTCCACCACCTTGCCCGCCACTGAATCGAAGCGGATGAAGGTCGGACAACAGAAACCTCCTTTAACGTCGGGCGGGAGTTTCTGGTCTCACTCAGGAAAGGCTGTAAATATCTTTGATATCTGGGAAGTAGTGAATTTTTAAATTCAGTTTCCATATTCTGTCTTTCATAAAGCAATCAAAACTAAATTAACACTTACACCAGCGTCTCACTTTTACAATACATGTTCCTCATTAAATTAGTTAAGGGCTTTGTGACAAATCATAAATGAAAAAATCAGGCTAGGAAGTTCCAAGCTAACATTTCTTCATTAACATGCTTATAACAATAGAATTACCTGCATTTAAGCAATAAACACCAAAAAAAAAAGCTATTTGGACAGATATAGCTAACTGATAGCAATAAGTGAGGTTAGAAAGGCAGATTAAATAGCTTATAGAAAGTCAAATTAGCTTGGTTTCACTTATTGAAAATTGATATCAAACTAATATTTGAACTAATGTCAGCAGGATAAGTTTATGATTGGATTTCTTTCCATAGTTAATAGATTATTGGCTTTAGATAGCAAGTATATTGGATGTATTTAATGTCATTCCTGTTCAGGATATTAGTGGCACACTCACGGCTTTAGCATTGACAGCTTTAACATGAATTCAATCAGCTTATTGAACTCCATACTGCAAAAGCTGTGTCTTACAGTTGGTTGGTTTACCACCTTCTACAATATTATGATGGGGTTCCTAGGATTTCAGTGTTGAACCTCCGTCTATTGATTTTCTATCTATTCCCTCTAAGTGTGTGTGTTTAGGTCATTCCATATTGCAGGCTGATAGCTTATATTTTGATTAAAGCTTGTTCAAATTTTACTTGCCTTATCCTATGGGAAATTTGTTTCACACCCACGTATTAAGCAGCTGCTGGCATATTACATAATCATCTGTAAATCACTGCAACTTCTTTCTCTCCAAAATTACTATTTGTCTTTCCCCTTGTAATGTCCTTGAAGTCTCCACCCTTCTCCATCATTGGGGAATGAATCACTGGGGAAAGCTGGCATGAGGGGACACAGCTTTAAATTAAGGGGTGATAGTTATAGGACGGATATCAGAGGTAGGTTCTTTACCCAAAGGGTGGTTCGGGAGTGGAATGCCCTGCCTGCAGCAGTTGTAGATGCGCCAAGTTTGGTGGCGTTTAAGAGGTTAGTTGATAAGTATATGGAAGAGAAGGGAATGGTTTAGTTTGGAGGGGCATTGCTTTTTATATTGGTCGGCGCAACATCGAAGGCCGAAGGGCCTGTTCTGTGCTGTAATGTTCTATGTTCTATGTTCTATCATTTGTCACATTTTTGTTTCACTTTTGCCCATCAGTTCTTGAATTAATTTCAATCTAATCTTGAAGTAACCCCAGTAATATACGTGCTGCAAGAATTCAACTCTTAGGTTTCAGACATCTATCAAGAAAATCTAACAATCCAATCATCACAATGAGAGAAGAACTGTGTCAAGGAATGGATTTACTGTTGTAACTACTCCCATACTTAAAGAAGTAGTCAGCTCCAGGTGTTCTTCTAACCTCCTAGCATGCTAACACCAAAATATGACCTTGACAACTGGAATCTCTTATCTCTGTTAAAAAGCTAATTCTTTCATGGAATGTGCGTGTTATTGGCTTGGCTAGCATTTATTGCACATCCCTAATTATTCTTGAGTGGCTTGCTGGGACATTTAACAGTCAACTACTTTGCTGCGGGTCTGTACTCATATGTAGAGACCAAATAAGGATGCAGATTTCTCTCCCTAAAGCATATTAGCAAACCAAATGGGTTTTTATGACAATGGTTTTGTGGTCATTATTAGACTTTTAATTCCAAATTTTTACTTGAATTTAAATTCCATTATCTGTCATGTTGTGATTTGAAGCATTACCTTGGGTCTCTGGATTACTGTCCAGTGTCAATATTGCTATGCCACCGATTCCCATCTTTTCATTGAAGCATCTATGATCCTTGGCATTTGCTAATGGTTGGGTTCAACCAGATTGCTGAAAACTGCATTTTGAGGATTCCGTTGAAGCACTTTCACAACAATTCACGTGAGAGACATGTTGCTTCTAGACAAATACAAAAATAAAATCAAATGGACAGGTTGGGCTAATATGCCTGCACAAAATAGAAATAAGATCATAAATATCATGATCAAACAGTCTGATAGGTTCTGACCATCATCCATTGTCAGCAGAAGTGCATAAAATGTGTAAGCGATACCTTTTGTGAAATAACTTGAAACAGTGTTGTATGTCTGCAGAAAATTCATGGTAATTTATTCAGCTGAATTTCTTCTGTAGCATTTGACAAGAATAAAAACATCTGAATCATCCAAACTGAGCCAAAATCATTTTTTTTAACATTATTAAAAATTAATGCAATTTGAACTTCTTTGGTGTTATGTTTTTCTACTCAATAACTTTCATTATATATTATTCTTTAGAGAAATGTCTTGTGTTTCTTCACAGTGGGATGAGGATAAAACAACGTTCCAACGAACACTTCACTTGGCGAAGGAGCAGCGCTTTGAAAGAGTGTGATTTCAAATAAACCCGTTGGACTATAACCTGTCGTTGTGTGACCTCTCATCTTGTATACTGAACAAGGAGAAATTAGAAGACGGTGGCCATACGTTGGGCTTTAAAAAGAGTCACAAAGGAGGTGAAGGCAGCTGAAATGTTGAGGAGTTAATGTAACAAATTCTGGAGAAGGGTTGTAGATACAATAGCTGATGGCCAAGTCAAGGGAGGAAGGGAATGCACGATGTCAGATGAATCATAGAATAGCATCGTAAGGTTGTCACAGCACAACAGGAGACTACCCTGCCATTGTATCTGTACTAATTCTGTACAGAAACAATTCTGTTAGTCCCACTCCCTGCTGTTTTCCAATGGCCCATCAATTTTGTCTCCAGATGCTTGCCCAATTCACTATTGGAAGATACAATTGAATCTACCTTTACCGTATCATTCAGACCCTAACCTCACCAAGTAAAAGATTTTCCTCATATTGTTGTTGATTCTTTTGCTAATCATCTTAATTTGTTTCTGTCTGATTCTTAGCTCTTCTGCCAATAGAAACAGTTTTTCCCTATCTATTCTATTCCGATCCCTCATAATTTTGAACGTCTCTATCAAATCACCTCTCAATCCTCTCTTCTCAAAGGAGAATATCATTTCAACTGCAACCCCCGCTTCTTCAACCTATCCTTATAACTTCAGCCCCTTATACCTGGATCCATTCCCTTGAACATTTTCTAAACTCTTTCTAAAACCTTCACATCCTTCCTGAAGTATGGTGCACATAATTGGACATAATATTCCAGTTTAAATGTATAACTCAACCTGTGCATTAATTTTACTCTGCCATTATCCATCCATTCCACCAGCCTGCACCCTTTTGAAAAAAAATAACATTATCCTCCTCATTGGGACGGATTTGCAAGTATACCAAATCTTAAAGAGAACCATTTATACTGCATTTATATTGCATGATTGGGTGGCAAGACCATTAGACCTTATGATGTAGACTGAAAGTAGGCCATTCGGCCCACTGAGCAGCTCCATCATTCAAGGGATCATGACTGATCTGATATAATTCTCAAATCCACTTTCCTGCCTTATCCCCATAACCCTTGATTCCCTTACTGATTAAAAATCCATCTATCTTAACCTTGAATGCATGTAACAACCCAGACTCAACAGCACTCTGCAGCAAAGATTTCCACAATTCACCACA
This sequence comes from Sphyrna mokarran, assembly GCA_024679065.1. Classification (NCBI taxonomy): domain Eukaryota; kingdom Metazoa; phylum Chordata; class Chondrichthyes; order Carcharhiniformes; family Carcharhinidae; genus Sphyrna; species Sphyrna mokarran. The sequence continues at coordinate 63,553,829 of JAGIQG010000011.1, read as the reverse complement.
CTCAAGGAACGAAATCCTCCTCATCTCTGCTGTAAATGGGTGAGGCCTTACACTGAGATTATGCCCTTTTAAACCCTTCCACAAGGGAAAATGAACACTCAACATCTATCCTGTAAAGCCCTCTAAGAATTCTATATGTCTCAATAAAGTGGGTACCTCTCATTCTCCTAAACTCCAAAGATAACAGGCCCAACCCATTCAATGTCTCTAAATCCAGGATCAACCTAGTGAATCTTTTGTGTACTGCCTTCAATGTAGTGTATCTTTCCTTTGATAAGGTGACAAAAACAGCTCACAATATTCCAGGTGTGGTCTTACTATTGCCTTGTATAGCTTTAGCAAGACTTCCCTATTGTTATTGTTCCCTTTGCTTTCCCTATTACTCATTGAACTTGCATGCTATCTTTCTCTGATTTATGTACGTGGACTTTCAAATCTAACATGTATATGTGAGCCACTTTACTAGCCTGACTGATAATTTTAAATTGATTCTTTATGTAATTCTTAGCACACTTGGGGCTGTTTAGCAAGTGTTGTCCAATCACAGAATCATATCTAATGTTGGACAGGATGTTGAGTTTTGCAAGTGTGGGCTGGTAAGTATGCTTAGTACTTGCCTGTTGCAAACAGCCAAAGGGACTTGGTGTTTTATCTGATTCCTCAGTCCTTTGAATGTATGGCCCATGTGCCTGGCATTACACTGGCACTGAAATTCATATGTGACTGGTAGAATATCTTTTTAGCTTGATGGTATCATCCTGCTATCATGTCATTACTGGAAAATAACAATGTGCAATGGCTAGCTTCATCAGTGGCTCAAAGTTTTGAGATGCCTTACCATTCCAGGGTAATCTAAGGTTAAGTGGTATTTTTCAGGACTGAAACTGGCAACCTAAAGTGCATTTATGAATTTCAGGATAGCTATTACCCTACAGGTTGTCTTTGATGTATCCTATCCTGGAATCAAGCCTAGATGATGAGCAAATAATATGGGCTCTGTTTATGAGGTTGCCAATCTAACAAAATTGATAGCACATGGAACCATAGGAATCTCAATGTGCATAAATAACTTCTAACCTACTACCTCCATCACATTTCTGAAATGATGATAATATATTGGTTACATTTGAATCTGCAACTGCATGTAAGACTTCCCTTAAACACCTTAATGGATTCCACCCTGAACTCATCAACTTTCAAATGGAGTTCCTTTTCCTCGATATGTTAGTTGAGAAATCAGCAACAAGCTCTCTTTCACTGGTCCCTTAGGGAACCCCACTATTGTCATTCAATCTGAAAAGCCTCAGTTCACAATTATGCTGAAGAAGAATCATGCAGACACAAAGGGATGAATTTTCCCATCCTGTTCTTCATGGGAATCGAAACAGGCAAAGGGCAGATCATAGAAAGGTCTGTCGGGTGGTTTTGGAGCAACATTGTCAGAAAATCTCGCCCAAAATGTTAATTTAGTTTCACTTTCCAAACTGAATTATACTTGCACTTTGTTCTCATTTCAGGTTTCCAGTATTTTGCTTTTAATTCACCACCACACTGGAGGCCTAATTTTACCATTTTCATTCTAAGTGCTGAATCTGGGTGTAATGCAGATCTGATTTAGAAATCTGCTTCCAGGCGTCCCCATACACACTCAGCCTGAAAATAACATCTTCAATCACATTCGCTCTGTGGGCAGGGCGTAGCACGGCCGAAACGATTGGAGCTCTGAACTGCGCGTGCACAGTTGGAAGTAAATTTGAAAAAGTGCGCCCATGTCAGATAGCTTCCGGGCCACAGAAAGTGGAGAAAGCGGCCTAGGAATGACAAGCAGCAGCGATGGTGCACATACACATCACTGTCCCCCTTATCTACCTCCCCCACTACCCACACACATCACTGTCACCTTTATCCAATCCCCCTACCCACACACATTACTGTCCCCCTTATCCACCTCCCCCACTACCCACACACATCACTGTCACCTTTATCCAATCCCCCTACCCACACACATTACTGTCCCCCTTATCCACCTCCCCCACTACCCACACACATCACTGTCACCTTTATCCAATCCCCCTACCCACACACATTACTGTCCCCCTTATCCACCTCCCCCACTACCCACACACATCACTGTCACCTTTATCCAATCCCCGTACCCACACACGTCACTGTCCCCCTTACCTACCTCCCCCACTACCCACACACATCACTGTCACCTTTATCCAATCTCTCTACCTATACACATCACTGTCCCCCTTATCCACTGTCCCCGCCATCCAGAGCGATTGCCATTCCTACCCCTCCTCCCCACCACACTGATCACCCATAGAGTGGCAGCGGACTCCCCTGCCCCCAACCACCCACCAGAGATACATCTGACACCCCCTCTCATTGGAAATCCATCTGCCCTCCCGCTACCCCCACCAGTGAGCGTTCAGGCCTCCCTCTTTCCTCCCATCCTCGCCCCCAGACAACGATCTGGCCTCACATCATTCCCCCCACCTCTCCAAAGAATGGTCTAGCCTCACTCACTCCCCCACCCTCTAGAGAAACATCTGACCCATCTCCTCCTTTCTTCCCATCACACAACAATCAGCCCTCATCCCTACCATCAAAGAAACATCTGACCCGGCTCTTCCTCTCCCTTCCCCAACCAGACAATGATCTAACCTCACTCCCTTGTCTCTCCAACCAGAGAATGATCAGGCCCGGCTCCCACACCACTGATCTGAGTCATGTGTGGATGGAAGTTTGGAACACGCTCTTCAGCAGCTGGAGCACCCGATTCAAACTTTTATTTAGCAGGTCCATTACGGCACAGTTCTGGATTAGTAAACACGGTGGTAAAGGGGGAAATGCTGATAAAGTTGAGCTGGCAGTTCATTAATTCAATTTAAATGCATCCAAATGCATTTAAATCATCGTTGCACCCATTTTGGGGCACGGATCAAATTGCCACCATTCCCGAGTTTCGGTAAAGTGGCAATCTGCACGGAGGCAGGTCCAGAGCACATTATTGGCCTCACACCCGGCTTTACCACATTTCATGCTTGAAAACAGACGTGAGACAATGGTAAAATCAGATCCTTAGTTTCCTGATTATCAACCAGTTTTGTATCTATGCTGCCACTGTTCCTTTTATTATATGGACTTCTTTTTTGCTGACAACTGATGATCAAATTCATATTGGAATTTTAATCATATTACCCTTCTCAACATTCTCTTAACTCAGCAAAAAAAAACTCATTCAATTTTGTTAAACATAGTTTGCCTTTAACAAATACTCATTAATTAATCCACCCAAGTGGCCAAGTGACAGTTTTTTTTGTCCTCAGACTATCATTTATTTCCCACCACTCAAGTTAAACTGACCGGCCTAATTATTAGGGTTATCCACCCCTTTTTTTGAGCAAGGATGTAACAATGGCAACTCTCCAGTCCTTCTATCTAAGTAGGATTGGAAGATCGGGGCCAGTATGATTGTAATTTGTATCCTTATTTCCATCAGTCTCCTCGAATTGATTGCAGCTAGACCTGATGTTATCAACTTTAACTATAGTTAACCTTTATAATGCTTCTTTATAAAGTATTAGCTCATCCAGTATCACAACTAGTTATTTTTGCTGTGTCTTTGGCAGTACCTTCTTCCTTGGTAAACACGGATGCAAAGTTGTCATTTAGTATCTCAGCCATGCTCGCTACCTCGATAAATAACTTCCCTTATTAGCCCCACCCTTCTTCTGCTACCCTTTTATTATTAATGTGCCTATAGAAGACGTTTGGAATCCCTTTGTATTAAGTGCCAATCGCTTCTCAGACCTGCTGTTTGCCTCCAATTTTCTATTTCACTTCCCTTCTGATATTTCCATAATCAGCCTGGTTCTTTTTTGTAATATCAAGATCACATTTTCTCATTTGACTTTCAGGGCTGGAGTTTCCTATCAGAGATGGGAAACAGGAGACAGGAGCCATTCCAGATCAGGAAACCATGTTGATGGGGATTGTGACCAGTAAGTAATTATCAGGGCATCGGGCTCTGAATTGAGACTGGATTGCCTTCCGATTCAGCAAACCTCAGTGGAGGCATATCGACTCCAAACTAGGCAGGTTAATAGGCCCGGCGCGGTGACCATTCCTGACCGTCCTGTCAGTTTTCAGTCAAAATACTGACAGCTGATTCTTGAGTGAAGCTCAAAAATTGCTCAGCAGCCATTTTGAGTGCCCCCTCCCCCTTTACAAACTGGCCTTGCACAGTGATTGCAGAAATAGCTGTTTAAGACCTTGCAAATTCCAGAGCTCTGTATGCGTAAATTAACAGTAATTGAGTCTGATTTTCAATTATTCAACACAACTCTCCACAATGCATTCAGATTAGCATCAGTAGCGATATAAGACAGAGAGAACTGACAAACAGAATGTTCACAATTGTGGTATGAACCAAAAGGGATCTGTGTACATGCCTCAGGAATTCACAATCTGGTTTAGTTGAAGAAATAGAGAGTTGTTGATCCAAGTTTGCAGATGGCACTAAATTAGGAGACACAATAAATTGTGTAGATGGCAGCAGGTTTTATACTGGCTGGTCAGTGTTCCCAGAAGCCAAAGAACTGAAAAGAAAGTTGAAGACAACTTGGAAGAGATTAGAAGTCTTTCTAGTACTTCTTAGGGGCAAGGGGAGGAGGGGATCTCTCCTTACTAAAGTCTAAGTTAGTCTCCCATCCAATTCACCCCTCATTAAGAATGGGTTAAGGATTGGGTGCCCTATCTACTATCTCACAAGTTTACACCCTCCCCAGGTCAAATACCCCCAATCCTGCACACCGACCCTGAATAAAGGATCTGATCTACCTGCAGCTACAGCCTGCACTATTATTCTACACATCAAGCAGGAAAACCTGGGCCTCGGTTTTTGCAGAGCTGTGCAGTCTCTGCGCCTTATCCAAGATAGTGCTATGAGTCTGGTTCCATTAGTCCCACTCCCATTTCTGATAGATCCTATTTTCACTGGTAGGAGAATGGAGAAAGAACATGATTCACACATTGGGGAAGCCCCATACTCAGCAAGGTCATCTGAACATAGCGCTGAGTTCAAATAAATCATATTTTTGCTGATGCAAGGCGTGGGTTAGACATTTTTTGAACAGATGAAAATGTTCAATATAGTTGGCTGTATCTGTAAAACTGTAGAGCTGTCAAGTTATTTAAATCCCTTGCCAGGGAAAAAGCTTGCCCTTATCTCCTAGTTAAAAGTCAATGCTGGCAGGTCTTTTGCGGTTTGTTGACATATCCTAAAAGGCTATAACTTTTCTATTATTTCTGCTCAACTGCTTCCCTAATCTCCATTGTGACATTAGAGACTATGTTCTCAGTTTGATTGGCAGCCTCAGAATGTTTTCAAGGGACTGCTGTCTTTAATGTAGCATTATGAATAAAAGTATTTGCTTTTATATGGGATTAACTACTTGAGAGGATTTAAATTTAATTAATTTTATCATTCGGAGTGTATTTTTCTGTAAAGTCTGTAATAGATATTTAAAATCGTAGAATCTCTACAGTGCAGAAAGAGGCTATTCAACTTGGAAAGTTATTAATTTAATGGTTCCTGGGGTTTGCTCATGATGGGTACTGTGTGTGTTTTATAGGAAGGGTGTGAAGGTTAAGGTTAGAACAGAGGGCTTGAGGGCCATTGGGGAAGGGTGGAGGGGCACAAGTTTGTATGTAGAACATGGGTTGAAATGATTTGGTATGGATGCATCAAAGGGAATAGGGAAGACGAGGAGCTTGTAAGATTTTGTAAGGGTGAGTACAGAGTTGACATGGAATTGTGTGTTGATGTCTTGGAAGGTACCAGACAGTCCAGGATTAGTCTTAAAGGGATCTGCGTTTGCAACATTGACAGATACCCTTTCCTTTAAGAAAAAAAATCATTTTGGACATAAGTACAGGTATAAATCTAAAAATGAATAATTTCAGAGCCTTTGCTATTATATAGAGATACATCCTTTTTCTAGAACTTAAACAATTTTTCCATTGAATTCCTCTCATGAGACAGTCCAATTGTTCATGATTAGTACCTACTCACCTTTGCTCAGAGATTTCTTTCCTCTTCAACATCTCCTTCAAATTGGTTCTTTCTGTCCCATGTCTTTTCTCATTTACACTTATTATAGAATATACATTATGCCAAAAAATCAATTATCTATGTAACATTCAACAAGTATCATTTTTTCCAGCTCTTTATCTAAACGGCATTTTCTCCAAGATCTTTGACAACTAGAATGCCATATTGACAGTATGAATGAGAATCAGAGTTACAGTGGCTAGTGTTCTCTTCACCTCTCTCATTTTCTTTGCCTACCATGTCAGCAGGCAACTTTTGCCTTTCTCTCCCACAACAAATATCATAATTTCTCCTGCATCGGAAAATCCATTGCCAAAGTTTGCATGTGAGGCATGACTAAAAATGATACATTTCATATTATTTGGATTGCCTAAAATGGGGATCTACAGCAAATTTCAGCAAGTTGCTACCACTGTGAGAGTTGGATCATGCACAAGATCACTCTACCAGCTGCCCATCCATTGATATTGAGCAGGAAGGTTCAAATCAATCTCATGCTGGCAGATGAGCTGTAGATTGCATCTGTGGGCACCTCTCAGGGCCCTTCACATGAAGGCACCAGCTCCTCCACCCTTCTTCTGATGACTGTTGCATGTGAAGAGAATGTGATGACTGAGGAGTGCGTAAATAGTCCCATCTGAACTATTGCCTCTGCTAGACAAGCGATTGCCACTGAGGTCAACAAGGCTGGGATGGCATCACAACCAGCCAGCTGCCTCCAACGCCACTGCCAGTGGGGGGGTGTGAGGGCATCTCAAATTCCAGAAGGAAAACTTGGATCATTGATTCTTAATTGGTTTTCTCTGCAACTTGGAAAGAGTGAGAGAAAATAAATGAGACCCAATGAGAACAAGTTTAGTCTTGTTGTAAATATTCAAAGAACAAAATGTTTATTAAACTTTAAAGCACATAACAAGAAATATAATAGCACAAAATAACATTTTTAATTAACTACAACAATGGTTACCGGGACAGTATGCTTAAATTATCTTCTTCAATCTAAATCTATCTACTTTCTTAAACTCTGAGAATACACCGTCTCCAGGACAACATCCCATAGGTTTAATACTATGAACTAAATCCAGAAAATAATTATCATACAAAACCTAATATCTTGTTTTGAATAACCTCCTTTGAGTTTAGAGTAGGATTTCAGGATCTAACACAGACAGATTGTTCTGCTTTAGGCCCAACAGCTTGACTGTTTCTGTTAGGGAAAAAAAATTATGTTTGCAAACTGGCTATGACTTAGACCATTAGACTCTGTCTTGTTTAACGAAAGATCAGTTTCAATACTAGTCTTAATCTGCATCTTATAAGCTCTGAGTGCTCTATATGCCTATCTTTACAGATCTTTATGTTTAATTTCATTTCAACTTCCTAATACTAGTTTTATGTTCTTGCATGCTGAAAGGAAAGGTGACTAAATAGTTAAAGCAGGCTGCTGGCAGTTTGCACTGTGAAGCAATTTAAATCAGATCTAACTGTCAGTACGATGAGAAAGTGCTGTTGATAAGAGCTCAGTTGCCTGATTTTCTGAAGTGTTCACAGCACCTCCTTATTTTAAAGTCACACTCAAGGCCTACTAAGAAATCTCAGCATGAATCCCTCCCACAGTGATAATGGTTGGTACAACACACATACCTTTAATTAACATAGCTTTCCAACACATTGAACATTTAATGCACCATTCCTGCTTAATAACTTCTATCAGTCCACCACACCTGGTTTTTTTTCTATCACTAGATTGTCCCTGGTATGTCAGCTCAGCATAACCCACAGAAATTGTGGATTTGGGATACAAAGTGAAATTGATCTAAATATAGATCAGGGAAAGATCAGGAAGCAGTAGTATTCACAGTAAAGCGCACTATAGAGAATGTTAGATACTTATAAATAGGCAGTAGCAGTGAAAATTGCCCTTGAACCAGACATTAACTTTTGACGATGGGTCATCTAGACTTGAAACGTTGTTTATATTCTGTCCCCAGTAAGAATTTAGCAACACCAATTTTAAATCCAACCGATTTATTTGATAGTAAATTTGCGAGCTTTCGACACTCTGTGTCTTTGTCAGACAAATGCAGTGTTCTGGTCTGTCCCCACAGATGCTGTTAAACATGCTGAGATTTTCCAGCATTTTCTGTTTTCATTAACTTCCTAAAATCTTTCATTTGGAATGGCAGATTATATTGAACATAGAAGCATAGGAAATAGGAGCAGAAGTAAGCAAATTCAGCCCTTTGAGCCTGCTCCACCATTCAGTCAGATTGTGGCTAATCTCTCCCTGGTCTCAAATCCATCTCCCCACCTATTATCCCATATCCTTTTTTCCTTTTTTAATAGAAATATATTAGAAGTATATAAATATATGTTTGTATTTATATTTTAGAAATATAGGAATTATGTTTTATTGATTGCTCTACCTCCTTTGATTTATTTGAGTTTGGTGTATGCAGATTAAAGTTTCGGTGATTTTTTTTGGTAAAATGTAATTCATGGGCCCATATGTAAAAGCAGTTAGCTCTGTCTGCGCACATGGTTTGTAAGCTACATTAAAAATGAACCCAGGAATTATATTTTGCACAAAAGCACGAGAACTATAAAAACATTCTATCATAATATCACAGCTCAGATAACATGGTATTATTGTAACTCTCAGAGAAACATTACAGCAATGTTAAAAGAGAATTGTGAGTCTGTCTATTGTTCCTTATGTTATCGCAAATCATCAGCATCTCATTGTACATCAGAATATAAAGAGGATATATGGCAATGTCAGGACAACTGCTCCTTAGAAATCTTGTTGTTATATTGCCCCCAAATAATCATCTGAATTTTAATTTGTATGTAACCAAACTGTAATAAATCATCACTAGTTCATTTAAATATGATAAAACTCAATCCCCACTGAAGTGGATCCCCCCCTTCTCCACCCATTCCTCAATTGTCTTCACTGTAGTTTAACATTTATCTGTGCTGTAATATTGAGTAGCCTTTTTTTAAATCTCTGGACAAATCCATAAGGAGTACTTCTCATTTCAGAAAGAGAAAGAACAAGGAGAAAGTTATCATGCACTCAGAATTATAAGTATTATATTTGCTGCACTTGTAATAACACTTCAATATGGCAGGCGCTGGCTTAATCTGATTGTGATTCCAAAACATGGAAACATTCACAGGCAACAGCAACACTTACGAACCCATAGGCTGCTCCATTTTTCTCATCAAATCTATGAACTAATTAGTGTTACCAAGCTGCTACATCAAGCTTGGTCCAGTTCCAGGATCCTGCTCTCAGAATGATCTAACCAAGCACAATGCAGGTAGCTAACAAGGTACTGTATTCCAATGAAGAACATATGTAAGTAACCAACACTGAGCTGCTGTGCATCTTGGCAGTTCTTCTATCAGCATCTTTTTTTTAAATGGCAAAAAGACCATCACTAAAAGTGTATTCAGAGGTTGTCTAAACTGTTTGTGCGCTTCATTCCACAGCCAAAAGATTCTTCTTACTGATGGTGCACAAGAACTGTTGTAAATCGATCCTTGCAGAAATTCTGTTCCTTGTGCAAATGTTCCTTAGTGGAGATATTGAGTATATTCTGTTAAATAGATTATTGGATGAAAACAATGCTCAATCTTGCCTTTTTTATTCATTCATGGGATATGGGTGTCACTGGCTGGCCAGCATTTATTGCCCATCATTAGTTGCCCGAGGGCAATTGCGAGTCAACATATTGCTGTGGCTCTATAGGCCAGACCAGGTAAGGACAATAGATTTTTTTCCCTAAAGGACATTTAAGAACCAGATGAGTTTTTTCTCTGGCAAGAAACAGTAGTTTCATGGTCATCGGTAGATTTGTAATTCCAGATTTTTTTTGAATTCAAAGTCCACCACCTGCTGTGGCAGGATTCAAATCCAGGTTCTCAGAACATTAGTTGGATTAATAGTCCAGCAATAATACCACCAGGCCATTGACTTCCAACTGTGATGGTTATCTTCAGACATTCTGATTATGGGAGCCTGCTAGGGAAAGTATTTCAGCACCGTAAATGAAAGACTCTAGTTATTGTTCAGTTTCTTTTGATCCAGTGTGAGCACAGCAAGGCTCAGGATCTTGTACTGAGCTAGCATATTCATGAAGAGAAAGGATAGATCTCAGTTGGATAACTCAGCGGTGGTCCATCACCAGTGAAAGTATTGCTTATATATATATATATTTATTGAAAATCCACAAGTCCATTTTTAAAGGCAACACATATATTTGCCCGTTCTTTATTATAGGTCATATTTCTTATTATTTCAGGTAGAATGCACAGTATGGGGTTGAACATACTGTTCAAGTTGACAGCTCTCCTAGATTGTCGGGGAGTCTCTCAGATTTGAAGGTTATCCTCCTATCTTGTGATCTTAAGAGCAATGGAAGGAATGTATTTTGTGTTTCCAGTGCCTGAAATTTTGGATAGTGTGCCTCAGCCACCTCTGCTGTTTCTACTTGCAATTCCTGTGCACCATAGTCATATCAGATAGTGCTTGAGGAACCTGCCTGGCTGTTTCAGTTATTCCCTGCTATTTGAATACACTCGCATGAGTGCCTTTTCCGAGTCTTTACGTCGCTCGTCGACGGTTTTGTCTACCACTAGCAGATCCCACGCCAGGGGCTCTTGATCTTAAAGTACCACGAGTAGCACCCCAGCCGGGGTCTACTGATGTTACCAATTGTGGCTCGCAGACCCCAGCCGGGGTCTGCCCTGGTCATAGTCCGTGGCTCGCAGAGCCCCAGCCGGGGTCTACTTGATGTCATTGTGGCTCGGTTGGGCACCCTGAGTATATTTAGGGCAGTGTGTGAAATGAGTCGAGGGTGCATTCATTCTCTACTTACTGGGCCACACTGTGAATATAGTACTTAACTTAAAATCAAATACATATTGGTCAAAGGATAATTTCTCAATTCAAGGTCCAGATTTCCAATGTGGCAAACAGCGGAAATGGCTAAAAATCTGAAATTCCTGCCCCAAACACTTTCCATCCCATTTTCCCGGGAATAGGATTGTTGGTAAGCCATGTTCATGCATTTGTGGTTTGTGAAGCAGCTGGCCATTTGATTCATCAGCTGTCTCTACTGTAGTGAGATTTTGGTAGGTGTAGTTAGTTGTGTGAAATTTTACATGTGCAACGTAGACCAGGTAAGAGCAGATCTGCACTTGGAGGATTCATTTGGATTGCTAGGGTCATCCTTTGAAGTGGTAAAGTATTTCTTTGGATCTGACCCTGGGACATCATTGGAGTAAGGTGCCCTTACCCACTATATCTAGCAAGGCAAATGGTGGAATTTGAATTCAATCAATTAAAAATCTGGAACTAAAAGATAAAATTGACCATGAAACAATTATCAATTGCCATAAATAAAAATCTGATTTACTGAAGTCCTGTAGGGGGGGAAATCTGCTGCCTTTATCTGATTTGGTCTACATGTTACTCCAGGTCCACAGCAATGTAGTTGACGCTTAAAATGCCCTCTAAGAAGACATTCAGTTTTACTCAACTGTTAGAAAACCAAAGGAATGAAAGTAGATGGTTCACTCAGATTTGCCTTAAGCACCTGAAACAACAATGACAATCTTAATCCTGACAGTCTTTACGTTGATTCCGAACACCACGAAGTCTCATGGCATCAAGTCAAACATGGGCAAGAAAATGTCCTGCTGATTATCAAGTCCTGTCCCCCTGAGCTGATGAATCAGTACACATCCATGTTGAACAACATTTTGATTTGATTTGATTTATTATTGTCACATGGGGATGCAGAAAAAAGTATAGCTTCTTGGAGGATGCATTAATGGTTGCATGGATGCAGAATGTATTCTGGATAGAGAAATACAATATCTAAGACCAAGAAGGTTCAGTAGCATTACTACCAGCCCAGCTGGCCAAGTCCTGAAAAATATAATTGCGAGACTGGGTCTGTGGCAGGTGATGAGTGAACCAAAAAGAGGGAAAAACATATTCTTATTTGTTTGCCACAGATGCATTTGCCCGTAGTAATATCAGCAGGAGTGATCACTGAACGGTCCTTGCGGAGATGAAGTCCTATCTTCACATTGAAGATACCCTTCATTGTGTTCTGAGGCACAGCCACCATGCTAAATGGGATAGATTTCAAATAGATCTAACAATTCAAAACAGGCCATCCATGAAGTGCTGTGGGCCATCAGCAGCAGAGAATTGTATTCAACCACATTCTATAACCTCATGGCCCAGAATATCCCCCATTCTACCATTGCCATCTCGCCAAAGGGTCAATCCTGGTTTACTGCAGGGTGCACAAAGACACGGCAGGAGCAGCACCAGGCATGCCTAACGATGAAATATCAACCTGATAATGCTACAATATAGGACTATTGAATGGCAGACATCACAAGGTATATACAATAAATAAAACAAAGGGATTCCCCCCAAAAACAGATCAGATTTAAACTCTGCAATTCTGCCACAGCCAGTCATAGATGGGGGTAGATGATTAGACAACTCACTGGAGGAGGAGATTCCAAAAAAAATCCCATTCTCATTAATGAGGGAGACCAGCACATCATTGCAAAAGATAAGGCTGAAGCTTTCGCAATAACCTTCAACCAGATGATCCATCTCAACCTCCTTCAAAGAGGTCCCCAGCATCACAGGTGCCAGACTTCAGCCAATTTGATTCACTCCCCATGATATTGTGAAGGCATTAGATGCTGCAAAGGCTCTGGAAGCTGATAATATTCTAGCAATTGTATTGAAGGCTCTGTGCCCATACTTGCTGTGCTCCTAGCCAAGCTGTTGCTGTACAGCTACAACTGTGGCATCTACTCAGCAACATGGAAAACTGCCCAGGTATGTCCTGTACATATAAAGCAGGATAAATCCAACCTGGTCAATTGCCATCTCATTAATCTACTCTTGATCATCAATATAGTGATGGAGGGGCCATCGACAATACAATTAAGCAGTATTTGCTCACTGATACTCAGTTTGGATTTTGCCAGGATCACTCAGCTCCTGACCTCAATCTGGCCTTCTTTTAAACATGGGGAAGAATCCCAGAGATGTGGTGAGAGTAACTGCCCTTAATAACATTGTAGAATTTGACCAAGTATGGCATCAAGGAGCCCTATAAAAACAGGAGTCAAGAGGAATGAGGGGAGAATCCTCCACTGGTTCTACCTAACACAAAGAAAGATAGTAGTTGTTGTTGGAGGATAATCATCTTGATACTAAGGACATTACTGCAGGTGTTCTAGGCCCAAACATCTTCAGCTGCTTCATCAATGATCTTTCCTCCATCATAAACTCAGAAGTGGGGATGTTTGCTGATGATTGCACCATTCGAAATGCAGCAAGGCCTGGACAAAATCCAGGCTTGGTTGGTTGACAAGTGGCAAGTAAGATCTGTGGCACGTGAATGAATCCATTCACATGTCATTGACATTCAATGGCATTGCCATCACTTAATCCCCCACTTTCAATGTCCTGAGGGGCTAGCATTGACCAAAAACTGAACTGAACTAACTGGGGAGGAAAAGGCATAGCGGTATTGTCACTGGACTGGCAATCCAGTGACCCAGGCTAATGCTCCTGGGGACCCAAGTTCGAATGCCACCAAGGTCGGTGAATTCAAGATAGTTTGAATTCAATAAAAATTTGGAATTAAAATTCTAATGATGACTGTGAGACTACTGTGGTAAAAATCCAATTTATTCACTATTATTCTTTAGGGAGGGCTATCTACATCCTTACCTGGTCTGTGACTCCAGATTGATAACAATGTGGTTGATTCTTAAATACCCTCTAAAATGGCTGCCACTCAGTTCAAGGGCAATTAGAGTATTTGGGCAACAAATTCCACATCCCATGAATGAATATATAAAAAAATACTGTGTCTTCAAGAGCAGGGCTAGGAATTCTGCAGGTGTCATGCATTCCCTGACTCCCCAAAACTTGTCCAAAGTACAATCAGGAGTGTGCTGGAATAATCTTCACTTGCCCAGATGAGCACAGCTCCAACAGGACTTAAGAAGCTCTATCTCATACAGGAGAGAACAGCCCACTTGTTCGGTACCTCATCCATAAACTGTCACTCCTTCATCATTGATAAACAATAGCAACAGTGTGTACCACCTACAAGATTCAGTGCAGGAACTCACCAAGACTCCTCATGATCAGTCCCATTTAGAAACAGCAGATACCTGAGAACAATACCACCTGACTTGGAAATATATTGCCATTCCTTCACTGTCACTGAGAGAAACTGGGTTTTTCTCTCAGATGTTAAAGATTGAGCTAAACAGCTAAGTATAAAAACTTGTGAATGGTAGTGTGCTGGTTGAAGATGTTCTTTATTGAAAGGCAGCTGGACACACTAACTCTTTTCTGAAATTTACAATGTAATGGCAAAACAGTTATACATTTTCCAAACTTCAATTCTCGCACCTATCCTGTCATCCTACCTGGATGCTCCAATCGTATTGGTATACATTATTTATTTTGGCCAATCGCATCCTACCTTTCAGCAGAATTAGGAATTCATTGGTCTATAGGACCTAGAAGTTCCAGCTCACTGTTAATAAACAACCTCACTTATTAAATCTGTAAGGTTCAAAGGTTGCTTTCTCATCATAAGTCACAAAGTTGAAAAGGAGATGTTCCCACTGCCTCATTCTGCTTCATTATCTGCAGGAATTGAATATTCTGTATACATTGTGAATACTTCGAATAATTTTCTAAGGTATGAGGATTTGCACTTTCCATGACTTTTTCTGATAACACAACTGTATTCTGTGACTTATTGTTCCTAAAGACCATCATGATAAGGGCTTAGATGAAGTAGAGTTCTTCAAATGTATGCAGGAAAACCTCTTAGGTAAATATGTAAAGGATCTAACAGGGGAAGGAGCTGTGCTGGACCTAATTCTGGGGACTGAAGCCGGAAAAGTGGTTGATGTGTTGGTGGGGGAGAATTTTGGTGAAAGTGATCATAATTCAATGAACACTGAATTGAAAGTGTTCAATTCAAATTTGCTAAAGGAATTGACAAGTTGCAGAAAAGGATTTTGGATTGGGGGAGAGTAGATTTTAACAAAATTAGGCAGGATCTGGCCAAGATAGACTGGAACAAATTACTCGTAGGGAAATCTACAGAGGAGTAGTGAGGGAGTGTTCAAAGGTGAAATGGGCAGACTCAACATGTTCTCTTTAAGGTAATAGGAAGGTATAACAAACCCAGAGTACCATGGATGATCAGAGACATTCAGGATACAATGGGAAAGAATAGAAAAGCTTTTAACAAGCATAAGGGGAGTAAGTCTGCCGAGGTATTAGTGGAGTACAGAAAGTGCAGGATGGAGATTAAGGAATCAATTAGGAGAGCAAAGCATGGATATGAAAAAGCTCTAGCTGGTAAAATCCCAAAATATTCCACAAGTATATCAATGGGAAGAAGATAACCCTGGAAAGAGTCAGGTTCATTTGGGACTAAAGGGGAAAATCTGTGAGTGGAGGCACAGAAGACATTGTTAGAGTATTGAATGAATATTTCCCATCTATCTTCACCCCTGTGAATTAGAAGTTAGTTATAGAACTTGGGGAGAGAGACAGTGAGGCCCTAGAGAAAATTATCAGAGAGAGTGACAAGGTCTTGAAGGCATTGGCAGGCTTAGACATGGACAATCTCCAGATCCGTATGAATTGTGTCCCATACTATTATGGGAGGCAAGGGAGGAAATTGCAGGGCTCTGACCCAAATTTTTAATTCCTCTCTGGCCACGGGGAGTTACACAGTAAGAAGTCTGACAACAGTGTTTACTGTGTTTATCCCAGTCCAACGCCGGCATCTCTACATTATCACCGGGGAGTTGCCAGAGGACTGGAGAACAGCTAATACGATCCCACTATTTAAGAAAAGTTATAGAGACAAACCAGGGAACTATAGACCAGAGAGTCTCACATCTGTGGTTGGGAAACTACTGAAGAAGATTCTAAAGGAGAGAATCTACCTCCATTTGGAGAGGCAAGGTTTGATCAGGGATACTCAGCATGGTATTGTCAGAGGGAGATCATGCCTAACAAATTTGATTGAATTTTTGATCACGTAATCAAATGGAGAAGTTAGTGTGGTTGACGTAGAAATATAGATTTCAGCAAAGCCTTTGACAAAAGGCTCCAACATGGGAGACTTACAGGGTGATCTGACAAGATGGATTCATATTTGCTTTAGTGGTAGGAGACATAGGATGGTGACAGATGGCTGCTTTAGTGATTGGAGGCCAGTGACGAATGGGTACCATAGGGATTGTGCTGGGCCCCCTATTGTTTGTCATTTATATAAATGACAGATGACTACATAGGGACTAGGATCAGTAAGTTTGCCAATGATGCAAAG
Source organism: Sphyrna mokarran (assembly GCA_024679065.1). Classification (NCBI taxonomy): domain Eukaryota; kingdom Metazoa; phylum Chordata; class Chondrichthyes; order Carcharhiniformes; family Carcharhinidae; genus Sphyrna; species Sphyrna mokarran. Next base: position 63,537,284 of record JAGIQG010000011.1, on the reverse strand, counting down.
ACTGGCTGCATGGTTAACAGTGAGATTGAGTGTCTTGTGTTCTAGGAAGATATAGACAAGATGATCGAATGGGCGGATAAGCAGTAGATGGAATTTAACCCTGAAAAGTATGAGGTGATGCACTTTGGAAGGAATAATTTGACAAGGAAATATTCTGTGAAAGTCTGAAAAGTTCTGAAGAACAAAAGGGTCTTGGTGTGTTCATCCATAGATCTCTAAGGGTGGAAAGGCACATAAATGGGGTGGTGAAAAAGACATATGATACACTTGCCTCAATCAATCATGGCATAGATTACAAAAGCAGAGGAGGCAGATGAACTTTGGTGAGGCAACAGCTGGAGTACTGTGTCACCACATTATAAGAAGGATGTTAATGCACTGGAGGGAGTGCAGAGGAGATTTACCAGGATGCTGCCCGCAATGGAACATGTAAGTAATGAGAGGTTGGATAGGTTTGGGTTGTTTTTGTTGGAGTAGAGAATACTGAGGAGTGACCTGTTTGAGATGTACAAGATTATGAGGAGCATTGACAGGATGGATAGGGAGCAGCTGTTTTCTTTAACTGAAGGGTCAGTTATGAGGGGACACAAGTTAAAAGTGAGGGGTCAAAGGTTTAGGTGGGATTTGAGGAAAAACGTTTTTACTCAGAGGGTGGCGACAGTCTATAAAGCACTGACTAGGAGGGTATTGGAAGCGAGATGCCTCACATCCTTTAAAAAAGTACCCAAATGAATACTTGGTGTGCCATAACATTCAAGGCTATGGTCCAAGTGCTGGAGAGTGTGATTAGATAGCCAGGTCAGGGCCTTTCATGCATTGGTATAGCTTGATGGGCTGAAGAGCCTCTTCTGCCTATAGTATTTTATGCTTCTGTGAAGAATGTGGTCCATCTGGTTTAACACTCTTCCCATTATGCTCCAGGGTAGTTTGCATTTTGGCCAAGGTGCAAAATACATTCAATAATACACGTTTAAATCTAAAATATATGCTTAATTTCTATAGCAGTAGTTATGTGCATACCTTGATACCTTTATATAAAATAAGTATAAGCACATTGTGGTCCTCATTCTAAGTTAATTTCTCCTCTTTACTAATCTTTCTGGTTTTTAAATCCCAGGGTTTTCTGAACTCCTCTAACACTGAGTCAAAATTCTGGCATTCCCTCCTTAACAGCAATGTGGATGTATCTACACCTCAGGGACTGCTATGTTTCATGAAGGCAACTCCTGAAGAATAACTAGGGATGGGCAATAAGTGCTGGTCCAGCCAAAAACACCTACATACCATATAATGAATTAACAAAAAGAAATGTAACCCCTTCGTACTCTCATTGGTAAATATTGCTTTTCTTTCTCTCTCTAATCTCTTCTTATTCTTTTCTCTCTCATTCCTCAGTTTTTTGAAGATTCACACTTACACTGCGAAGCATTTTGATGCCTTCACTAGAATGACGTACCTCGTTTCCCTCTTATCTGTGGGAAATAAGGCCTTTTCATTCTGCTACTGGTCCTCTGTGTAATGTTGAACAGGATTTGAACTCGCAGGCAGAGTTACCTCCTTTGATATTGTCTATTATTCCTGAAAATTGTGACCTCTCAGGTCTTGAAGTTCACTCTGTTGCTCAATTGCAATCAAAGTTCTTCTTTTTCTTCTTGTTGTGTCCTGTTCTGGACAATGTAAGAACTCAAGTGTGATGATTTCTCCACTATTTCTATAAATCATGATTAATGCACTATAGCACAGTGATTAGCACCGCTTCTTCACAGTGCCAGAGTCCCAGGTTCAATTCCCAGCTTGAGTGACTGTCTGCATGGAGTTTGCATGTTCTTTTCGTGACTATGTGGGTTTCCTCTGGGTAGTCCGGTTTCCTCCCACAGTCTAAAAATGTGTTGGTTAAGTGCATTGACCCAAACAAGTGCCAGACTGTGGTGACTAGGGGAATTTCACCGTAACTTCATTGCAGTGTTAATATAAGCCTTACTTGTGACTAATAAATAAACTTTAACTTTACCTCTGTTCTCCCTGTTGAAGATTGGTTAGTGTTCTTGTTCTGTTGCAACTTTCCTAGTGGTTCATCGGTTAACTTTGCTAGGTTTCCTTTTTATGCTTAAATGAACCCATTTCCAGGCATTGCTAGGGCTTTGGAGGTAAACATGCAGGCAGTAGTAGTCTTTCTTATTTCCTGTTTGTGAATTGTACATATCATTCTTCTAGACATTATTTCTAGCTTCCAGAATCTCGGTTACCAAACCAAGTAATATTAAAGTATGGGGCCAGATTTTCATTTCCCAAAAAATATGCAAATATGATCAAAAAAAGCTGAACAATATTTTATTTGCTGTGAAAATTTTCCTTTGCCATCCTAATCATGCACCGTTTCCCTGTGGCCTTTTTACAAGGTGAAATACATGGGGTCTCCATTGTGAGTACCACAGGACAAATCTATTTCCTGCTGCACAATATTTTTCATCTGCTAGTGTGGGCTTTGTAAGCCAGAACAAAAATGCACCTCCTTGGTGTATTCCATGGGGGGGGGGGGGGGGGGGGGGTGTGTGTGTGTGGTGGAGGCCTGAGAAGGAATGTGGAATGTTTTGAAAGGTAAGTATAAAATTGATAACTTTGGATACCATTATTAGATGATGTATGGAAATGCAAATGTATTTTCAATGCAGTGATTCATCATAGATCATACAAAGGTCAGTTAACCATTATATTGATTGCTATTATGCAAGTGTTGACATGTATTACGATAGTTTTTCCTTTGGGGAAAGTGCCATAATGCAATAAATAACATTCAAACATGTATTGGTAAATCCTTCTACCCTAACTAGTGTTGGCATTTAAATGTATATACAGTTCTGACTTGCATTTGAATGCTAATAAATCCAGAGTGTTTGTTCTCCTCCCTTTGATTGATAGACTTTGAAATAGAGAGGGTACCTGAGCTTTCAATTTTAGATTCTTGCAGTAGAATTAATGAGCTGAGTTGCAGTTTTGAAGTCTCCAAGTTGTGTTTTTCTGAACCTACATGAAAAGCTGAGACACAATGGGGCCTATTTTACCATTTTGATTCTAAGTGTTGGGCTGACTTGAAATTGGGAGTGTTTCAGATCCAACTTTTAGACCAGTTCTCAGTTGCACCCATATGCATTCTGCCTGAAAGAATATCAGCGATTCCGAATCGTGCTGTAGGAGTCTGTGGATGAGGCTTAACGCCCCCAAAACCCTGCAGCTCCGATTGGCGCCTCCAACTGTACATTCATAGAAAAAAAGATAAAATGCGACTCCCCTGCACATCGCTCCCGGGCCAGATGATGCTTCCCCTTGGCCCCACAGACATTGCCTCAGCCCCACAACGTTACTGACCTCCTTATTCCCCCAACCTAACCCAATCAGGCTCCTTTCACCCTTCTCCCTCACTGATCACAGACAGAGTGGTAGCAGATCCCCTCCCTCCCACCGATTTCAAGCAGAGAGCCGTCAGACGCTCGCCACTTTTCTCCTCACCAGCTGGGGTGCCCTGGACTTTTGTAGAGCATGTCTGTCTCGTGCCGAATCGGGATTAATGAACATGGTAGTAAAGGAAAGTACTGGTAAGGTTGGGTGTGCAGCCCATTAAGTTAGAGAGGTTGGAAATGCATTTAAATTGCCTTCACACCCAATTGCAAACATTTTTGGGCTTTGGTAAAGGGGCAATTGGCCCGAGGCGGGCACAGATTGCACTAATTACCTCACGCCTGACTTTACTAAGTTTTCATGCCCAAAAACAGCGCAACGCAATGGTAAAATTGAGCCCAATGAGTGGAATTCTCCCATTAAGAGACTAAATGCAGTGGCGTGCATCTTCAACAGCACCTTTTCTGATGTCCGGAACACTGGCAGCCTGTGCCAAACCTTGTGCTTGTAACTTGATTAATTAATTAATTTTCCTCTGAATCATCTACTGCATCTGCAGCTGACTTCTCTGCCCACCATGAGTTGGTGGGTTTGACAGTTCCAGCACCATATTTAAACACAACTCCAGCAACTCAGCACTCTCTCCAGCCCAGCACTCTTCACCAGCAGAATGTCGGCAACCCAGAAGGAAAAGGCTAGCAGCCTCAAGAAGAAGGCCATTCCTTGATTCAACCATCTTTACCCCACGAGCCCATCACCTGTGAGGTATCCATGCCCCATTTGGACCTCTACCTACCACATCGGGAGTCTCTGTGCATCCCCTTCCCACCTCATTATCATGAATGAATAAAAGACATGTGTGGTATCTTTTTGAACCTTTATTTAGTTTGTGAGATTTTCATGCAACTTTCAAGTCCAGCTTCCTTTCCCTCAGCCATCCCCCTACCTTTCATTGTTCAGCTAATTCATCCACCCCCTTGCCCCTCTGTGTGCTCTCGTGAGCCCTGGTCCTTCCACTCCCCCTCGCACAGCCCTCCTTGCATATGGCCCCTCTGTTTGCCAGCAGCTCTCTAAGGCTGGACTTCCTCCTAGATGGGGGAAGAATTGTTACCCTGAAACAATGATTGTCACTCACATAAAATGATTGTGGGATTAGCCAGTTTTAGTGTGGTGGGCTGACGATCAACTTTCCAGTGGCAGTGTGGGTGGGTGGATGTAGTGGTCGGGGAGGGGGATGCGGAGGTGATTGGGGAGGTGGTTGGGGGAGAGAGGGGGTTTGGGTGGAGTGTGTACAGTGCTCAAGCTACCATCAGGAGCACTTAATATTGACGTAACTATGGTGCAACATTACATGACTAGAAGACTAAAATTTGTTGTGAAGCTTGAGGGCTGGTGTAGAATACAGAAATGTATTTGGCTCTGTAAATAAACAAGAATGGATTTTATGAATACTAGTCTATGACGGAATTCTTTAGAGTAACAAGAAAACTCCATCAAGACCTGAAACCCAAGAGAAAACACTTTGTAAAATCCAGCCCCATGTGATCAAATATCCTGGTGTATCTCCCTTGACGGTTGCCAACTTTACACGGATCATAGAATCCTAGGATGAAACTTTTTTGTCCCACCTGGGAATCGTATGGTGGCAGGGATGGGGTTGGGGGGTGGTGAGTGGTTGGGGGGATTGGTTTAGTGTACAGATCATACAAAGGACATTGACTACAGGTGGGACTTTCCAGTTTGGGGGCAAGCGCCATCTGCTGGATGTCAATTTTTGATCTCTATTGTTTTCCAGACATTAGATTCTGCTGGTTTCAGGAATTGTCGCTAGCTATCAGCACCTTGTGTTGGTTGAGATAAAGAAAAGAAAGCATTCAGTATCAGGCATCACCTGTAGAAAGAGAAAGGTTCCCAACATAGAGTATTTGCAACATTTTCTGTTTTTATTTAAGAATTCCAGTGTCTGGAGTATTTTGCTTTTGTTTTTGCATTGGCTGAGGGTCATTTTTTTTTGCTGCTGCAGTTGTAGATCCGAGTGTAAGCATAGAACTGACCTTTCTTTGTCCTGGATCAGTCTGTGCTGAAACATTTCTTGCCCTCCAGGCACATATCTCTTTGACAGTTTTTATCAAAGCAGGCTTTTCTGTTTGATTTCTGAGCTACATTTCCAATCAGTGCATTTGGAATCTTGATCCACTTCTTCTAATGAGATCCAAGAGGCTCATATTCTGCTGTTGAGATGGCATAAACAAAGATAGATGGCTCTATTCTGATCAGCTCACTGAACTTCAGTAACAGCAAGCATCCCAATGTTCTGTAGAAGAAACCATAGCAATCCTGAGTATTTATTAGTTGATTCACTTGTGCCAACAATTCATTTATATATGCAAATTATTTATTTTTTCTTAAAGGTCTTACAGACCAATAATTAGAAAATAATTTGGATACAACACATTGCACACATTGCAGTGGTGTAGTGCTTGTAACTGCTCTGATTTTTTAAAATTTTCTTATTCCAATCATTCCAAAGGTGCATTAAAAAAGTACAGTTAATTACTGTTTAATTTTATAACTTCAGATTGAAAAAGATGGAACTGGGAATGATTATCTGCTGGAGGGAATGTTGGTTGATTTTTCATACAAGAATGCAGATCAGCCGCTGGCTTTCAGCCTTGTTTGAACAGAACAAAAAAGTGCTTCATTATATATTCATTGAATTGCGAGAGAATGTAACTTGTAATTCAAAGGATTTAAACCAAAGATGCCTCTTAACATATGCATCTCATCCTGTGGCATTTTCTTCAATTACTGGAAAGACTGGAGGTGAATTCAAATCTGGACTAGATGTCGTAAGTTTGCCAATTTGATCATATTTTGCCAAATCTGGCCGTGTTTGGTTCAGAACCCCATTTCTCTTAAGGTGGGCAAATTCTCAACGACTTCAGAAACCCAAACACAAAGTGGACCAAAGGAAAACCTGCAGCTTGAGTTAACTCACGGTGAAGCTGTGTGTCAACCTCCTGGAGGCAAGGAAACCTACCGCGATTATGTCGGAGACAGGAAGAGATTGATGTCTGAAATTTACTTGCTCAAAGCAGGATGTCAATCATTCTTGGGTATGGTAAACTATTATAGCAGAAATTTAAAAAAATGTTTCCACCATTTTCGCCCCACTTCATCAATTGTTAAAACAAGACCAAAATTGGAAATGGGGAAAAGAACAAAAAGAAGCCTTCATAAAAGTTAAGTTAGCTCTGCAGTCATCTGCTTTGTGGTGCATTTTGACCATAACAAACCGTTGCTGGTGGGTTGTGATATTTCATTGCATGGAGAAGGGTTTATTTTGTTTCACCATTGTCTTCGCTTCTAGAAAGTCGTCCAACATAGAAAAGAAATGCTCCCAAATAGATAAGGAAAGCTTGGCTGTCATTTATGCAGCCAACAAATTCCATCAATATATTTTTGGCTCACATTTGACAATAGTTTCAGATCACAAGCCATTGTTAGGTGCAGTCAGAGAAGACAAACCAATGTCACCAATTGCCTCAGCAAGAATGCAGAGATGGTTCTTTTCTTACAAGCATAAGTTATACATATCAGCACCAAACTGGAACACAGATATCACATGCAGATGCACTGAACTGGTTGCCTTTGGCACAAATAGGTGCATCACTACTGGTTCTCAAGGGATTGGTGCTGTATTTAGAACATAGAACATAGAACATAGAACATTACAGCACAGAACAGGCCCTTCGGCCTTCGATGTTGCGCCGACCAATATAAAAAGCAATGCCCCTCCAAACTAACCATTCCCTTCTCTTCCATATACTTATCAACTAACCTCTTAAACGCCACCAAACTTGGCGCATCTACAACTGCTGCAGGCAGGGCATTCCACTCCCGAACCACCCTTTGGGTAAAGAACCTACCTCTGATATCCGTCCTATAACTATCACCCCTTAATTTAAAGCTGTGTCCCTCGTGCTAGCTTTCTCCATCCTAGGAAAAAGGCTATCACTGTCCACCCTATCTAAACCTCTAATCATCTTATATGTTTCGATTAGGTCCCTCTTAGCCGCCTCCTTTCTAACGAAAACAACCTCAAATCCCTCAGCCTCTCTTCATAAGACCTGCCCTCCATACCAGGCAACATCCTGGTAAACCTCCTCTGTACCCTCTCCAATGCCTCCACATCTTTCTTATAATGTGGGGACCAGAACGCACACAATACTCCAAGTGCGGCCGCACTAGAGTTTTGTACAGTTGCAACATGACGTTGCGGCTCGAAATTCAATCCCCCTACCAATAAAAGCTAAGACTCCATATGCCTTCTTAACAACCTTATCGACTTGACTGCCTACTTTCAGGGATCTATGCACATACAAACCAAGATCCCTCTGTTCATCAAGACTACTAAGAATCCTGCCATTAGCCCTATACTCTACACATTTATTATTTCTGCCATAGTGCATTACCTCACACTTTTCCACATTAAACTCCATTTGCCACCTCTCGGCCCAGCTCTGCAACTTGTCCAAGTCTCTCTGCAAACTATAACACCCCGCTTCACTATCTACCACTCCACCGACTTTAGTGTCATCTGCAAATTTACTAATCCATCCTTCAATACCTCATCCAGATCATTTATAAAAATTACAAACAGCAGGGGCCCCAAAACAGACCCCTGAGGTACACCACTTGTCACCGAACTCCAAGATGAATATCTCCCATCAACCACCACCCTCTGTCTTCTATCTGCTAGCCAATTCCTAACCCAATTAGCTAAATCACCCTCTATCCCATACATCTGCATTTTCTGCAGAAGTCTTCCATGGGCACCTTATCAAACGCCTTACTAAAGTCCATATATACCACATCAACCGCCTTACCCCCATCCACCTCTTTAGTCACTTTTTCAAAAACTCAATGAGGTTAGTAAGGCACGACCTACCCTTCACAAAACCATGCTGACTATCCCAATCAATTCATTTCTCTCTAAATAACTATAAATCCTATCCCTAATAATTCTCTCCAATACTTTGCCCACAACAGAAGTAAGACTCACTGGCCTATAATTCCCTGGAAGGTCTCCCTTCCCCTTCTTGAACAACGGGACCACATTCGCTATCCTCCAGTCCTCCGGAACCACACCCGTAACCAACGACGACCTGAAGATCAGAGCCAGAGGCTCTGCAATCTCCTCTCTTGCCTCCCAGAGAATCCTAGGGTAAATCCCGTCCGGCCCAGGGGACTTATCCAACTTCAAACCCTCGAGAATATCTAGCACATCCTCCCTATCTACTTCGATACCTTCCAGTTTGCTATCCTGTACCTCAGTGTTCTCCATAACTACATTTACATCACCCTGCGTGAATACCGAAGAGAAATATTTATTCAGTGCCTCTCCAATCTCTTCAGGCTCCACGCACAACTTCCCACTGCTGTCTATGACTGGCCCTAATCTTGTCCTAACCAATCTTCTATTCTTAACATATCTAAAGAAAGCTTTAGGATTCTCCTTAATCCTATCAGCCAAAGTCTTCTCGTGTCCTCTCTTAGCTCTCCTCAATTCACTCTTTAGCTCCCTCCTGGCTAATCTATAGCTATCCATTGCACTAACCGAACCTTTGGTAACCATCTTGGCAGTCTTGGCTAAACTCATAAATTTGAGGACAGAAAGAGACACAGTGTAGGCAAAAATAAAAAAGATGGTCAAGTTAGGGTGGTGGTATGAGTCATCAGAACTATTAAAACTCTGTCAAGCTAAAAAGGCAGAAGTAACCTGTGAAGGCGGGTGGGGGGTGGGCGGGGAGGGGGGTGTGTTGGTGTTGTTGGGGTGAGCATGAGAGTTATAGCCCTACCCGGGGTGATGATCCAGTTACAAGGACTTCATAATTCTCATCTAGGTCAAAGCAGCATAGATAAGAATCATGAGTTATGGTCATGGAGATATGGGTGGTAGCTGGCCATTGACAAGGAAAAAGAAAAGATGGTTAATCAATGCCTTAATTGGGAAACTGAACAGTTTTTGTTGCTGCTTACAAATTTGCATCCATAGGAGTGGCTTGGCTGACCTTGGGTGAGGCTATGTATAAATTTTGTTGGAACATTTATGTGTGATATGTTTCTTATACAAATAGATGCACACTCCAAGTGATTAGATGTGTAGATGATGAAGCCGGAGAACAACCAGGGCCACTGTTGACAAGTTAAGCAAAATATTTGTCATCCGTGGTATTGCAGAAGTGGTTATGTCAGACAATAGTCCATCGCTCATGACGGAACAATTCTAAAAATTTCTCAAGTCCAATGACATTTGCCAGGTAGCGTCAGCAATTTACCACTCAGAATTAAATTGGCTGGCAAAGGAAAATCATGACTCAGAAAGGGAAAACAGTGTGATTGAAGTAGAAGATGCAATCTTGGTTAGAAATTTCACATCAGGCCCAGTATAGGTGCTGGTAAAATTGAGGAGAGAACAAGATCGGTTTCCTAATGTGCTGAGATACAAGATTGTCGGCTCAGGAAACATGTAGACTGTCGAAGAAGGAGAATGGTAATGGACACATGGGATCAACACCTGTAGATAGTTTGAGGATATTCGGTCTGGTTACTGAAATTTCAGTTGAGAATGTGAGATTGGAGCAATCAATGGGTGTGGTGACTGAGGAGCCGGAAGCTGCTGAAGATCCGTTGGACTCTAGTACATAATAAATGGATTAATAAGTCTGCCTTTTTCATCTGTCCAGTTTAGTCTGTTAATTTAGAAGAGACTGCCAACTAACTGAAGTGCTCTACGAGAGCTGGAAAGTCTCTGGACTGATTGAACCTTTGATGAGTTTTTAGTAGTTTGTTCCAATATCCTTATCATAGAGGGGCATGTTATGTACCTATGTTTCTCCTCAGGAGTATTTTGGATTTGAGGGGGAAGGAGTGTAGTAGTGTGGCCTTTTAAGTGGGTGGGGGGGGGGGATGGACTTTCTCAATGGCCATGTAACAAGAGGGCTGTGTAGATTATTTTAGTGGAGAGCTGAGGCAATCAGCAGGAGGGTATTTATCCCAAGTGAAGAAGTGACTCACATTCGGAATCAGAAAGTCAAGCAGAGCAGTCACTTTGTGATCTAGTCTGACCTTGTTGGATATAAATATTTTGAATGTTGGCAAGAAAGTTTTTTATTGATAAAAATAAATCAAGTCACCCTTGATCTATTGCAGTTAGAAATCTTTGGCCTTTTTAAATTTGACTTTTATCAGAAAGGAAAGTACGTGTGACGCATAAAGAAGGTTAAAGATAATTGCAAGTATTGTACAGATAGCATTTTGTTTGTTTGCAGGTTGCTTGGCCCAGTGCTCAAGCTGAACCAGCAGTCAAATTAATCATTCCTAGCTTCAAGTACAGTATTCAAAAAAACTATCAGATCTTGCCTGCCAATCATTGCAAATGGAATGGCAGTGATTTTCATTTTGATGTTTTAAACATTCAGATCCTGTCCACTGAGCCGAAAAACCTTTTTACTTAAAAGTCAAATGATTTTGAGTTTCCCATATTATTATCACCACTTTCTGAGTTCATGATTATTTAATGGATGTGTAAATAAAGAATTTTTACATTACCCGTAGAATGTCGCAAACACAATGCAGGAAATGAAAAGTGGTCACCGCTGTAACTTAGTGAAATTAAAGTGTCAGCTTCTGACAACAAGGTCTCAGGCACAGAATTGAATGATTAGAACCTGAAAATGCTGGAAATACTCAGCAGGTCAGTCAACTACTGCGGAGAGAGATTGTCAAAAAAAAACTGGGAAATGGGAATACTGCTCAAAATTGTTTTTTCCTTCTGGATATTTCAGGTCTGTGAAACTTTATCAAGATAATGAGTAAATGATCAGATAGTCTTATTTATTGGGCAATGTTTGAGGGATAATTGCTAACTCCGATAGTTCCTTTGCTCTTCTTATGGCACCATGGGATCTTTTATACACACCTTAGAGGAGGTATGGCTTGGGTTTAATTTAAATGACAACTAGCTCTGAAGAAGAGTCATACGGACTGAAAATATTAACTCTTTTTCCTTCCACAAACACTGCCAGGCATGCTGAGGTTTTTCTATTTTTATTCCAGATTTCCAGCATCTGTAGTATTTTGCTTTCATTTTAGTGCCCAGAAGATGGCAAAAGACATCAATATTACAAGTATCATTCTGCCTGAATACAGAAGGTTCAAGAGGAATTGAAAAAGAAGAGAAGCAAAGTGAGAGAATGAGAAAACATTGGCAGCCAACATAAAAGGGAATACAAATTCCTCTATCTGTGTATAAATAATAAAAGGGAAGTAGGAGGAGGAGTGGGGCCAAATAGGCTACAAAGGGGGATTTATGCAGAAGCCAGACAGTAAATTAATGCTATGTATCTGCCTTTACCAAAGAAGAAGAAATGGCCAAAAATCATAGAGAAAGATGAGATGGTTGAGACACTAGATGGGATAAACTGGATGGGTGGCAATGTGGCACAGTGGTAAGCACTGCTGCTTTACAGGGGCTAGGGACCTGTATTTGGTTCCTGGGTCACTATCTGTGTAGAGACTGCATGTTCTCCCCATAGCTGTGTGGGGTTCCTCCAGGTGCTCCAGTTTCCTCTCACAGTCTGATAAATGTATTGGTTAGGTGCATTGGCAAATTTTCCCTCAGTATACCTGAACAGGCGCTGGAGTGTGGCGACTAGAGAATTTTCATTGTAGTGTTAATATAAGCCTACTTACCAGAGACCCAGGTTCAATTCCGACCTTGGGTCACTGTATGTGTAGAAATTCCATATTCTCCCATGTCTGCGTGGGTTACCTCTGGGTAGTTTCCTCTCACAGTCTAAAGATGTGTGGGTTAGGTTGATTAGCCATCCTAAATTGACCCTTAGTATCAGGGGGTTAGCAGAATATATATGTGGCGTTGTGGATATAGGATCTGGGTGGGATTATGGTCGATGCAGACTCAGTGGGCCAAATAGCCTCCTTTTGCACTATAGGGATTGTACGATACAATGTGATGTTAAACAAACTTTAAAACTTAAACAAAACACTCAGTCAGGCTAGTTAGGCACAAATTGTTCTTAGCAAATCACTGCTGGCCTTAATTATTACACTATTTTCCAAGTGACAGTTAATTTTGTCTTAAATGATTGGCTGGAATTTTTCAATCCTTCATGCCTGTGGGATCTTGAATGTAGATCACCATGCCAACCTCAATTAGATGATGTAACAGGAAGGACTGATGAGAATAATATGGTTGATATGGTTTACATGGTCATTCAAGATAAAGTGCCATTTAACAGGCTTGAACAAAAGTTGGAGCTTATGTTTCTTCATTCATTCATGGGACATGGGCATCACTGGCTGGTTAGCATTTGTTGCCCATCCCTAACTGCCTTTGAGAAGATGGAAATGAGTTGCCTTTTTGAAAAGCTGTAGTCCACATGCAGTGGATTGACCTACTTTGCTGTTAGTAGGGGATTCAGTGATGGTAAAACCACTGAATGTCAAGAAAGGTGGATAGAGTGTCTCTAATTGGTGATAGTCATTGCCTGGCATTTGTGTGGCATGAATGTCATTTACCATTTATCAATGCAAGCTGGATATTGTCCAGATCTTGTTGCATTTGAACATGGATTACTTCAATACCTGAAGAGTTGTGAATTGTGCTGAACATTATGCAACCATCAATGAACATCCCCACTTCTAACCTTATGACAGAGGGAAGAAGCTGAAGATAGTTGGGCCTAGGATTTTATCCTGAGGGACTCCTGCAAAGGAGTCCTGGAGCTGAAATGTAATGATGCCCCACAACTACAACCATCTGCCTAAGTGCTTGGTATGACTCCAACCAGCGGAGAGTTCTCCCCCTCGATACTCATTGATTCCAGTTCAGCTATGAAACAAAAGGGAAAATGACAACATACGGACAGGAAACAGAAAGAGTAGAAAACAATTATTTTTAGGACTGGAGGAAATATGGAATTGGATTCCCTGGGATCGGTACTGGGACCACTGTTTTTCTTGACATTTATTGGATTTGAATGTGCAGGAGACAATTTCAAAATTCACAAGTGACAAAAAACTTAGAAGTGAGGTGGATCGTGATAAAGTTCAAATAGATTTGGATAGGTTGATAGAATGGGCAGACAAGTGGCATTCAAAATTGAATGTCTTAAGCTCTGGGAGGCAGAAGTCCCATCTCAAAATTCCTTTATTCACAAGATCCAACAACACTGTACAGAGTGCTCTCAGTGTGCAGTCTACATCCAGAGTGCCAAAGGAACTGTTTAACTACAGAGCACAGGGCTCCCTGATTAGGTCATCAATTTAGCCGTTAATAAGGGAGCTCATATTCAAGCAGGCCAAATTCAATTGCCTGATTAAAATCATTACACAGAATGCAAAATGATGCATGTTAGGAAGATGAAAGAATAGATGCAATATAAATTGTTGGCTATAATTCTAACTGATGCACACAAACAGAAAAACCTCAAGGTAGACATACACAAGTTGATGAAGGTCTGAGCAAGTGATTCATAAAACATGAATCTTGAGCTTTATTCATTGAGGCATGCAGTAGAAAAACAAAAAAAAATTCTGTGGTGAACCTCTATAAAACTAGTTCTGTATGGGGCGGCAGTAGTTAACACTGCTGCTTCACAGCGCCAGGGATCTGGATTCAATTCAGCCTTGAGTGACTGTCTATGCTGGAGTTTGCGTGTTCTCCTTGTGCCTTTGTGGGTTGCCTCTGAGTGTTCCAGTTTCCTCCCACACTCCAAAGATGTTCAGGTTAGATTGATTGACCATGCCAAATTGCTCCTTAGTGTCTTGGAGAATAATAGTGTTAATACATGGGCTAAGGGGAAACAAGGCCTGGGATTGTGGTCATTGCAGGCTCAATGGGCTAAATGGCCTCCTTCTGCGCTGTAGGGAATCAATGTACTAACTGAGACAGAATCTTTTTGATTTCTCAAGAAAGTAGCCAGACGTTAGTCAACCAATCTCACTGAAAAATTGTCTTCCTCACTAGGGTTTCAAACTCCATCTCTATCTTGGAATTATCTCCAAAAGTTACTACCACTTCCAAAAGAGGAGTTTGCTCCATAACAACTCATAAGATAGAGACACTGTTAACTACAGACCTTACTTTAATGTAACTGGAACACCTGTTTGTGTCCCTGTCCTCTGTGTGACATTGCATGGCTGGCTCCCCAGTAGTTACTATCTGACTGACTAAAATTGACTGACCTTTGAACTGCTTCTCAGTGACCCTTGAATTGATCTAGCAACCTATCAATACACTCCAACTCCCCCCCTCCCCCCTTGTTACTAGGCAAAAACCGATGTTGACAGTATTAGATATTACAATCTTTACAGGAACAGGACTCGCAGGTCAATTGATTTCCTAACAAGGTGTATTTAGTGAATATATTGCAATAAAAGAAACTACACAAATACTGAGAAGATAATATAAATGTCCCACCAAAATGAGTACATGTGATGTATGTGATATATAGAGACAAATTAATGTTCATTGTTTGTCTCTATCTGCGTGTCATCTTGCTTTCACACCAAAAATGTATTTCCCCATATAGCAGAGCCCAAGAACATCTGTTCTTAAATCGAACTTTGTTATCTGTAGAGATAATCCACCACCAAACCACAAATAATAGCTGAAGAAAATGTGCTGATATCTTGTTTGTGGAGAAGGAAAAGAAAAAAATCAATATGTACTCCTTCACATCTTTGATGGGGAGCCAGTATTGGAGAGGGTTAACCTAACAAATAATACAGAGAACTCAGAGATTTGCAATGTCCTCCATGTGACTAAACTACAAATTTAAGGCTTTCTTCTTTGTTTTGTTCCTGGTAAACAAGAAAGCACAACAGGTACAAGGAATCAAGAGCTATTCGTTTAAATGAACGAATTGAAACAACAAACAAGAGGAAGGGAATTTTATTCACAAGATGTAGGTGGAATTCTGTCAGCACTGCTAAAATTTCACTTGGAATATCTACCTGTCAATTGTACTGTCTTAGTAACAGAAGTAATTCATATCCAAGCTACAACTAATAGCTCAAGTGAAGCTCTTGATACAGACTGTTTGTGGCTGAGAAAAAAGGGAATGAGTATGGCCAAGATTTTATGTCCATGTTCACCACAGGTGAAAATGGCAACAAAGGCGCAAAGTTCCGCAAGAGACCAACAACAGGATTCTTGCCTTTGGGTTCTCATGGTGTGATCGCCCCACCGCCCGCCATTGATGCAACAAAGTTCCTTGCCAGGAACCTTATTTAAATTATTGTTCATCTCATCCCCCTCTCCAACAATGGGATTGTCACGTTGGTGAGTTTTAGAACTGGTCTGGTGCAATGTGAACCAGATGAGGAGACCACACCGGGAGCACACAAGTTATCACAGTCCCCAGAGGCATGGCCAGGTCAAACCCAGGCAGGACCCTGACAATGTCCAGAGACCGGGACAGTGCTGGGGAGGATTCCGCTGGAGAGGTCCATGGAAAGGGGGGTGGAGAAGATGGGGAGGGAGGGTGGACAGTACCGTGTCCATTAGAGCAATACTCCATGTGTATTGTGGTGTGAGGGGGGAGCCTATTTTGCTGGCTCTTCCAGACCCCGCCAGCATGACAGATGGTACACACCTCCAGGCTTTATTTCTTCTAAGCACTGGACAATATGAGAAAAAACATCTGTGTAGAGCACTTTCCTCATCTGGTCCAGCACTTAGAAGAAAAAACAGAAAATTCTGTCCTCTATGTGTTCCTGAACACCATTAATAGGAAATAAATACAACGCTCAGATAAATCAAGCTTCAGAGTCAGTTTGACTTCTGGACTATTTCATACATTCCGGCCATTTGTCTCTCAATGGAGTTGCTTTTACCTCCACAAAGGTTTTGCATTAGATGCCATGGAAACTGCTCTTACATCTGCATCATTAAGTCTGCATGATCAACAAATCATCACAGTTTGAGGTTTTATGAGAAAGAATCAGAAATTTTGTAGCTGTCTGTGTTTTCATCTGGTATTGTAGCTAAAATCAAACCCAGCTCTGCCTTCACAGGCACTGAAGTACTCTGACTTTTCTTTGGTTAAAGCTGAGACGACCTACCAGTGGTTCATTATAGTCAATTCATTTTCACTGCACGGTAACCTGCTATGATTGAGACTCACGCAACAGTGTGTTGATGTTTATTATGCAAAAACACTGCAACATTCATTCAACTGCTTCTAACAGCTATCTGCATCAATCGGTCATGTTTCTGGAACCTATTATAAAACATATTGAACTAAATCTTAAGATCCTTTTATGTTCAGGCAAAATACTGCGGATGCTGGAAATCTGAAAAATAAACTGAGCATTCTTTAAACATTCAGCAGCTCAGGCAGATTTGTGCTTAATGACTTTTCATCAGAACTGGCAAATGTTAAAGATGTAGTAGGCAAGCCCACTGGCAGGGAAAGGGGGAAGAGAAGAAGTCATAGAATAAAATCATAGGATCCCTACAATGAAGAAGGAGGCCATTCAGCTCATTGAGTCTACACCGACCACAATCCCATCCAGGACCTATTCCTGTAACCCCATGTGTTTACTCTGCTAATCCCCCGACACTAAGGGGCAATTTAGTGTGGCCAATCAACCTAATTGATACATTTTTGGGCTGTGGGAGAAAACTGGAGCACCCAGAGGAATCCCATGCAGACATGGGGAGAATGCGTGAACTCTATACAGACTGTGACCCGAGACCGAAATTGAACCCGGATCCCAGGCATCGTAAGACAGGTGAAAGACAAGAATTCGATTAAATGAGAAAGGGAGATATTTTTTGAACTCTATATTGATTCTGGCAGTTTATAAGGTAACCATGGTGATTGGCCCTTTAAGGATCAATCAGTAGAACAAGGGCCACATGACCTGGCAGCCAATTCAGAAACTGATTGCAGCCACAAGCCTCTGTATAGCCTTTACTTGTAGTTAAATGTGTTATTATTTCTCCCTTTTAACTGGTGAACAATGATTCTTACAGTAACACGAGTGTTAATACATTTTTTCCCTGTTCTGCTGCAGAGCCTGAATGGCTTTTTGGGTGCTTATATGTGAGTATGCCTGAAGAGGGCTTAGCAATGTAAATAACATCTAAATAAACATCAGACTTCTGCATCCAGATTCCCTGCCAGCTGCAATTCTGGGGGAAAAAACTGCTAGTTGGCTCCCAGAAATTTCTTTCTGATGTTATGTTTGTCATGCGGCAGGCTGATATCTCAAAAAAGTCCTTTTCCTTTTGTGATCTTTTGAATGAAAAGAAGTGGTTTCAGTGCTTCAACCATAAATTGCAACATGCTGTTAGTCCTGTGCAGTAGTACTCGGGTCTGTGTACAATAGAGGGAGCTATCCCTAGCTCCCATTGCCTCTGAAAGATTAGATGTATTAGCTGTGCTGCATTCTTCCTCAATGTACCCAAATTGGTACTAGAATGTGGCGACCAAGGGATTTTCACAGTGACTTTATTGTTTTAAGTTTATGCTTATTTATTAGTGTCACAAGTAGGCTTACATTAACACTACAATGAAGTTACTGTGAAAATCCCCTAGTCACCAAACTTCGGCACCTGTTTGGGTACAATGAGGGAGGATTTAGCCTGACTAATGCACCTTACCAGAACACCTAGAGGAAAACATGATACCAATGATTTTACGACTGCGCCTGGGTGAGGCTCATAAAATCCCGCCTGAGGCTAATGGAGAATTCTGGAGCAGGCGAGGTGGTAGAATTCAGGCTGGGGAGAACATGCAGACAGTGACCCAAGCCAGGAATTGAATGTGGGTCCCTGGCAGTGTGAGGTAATCATACCAACCACTGTGCCACCATTCCACCCAGGCAGTGTTAATGTAAGCCTACTTGCGACACTAATAAATAAACTTTTAAAGAAGGATGCAAAGAAAAGTTTACTTTTGTCACGGTTGTAGCGTAATGGAGTAATAGTAAGTTAAAGAACAGGTGATGTGTATAATGGTTTCACAATGATATACATCAAAGATCATGTATTAGATACTCTGTAAAGTGGAACTGGCTGTGTAAAAGAGAGATGGACTTAACTCAAAGTCACTCATGAGGGAAATCTTCCCAGTACAGATTAGGTCACATGATACCCTGAAAACAAGGTATTGGCTGTGACTTTGATACAAATGGTTACAGTGCTATGGCAGGGGGAATCCTGTTCCATGGGAGGTGGGAAAGGATTTTTGAGAGGAACAGAAGTTTGAAGATGGAATTTTAGTTTGCCAGGAGGGAGAGGACATCAGTTATCTTTTTGTAGAGATTGGGTGAGTATGACAGATTTAAAGAGAAAGGAGCAACACTTGAAGCAAAAGCAAAATTTACAACATCAGCTAACATGGATGGCAGGAGAGGAAGTTGTGCAGTCAGCCTTTTAGTAGGAATAGGACTGAGGGAACAGGAGTTAGGTCCCTTGGACGAGATAGAACATGAGCAAATCTAGAAGAGAATATAGTGGTTCAGGGCTAGGGCAGTGGGAAACATTAAAGTAAATTTGGCTACATGGATGAGTAGAGGATGGAGGGTAGGGGAGGGTATAATATGCCAGTTAGGCCAGGCTCAGTAGAGAGGTGGTGGTGCTGGGGGTTGAGTGAGGGGTGGTGTTGGTGTTAGGTTGTAAGGATCGGAGAAACTCATGCCACTGGACGGCAGCACTTGGTGGGATACAAGGTGCCTGATTAGGAGGGTACCCCACAAGTCCATCAGATTTTAATGGGCCACCTCCCTGTGTGGCATATGGCCCCCTGTTGGCTTCTGGGAGAGATACTCCCTGGCATTGATTTAAGTGAGATGAGTTAGGATAGCAACAGGCATTTCACCCCCTGTTTCCCCTTACTGCATCAACACCACCCATCTCCCCCCCGAGTGGAATTTTCCCAATGTAGTTCAAGGCCAAACAATGCCCCTATTTGCAAGTTGAGACAGTGACAGGCACTTTGGAAGTCACTGCCAACGGACCTCCACTTACTACACTGGGAAGGCTGCAGATGTCAGCAATGACCTATCGTGAAAGTCTGAGCCTCCCCAGCCTCTGACATGTCAAGGGGGAGATAGATGATCCTCTGCCTGTAACCTCTGTTTTGGGGGCCTTGCCTCCTTAGATCTCATGGTCCATCTCTTTGCCCTATTGTTACAATGGTTTTCTTGTTGTATTTAAAAAGTATCATTCCCCTCAAGTAGCCAAACAATGCAACAGTTTCAAGATGAACTGTACTATAGCTATGGGACCTTGAATGTTTTCACCATTCGGAGTGAAAAATTCAGAAATACAAAGGCAATTAAAGTCTCAACTTTGATTAAAAGTAGTTAACATATACTAATAGATGTAAAGGAGTTTTCTCTATCCAATAGTAGTTAAAGTTACATCACGCATACACAAAGGTATAATGTCCAAGTAAAACTTGTTCATGTTATATCACCAAGAAATGATAGCCATATCTTTGACCAATGTTATCTCAACCTGCCTTTGCACTATTCCTTGTTCTAATGGGCAATTACGAACTGCAGCTTCAGGTCATTCAATTAGATAGTCTTAAACCCTTATCTGGGCTTACTTTAATCACAACATTCACATAGCTTTCCCTGTGTAACTGCAGTTCAGCTTGCAGCTTATGTGATTTGTAAACTTGTGTGACTTTTAAGCTGTGTAGGGGTATGAATCTGAGGAGGTAATTGGTATTGCTGCAGGTGGCACTCTTTGTGTTATAGCAGGTTGCTTGGGGGCCCTGTCAAAGCAGTGTTTCATGAACTGGTTGAACATTTTAATTTCATACCTGATAATTGTTTTCCTTTCTTCTCTTTAAACTCATACATATCTTGACTGAAACGAACTGTAATCTGTCATAAGGTAATTGAGATCTATAGCATGTCTCAGTGTCCCCATGATGCTTTTTAAATCTTCTACTATCAATGAACTTGTGTTTGTTTACAGTTTAACTGCAGTGGATCTCAGACTGCATTTCCATTCGTAGGGGTATCAAAACTAAAAACGATGAATATGAAATAGTCACCAGGAAATCAAATAGAGAATTCAGGGGAAAATTATTTACTTAGAAGCAGGAGAACTCCAAGCTGAAGCAGGCCATATACCCCATTGAACTTGCTCTTTCATTCACTAAGCTCCATATTCCTATCTGATACCAAATACTCTTGGATTCCCTTACAGTTCAAAGGTTTACTGATCTCTGCATTGAATATAATCCATAAATCTCTGGAGTGGAGAATTCCAAAGACTCACAACCTTCTCTTCATTTTGGTCTGAAGTGACTGTCCCTTCTCATTTTGCTAAATGCCAGTGAGTATAGGCCCATTCTAGTCAATCTCTCCTTCTCATCCCAGGAATCAATCCCAAAAATCAATCTAATGCGTTTTCATTGTATTCTCTAAAAGCAAGTAGGTATAGAGACCAACACTGCAGACACTTCCTAATGTATAGATAACCAAAGTCTGCATAACTACAGCAAGGTTTTCTTGCCGTAAAACTCTAATTCCTTTTTTAATGAAGTACCATTTACTTCTCTAATTGCTTGATTTACCTGCAGGATGACATTCAGTGTTTCTGATATAAGACAACTTAAATTTGTTTGAATACTAACAATTAATAGTTGGTCACAACTTAAAAAAATCTTCTACTATCAATGTACTTGTGTTTGTATACAGTTTAACTGCAGTGGATCTCAGACAGCATTTCCACCTGTAGAGATATTGAAACTCAAAACCATGAATATAAAATAGTCACCAGGAAATCAAATAGAGAGTTCAAAAGAAAATTATTTACTTAGAAGCAGGAGAACTCAGAGCTGGAGCAGGCCGTACACCCCATTGAGCCTGCTCTTTCATTCACTAAGCTCCATATTCCTGTCTGAATAACCTCACACCTCCGCACATTATATTCCATCTACCATCTTCTTGCCCGTGCACTTAACCTATCTTTTTGTATCTCCTCACAGCTTATTTTCCTTCCTAGCTTTGTATCACCAGCAGATTTGGTTACACTCGGCGCCTTCGTCCAACTCATTAATATAGATTGCAAATAGCCGAGGCTCCTGGATTGTCCCTTGCAGCACCCTATTGAAAACAGCTGGCCAAGTTGAAAATGACCAATTTATTCCTACTCTTTGATATCTCTCCTTTTACCAATTCTTTATCCGTGCCAATAAATTACACCGAACTCTATAGATCCTTACCTTTAAAAGCAACCACTGATAAGAAGGCTGGCTATGATGACAGACTGAGAAAATTGAACTTATGCTCACTGAGGTTTAGGAGAATAAGAGGAGATCTCTTTGAAATATAAATGATTCTCTCAAAGCTTGATAGAGTAAACACTGAGAGGTTGTTTCCTTAGTCTAGGAATTCCAGTACACAGTGGCACGCTCTCAAGATAAAGCCTGTTTCCCGTGGTGTTTTGTTCTTTGTTCTTTGTTCTATTTTTAATTCCCTTCTTATCAAAATGATTCTACCTGGCTCTGAAATTCAAGATCTTTGGCCAAGCTGTTTTTTTTATATATTTTAAATACTGTCTCAATGAATCTGGTACAAACCATAAGCACTAAATGTAGCTTTCTTTATTGCTTCATGTTGATCTGACAGAAGCTTGCACTTCACTAGCCCTACCTACTAATCTACTCTATGAAAACAATATTCAAGTTTCTTTCAAACACTTCACCTGTTTAGCTATTTTCTCAAATGAATTAAGAAATGTTTCCACATCCTTGACTTCCAATTTTAGAACCATGTGTGTATGAGTTTAAACATCTCTCCACCAGTTTTTGATCTGGAAGTAAATCCTTCCTCACTGTCTCCTCTTTTAAAGCATCAGTTTTTTTTAAGTTGGAATTCTCTGATCCTCTCAAATTCTCTTTCTTTCTAACTTTTTCATTTCCAATTCACTTTCCTATCTTCTTTCTTCTCCTTCTCTTGCCTTTTCTCATTCCTGCCTTTGTGCTTGTTCTCTTTGAAATGCTGTCTTTTTCCTTGCTTTCTCTCGTTTTCCTCTTCCTTCTGTTTTAAGTTTTGTTTTCATTTGCAATTGGATTTTAGCCAACTCAATTGCTTTACCCTTTGGAGAACTTGGTCTCTTTGGTATCCCTTCCAATTTTTAATGCTTAGCTACAGTTCCAATTATGTCTGTTTTCCATGCTCTTCAGGTAATCCCAATTGCAAGTTACTTGCCAATTCCATTAATTTTGTTTTAGTTACCATTTTCAAACACTCCAAGATTATTTTCTCTACTCCCAAACAAGCCTTAACAATTGCCAAGGCCATTGTGCAGTGAATAACTTTAAAGTCTCTCAATACCACTGATATTTCAATGCTTTCTTCACTTATGTTGCTTTGAAGGTGCTAAATCCAAGCCAATGAAGGAATTATTCTTTTGATATACGGCCAAGAGTCTTCGTTTAATTTTGTTAAGGAAACAATGTTGAAAAAAACAAAGGTAACTTTAATGGATTTATTTTTGTATTGATAAACATTAAAAATGATAGTTTTAAATAGGTTTAATTTAATGTTTCTATGTAAGAAAGTTAAAATCTGCAGTTAGATTCATACTGGATAAGAGTGTTCATAAATGCGGAGAATTTCATTTCCAACTGTATTTCTATTGTTTTTAGAGGAGGTTATGATGTGTAGAGTAAATAGATGTAGCAGTGGTTACTTAGCAACTGGAGACATTTTAAGATAGAAAAGTTTTTGTTTTTCTTAGCTGAATTTGCTTTCAGTTGGAGACAGAACACTAGGAAGTGAACTTCTCTCAACTTTGTCCGAAGAAAAACCATGATGTAGAGACGCTGGCGTTGGAGGAGGATAAACACAGTAAGAAGTCTCACGACACCAGGTTAAAGTCCGTCGGGTTTATTTGGTAGAAAACATCACTAGCTTTTGGAGCACTGCTCCTTCGTCAGGTAAGTGGGAGTTCTGTTCACAAACAGGGCATATAAAGACACAAACTTAATTTACAGGATAATTATTCTGTAAATTGTTCTGTAAATTAATCATTGTTCTGTAAATATTCTGTAAATTGAGATTATGTCTTTATATGCCCTGCTTGAGAAGAGAATTCCACTTACCTGACGAAGGAGCAGCGCTCCAAAAGTTAGTGGCGTTTGCTA
Source organism: Sphyrna mokarran (assembly GCA_024679065.1). Lineage (NCBI taxonomy): Eukaryota > Metazoa > Chordata > Chondrichthyes > Carcharhiniformes > Carcharhinidae > Sphyrna > Sphyrna mokarran. The sequence goes on along the minus strand of JAGIQG010000011.1, from coordinate 63,513,678 downwards.
CCAAATAAACCTAATGAATTAACCTGGTGTTGAGACTTCTTACGAGGAAAAACCAAACGGGGCAAAGGAGCTACAAAGAGACAGGCTTTCCAGAGAACCAGATAGGGTTCCAGATAGGTGAAGGGTAGGTCATGCCTTACTAACCTCATTGAGTTTTTTGAGAAAGTGACCAAAGAGGTGGATGGGGGTAAGGCGGTTGATGTAGTATATATGGACTTTAGTAAGGCGTTTGATAAGGTGGCCCATGGAAGACTTCTGCAGAAAATGCAGATGTATGGGATAGAGGGTGATTTAGCTAATTGGGTTAGGAATTGGCTAGCAGATAGAAGACAGAGGGTGGTGGTTGATGGGAGATATTCATCGTGGAGTTCGGTGACAAGTGGTGTACCTCAGGGGTCTGTTTTGGGGCCCCTGCTGTTTGTAATTTTTATAAATGATCTGGATGAGGGTATTGAAGGATGGATTAGTAAATTTGCAGATGACACTAAAGTCGGTGGAGTGGTAGATAGTGAAGAGGGGTGTTATAGTTTGCAGAGGGACTTGGACAAGTTGCAGAGCTGGGCCGAGAGGTGGCAAATGGAGTTTAATGTGGAAAAGTGTGAGGTAATGCACTTTGGCAGGAACAATAAATGTGTAGAGTATAGGGCTAATGGTAGGGCTCTTAATAGTGTTGAGGAACAGAAGGATCTTGGTGTATGTGTCAATAGATCCCTGAAAGTAGGCAGTCAAGTGGATAAAGTTGTTAAGAAGGCATATGGAGTCTTAGCTTTTATTGGTAGGGGGATTGAATTTAGGAGCCGCAGCATCATGTTGCAACTGTACAAAACTCTAGTGCGGCCGCACTTGGAGTATTGTGTGCAGTTCTGGTCCCCACATTATAAGAAAGATGTGGAGGCATTGGAGAGGGTACAGAGGAGGTTTACCAGGATGTTGCCTGGTATGGAGGGCAGGTCCTATGAAGAGAGGTTGAAGGATTTGAGGTTGTTTTCGTTAGAAAGGAGGCGGCTAAGAGGGATCTTATTGAAGCATATAAGATGATTAGAGGTTTAGATAGGGTGGACAGTGATAGCCTTTTTCCTAGGATGGAGAAAGCTAGCACGAGGGGACACAGCTTTAAATTAAGGGGTATGAGTTATAGGACGGATATCAGAGGTAGGTTCTTTACTCAAAGAGTGATTAGGGAGTGGAATGCCCTGCCTGCAGCTGTTGTAGATGCGCCAAGTTTGGTGGCGTTTAAGAGGTTAATTGATAAGTATATGGAAGAGAAGGGAATGGTTTAGTTTGGAGGGGCATTGCTTTTTATTTTGGTCGGCACAACATCGAAGGCCGAAGGGCCTGTTCTGTGCTGTAATGTTCTATGTTCTATGTTCTATACTGTCCAGATAACCAGGGAATTGGGACAGAAATCATGCCTTAAGAAGATTGAAGCTGAGGGAGCAGAGACAAAGGTATTGTTCAGGAGAATTCAAGAAAAAGTAAAAAAAAGTTTATGGCTGGCATGGTGGCACAATGGGGTTAGCACTGCTGCCTCCCAGCTCCATGGACCTGGGTTTGATTCCTGTCTTGGGTCACTGTTTGTGTGGAGTTTGCATGTTCTTCCTGTGTCTGCATGAGTTTCCTCCGGATGCTCCAGTTTACTCTCATAGTGCAAAGATGTGCTGGTTTGGTGCATTGGCTATGCTAAATTGCCCCTTAGTATCCTGAGATGCGTAGATTAAAGGGATTAATGGGGTAAATATGTGGGGTTCCAGGATAGGGGTCTGGGTGGGATTGATGTCAGTGCAGACTTGATGGGCCAAATAGCCTCTGTCTGCACTGTTGGGATTCTATAGATTCTACGAAAGTGTTTTGAGTTAAAGAAACTGTTAAAGTAACCAGAATTTCAGTGGAAAAGCAGATTTCAGAAGTAAATCACAAGTTTTATGTCATTTTAATAGAGCCTGGGAACTGATAATTAAAGCAATTGTTAGTAGTTTGAAAATAAATATTAATTAACTGTCCTGTGACTCTGTCCCTCCATTTAGCTATTTGGAGGAAAGGTGTGAAGATCAGAAAATAATGTTCAAACACCTTTGTGATGATAAATTAAATAAATGTTAATTTAACAATTTAATCAATAAAAAAGTTAACATACACTTAACTAACTGGTTATGGCGATTGGAGGTCAATCATCCCAGCTGCAGGATATCTCTGCAGGAGTTTCTCAGGTTAGTGTCCTAGGCCCAACATCTTCAACTGCTTCATCAATGACCTTCCCTCTATCAGTATGTCGTAAGTGAGGATTGTTGGCTGATGATGCTGAACATCATGCAGTCATTCATAACTTCAGATATTGAAGCAGTCCATTTCCAAATGCAGCAAGACTGGGACAATGTCTAGGCTTGGGCTGACAAATGGCAAGTAATATTCGTGCCATACAAATGCCAGACAATGACCATCTCCAACAACAAAGGATCTAACCATCACCCCTTGACATTCAATGAAGCCATCTATCAGGCACAAGTCAGGAGTGTGATGAATACTCTCTCATTTGCTTGCAGTTTCAACAGCAATCAACACCATCTAGGCAAAACCTGCTTGATTGTTATCCTTCCATAAGCATTTAATTCTCTCACCATCGATACAGATTATTTGCAGTGTGTACCATCTACAAGATGCACTGCGGCATCTCACCAAGAGCACCTTCCAAACCGCTGATGACTGCAATCTAGAAGGACAAGGGCACCAGATGTATGGAAATACCACTGCCACAAAGTTCCCTTCTAAACCAATTACCATCCAGAATTGAAAATATATCACCATTCCTTCATTGTCACTGGGTTAAAGTCCTGGAAATCCCTATGTATGTGGGTATATCTACATATATTGGACTGCAGCAGTTTAAGAAGAATGCTCATTGTCAAATTCTGAAAGGCAATTAGGGATAGGCAATAAATGCTGGCTGAGCCAAAAAAGCCAATATTCTTTGAATGAATAATATAAACTGTCACTGTGCTCATTTGAACTGATTAGCAAATGGCATAAACATGTTGCAGATACTTTTAGGTTCATCATGCACTTTCAGCCTCCAACACTCCCAATGGGTCAAAGTTTAAAATCCCACTCTTATGATGTATGATTTTATACTTGGTAATAACACTTTACGGCATATCTAAGGACTTCATTCCATAATGTAAGATCTAGACCAGAATATCAATCTAGCTATTCTTATATTCATAATATATGAATATGGGGTTAATGCTGTATTCAGAAAACATAATATTGGCCAGGAAAGGAAGCTCTCACTTCTTTACTCTGAATCCCATCATTGATGGAAAACCAAGATCTTGGGAAGTACAGACAGTTTTTTCTTGCTTTCCCGTTCATTATATGGCATCCTCCTACTTCAATTCAGAATATAAGTTAAATCACCTTCATAAGTAAAATCCAATATGCTGTAATGGGTAGTTCAAAGGCTGCCCTCACCGTTTTCTGCCTCATTCACCTTCATAGTTATTTCTTACACTAATTATGTCTGTCTTCTTAAAGGAAGTAGAATAATCTAATTAAAGTGGTTCTGTCTCAGAGGTATAGAGAATTCTTGATTACTGAGGCTTAAAAAGATATTATTAACTCGGCTTGATTTTATTTTCTCTGTTCTTTAAATACCAATCAACAGATGATGAGAATATGCAAAAAGATTGCAGAATTATTGTTAATTATTAATTATAGTGAATTATATATGGACACTGGAAATAGTGGAGTTGATCAATTGAACAATCTTTTTCATTCTGGCCATTCTTATCTTGTCAACATGGTATGCATCTTCTAATATTTTCTAACACAGAATACCTATGCTTTTATCTGACTGTCTCTAAATTGTGAACTAAATTAAAAATAAACAGACTTATCACAACTTTTCAAGTGGATAGTTCATTAACCTATAATTGGTTAACATCAATACGTGCAATTCAATCACTACACGCCTTAAGATTAAACACATCATACAACTGTATTAAATAGTTCATGCTTTCCTGCCTCTCCAATCTATTTTTTTCCCCCAAATTTATTCTCCATTTTTCCTGACAATATAGAGGTCCAGGTTATGTAATAAGTTGGGCAGGAAACGTAGTCATCATTACTAAGACTAGCTTTAAAGTTCAGCTTTTTTTATTAGCTTCTCTGGTGTCCCCAGAGCATTGGTCTAGGCCACAGGATTGCTACCCTACTGATATTAGCAGTACATCACCATTTCCTCAGTCCCTGGTAAGTCTATCAGTAGTCACTGTTATTAAGGGGAAAATCAGGCATCAACTTTCAGAATCCACACTTATTAATTGAAAGTGGGACTGAGGATTTTGATGTCAGATTTAGCATGCTCTTCCACAAGCTTCACTAAACTGGTACTTTGACATGCAATTCAAATACAAGAAGTGCATGAATAAAAGTTTAAAGTTTATTTATTAGAGTCACAAGTGGGCTTACATTAACACTGCAATGAATTTACTGTGAAAATCTCCTGGTTGCCACACTTTGCCACCTGTTCGGGTACACTGAGGGAGAATCTAGCACGGCCAATGCACCCTAACCAGCACATCTTTCAGACTGTGGGAGAAGATGGGAGCACCGGGAGGAAACACATGTGGAGAACGTGCAGGCTCCACACAGACAATGACCCAAGCTGGGAATCGAGCCAGGGTCCCTGTCGCTGTGAGGCAGCCATGCTAACATATTCACTAAAAGTGCCAAAAGAATTTATAGCTCATCCATTTAAATGCAAGTGAATTATTAACAGTATGATCTGTCTTAATTATTAACAAACAATTCTTCTGCCATTAAAAGTTTACTTCTGCAGTTGCAGTATCTCATTCTTTTAGATTTGAAGCATTTTTGGAGGATTTTAAAAAAAAGTTTACTTTTTATCTTTTTGTCATTTTTATTTTTCTCTTAATTATTCCATTTTTATTTTGCTTTTGAAACATGATATTACACTAAGGTACATATTCTAACTTGTGCTTCCTTGAATAGAATCTGTGCATATTGGTAAGAATTCCTCAGGCTGATTAACTGAAGAGACTCACTATTGCTTGTACACCTTCCATGTCCTATGTAGAGGATGCTACACAGTTTTGAACTCTCAATGACCATTAACTGATGTGCAAACACCTGTAAAAAAAATATTTCGACCATTGTAAATGTGATGAATGAAAAGTATCCTTTTTGTCTCGGATTGCAAAATCCAGGCCATTCGATTGGTTAACAATGTGAAACCAAAACTAAATGACATTTCTATATATTTAAACAGTTCTCAGTGGCCCACAATTCACTTGTTGAATATTATACGGTATGTACTGAAGCTATCCAATTAGTTAACATATTGAATTGAGGAAATTACTGATTAGGCTAGGGGTCATCTTTCCATATTGAATGATGAACTATAATTAAATATTTGACCTGACTGGTTCCCCTGACGATTACAGGTTTAGTCCCATCTTAATTTTCCCATCTTAATATTACACTCATTTTTACATATTTCACAATTGTGAGAATCGCCCTTAAAAATAGCAGTCTGTGTTGACACTATTCTGCTGCCATATTGACATATGACAATGACTGAATTGTTCAGTCTGAACCCAATGAGTGGGGATATGGACTGAAAGGAGAAATTCCCCCATGTAGAACATTGTATCCATTGTGTACATTCTTTTGGATGTCAAACAGACTTAACATTTACCAATTTATCAGTGGGTTAGACTGCATCCAACCTGCACAGTTGCCGGTCTCACTGCTAAACCTATGGGAATTTTAATGTGGGCTTTTCAAATGGAACTCTAAAATACGTATTAGGAAAATACGTTTGTTGAAGGATCATATCATGGAAAAGATTAACAATCAGCTGGATTGATGTCCAGGTTTTCTCAATATGTTACAAAATGCCTCTCCCTGTAGCCAACTCCAAATTCCCCTCCTGGGTCTTACCCAGTGGCTGCTGCTGGCAAGCTGTTAGGCCTAACATTGATGTATTTGCTGAGATGAGCTTTTTGCAGAGGCATGTGTGTGCAGGCAAGGCCTGATGACCAATCTCTAGTAATCTGTGGTCCTCTTGATTCTTGCATACATTGCTTGTGTAGTGTTGAGTCTCAGTTCAGAAATGGATGCTGGAATTACCTGAATAAGCTGTCACAGTATTATCCTATCCAGAAAATCTGACAGAGTGATAGAAACTGACTCTAATACATATCCTTTTCTTTATGGAATGTTTTTTCTTGCATCTTATTAGAAAATAATGGTTTTCTTCCATAAGAGTTTAGTTTCTTTATGGATAACACTGTCTGTCTTGCAGTAATCAATATTTTGGACTTTGAGGCATTGAAACAACGCCATCTATATCCTCTCCCTGTACAAGAATTTTGATCAACGCAAATACAAGGTATTATTTTCTTCCATGCTCTATTAGTTTACAGTACAGTAGCATTCAGGTCACTGGCAATAGGCAACGGTGATATAGGAAGGTCATTGAAAGGGTCTTGGACATTTTGGTCTTGTGCCCAAATGCAGAAAATGACATATACAGAATCAGTGTGTTTATCGTCAGATTGAGGGTGGTAAAATATCCACATGATTCATATAATGCAAAGAAGTATGTAGATATTCACCTGAGAGACCTCACTGTGTGAAGAATAGCGCAGCTCATAGATGAGTAACACCACTCTGACAATTAAGTCGATATTTGACTGGAAGGGATATCTCACCAAGCTACAAACTGTAAGTTAAAAGGGATTTATTTTACAGTGTTCTGATTACCTTGGTGCCTGTCAATGAGATTACTACCCAAGGGGAAGTTTGGTTGTAGCTAGATAGTGTTTGAGAAATAATAAAGTAAACCATAAGGGAGGAGTTACTTCTTCTATTGTTGAACATATTTTGTTTTCACATAGATGGCAGCCAAAAGGGAATGCAGTGTCTCTTGGTGCCAACAAAGAGAAGTTACCAACAGTATAGTGTTTGATTCTGTTTAATGGGAACTGAACAGACATGGCTTAAACTGATTTCACTCAAACCTTCATAATTGCCAATGAAGGGAATATGCCATCATTTTCTTTGGAATAAATTGAAATTCAGGTTTCAAGACACTATGCTGTCATGCTTTCCATTGTTTCAGTGTTATGTATTGTGTCGTATTTCAGCTATATCTGCTTTTTGTATAGTAGTTTTGGTGTTTATTCTTATTTCAAATCCCAAAGCCGTTTGGTCTATCGTATGTATTAATTTTGAATTTCAAGCTTATTAAAATATCTTCTAGCTACTGAAGCAGGTGGTGCAGCACTTTGATCTACCAATGCATCTGTGAATGATAGAATGCAAGTTCCAACTGTTACTTCTCACACTGACAGTTTTGAAAACCAAAATTGGCTACACTATTGGCAGAACTGCCAAACAGGGGCAGATTGTTTCTCTCAGGATAGGAAAAATTAATAGAGCATTGTAATGCCACTGTACCTTTAAGAAATGTAATTTTCTAAATCATAAGTTTGTAAGCAGTTTTCTTTTATTGTGGCACTTGCTACCTGCTTAGATGTCTTTTTATTGCTGCTTAAATGGTTTAAATGGAGTTTTCTTAATTGTGGGAAGATTGATTGATATGTCAAAGCTAGGTGGTTCTTCCACAGAGGAATCCAAGGATTCACTTTCAGTTTTAGTTAGAAAGTGTTTTATTTCAGGCTGGATGCTGTGTTTTGTCTTTCTCTCCCTTGTGTTTTGGGAAGCTGTTCTGGCTTCAAGCTTGTCCGCGTGTGTGTAAGAAAGCTGCAGAATCCAACAGCATCATATGAGCATTCTTGTTTTCTGTTTTAAAGCTGTGGCAGGTGCATATTTATAAGGTGGTTTATTTGGTTGAAATATTAAATTTAGTTGTTAAGTTTACAATAATACTGTTTGTTTTCTTGTTTGTAATTGGTAAAAGCTGTTGGTAATTTTCTTTCTATGTGTAACTGTATTCTTAAATAAATTTTGTTTGACAAAAGCTCCCTGGTGGGTCATTTGAATCATGCATGAAGTGATACATGTATTGCTTACCCTAATTAAATTCAAACTGCAAAACCTATGATCCAGGCAGATTTCATAAAACACTTTGGAGTTTCTGACCTTATAACAGGCACTCTGAGTGAAACTGTATTTGTAATGCTGCTAACTATTATTAGTTATCCTAAAAGGCCTTATGAAATTTGGCAGTTTGAGGCTTAGCAATTGAATAAGTTAGAAAAGATCTTGGTCATATCACTTCCAGGGTCCAGCATCAAATCCAACCCAGGTTAGTAGTATGAAAGTTCTTTGTTTGCTGATGCCTACAGTCCTGTTTGAAATATCATAATCCCTACTTTAACTTTTAGAAAAATATGAATTTCTGACTGAAGGAACAAAAGGACAAAATTTAATATATTAAAACTTTTGCTGTAACAAACAAACTAAAATAAACTCAGGCTGAATAGTATCCAACAGACAATTGATGTTATCAAGCTAAAACAAAGATGCTTTTGCTTCAGTAATTAGTTCATTTGAGGTATTTCTTCAATATTTTTTTTTCTGTGTACTTCACTTCTGGCTGATGTGTGGTATTATAAGATAAAGTCCCAGTGTATTCCCAGCTTATTACTCCCTATACTTGAAGGTCCACTCTCCCATTGTCAATTAAAAATTGTACTGCTCCACTGGAATATTCCAGAACACACTTCCACCAGCAAGACCCATTTCAGTGATGCATTGTTTCTTAAATTTCTATCCTCTTCTGTTTGTGCAGAGGATCAGCTCTCATCAGCATCTTGTTTGCCGGCTTTCATAAGAATTGTTGTTTGCTGCTCATCTTAGCAGCAGCTGCTGTTCCTCATCCCCCTTCCCCTTGCTTTTGATCTTACTCTCTTCTCTTTCTCCCTTTTCTATCCTTTCTCTCTCTCTTTATCTTTGTATCTGCAATCAAGAATCAACTGTCCCTTTTCCATGTCAAGATAAGAAAACTTTTATTTAATTTTTAACTGGTTTCAATTTGGTTTTCAGATCACATGGGCTTGTCTCCGGACAAAATTAGCATGATCACCATTCCCAATATTCAGAATATTCTATTTTTTTTTGTGTGTGGCACAGTGTCACAATGGTTAGCACTGCTGTCTCACAGCCCCAGATACCAGGGTTCAATCCAGTCTCGGGACACTGTGTGGAGTTTGCACATTCTTCTTGTGTGTGCGAGGATGTCCTTTGGGTGTTTTGATTTCCTCCTATACTCCAAAGGTGTGCAGGTTGGGTTGATTGGTCATGCTAAATTGCCTCTTAATGTCAGGGTGACTAGCAGGGTAAATACATGGAGTTGTGGGGATAGGGCCTGGTTGGGATTGTTGCTGGTGCAGGCTTTTGTTGGTATTATTGGCATGAATGGGCTCTTTCTGCACTGCACAGATTCTATGATTCTATCTTACATTAAAACTCCACACACAGACAGTGATCCAAGACGGGAATCAAACCCTGGTCCCTGGTGCTGCAAGGCAGCAGTGCTAATCACTGCATCACCCCTGTGCCACTTTGCAGCTCCAGATATGAACATCAGAGATGAACATCAGCAAGATCGCAGATTTAATCTTGTACCAAGTAAGCTGGGAAGAGATTATGTCTTCAGTATATTTTTAATTCTTGTGATGAGAAGCCAAGGTTCCTGTAGAAAGTCTCACTATCAGTTGAGAATTAGGATGACCTAAAATATATTTGGTAATATGGAGCCATCAGCATTTGTATTTTAATGGGTTTCCACTTTCCACCACCTCCCAACTCTACTAAATGCACAGCTTGACCTCTCCTTAGGTCTGGAGTAATGGAATGTAAAGAATGAACATACAGTCACACAACGTCTTTCATGTCCTCAGAATGTCCCAAAATTCTTCATGACCAATTAATTACTCTTGAAGGGTAGTCAAATCCAATAAGTACAGGTTAATCTGTTTTGGTAGAGTTAGTTCAAGGATTAAATGTTGGCCAGAATATGGAGGATTCATACACTTTCAACAGTGTCATGTAATTATCCACATCCACCTGAGTAAGTTGATGGGTTTGAGTTAATAGAACATAGAACACAATACTTAGAACAGTACAGCACTATATGGGCCCTTTAGCCCTCAATGTTGTGCCGAGCTATGTCCGAATCCAAGATCAAGCTATCCCACTCTCTATCATTCTGGTGTACTCCACGTGCCTATCTAATAACTGCTTGAAAGTTCCTAAAATGTCCGACTCCACTATCACAGCAGCTTGTCCATTCCACACCCCAACCACTCTCTGAGTAAAGAACCTACCTGGGACATCCCTCCTATATCTCCCACCATGAACCTTATAGTTATGCCCCCTAGTAACAGTTACATCCACCCGAGGAAATAGTCTCTGAATGTCCATTCTACCTATCCCCCCTCATCATCTTATAAACATTTATTAAGTGACCTCTTGTCTTCCTCTGCTTTAGAGAGAAAAGCCCCAGCTCCTCAACCTTTCTTCATAAGACCTATCCTTCAAACCTGGCAACATCCTGATAAATCTCCTCTTCACTTTCTCCAATGTCTTCTTAGAGTGAGGTGACTAGAACTGCACACAATATTCCAAACATAATCTTACCAAGGCCCTGTAAAGTTCCAGCATAACCCCATGGCTCTTAAACTCAAACTCCCTGTTAATAAACGCAAACACACTATAAGCATTCTTCACGGCTCTATCCACTTGAGTGGCAACCTTCAAAATCTGTGGATATGAACACCAAGATCTCTCACGTTCCCCAGAAACCTGCACTTGACCCTATAATCCGGATTTAAGTTTGTTCTACCAAAATGAATCACCTCAATTATCAGGATTAAACTCCATCTACTAGTTTTTGGCATTGTGTTGATGTCTTTTTGCAACCTACAAGAGCCCTCCACCTCATCCACTTGTCCACCAATCTTGATGTCATCAGCAAATTTACTAACCCACTCTTCAGCCCCCTCTTCCAAATTATTGATTAAAAAAAAATTCACAAATAGTTGAGGACACAGCGCTGATCCCCATGGTTCATCGCTGGTAACTGGCTTCCGTTCTGAAAATTTTCCCTCCGCCACTACCGTCTGTCTTTTATAAGATAGCCAGTTACTTATCCAATCGGCCAAATCTCCTCCTATCCCACACCTCCTTACTTTCTTCATGAGCCTACCATGGGGAACCTTATCAAATGCTTACTAAAATCCATGTATACAACATCAACTTCCCTACCTTCATCTACACATTTAGTTACCTCTTCAAAGAATTCAATTAAATTTGTGAGGCAAGACTTACCTGTCACGAATCCTTGCTGACCATCCTAGATTAAGCTGCATCATTCCAAATGGTCATAAATCCTATCTCTCAGAACCTTTTCCGTTAACTTACTGACGACTGAAGTAAGACTAACTGGCCTATAATTACCAGGGTCATTCCTAGTTCCTTTCTTGAAGAGAGGAACAACGTTTATCACTCTCCAGTCCTCTGGCACAATCTGCAAGGACAGTGAGGACCCAAAGATCAAAGTTAAAGATTTCGCAATCTCATCCCTTGCCTCCCAAAGTATCCTAGGACTTATTGACCCTCAGATTTTTCAAAATTGCTAATACAACTTCCCCCAGAATATCTACCTCCTCCACCCTATCAGCCTGTATCACACTCATCTTCAAAAACGTGGCCCCTCTCCTTAGTGAACACTGAAGAAAAGTATTCATTCAATGCCTCATCTAATTCTACTATCTCTATTGTTCCCACTACTATCCTTCACCGGCCCTAACCTCACCCTGGTCATTCTTTTATTTCTCACATAAGAGTAAAAAGCCTTGATCTGACTCACCAAGGATTTCTCATACCCCCTCCTAGCTCTTTTAAGCCCTTTTTTTTAACTCATTCCTTGCTACCTTGTAACTCTCAAGTGACCCAACTGAACCTTGTTTTCTCATCCTTACATAGTTGCTTTCTTTTTCCTCTTGAAAAGACATTCAATCTCCTATGTGAACCATGGTTCCCTCAATCGGCCATTTCCTCTCTGCCTGACAGGGACATACCTATCAAGAACACGCAGTATTTGTTCCTTGAATAAGCTCCACTTTTCATTTGTGCCTTTACCTGACAGTTTCATTCCTAATGTTTCATGTGAAAGATGGCACTAATGATAATGAAATTATCCTCAGTACTGAAGTGATGAATTCCCTCAGTACTGTGACAGACAAATTTTAGATGAACATAAGTGGTTGCTCTTTTGGATATGTTAAATAGTAAAGTATAGACCAAAGTATAGAAAACAACTCAAAATATATGAAACATGTAAATATGCAGAAACACAAATGGAAAGTCTTGTTGCATTGTTTGGATTAGTACCATTGCCGCTCGATAGTAGATCATGCTATCTTACACAATAACCTGATAAGAAACATGTGGAGACTATGTGTGTGTTTGTGCAAAGGGACTATGGAAGAATGTTTAAACAAATATAACCCCACCAGTCTTTGTCTACTGATAACTAAATCCTGGCTCGTGTACCCCTCTGCCTTTAACTCCAAGTGTCAGGAAATTATAGCTCTTTCATCACCAAGGGAGAGATCACCCATTCAACTACCTCTGTTGCTTGGGATTTCCATTTCTCTCTCTCTCTGTAAGCTCTCTCCTTTGTCTTCTCAAGCTTACTTCATTTAGCAAACAAATTTTCTGCCCCATCAATGTGGATCCTGTGAACTCCAGACTGTCTAACTTCTATTTGTTGCCCCGTATCAACTGACATTGTAAATAGTTTCCTTTATTCAGGCAGTACCCTATTATCTTCAAAACCATTGCAATTATCTGAGTCTTTATAAAATCCATTCAAATCACTATCCTGGACAACTGCATGCTCCACCACTAACCTTCTTCAAAGTCCTTGAATGTGTTGTTACTTGGCAAATCCAGATCCATATTAACATAACTTTTTTTTGAGCCCTTCAATTCAATTTCTGTCTCCCACATTGCGCTCAAATTGTCCTAATCAAAGTTATAAGCAATTTCCACGTGACAATGCTGCATTATATCCATCAATCTTTGTTCTAATGTTTAACATGGTTAACCATCTTAGAATCATAGAATCACAGAATCTCTACAATGCTGGAGGAAGCCATTTGGCCCATCAAGCCTGCACTGACAGCAATATTACCCAGGCCCTATCCTCATAACCCTATGTATTTACCTTGATAATTACCCTGCACTAAGGGTCAAAATAGTATGGCCAATCCACCCAAGCACCTAATTTTTGGAGTGTGGGAGGAAACCAGAGCACCCAAAAGAAACCCACACAGTCAAGGGGAGAATGTGCAAACTCCACACAGATAGTGACCCAAGTCAGGAGTCAAATTTGGATCCCTGGCACTATGAGGTAGCAATGCTAACCACTGTGCTGCGATGCATCTTCTTTATTGCTTTCCCTTCAGTCTCTGGCCTGGTGTGATTTTTCTTTATTGATTTGATTTTTATCTTTCCAATTATAGCCAGAGTATCTAGCTTTAGTTCTCTCCTCCACTGGCACCTCAGGAGTGCATTGTCCAAATCTTGACTAAATTTCATCTGCCTGCTACCACTTGGTAACTTTATGCGTGGGTTTGGATCCAGTGCACAATAGATCACTTAGAAGTGCCCCTGACTGATTTCCAATCTGCCATCCTCCGTAAACCTCAGCTCATAAACAATTCTGTCTCTCGTTCATGAGCCAAATCAAGATCAACTATGACCCCTTGATGATTTGTATTTGCTTATGGTCTCCCACTTGCATTTAAAATTCTCATCCTTGCTCCTTGACCTCGCCCCTCTCTATTTTGGCCACATTCTCTGGGTTCACAACCTTCCAGCTCGAAGCTTTATCTGTTTTTTGGTTGAATTTTGCGATTTCCCCATCTTCCGTCCACCATTACTTCCAATCACCTACACCCCAGTTTGGAATTCCCTCCTTAAATCTTTCCACCTCTCCATGTGTCTCTCATCCTTTAAGATCCTCCTTGAAACCAATGTGAACAGTTAAACTTCCGGTCAACCCGTACTAATCTCTCCATCTTTTGCTTTGCAGCATTTTTTTTTTTATTGGCTGTGAATTGACGTAAGATGTTTTTCCATATTGAAGGCATTAAATGAATTTGTCTTTGATATTCATGCTGTAAACATCTTGAGGATCAGGGGTAGGTAATACACGCTAAAATGTAAGTGATTAAACAAATTTCACAAATGCTTGCATATTGGAGACTGTACAGGCATGAAAGAGAAATGGCTTTTGAAATCTTACATGAATCAGTTGCTTACACCTCATGATGCCCTAATTATACTGCAATTTCATTTAAAATTCTATTTCAAGTATAAATTTAGAATTTTGCATACAAAATCATTATAGTCTAAATAGTCACTACACTGATGAATAATACATAAGGCAAATCTACCAATCAAAGAATTCTTCAAAGCGCTCAACTGTGTAATGATTGTTGCAACAAAAGAGATACTATGCATGCTAAGATAAATGTGTTTCCATGGTGCATAATATAACTAAATAATACTTATGTACGTGTTTTTCTAATTAAGATGAGGTTGCTTTACAATAATACTTCTGAATGGATTTTACAGGCTTAAGGTGCTTATTTTTGATTTCACGGTTATGCTGAAATATTCCTTACTAGGAACAGAAACATCCAGAGAATTCAAAGTTGATCACGTTGCACTAAATTTTAAAATAATATTGGAGAAGAAAACATGCTAGTTCTTAATTATACTGTTATTAATAAAAGGACTTATTAAGTTACAACAATAGAATCTAAAACACTATAAAAACAATGACATCCTTATACTGCCTAAAATAATTGGTTCTGCTAAGTGGTAAAAATAATGGTGTAGAGACATAGAAACATAGAAAAATTATAACACAATACAGGCTCTTCAGCCCACAAAGTTGTGTTGAAAACGTCCTTACCGTAGTATTTCATGTGCATTGGCACTATAGATAGGATTTTCCGGCCACGTTCACCCCAAGACCAGAGAACCCGGTCCAAACTCAGTGGATATTTGCATGGCCCACTATGATTCCCATGGCAGGCAGAACGGGAAATTATGCCCTAAGAGCCCATGCCACCAGGAAAGTTGGAGTGCTAGCCACTGGCACTGGAAGTGCCCGTCAGGTGGAATTCATCCAACTGATAGACTAAATTACTGCATCTTGGGGAAACATGGCAGACAGCTTGGCTATTCACACATTGAACTGCCCTTTTTAAAGGGCATTCACTAGCAGGTCCTCCTCCCCTTGAAGAAAAAGACAGGTTCCTCCCCCACCCCCTCACCTCCAAGTTCCCTGACTGACGAAGAGAGCATCACCAATCCCTCAGCAATGAGGGACATCCTTGCCTCCACTCAAATAACGGGCCACACCTCCCCTCCCCACCACCACACTGGCACGAGGACAACCTGACCCAATGCCTTCTCAGATATCCCCTCAGTCCCTCCCCCCTCAGGCCCTGCCCTTGGTAGTGCCAATGGTGCACTGTCCCCTGGCATCTAGGTACTGACATCCTGACCTGTCATTTTGGACCCGGGGGAGGAGCAGAGTCAAGCAGTTAAATTCAGTGCCCACATGAGCATAGGAGCTCTTCCCATCAAGAGTGGCCAACCTCGCAGAAAAATACTTCCGGGATGCATGCAGAAACAGTGCGCTGTCATGCACAGAATTCATGGAACTTTATGTAATGTGGAAGAGTCCAACTATGAGCACTAACATCCAACAAATAAAT
Organism: Sphyrna mokarran; assembly: GCA_024679065.1. NCBI lineage: Eukaryota > Metazoa > Chordata > Chondrichthyes > Carcharhiniformes > Carcharhinidae > Sphyrna > Sphyrna mokarran. Next base: position 63,497,890 of record JAGIQG010000011.1, on the reverse strand, counting down.
GAAGCTTTTTGTAGCGTGGACAGGACAGTCATGTAGATAGTGCAGATATGGCTGGCGAGGGTGCCAGCTGAAGATACCCCAGTGATGGCCTCCCTCATGCCAGCAGGAATGCCAACCATGAGTTGAGAGTCTACCTGAAGAAGATGAATGCGCCACATTTCCCACAGTTCTGTCACCACCTTTGGCTTCCTCAGCCCAGGACCAGATTTAGAAAAATGCTGATGATGAGCACAGCTGTCTCTGCTGAAGTCCCCACCCAACTCCACTTGCTGGCACTTTTTTTAACTAAGTTCCAGAAGATTGTGACTCACAACTCGCTGAAAGAAAAGGTGCAATTCTCTCTGGTTTTCTCGCTCGATCGGCATTTTGGAATTTTTTTCATAAGATTGTACCTTTGGTCTTTGTTATCATGGGATGTATGATGTAATGAACTTTGTAATGTAGTAAAAGTGCACAAACTTCAGCTTTTCACTGGTGACAATGGCATATCCACAGAGTTGTCCCTTTTCTGTGACAATAGGACTGCAGAGACTCGATACACAGTTGACTTTCTGTTGCTGGCTCTATTCAGCCAGCGTGATAGTATGGGTCATGCCAGGAGAGTCCTGACTGTGCAGCCTGTGAACTGCACACTGGTTTTTCCCACCTCAGCCAGCACTCTGTGCAGAGAATGGAAAATTTCACCAATGTGACTCTGGTTATGATGGTCACAGGGTGAAGTGAGGGGCCAAAGTGTAGTCTTTGCCCACTTCATCCATTCATTAACTAGGGATAGGGTGGAAGAGTTGAGTATGTCCTTAGTGTCGAAGATTGAAAAGCAGCCTTGCAGCTTCGAGGAGAATGTGCACATACATTTCCAGTGGTTGCAGACCAGCTGCACATGCAGGGAGTCAGGCCTTTCTGTTGATCCGGTCTGTTAGTAGGTGCCCTAATACCAACATGTGTGTCGTCGATAATTCCTCAGATGTGGGGCAAGTCAATGATTTTAGCGAAAGCCAGTACGCTCTGAGATTGGGAGATCCCATCAGTGGGAAATGTGATCTTGTCTTCAGTCTTGACAAAGAGGGCATCGGTTGCCATGGCGATGCAGCTAATTGTGAGACAGTGCAGATCTCCACAGCTGAACCCAGAAGTGAACCATCAGCAATAAAATTCAAGGTCACGGTGAAGTTCACTGCGACTGACAGAGTGTGGTTATGAGTTGAGTAAGGTGTGAACTCCAAACTAAGCTGTGAACTCCAAACTGATGAGGGCATGGTTGAGTCTGACCATTTACTTGAGAGTCACAATTTCCTTCTGCACTGGTTGTCCATCATGCCCAGAAAGCCCCGTCTATTCTGGTAAATTCTCTGCTCCATGTATTACCTTCTTTTCCTTTTGTGGCCCTCGTCCTATGTCTTGTACCTAAGGTCCTTTCTTTATTGTACATGCTGCCACTTCTTCTATTGGTGAGTTGGCTATCTGTTTTGTACTCTGTCACATTTTCTTTCTTGATTCCCTATAGTCCATTATGTGTCCAAGTCCAATTTCAACCTCAGGAAGGCTGAATTCTAACTATTAGCTTTGATGAAATTCTCATTTTTGTTGACTGTAAAGAGATAAGGAAATCAAATTTTATAAACCTCAACCCAATTTATATTGAACATAAATTCACAGTAAAAGATATTCAACTCTCCAATTAGCAATTTATAGTCAACCCAACACAGCATTAATGATGTTATTTGTAGGAATTGACATATTTACATAGATATAGTGCAGGTTTGTTCACGACATTTATGATATGGGTTTGAGGGGAAAGGGTAAATCTGAAAAAAGTGGAGGAGGAGGGTATGGAAGCAAAGATTGGGTGATGCAGAAGTAAAAATGCACTCAAATGAACAATACATTTGCATACATTTCTGATCACTACACAGTGATGACAGCTAGAGAGCACGTGTATGATAATTGGATTTGGCCATGATTCTATGTTATTCACTGTTTAATAGGCTTCAATATCAACCATGAAGAATTAGCGCTGGGGTATTGTACTAATAGATTGCCAGTGTTCAAGAGCACTGTTGATTGGGGACAAAAGTAAATGAGGAAAGTCATAAAGTAAAATTAAAGAAAGAAAAGAAAATGCAACCTATATAAAAGGAAATGAGAGGCAGGACTTTCCAGTCGCAAAACCAGAAAATCCCGTTTGACGTCAACAGACCTTGTATCGCCTACCCAAGCCCACTATGATTTGTGTGGCAGGCGGGACAGAAACATTTCAATGGATGTGTTAAAAAGAAAATGCTAATGTTATATTTCTCTAATACACTTGCTTGTTGGCTAGATTGTGTATGTATGTATTGACAGTTTAATGATCACACTTTGAGCAATGCAGTTAAAGTAGAATTTGATAATAACGATCAACTTGGGTAGCAGCCGAAATGATCAACAACAGAGGAACTTTAAGGTGCATGAAAATGCAGGATTGTTTGTGAATAGGGTTAAACTGATATGTCAGCATAAAAGGAACTCAACTCCAATTCAGAATTATAAAATCATAGTATCCGTACAGGGCAGAAGGAGGCCATTTGGCCTATTGAGTTTGCACCAATGCCTTGACAGAGTGTCTTACCTAGGCCAGCCTTCTTCCCTGCTCTATCCCCATAACCCACCACTTTTATCATTATTAATTTATCTAACCTGAATGTTAGAATGTCTTACGACATTCAGGGGCAATTTAGCAATGCCAATCCAACTAACCTGCACTTCTTTGGACTGTAAGAGGAAACCAAAGCACTCGGAGGAAACCCAAACAGACACAAGGAGAATGTCTGTATGGAATTTACACAATCACCCAAGGCTGGAAAAGAACCCAGATTTCTGGTGCTGTGAGGCAGCAGTGCTAATTACTCTGCCACTGTGCTGGCTGTTCAGTGTGCTACTCAGCATGGACACAACCTCCTTAAGAAATGCTCATTTGGGATATAGTAATGTAAACTAGTTGAATGATGGAATCGGTTCAAGGGGATGAATGGTTCACGCCTCCTATTTCTCATGTTTCTACATGTCTGGGGAAAGAAATTATAACTGATGGTAATGGAATGAGTGGCTGGAATGCATTTGGCGAGAGTTACTGCCCAAAATTCTCTGGCCATTCCTGCCAACAGTATTTTCTGGTGTTTTTGCTTGTGAGGCGTCCCCCCCACCGTACCCCTGTCACCCTGCACGTTCCCCGCAGAAGAACTTGTGAACTGTGGAAAAAGCTATTGCCATTAGTGGGGCTGTAATATTCACTGCCGATTAATGGTGGGCCATCACAGTCCAAAGATGTGAAACTTAGATGGATTGGCCATGCTAAATGCTTAATGTCAGGGGGATTAGTGAGAGTAAATGCATGGGGTTATGGGGATAGGGCCAGGTGAGAGTGTGGTCGGTGCTGATTCCAGGGGCCGAATGGCTTCCTTTTGCATTGTGGGGATTCTATGGTTCTATGATCTCCACTGCCTCAAATGGCTGGAAAAGGAGGTGGGGATGTGCATAATGGTGGGCTAATATGGAAGTTCATTTAGTGGAATAGGTGAGAAGTTAGAATGATGGTTTGGGATGATGCACGCAGCAGGATGTAAGCCAATATACAACTGTCCTCATTCTTTCCTGATCTGATTGGATCATTCAGGATCATGGAACCAGACTCCTTCTTCTGAATATTGTATCCAGTATCCCCCCACCTTTTTAGTGCTGACCAGCATTTTAAATTAGTACATCAAGGAATTGGTTGTTCATTTCTTCCTCTTGTTGAATTACATTCACGTAGCCCCATTTCTATGGATCTGAGTGAAATGCTGTTGAGCACAAAGTGGTCACTTAAATTGCTGAGATCCCTGATGCTTTAAATGAATTCTGAGTAGTGCAGCACTCTGTGCCAGTTTGGCATATAACAAAAAAATCAGACTAAAGAGCGGTGAAATTATGAGCACATCAATAATTGGTTATATGAAATGCACATCGCTGTCAAGCATCCAACAGGGCACCAAATGACTCCAACTTAATGAATTGGTACAAATGGGTTTTAATAAACTCAGCTTGAGCCCTGTATGTCCACCATCACTCCCAAACAGAGATAATTTCAAGCAATGATCAATACAAGTGGATTCCACTTAATAAGCTTTTTCAAAATTAGAGGTGATATGCCATTCATTGTATTTTAGTGTTAAAATGCTGCAGAATATCCCACAACAAAAAAAAATCAACTTTAATGTCATACATTTTGTCATAAATTTGGAACTATGAATATACGTGAAGTATACTGTTTGTTTAACTGTGCTAATGCAAACAAAACATTAAAATGAGTTATGTGATAGTCCTTAGATTGCAATTTTCATAGGGAGAATGTAGATTAGAAATTTTGAGAAGGGATAAATTAGCTCGCTTTTATGTTGGAATCTAACTCCCATTTCTGACAACTTCAACACAGGCACCTGTTCCATACAGCTGAAACCATTTTATTTGGGAGTGTTTTGGATTTCTGTGCAATCAATATTTTCTAGTAAATACCCTGTAAGAGTACAATTAAAATGTTTACAGGTTTGTACTCCATCAAGGCTATGTTAAATGCTAGTGTTTCTTCCCAACCTTCAGAATGTTATTTTTGTCTATCTGTACAGTAATTAACAGCATATATCATTTCAGTATAATTAATCAATAAATTAAAAATTTTTGAATTCCATTAAATACTGCTTTTAGTGAGCAGGTTAATTTATTTGTGAAACCTCCTGTGTGGCACAGTGGTTAGTGCTACTGTCTCATAGTGCAAAGCATCTGGGTTCAATTCCTGGTTTGGATCACTGTCTGTGCGGAGTTTGCACATTATCCCCATCTCTGCATGGGCTTCCTCTGGATGCTCTGGTTTCTTCCCACAGTCCAAAGATGTGTGCGTTGAGTGGATTAGCCATGCTAAATTGCCCCTTAGTGTCAGGGACTAGCTAGGGTAAATGCATGGGGATAGCGCCTGGATGGGATTGTTGTCGGTGCAAATTTGATGGGCTGAATGGCCTCTTTCTGCACTGTAAGATTCTATGATTATTTTAACCAATTTAAAGCAAACTTGTTCACATCTTAAAAAGATCAATTAGGAATTTTATGGAAACTTTAAAACCAGTGCATTAAATAAACCATGATGCTCAAGCCACTTCTTTCAACTTGCTGCGGTGAAACATCTTTTCTTTTCCTTTTATGATATGATGTCTATAATTCAATTATTAAACACAGTGCAATTTTTTTTTTTTTAGAAATGACAAGATGTGAATACAAATGAAAATGAGCATTATAGAATTTGTGCTTGATTTTTGGGAAAACTGTTATACTGTCAGGACAGCAATTGTGATCTCTTATAATCAATGGGAACATTCTGGGAATTATCAATTGTGGACAGTGAAACGTATGAAAATCTGCCTTCAGGCTATTTATTGCAGACAAAATAAAGCTCAGGCACAGCTTCAGAGGCAATGCCTGCAAGATGAGGGTGAAAGGAATACTAACACGGGGGAGTTGACTTACTAGTTTGACTGCTGAGCCAACATGTTCACAGTTCTCATATAAACCTGCTGTTGTTTCTTTCAGGCTTCACTACACTAGTCATTGGATATCAATGGAGGGTTTTATTCCATTGATTGTAGTTTCATTTGAGTTTGGAGACAGTTCACAATAGTTTGGATGGAAGTCTCCCTCCAAAATGCAAAATCTGTTCATCATAGTATGTATAAAATGTAATAGTTAGTTAAAAATACTTGAAGACCGTACAAAGGTTAAAAAAACATTTCTGGTTCAATTGTTTATGCCAAACAGCAAGTATAACTAAGGGAGGCACAGTGGTATAGTGGTTAGTACTGCTGCCTCACAGCACTGGAGACCCAGGTTCAATTCTGGCCTCGGGTGACTGTGTGGTGTTTGCATGTTCTCCCCATGTCTGCGTGGGATTCCTCCAATGCTCCAGTTTCCTCCCAAAGATGTGCAAGTTCGGCTGATTAGCCATGCTAAATTGCCCCTTAGTGTCAGGGTAAATATGTGGAGTTATTGGGATAGGGCCTGGATGGGATTGTTGTTAGTGGTGGCCCATGGGCTGAATGGCCTCCTTCTGCACCGTGGAGAGTCTACATTTTCAAATATTTGAACAATAGATAAGGGTAACAGGCATTGAAAATTGAAGACAATGGATCTGAATTTACCATCAAGTTGTGCCAATTTTCGAGCGTGGAAATTTGGTAAAATCAGACACAAGGTGAGTTGCGTGATTCATGACTACTTCCATGGCAGTTTCCCCTTTACCAATGGCTGAAAATGGCAGCGATCTAGACCGCACCCAATTTGTATACATTTAAACTGAAGTAATGAGCTGATCACTCAACTTGACCAGCATTTCTCCTTTTACCACTGTGTTCGCCTGTCCAGATTTGGTGCGAAAGAGACAGTTTGCAAAAGTCCGATTCAGGTGCTCCAGCTCCTGAGGAGATAAGTTCAGAACTTCTGGCGGCTCTCTGACTCAAATCAGTGATGGGGGACTAGGGAGTTGGGGGGGATGGTGAGGGGAGTTTGGGGAGAGGTGGCCGGGGAGTGGGAGGGGGTGTGGAGTGTTTGGGAAGGGAAGTGAATCAGACGGGGGAGAGAGGCAGGTCAGACGGCTCTCTGATGGGAGGGGTAGGGAAGCAAGTCAGATAGCTCTCTCGTGGAGGGAGGGAGGTTGGTCTCATGGCTTTCAGGGGGGAGGGTGGGATGGGGATCCGCTGCCATACTGCGTGCAACCGGTGGGGGTGTAAGGCGGGGTCCGCTGCCGTTCTGTGTGTAATTGGTAAGGTGGAAGGGAGCAGGAGCCTGCGATTGCTCCGGGTAGAGGGGATATGACTGGATAAGAAGGACAGTAATGTTATGGAGTGGGGCAATGTCTGTGAAGGCATTATCTGGCCTGGGTGTGATTGGCAGCGAAGCATTTTTCTACTTTTTGATTGCACATGCACAGATGAAGACTTTGATTCAGCAGCAGTGTTTTGGGTGTGATAAGCTCTGTCCACAAGCATCTGCAATGCGATTCAGAATCATTGCTTATTTTCAGGCAGAATGCATATGGGGGTACTTGAGAACAGGTCTAAAAGTTGGACCCAGATTCAAGTTCACCCAGCATTTAGAATCAAAATGATAAAATCAGGCCTAATGTCTTGGACATACAAAAATTCTATCATCAAAAATAAGTTCCAATGTGTAAGTAGTATTTTATTTCAAAATGTTCATAGATAAGACAATCCAAACTGAATACAGTTAAAATCAATTATAAAATGACCAAATTGCAATTAGATGAAATTAAGTTTATTTTCATTCAGTTTACTCACTTTTTTGTGGTCCAGTCTATTAGGTTTATCACTTTCCTGGATGACCACTAAAAAAAAACAGTGATTTGTATTCATCATTTTATGTAAAAGATAAAGTATCTTTAATTTTAAAGCACTTTCAATGGAAGAGAGTCCACAACATTGCCTTGGGTTTGCAAGTCAAGCACTGGAACCTTATAGAATGGTGCTGGCTTGAGCACCTTTAGCTTTGCAACATACATCTAATCTACATTTATTGTATTTGAGATGGTGGTTGAAATTTTATCAATCAGAACGTTATATATCATTACTCAATTTGAGAGGTCATGGCGATTGATGCAAAGCTGATTTTGTTTACAACATAGTGTGAAATAATGAGCTTGATTTTGATCTCAGAATAATAGCAAGGCAAATGGTTCTCACTTTTAAGAACAAACAAGCCAACTTTAGCTGAGTATCAGATGTGTGATGAAGCATCTTTATCAAAAATGACCAATATTCAATCTTATTGCCTGAGTTGAGCTGTTCCATTATTGGCTTTGCAAAACAGGCATCTTGTTGTCTGTCTCACAGTGAAAATGAATTGCATGATGAGATGTTGCTGCATTAATGTGCTTACCCTTTTAACAACTTTCCCCACAACAAATGAAAAATCCTTTCAATGCAAGGGCAGTTTCAACCCATGAACGAAACTGTTATCTGTCCCACTATAGCAAGGTTTGATGTATGAGGAGAAGTTGACTAGGTTAGGATTGTTTTCGTGGAGTTCAGATGAATGAGGGGGGGTGGGGGAATCTCATAGAGACTTATAAAATTCGAATAGGACTAGACAGGGTAGGTGTTCCTAATGGTGGAGATGTCCAGAACCAAGGGTCACGGCTAAGGATTTGGGATAGATCATTTAGGACAGAGGTGAGGAGATATTTCTTCACCCAAAGAATGGGATTTATTACCACAGGAAGTAGTTGATGCCAAAACATTGAATGCATTCAACAGACAGCTGGATATAGCACTTGGAACGAATGGGATCAAAGGATATGGGGAGAAAGCAGAATTAAGCTATTCAGTTGGACGATCAGCCATGATTGTGACGAATAGCAGAGCAGGCTTGAAGGGCCGAATGGCTTCCTCCTATCTTCTATGTTTTTATATTTATGCTATTTCTATTATACAAGCATGCAAGCACATGGAACTGATTTTGTGCTTTTATGAGAAGAGATTACTCATAAAAATCTAGGTAAGGAATACAGTTATCACTCTGAAGGACACCTCTTTATATTTGCCAATCTTGCTGATGATAAGTCCATCAATCTGGCTTCCTGCTCCTGATTAGTTACTGCTGCTGGAAAGCATACATGTGTGAAAGAGGACATGATCGGACTCGCGCTGTGTTGTTCTTCACTGTTGACTAACCTTATAGCATCAGTGTCTGGGTTCTCACATAAAAAATAGCAATTTGAGTGAGGTACTAAGTTCGGCACTCATTGAGCTGTAGACCAATCAATGCAATGTCTTCAAAGGAGGCAATTTGTGACAAGTCATGACTGAATAACTAGCTTAAGACTGGTCAAAATTTCTATTGGCTCACTCAGGTGTGATTAGAAATAAATGAGGTGAAAACTGAGCTGCAAAAAAAAAATCACGTAGAAATCCTATTATGTTTCTGGAATAGCTTTTAAGGGAGATTGCTTACTTACATATGTGCATTTACATGCTGTGCAGATTAAAACTCACAATAAGCTATTTCCAATATAGTTTGTACTTCATGTGGATAAGTGTCAAAATTAACATTGTGGCTGACAGAACAACTGAGGCTTTCTATTACTTGCACTTTCTGCACCAGACACCCATTCTCTACCCTGTCAGTACCATTTATAGAAAAATCCATTATCCAAGGAACTAACACGAACAACTCATTTTCATCTTCCAAAGACACAATCAGGTGAAAGTCAATGTCAGACTTTTTTTTTAGATGTAAGCAAATTGGATTTATTACCATGGTGACATGCAGGTGAAATCTATGATCTACAAATCTACAAATATCTCTTCTTCTTATGCAGCCTCTTGTGATTGATCATGACTTGTTTCCATTTAAACCTGATGTGTTCTGATATGGCTGATAAGTTCAATGTGTGATCTGCAGACTCTGTCATACGTGGGGAAGGTGCTGCTAGAAGAGTTGACTAAATTAGGTGCCCTGAGAATGGGGATAAAGGGGTCTTCCTCAGGATGGCAACTGGTGACCAGTGGTGTGCCTCAGGAGTCAGAGACAGGACCGCAACTTTTCACAATATACATTAAAAATTTGGAGGAAGGAACTGAAGGCACTGTTGCTAACTTTGCAGATGATACAAAGATATGTAGAGCAACAGATAGAATTGAGGAAGCAGCAGGGGGAGCTGCAGAAGAAATGGGACAGGTTAGGAAAGTGGGCAAAGAAATGGCAGATGGAATGCAATGTGGAAAAGTGTGTGAGGTTACGCACATTGGAAGGAGGAATGGAGGCATAGATTATTTTCCAAATGGGAAAATGCTTAGGAAATCAGAAACACAAAGGGACTTGGGAGTCATTGTTCAAGATTCTTTTAATATTAACATGCAGGTTCAGTCGGCAGTTAAGAAGGCAAATGCAATGTTAGCATTCATGTCAAGAGGGCTAGAATACAAGAAAGGGGATATACTTCTGAGGCTGTATAAAGCCTGGTCAGACCCCATTTGTATATTGTGAGCAGTTTTGAGCCCCATATCTAAGGAAGGATGTGTTGACCTTGGAAAGGAAGTTCACAAGGATGATCCCTGGAAAGAAGAACTTGTCTTATGAGGAACGGTTGAGGACTCTGGCTCTGTACTCGTTGGAGTTTAGAAGGATGATGGGGGACCTTATTGAAACTTACAGGATACTGCGAGGCCTGTATGGAGTGGACATGGAGAGGATATTTCCACTACAACCAGAGGGAACAACCTCAGCCTAAAGGGATGATCATTTAAAACAGAGATGAGGAGGAATTTCTTCAGCCAGAGTGGTGAATTTGTGGAACTCTTTGAGGAAGCCAAGTCATTGAGTGTCTTTAAGACAGAGATAGATAAGTTCTTGATTAATATGGAAATCAGGGGTTATGGGGAAAAGGCAGGAGAATGGGGATGAGAAAACTATCAGCCCTGATTGAATGATGTAGAGATGCCAGTGTTGGGCTGGGGTAAACTCAGTAAGAGGTCTGACAACACCAATTCTAAATCCAATCGATTTATTTGATAGTAAACTTGCAAGCCTTTGTCAGGCGAATGAGGAGTTCTGGTCTGCAATAGCAACCGTATCAGCACAGACAGTTTACAGATTATTGATTAGAATGTGAATCTTTACACCTAACCTGCTATTCAAGTCTTAAAGTGGCTAACAATGTGAGTGGAAGGAGCACTGAGCACAGGTTAGAGAGATGTGTATTGTCTCCAGACAGCACAGCAAGTGAGGTTTTTTGCTAATCCGGGCAAGTCATGGGGGTTACAGATAGTGTGATATGAAGCCAAGATCCCTGTTAAGACCGTCCTCATGTGTGCGGAACTTGGCTATCAGTCTCTGCTCAGCGACTCTGCGCTGGTGTGTGTTGTGAAGGCCCCCTTGAAAAACGTTTACCCGAAGGTCGGAGGCCGAATGCCCGTGACCACTGAAGTGATCACCCACAGGAAGGGAACTGTTTTGCCTGGTGATTGTTGAGCGATGTTCGTTCATCCAATGATATTTTGGTTTGGATAGAGTTGACAGTCAGGTGTTAGTAATGAGTGATTTCAATCTGCATATTGACTGGGAGACGCAAGTTGGACACGGTGGGCTGGAGGAAGAGTTTTTGAAATGCTGTCAGGATGGGTTCCCTGAACAATGTTACGGAACCGACGAGAGAGCGTACGATCTTGGATCTGGTACTATGTAATGAGTCAGGTAGAATTAGGGATAAGAGGGGTGGTTTAATGGTAGATGATAGGGATATGGTGGAGACCTTGAATAAGTTTTTTGTGTCAGTCTTTATGGAGGAGGACATAAATAGCTTGCCCGAAATTAAGAATAAAAGGGTGGTAGGAGATGAGGTCCTTGATGAGATTATAGTCACTAGAGAGCTGGTGCTTGATAGGTTAGTGGGGCTGAGGGCAGATAAGTCCCCAGGACCACTTGGAATGCATCCCAGGGTTCTCAAGGAAATGGCAAAGGTGATAGCGGATGCTCTGGTAATTATCTTTCAGAATTCGCTGGACTACAGGGAAGTGCCAGAAGATTGGAAAACGGTTAATGCTACATCACTGTTTAAAAAAGAAAACAGGCAGAAGCCAGGGAATTATAAGCCAGTTAGTTTAACGTCTGTATTCGGAAAAATGCTTGAATCTGTCGTCAAAGCAGAAATAACGAAGCACCTGGATACGAACTGTTTGATCAGGCAGACGCAGCACGGATTCATTAAGGGGAAGTTGTGTTTGACGAATTTATTGGAGTTCTATGAGGAAGTGACTAGTGCAATAGATAGAAGGGAACTGGTGGATGTGGTGCTTTTGGATTTCCAAAAGGCGTTTGATAAGGTGCCTCATAAAAGATTGCTGCAGAAGGTTAGAGTGCAGGGAGTTGGGGGTAGGGTGTCAGACTGGATAGAGGATTGGTTGTCTAATAGGAAGCAGAGGGTAGGTATTAATGGGTGCTATTCTGATTGGCAGCTGGTGACTAGTGGAGTGTCCCAGGGATCGGTGCTGGGGCCTCAACTATTTACCATTTACATAGACGATCTGGAGGAAGGGGCTGAGTGCAGGGTGATGAAATTTGCTGATGACACGAAGGTGAGTGGAAAAGCAAATTGCGTGAAGGGTGTGAAAAGCCTGCAGAGGGATCTGGATAGGTTGAGTGAGTGGGCGAGGACTTGGCAGATGGAGTATAATGTTAGCAAGTGTGAGGTTATCCACTTTGGTAGGAATAATGGTAGGAAGGATTATTATTTAAATGGTGAAAAGCTGCAGCATGTAACAGTGCAGAGGGACCTGGGGGTTCTTGTGCATGAATTGCAAAAACACAGTATGCAGGTGCAGCAAGTGATTACGAAGGTAAATGCAATGTTGGTCTTTATAGCTAGGGGATAGAATATAAAAGTAGGGAGGTATATTTGCAGCTGTATAGGGTACTGGTGAGGCTGCAGTTGGAGTACTGCGTGCAGTTTTGGTCACCACATTCGAGGAAGGATATATCAGCCTTGGAGGGGGTGCAGAGAAGGTTTACTCAGCTGATACTGGAGATGAGGGTGTTGGATTATGAGGAGAGACTGAATAGGCTAGGTTTGTGCTCTTTGGATTTCAGAAGGCTGAGAAGGGATCTTATAGAGATGTATAAGATAATGAAGGGGATGGATAGGGTAGAGGTTGAGAGACTCTTCCCGCTTAGCAAAGATAGCAGGACTAGAAGGCACAGCCTTAAGATTGCGGGGGGGTGGAGGGGTGCGGTTCAGATCAGAGTTGAGGAGGAATTTCTTTACGCAGAGGGTGGTGAATCTTTGGAATTCTCTGCCTGATGAAATGGTGGAGGCTTCCTCACTGAATATGTTCAAGTCAAGAGCGAATAGGTTTTTGATTGACAAGGAAATTAAGAGTTACAGGGAGAAAGTGGGAAAGTGGGACTGAATCACTACAGATCAGCCATGATCTTATTGAATGGCGGGGCAGGCTCGAGGGGCTGGATGGCCTAGTCCTGCTCCTATTTCTTATGTTCTTATGTCAGAGTCTTTTTCCTAGGGCTGAACGGTCAATTACTCGGGAGTATAGGTTGAAAGTGAGAAGTGGAAAGTTTTAAAGCGATGCAAGGGGCATGTTTATCATCCAGGTTGGTGAATGCCTGGAATGTGCAGTCAGAGGAGGTGGTGGAAGCAGATTCTATGATAACATTTGAGAGGCATCTGGATAGATACACGGAATAGCAAGGAATAGAGGAATTTGGAACAAGTGAAGTCAAGGAAATATTAGATTAGAGAAGCATCTGTGCTGGCATAAATTTGATAGGCTGAAGGTCCTGTTCCTGTGTTGTACTGTTCTTTGTTTACTAAATGGAAATGTCCTCCATTCTCCCCTTCTCTCTGCCCCCCCTCCCCTCCTCCTCCCCCCCCACCAATGCAAAAAGGGTGAACACCTTGCTCTATATGTTTCCTAATAAATGGTGACCTATAGAATACAACACACAGTGCAATGGAGTTTTTATAGTTTGCTAGCTGAAAACAGCTAGATCGGATCCTTGATTCTTCTTGGACATCCTCTTCTCCAGCGTTATAATGTTCTCTGTTATGTTTTTATAATAATATAATACCTAACTACTCATCAGGGATTTTGATAGCCACATTGTGGGTTCATTTATTTAGGCTAGACACATGAGAACAAATATACACAAGTGCAAAGCTTGAAGACATCAGAGCTGAGTGTGTGCTTTGCACAAAGCAAAAGCAAAACTAAGACTGGCTCAAATCACACACTTCTTTTCTAGTCTTGTCGTGCTGCTACTCTTTAAAGGCATATTACATTCCCCTTAATCAGTAATGCTGCCTCACCCCTTTCCTCCTTCCCGATCTTTGCTAAACGCTTTGTAAATTGAGCATTTAATACACTGTCCTGCCTTTTCTGAGGAAGATCTGTGTCGAGGCCACATCATATCCCCATGATGGCCTCTCTAACTGCAGCTCACTAATCTTACTTTACCAGTCCTCACATTCACACACAGACAAAGTAAACTTAATTTAGACCGAACTTCATTCCTTTTTACTCCAGCTCCACCTAATATCACACTATTTCAAACTCAAGTGCTATCTGTCTTTCCAAATTCTCTGTGCACCTTGATAGTCATCTCGAATATCACTCATTACTTCCCACATCTCTGCCAAGTTAGTTTAAACTTTTCCAAATAGCATGAGCAAGGAACATTTGTAAAAGTCACTTATAAATCTAAATAGGGAGAGATCCTGTTGAATTGACATACATTGTGATTTCCTACATCATTTTAATCATAGCTGCATAAAATTTACACTTAGTCATGTAAATTTAAAATCACACCGTGTTCTCTCACTGCTTTGAGAGATATCTCAAATTGTCACTTTTCTTTTCAGTCTTCCATAAGTGTTCAGAACCAGTTGGCCCAATGATGGATTGCTGGGAATTAATTTTCCAGGTTAAAGATTTCAGCATTTTGAATGAATAGCCTTGCACTCTCTGAAGGGGAGAATTACTTGCTGAGTCTGGAAGACATTTTAAGAAACTTTGAGTTGATTAGTCCATTTTGTTTCTGTAATTCTCAGAATTACAGTAAGCAACAAAAGTTCTGGATGTCTCATTTTTTTTCTGATTAAGTCCACAAGAAATTGCACCCAGCAATGAAGTCAGAAAACTCTGCCAAGAAATATACATAATATATATTATCTAAATGAGGTGAAACATAATTTAGTCATGTGTAGGTTGATATAGAGAAGAATGATGGGTAGTATTTTGTTCTCTTCGAAAGCATTTAAAACGGATTTAAGTATTTCCACACCTACAACCAAGATAATGCAGCACTCAGTGTGCTGTCATAGTAAGGCAATCATTGCTACTGTGGAAGATATCAAACGTCCAGGTATTTTAATAGTTCATAAATCCATTCTCCAGAAAACCAAATACTAAGATGCAGTGGCTAGCACTGTGCTGCAAAACTGAGAGCAAAAAGCAGGAACACTATTATTTGCCTCTTAATTACTTTAAAATTATCACATTAGAGGCCAAAATCGCATCTTTACACTTTCTTTAGAATCACTCAAAAGGCTATTCAGCCCATAGAGTCTGCACGGGCTAAAAAAAAATGAAAAAATAAAATAAACTGGCCATTTTAATCCTACATTCTAGCACCGGGTCTGCAGTCTTGCATGTTACACTACTTCAGATGCAGATCCAGGTACCTTTTAAATGAGTTGAGCATTTCAGTCACAACCATCAACTTAGGTGGTGAATTCCACTCAGCTGCTAGTCTCTGAGTGAAAACATTTTTTCTCATTCCCTCTCTAATCCTTCTGCCAGTCATCGTAAATCTATGGCCCCTGGTTCTTGACCCCTTGGCTAGGAGCAATAAAGTTTAAAGTTTGTAAAATTTATTTTATTGGTGGCACAAGTAGGCTTACATTAACACTGCAATGAAGTTACTGCAAAAATCCCCCTGTTGCCACACTCCGGCAATGTTTGGTTGCACTGAGAAAGAGTTTAGCATGGTCAAGGACCTAACCAGCATGTCTTTTGGACTGTGAGAGGAAACTGGAGCACCCAGAAGAGCCCATGCAGACACGTGGAGAACATGTAGGCTCCACCCAGACGGTGACCGAAGCTGGGAATCGAGCCCAGGTCCCTGGTGCTGTGAGGCAGCAGTGCTAACCATGGTGCCATCATGCCCAAAAAGGATAAAGGAAAGCTTGGCCATTACACATCCTATTTCATTAAATGAAAGATTCAGCATCCAATCGACTTCTAATAAATTTAAGTAGATTGGGGACGGCACAGTGGCAGGGCTCCAGGTTCAATTCCAGCCTCAGGTGATGTTCTGTGTGGAGTTTGCACTTTGTCCCTGTGTCTGTGTGGGTTTCCTCCGCTGCTCCAATTTCCTCCCACAGTCAAAGATGTGCGGGTTAGATTGATTGGCCATTTTAAGTTGCCCCTTAGTGTTAGGGGACTAGCAAGTTAAATATGTGGGGTTACAGGAATTGGACCTGAGCGAGATTGTGGTCGGTACAGACTTAATGGGCTGAATGTCCTCCTTCTGTACTGTACTGATTTTATGCAATTATTTATTCATTTACAGTAAATATTAAAGTATCAAAATTTCATTTCATAATGAGCAGCTATTCATGTTTGATGAATTTGTAGCAATTTTGTGATCATGTCAATTTATTAGCATGCAAGGAACAATTGCTGAAGGGACTTCCATGGAAATTATATCTATAACTAATAGAATGTCCCATATACAAGCATCACCTTCCCTGGGTATGTCCTGTCACATCAGCAGGGCAGACCTAGAATGGTTGGGGGGGGGGGGGGGTGGTGGTAGGTTTTGCAAGGTTGGGGGAGACAGTTGGAGGGGGGGGCACAGTCATACATAGTCATGAGGAAGTTGCTTTGGGATCCTCAACATCCACTCTGGATTCTATAGAATCTCATAGCATTCAGCTAAAATGGCAAGGAAAGATCTTGCTGATCACCACACGCTACCTCTAGGAGTCAACTCGATGAAGGTACAACTCAGGACTTCTTGCATGCCAAGTAGCACCACAATCAATAGTCAGGGTGAAGTGATTCCAAGAACAACACATCCAATTATTAATGGTGGTGGATATGTAAATAAATGGCTGGAAGAGATGGATCCACAAACATTCCCGTCCTGTGGCACAGTGGTTAGCACTGCTGCCTCTCAGCACCAGGAATCTGGGTCCAATTCCTGGCTTGGAACTTGCACATTCTGTCCATGTCTGCATGGGTTTTTCTTCAGATACTTTGGTTTCCTCCCACAGTGTGAAAGATGTGCTTCTAAGGTGCGTTGAGCCAAACAGACATCAGAGTGTGATAACTAGGGGAATTTCACAGTAACTTCACTGTAGTGTTAATATAAACCTTACTTGTGACTAATAAATAAACTTTACTTTTACTTTTACCCTTCACATCAGTGCAAAATATAATCTTCATCCAGAACTGCTGAGTGGATGATCCACCCTGGAGCTCCCCTGGAGGTTGCCAGGAGCACAGATGCCAATCTTCAGTCAATTCAATTTACTTCATATTCTATTAAGGGATACTTGGCTGAGGCACAGATGTTGCAAACAATACAAGCTCTGACAATATTCCAGCAATAGTACTGCAGACTGGGAACGAATGCTCCAGAACTCATTACATACCTAGAAAGTTGTTTCATTCCAGCTACAACACTGGCATCTACTCGACGATGTGGAAAATTGTCCAGGCACGTCCCTTATAAAGAGCAGGACAAATCCAATGCAGCCAATTACTGCCCCATGAAAGTATTCTAGTCCAGAGTGAAGTGATGGAAGGGGCCCTCAACAGCACTATTAAGCATCACTGTTTTGCAATAGCCTGCTCACTGATGCTCAATTGGGTTCTGTCAGAGTAACTCAGTTCCTGACTTCATTATTTGGCTCAAGGAAGATGGTTGTGGTCGTTGTAATTCAATCATCTTAGTTCCAGGATATCACTGAAGGAGTTACTCAGGTAATGTCCTGGGCCCAACCATCTTTGGTGCTTATTCTGTGATTTTCCATTATAAGGTCAGAAGGTGGAATCCACAATGTTCAGCATTATTGGCAACTTCTCAGAAATTGAAGCAGTCCATATTAAAATGCCATTAGACCTGGACAATATCCAGGCTTGAGCTAGATATTACACAAATTTGTATACACAAATGCCAGGCAATGACCATTTCCAGCAAGAGAGAATCTAACCATCGCCCCTTTATATTAAATGGCAACACCATTGCTAAATTCCCCACTGTCAACATTCTTGGGATTATCATTGACTAGAAACTGAACTGGACCAACCATATAAAATCAGTGATTACAGGCGCAGGTTAAAGGCTTGGAACTCTGTTGCAAGTAACTCACCTTCTGACTCCAGAAGATGCTTACAATTTACAAAGCATATGTCAGGAGCGCATGTGGGTGAGTGTAGCTTCAACTGCACTCAAGAAGCCCAACACCATCCAGGACAAAACAGCTCCTTGATTGACTAATGCTCCTTCCACAAACATTCACTCCCTCCACCACCAGTGAATTGTGGCAGCTATGTGTACCATTTACAACAGAGGTTGAAGAGAGCAGCTCACCATCACTTTCTCAAGGGTAATTAGGGATGGACAATAAATGCTGGTTTAGCCAGTGATGTCTACATTCTGTGAATTAATTTTTTAAAAAGTTAACGGATGTCATTTTTCTGAATAGTTATCATGATCTTGGAAGAATGGAAGAAAAACATTAAATTTAGACATCTGTCACTATTAAATTTTCATGCAGTTTCTCCTGGCACACAGGTGTATGATATAATCTATCGTAAAAAGCCTGCTCTATTTCCTCTACAAATGTCAACAATTCTGTCAGAGAAATTTAAAACAGTTGTCTTTGAAACTTGTCTATCACACGTAAGTGATATGAAAAAACAGCTTCTAGGAACTAAGGGTTGAGTTGTCCCAGTTCTGCGTGGGCTGCTTTATATATAAAAAAATAAATACTGATGTTCCCTTCTGCTAAAGAGTTAAGAGGATTACCTCCTCTATTAATGTTCCAAAGTGCCACAACCACCGCCTTTAGCACCTACAATGGCTGATTATCCATCCCTGAGGTTGCACCAATACTGTTTTCATTCCTGTTACTCTCAGAGTATGACGTGCTCCTTACAACAAATTACCTGCTGACAAGCTCTCCCAGGCTCACGGTCTTATCCCCATGCCAGTGGTGTAGCTGAGAAAGTCCCAGCCAAGGTTCAGTTGCATAGCTGCACCTGAGAGATGGATGAAAAGACATAGGTGGTGGAAGAGTAAACTTTCGTGGCCAATGTGGCAGATATCATTTGATGAGGCATTACAATAACCTGAGTCAATGCAGAATATCATGAGCAAGGTGCTACTATCCCTGGCTGTAACTTGAAGCTTTTCCAGTCTTAACTTTCTCCAGTATGCTTCTTCATTGCAATGTGTACAGCAATGGCTATAATTCCCATGGAAAATGCATAATATCTTTTTCAGTGTTGACAATCAGTTGGACAACTATCATAGTTACCATTTGCCTGACTACTGATTAACATATTCTCCAAGCAACAGCAATACTTGCTTTTCAAGAAGGCAGCTCAACAACACCTTCTCACAGGCAACCAGGGATGGTCAATAAATGCTGGCCAGGAAGTGACATCCATGTCCCATGAACAAATAGAAAAAATCCACTTTGTGTTTCATGGCAGGAACTCCTTATATTCACATCACATAAAGCCCTCTTTTTAATCCCTGACTGAGTTCTATAACACAAGCTAGGCTATTACATCTGAGGTCAACAGGTCCAAGTCCAGCCCTTCCCCACTCCCACAGAGTAAAAATCCAGCTGCTTGGAAAGTTTGTCCTGAGTCCAGTTTGGGAAGTGGGAATTTACTGACTCGAGAGCAAAAGTTCAGACTTTGATATTATTCGCATACTTAAAATCGGAAATAGAACTTGTTTAGGAAACTATTGACCAGACAGTATAATATTGGTGGTTAGAAAGATAATGGAATCATAATTCAAAGATGAAATAGAAAAACATTGAGAAACTGGAACACAATAAAGAGTGGTTACCATGCTCAACAGACCTTATTGAACTCTTTAAAGAATTAGCCTAAACAGTAGCAATCGATAATGCAGTAGATATATTAAATATTTTGATTTACAGGAATTAGTTAATGAGATATTGCATAGTAGACCCAAAACTAATATCAGCACATCTAATAGCAGGGGACAAGTAACAGGATGGATGGTAAAAGGCTACATGGCAGAGAAGGGGAAGTAGCTAGTCAGAGGTGTTCAGACTTGCAAAAGATGGGCAGTTACAGGGATCAGTGTTAGGGTAACTGTTATTTGCAACATAAAACTTGCAATTGTGGACTTAGGAATTTGAAGCAAAATATCAACATTAGTTGTCAGCACTAAATTGAAGGATATTTTTAAAATAATAATGAAATTAATGTTAATAATCTTGCAGTATCTTGCAAAATGGGCAAGTATTTGACCAATCCATATCGGCAAGTGTGAGTTGGTGCATTTTTGGAGAAAGAATACTTGCATCATAACTCAAAAAGAACCGAGGAGTAAAGGAGTCTCAGACTGCATATGTACAAATCATTATATGTAGCAGTGAAATGCAGATGAAGAAGGCTAATAAAAAAGCAACCAAGAAGAATTGTTGCACACTGTTCAGGTCTCAGGAGTGACCAGATACAGGTTTATAAGATTATGTGAGAATTTGATTGCCTCAACGGGGAGAAATTTTTACTTGTGTAGAGCACAAAACTAGATGTAATAAATATAAGGTAGCAACTAATAAATTCAATTGGGAATTGAAGAGAAACTTTCTTACTCAAAGATTGTTAAGAATGTGCAAGATATTATGACAGGAGTAGTTGAGGTGAATAGATAACATTGACAAAGTTAAGAGTATGTTCGGTATATATTTAAAGGAGAAAATCATGGAGATGATTCTCCCATCCCGTCGCACTAATTTTTTAGTGCAGCAGCCGGGAGATTCTTGCATTGGCCTATTCACGGGATTTGCGCATATATTCCCATCCCAATAATATCTCCCAACCCGAGGTTTTTGATGCTGATGCAACAACGCTCAAAATCAGCACAACAGATACTTGCATATGTTTATACACTTTATCATCTTATTAGCGGGTCCACAATAACAATCCCAGCCTTCATCAGAATGTCCCACCTCTCTGGTGTAATGTCATTCTGGCACAGTTTACAACTGCTATATAAAAGTTAGGGACTGGTGTAGCAGCATTGAACAGGAGTGAGGAGGTAGGTTTTCTGGAGCTGCAGCTCTTGGAGTGCTGGGGAGGTTGGAGGCAGGACCTGGAAGAGGAGGAGGGGAGTGTTGAGGGGCGAGGTAGAGGACCTGCCATATGAGGGGCCTGCGGACAGAGGTCAGGCGATGGCAGGTGCCAGCAGGACAGGGCAGCAAGGCAGACCTGGTAGCACTCCGCTTTACCTAGCTGCTGATATCCAGTGTGGAGGCTGCTCCCAACACCCTTTCACCACATCCCAGGAACCACTGCAGACCCCGAGAAACATCACAACAGGTTAATGGGCCTGGGCTGGCAGTGGTAGCGAGTCGTTGGTGACATGTTGTAAGGCATGCTGGGATCCTCTCGCTGATGCCACTCAAGTCTGACTCCTACCTAAATTAAAGCAAATTACTGCAGATGCTGGACTCTGAAACCAATAGAGAAAATGTTGGAAAATGTCAGCAGGTCTGGCAGTATCTGTAAGGAGAAAGAAGAGCTGACGTTTCAAGATGACCCTTTCTCAAAGCTAAAAAACATCGAAAGTGAGTGATATTTATACTGTAGAGTGATACTGAAAGTATCACATAGCACATCGTCTGCACCTTGATGCATAGGATCAGGAATATTCAGCTTATGAGGAGAGAATCTGTGACAGATTAGTCACAACTGTGAGGTGAAAATGACAGTTTATTGTGCTCTTAACATGAGTGACGAAGAAACCCCGAGTGCTAGTGACCTTCACATAGGCCCTCTACAACTTTCTAATTTTGTGTGACCTACTGCCACTTTTAGGTTCTCCTCTAGGATGCACATCAGAGATGGAGGAGTCCAGCTGCAATCTGTGTCCCAATTCCTGTGATGCCCTGGTCGTTGAAACGTGGGACCCCGAATGACTTCGGATAGCATTGTTTCTGTGCCACTCTGTCCATCCAGCTGGTCCTGAGGTGCCTCAGTATGAGGAGGCAGAGGAATTGGAAAATCTTGGGATGTCTGGAGTCTCTTTGGTGGAAGGCCCCAGCATCGCTCTAGCCCTTCATCTACCCTTGGGATACCCATAGACCCTGAGGACATTCTATGGGATAGTTGGGTTGAGCACAGAAGCTCCGCTGTTGCCTGACACTGCCGGTCTGGAGGTCCAGTTGCATTTGTCCCAGAGTCTGTGATCCTCAACCGTGGTCCTCTGAGGCTGGGCAAGATTTAGAGTCCCTCAGCTACGGATTCTGTGAGCGAGCCAAGCTCTAGATGCCCTCAGCATTAGCCTCTGAGACTGGGGTAAGTCATTGGGGCCCCCAGCCATGGCCTACTGTGTCTCCTGAATGCCAGCAGGATTCCCAGCCATGGCCAGCAGTATTTCCAACATGGCCCCAACATCCATGGCCATGGACCAACGTGCCTTCTGGATGCTGGTGACACCCTCGGCTGTGGCCTGTTGTGTTTGCAGGATGGCCTGCACCTTGTCACCCATAAGGATAGGCCCTGAGCCAGATTTTTCACTGCTGTCACCTCCTTTGCAATGTAGGCCTGGTTCCCACAGTATGGTGGCACTACCTCTTACAACAGCACTCTGTTGATGCCTCTAAACAGCCTTGCGGTCACAGTATGGTTGCTGACTGCCCTTCCACAACTGCCCGGGTTTCTGATACATCTCCCTCAGCTTTGGGACGAGCGAAACCTATGGCTGGCATTTGTCTTGGAGCCAGTTGATTCCTTGCCTCTGGCAGATTTCTGTGTGCCTAAGCCTCGGATGTGCCCACCTCCACCCAATGTGCATCAGCAGTTGTGATGTCCTCAGCAGTAAGTAACCCAGAAACCTTATACTAACATGCCCTGTCGTGATGACAGTCTCTGCATTGGTGGGTTGTGTGGTCGATGCCTGCGCCAAATCACTCATGTTGTCCTCAGAGTAATCTTCTGATTCTCCCTCCGAGATATCGCCAGAGATGTCTTGGGGAGTTTCTGCACGAGCAGCGGGAGAGCATCGACGCGTGAAGGGCCTGGTGCATCATGGACTAGGACTGTGACATATGTTAGGGGAAAGGAGGGAAACAGGGGAAAGGAGGGAAAACAGCCTGCACTTTCTTCAAAGAAGATTTAAGAAGAGGGCTAAGCTGATGTTGAACACCGACTTAGTTGTTGGTTACCACACTTGATGTTGATTCTCCCCCTGCCAGCTCCAGGCACGTTGCTTGCAGATCATCAGCTGCTGCAGCTCAGACACAGCACCATCAGTCTGACCTCTCTCTTGCTGGTTGTGTGCATTTTTCTCCTATGAGTATATAAGCAGGATTGAAAGCATGGATATACTGAAGTACATGGGATGTCATGTATGTCTGAGGTTTGGAGGTTGTGTTGGCCGTTTCAGGAAAGACAGGCTGTTGATTGGGGTGGAAGGGGAAAGGGTTGGGAGGAGGGGGTTGGGCTGCTGTTGGATGTGCTTCAGGTGTCTGAGGAAGGTTTGACATTGTTAGTTCAGCACATGTGCAGGTTTCAGGATGGGATGCACACTCACCCTTGCTGTCCGAAGAAGGTCATTCAGTTTCTTCTGATTCTGCTTCCTTCACTGAGGTGTGAAGGTTCTGGCATCAATTGTAGCTGCCACCTCCCCCCACAATGCCTTTACAGCGCTACCCCTTGGGTGACAGCCCTGAGTGAGGAACCACAGCTGGCGCCTCTCTTCCACTGTGTTCAGCGAGCAGCATCTTCCTGGCGTGACTGGCTGTCTGTTCATTACTGTAGCTTATAAACAGCTGTTGCTTGTAGGGGAGTGCAGGTGCAGTCAATTTGGGCCAGTCATAGGCTGGTTAACAAAGATTCCTTGTGAGAAATCTAAAGGGGTTCTGGTTTCAATAGAGGATGAACCATCTCCCAGGCTGCAGATTGGATCTTGTTCAACAAGATACATTTGTCCTGGGGATGCAGTGCTCAAGGCTCTCAAACAACAAGAGGGAATGCTCTTAGGTAGGGGTTGTGAATGGCAGTTCAGCATATTTGTATGCAAGGCAATAGTGAGGCCATGTGTAACTTGGTGGGGAGATAGAGGGTAGGGGAGGATGGTGGGGGAGGGGGGGAATGGGAAGGAGGGATGGGGAGGCCAGCAATATCCATGGGGGACTGGGAGGCTTAGAGGCCAGTGGTGTCAGTGAGGGATGCAGAATGTGAAAGTGAGAGACCAATGATGAGGCCAGCAATATCTGTGGAGGAGTTGAGGCTAGTGATTTCAATGCTGGAAGGACTCGGTTAGTGATCTCCCAGAGATGTGCACAAGGCTCTTCAGCGAATAGACCCCAACTCCTATAGGCCCATGAGTGATAATCTCAGTCATGGTCTCTGCAGTGCACAGAGTGGAAATTTCATTTCAGGAAATATGCTGAAAAAAAAATGTGATTTACTCCTGTTTTCACGTGAATTTGACATTTTTAGGCAGAATTCAGCCCATATAAGGATATATACCAATAAGGTTTCATCAAATCATAGATCTTGGAATCCCTACAGTGCAGAAGGATCCATTCAGCCCATCCAGGCTGTAGCAACCACAATCCCGTCCAGGCCCTATTCCTGTAATCTCATGTATTTACCCTGCTAATTCTCCTGAAGCTAAGGGGCAATTTAACATGGCCAATCAATCTAACTTGCAAGGAAACCCACAAAGAGGAGTAGAAGGAGCTAGTCCAGGGTATAAACATTGATATAGACCAGTTGGACCTAGTGAACTGTTTCAGTGCATTAGATGCCACATAGGGTCTGAGTTTAATGCTATTGTAGGTATCATAATGAAAAATATCTCTTAGTACTGTACATTACTATTCAAAATGCTATTGAATGCCTGTGAGGCAGCTGCAAGCATCATGAACAGTGAGCACAATTCTTTTTGCCACTGACTGTAAAAATTGGGTTCAAATGGCAACAATATGACATTTGTTAACAATATGAAAATAATTTAACATACAATATATTGAAGAATCAGGACAGAATATGACTTCAAAATGGAGAATGAATGTTGCTCACATCGTGATATAGCTATCACTTGGTCTCGACTCTCTGTGAGAAAGATCGACTGGTTACATATTATACTTAACAGATCAGGCCCATGTTTTATTGAAAGCTCATTATAAGTGCCACTTTCATGCATCTTTGTGTGTTATACATTGATTCATGGAGCATCAGCCCTGCCATCTTAGTAGAATTCAAAATATCACCAAATGGAACCTGCTCTTTTATTCTGGCTGGTTTTATCCTTTTCAAACTATTTTTCCATTTCTTTTTTGGTGTTTCAATGTTGCAACAAAATCTGGTTAAAATTCAACCATATTGTACTTATTGTTTATTATTAATAAAATACATGCTTGTTTTTTTTGAAATTGAATTATGTGCATCAGAATTTACTAGACAGCATGAGATTCTGCTGATACAGCCCGAGGGTGCCGATAGCAGTCAGCAAGAATTATAATATACTGTTTTCTCACCTAGACAAATGGGCCTATAAATTGATTATGGTACATTTTCAGGTGCAGAGGTTACAGTTGATAACCTGGCCTGAGTCAGGCAACATGTTAACTTGGTGCTGCCTTTACATTTGCCTCATTGCTGGTCCAAATGGTGCATGTGCTGTTAGCCGCTGGAATGATCTGGAGTGGGCCGAACAGCCTGCACAGATGTCATGTGACACAGCTCGCTAGCTTCTCTTAAAGGCAGTCTCTCCATTCCCATCAATCATTTGGAAGCTGCATTTAGTAGAAGAGATCAACTGCTGATAGCTTCCACCGACACTCGCTGCGTGTACAAGAATAGAATGCAGGAAAGGAAGAGGGATCCTAGGTTCATATACTCGGTGCTTTAGGTGAGTTTAGTATAAACAGAATTCTCCCAGCTACAATGTACCCAGGAGAAAGAGAGACCACTATGGCACTGATGAAGAAGCTAGATTTGACTCTTGCAGTCAGAAGACCTGGTGTGAGGCTTGGTGGGAAGTTGGGAGGGAATGTTTGGGGATGAGGGTTCGTTGGTGGATGGTAGCATCAGTACTCCATCAACTATTTTCAACCAATCCCCCTCATCCCCAGCTCTCCATGACCATGATCACATGGTAGTCACAGCTATAGTGGCTCTCTGTCTAATGCCTTCAGAGGGCACTTCAATTCTGAGTTTTCCATCTCTCCGACATGCATTGGCAGCACCTGTCATGTACGGTATCTCAGGGCAGGAAGGTCTCCTCTTTATTGTGTAGCTTTGGAGACTCACCTGCTATCCTTAATCAGATGGCAAGAGCTGTCTGCTGCTGCTAACTGGCCAGCTCATACAACAATTCTATCAGTTGTCAGGCATCAATGTGATGTCGGATCGGGACTGGAAAATATGCCTGATGTTGATGCCAGAGCTAAAATCCAGCATACCTTACTTATCTTATTTGTGTCAGGTCTCCAGTATTGCCACTATTTCATAATTCCATGTGGCTGCTTATCTTGTCTGCAGCTCATTAATCTTATTTATCACACCCATTATAGTCTGCCCCATATTTAAAAAAAATCATTCACGGGATGTGGGTGGCTCGGGCTAGGCCAGCATTTATTGCCCATTCCTAAGGACATTGAAGAGTAAACAATGTTGCTGAGGGTCTGGAGTCACATAAAGGCTATACCAGGTATGGACAACATATTTCTTTCCCTTAAGAACATGAGTGAGTCAAGTGGGTTTTTATGACAATTGACAAGGGTTTCATGATCATCATTAGACTTTTAATTCCAGGTTTGTTATTTAGTTATTGCCCCTAATCTGATCCTTTCTATTTATGAAGCACTCTTTGTTGTAATGCTGCCGCTGTCTTTTGCAGTCAAGATCTTCCATCTCAACACCATCAGCAAATCTCTAATTAATTACTCTGATCACTGATCTATTTATTTATGTTTGCTCCTTGGTTTAAGTTACTTTACACTTCCTTCTCCTCCAGCCCTGAATTTCCACTCTTGACAAATTGCCGTCCTCATTTTGTTCAGCAAGCCTCTCCATTTAGCCATTCCACATAACTCAGCTCGATTCTCATTGTCTGAAAACTGTTAAAAAAAAAATGACTGGGGTGCAAATCCTGGGCATAGTGCTTGCTCAGAACTTGTATTCATCTACTCAGCTCCATTTACAAGTACATTCAGTAGGTTCTAGACTGCAAAAGCAAGATTGCAACATGTTAAGCTCCTGGAACAGATTTAAAGGCGAGTGCTTAATTACACACGTGCAGAGAACACACAGCTCAGGCCAATGCTCACAATTTGCTGCTTCCAATACAATTTGTGTTTCATGTGGATAAGTGTCAAAATTAACATTGTGTCTGACAGTACCACTGAGGCTTTCTATTACTCGCACTTTCTGCATCAGTCATCCATTCTCTATCCTGTCAGTGCCATTTACAGTAAATTGCATTATTCAGAGAACTAAAATGCACTTCTTCAGTGTAGAGCAAAATCAGCACTTAAAGGATGGACATAATTTTAATTTGTTTTGTGTGACTGGTGAGATTTATTTAAATTCTTGCAGCAATGCTTCATGTTCATAGTGGTCATTCGTGGAGGCCTCTCTCTTCATGAAGTAACTTGCTCCTCTGAGTGACAAGGTTTGGGAAGGTCATGTGACCTGTTTGGCCAACTGGGCCAAGGCACGCGAATTCTGAGCTGAATGCAGAAACTCCTGGACAGTCTACGATTTGGAGTCAAATGAATCAGTTGCAAAATTCCTGCTGTCTGCAAATAGTTATAATAATTAATAAGTAATTTGGTTATTACTCCAGTTGGTGGTCACCACTCCTTCTACTGTATTTCACCCTACCTTGCCCCATGCTTGATATGGAGTGCTGTCTCTCAGCTTTATAACTAATTGACTCTGTTTCATGGAGAGAGATGTCTACAGCCCTTCATGCAATGGGGCTAATTAACAATTACCAATGTCCGATGCCCTTACAGATGAAGGAAGAAAATGTTCTCCCAATTAATCTTTCCATTGGTGTTTAGTGGAGGCAACAAGGATCTTTCCCGCTGATAAGAGCCCCTTGTGGGAAGACTGCCAAATTAAGTGCCAAATCAAACACATACCTAGGCAGTGATGGGCCTTTCCAGGGATTAAGGATCACTGACTTGCTTTGAACAAAAAACAGCCCTACCTCCTTAACAGAATCTTGCCTGTTTCCACCCCATTGCCAGCAAAAATGGAGAATTTGATACTTAGTAAAAACTGCATCACTCAGTGGGATCAGAGAATCCTAGTCATGGGTGAGATGGGAAGTTTTTGTCAAAAGTGTGCCGCCGGAATTGTCCAGTCCTTCGCACCTTGTTGCCACTGCCAGTCAAATCTCTGTTCACTGCAGC
Organism: Sphyrna mokarran; assembly: GCA_024679065.1. NCBI lineage: Eukaryota > Metazoa > Chordata > Chondrichthyes > Carcharhiniformes > Carcharhinidae > Sphyrna > Sphyrna mokarran. Next base: position 63,469,650 of record JAGIQG010000011.1, on the reverse strand, counting down.
GAGACCGGATAATCCCAGCTATTGGCAAGGTTGGAAAATCCAGCCATACATTTTGCCCACTTAATGGCCTCAATTGGTGGTGGGAAAGCCCTCCACAGGTCCTCCTGCCAAGGATTTAAAAGAGGCATTGGTAGGAAAACAATGGAGTCCTCACACTGCCACCCAATTAAATTCTCTACCAATCATCAAATTCACCACTGGGGAGGGGAGTAAATTCTGCCCTTCGATACTAAGCTGAATTCCATAACTCTAGTATGTCAGCTGTGTGTTGCACAATACTGAGACCATCAGTCAAGCTGCTTTATATCACAGGTCTGTTATTCCTTGGCTGGAAATGCTCTGCATGAACAGACCATTTTGAGTGAAGAATTCTAATGTGCAAGTTTCGTACAATTTTAAAAGATTGCAAGATGTTTTGAACAGACTGTTCAGGCTGTATTATTATATTCATTACATTTGTGTCACTGAGGTAATGCAAGGAAATCTTTACCTGGAACTGTGAATATTCACATTCCTTATCAATTAACTAAAACATTTCAAAATCTAAATGATTGCCAGCCGGATTAATGCAGTCTGTTCTCATATTCACTTCGAAAAGTGCAAAGTACCAGCAGCACCTAAGCTTATAACGTAATGTCTTGCAGTACAAATTTATTTGATTTTTTTTTATACCTACACTTTAAATCCTGTTGAGACTTGACAATTAAAGGGACCATGCATTCAGCACCCAAGTTATTCCCAGCACATTACACTTTTACATTATTACAAAAGTAAAACAAATCTTTTGCTGACCACAGAGTTATTTTCCTTGAGGGTCTACTATTTATAAAGTAAGTTGTGCTTATTTCATTATGAAGCAGTTGTATTAATTGGAAAACATAAACATTTTTAAAACATTTTTAATAACATTAATTATTTTCTTTGGATTATTTATGTTGCTAACTAAAATATATTTATACATTTTATAACGTGTTTAAACAAAGGAAGGTGTGATTTGGAACAGTGCAATGGGGAAAAATACTATTTATTCAAGGGAAATATAGGAAATCAGGCTGAATAAATACTCACTGGGTAATATAAATGCATTTAAGGCACAGTTGTGTGAGAATTTGTTTGAATTATAATAGATTATTAGGGAGAAAATACAAGATCCCCTTTTTTGCCAACATAACCTTGGGCTGAAAAAGGTGATGAAGGGAGTAAATGTAATGCTGCCAGATTCATAGAAAATTAGAAATCATAGGCAATTTATTTCACAGAGGAAGCCTTTCAACTCTTCATGTGCTTGCCAGCTCTAAATGTGTGTTCATGATAGCAGGGACTTGTCCAACTATGATATAAAATACTGTAACATTATGAGTTTTTTGAATTAAAAAGGAATGCCTTAACATTGGGACCCATTTTAATGTCAATAATGAAAAATTATCATGATCAACATTAGTATCCTTCTGTTTTTGTCAATTGCATTCAAAATTTTTACAAATAACTGAAGATAGATGGATGACACTGTGACAAAATGGTTTGCGCTGCTGTCTCACAGTGTCAAGGATCCAGGTTCAATTCCTGGCTTGGGTCGCTGTCTGAGGAATTTGCATATTCTCCAGTGTCTTTGTGGATTTCCTCTAGGTGCTCTGGTTTCCTCTCACATTCAAAAAGACACGCTAGTTAGGTGCATTGGCCATGCTAAATTCTTCCTCAGTGCCCGAACAGGTGCCAGAGTGTGGCAACTACGGGATTTTCACAGTAATTCCACTGCAGTGTTAATGATTAATAAATAAACATGGAACATAGAACATAGAACATTACAGCTCAGTACAGGCCCTTCGGCCCTCAATGTTGCACCAACCAGTAGAATCAATCTAATGACCCTCTAACTTAAACTTATCCAATGTTATCCATATGCTTATCCACTGACCATTTGAACACCCTTAGAATTGGTGAGTCCACAACTGCTGTAGGCAGGGCATTCCATGCCCTTACTATCCTCTGAGTAAAGAACGCACCTTTGACATCCGTCCGATAACTACCATCCCTTAATTTAAAGCTACGTCCCCTCATGTTAGCCATCACCATCCGAGGAAAAGGACTGTCACTGTCCACCTTATCTAATCCTCTGATCATCTTGTATGCCTCAATTAGGTCACCTCTTAACCTTCTTCTCTCTAATGAAAATAATTTCAAGTCCATCAGCCTTTCCTGTTAAGACCTTCCCACCATACCAGGGAACGTCCTGGTAAACCTCCTCTGCACCCTTTCCAATGCCTCCATATCTTTCTTATAATGCAGTGACCAGAACTGTAAGCAATACTCCAAGTGCGGCCGCACCAGAGTTTTGTACAGTTGCAACATGACCTCACGGATCCTAAATTCAACCCCTTTACCAATATAAGCTAACACACTGTACACCTTCTTAACAACCTTATCAACCTGGGTGCCAACTTTCAGGGAGCTATGCACATGTACGCCAAGATCTCTCTGCTCATCACCGCTACCAAGAGTCTTTCCATTAGCCTTATATTCTGTACTCCTGTTACTCTTACCAAACCCTTACCTCACACTTTTCCGCATTAAACTCCATTTGCCATCTCTCAGCCCAACTCTGCAGCTTATCAATGTCCCTCTGCAAACTGTAACATCCATCCTCACTGTCTACAACTCCTCTGGCTTTGGTGTCATCAGCAAATTTACTAATCCATCCTTCTACATCCTCATCTAGGTCACTTATAAAAATGACAAACAGCAGTGGCCCCAAAGCAGATTCCTGAGGTACATCACTTGTAACTGAATTCCAGGTTGAAATTTTTGACAGGCAGGTTGTGGCAGGTGAGAACCTAGAACCTAGAAGAGGTTGTGTTAGACAGGTTAATGGGGCTAAAGGTAGACAAGTCCCCTGGTCATGATGGAATGCATCCCAGGTACTAAAAGAGCTGGCAGGAGAAATAGTAAATGCACTATCAAAATCCACTGGATTCTGAGGTTGGTTCCCACAGATTGGAAAACAGCAATGTGACGTTACTGTTTAAAAAAAGAATTGGACAAAAGGCAGGTACCTATAGGCTGGTTAGATTAAATTCTGTAGTAGGGAAAATGCTTGAATCTATCATCAAAAAAGAAATAGTGAAACATCTGGATATAAATTGTCTCATTGGTAAGACGCAGCATGAGTTCATGAAGAGCAGGTCATGTTTGACTAATTTGGTGAAATTCTTCGAGAACATTACATGTACAGTGAACAATGGGGAGCCTGTGGATGTGGTGTATCTGGATTTCCAGAAGGCATTTGACAAGATGACGCACCAAAGACTGCTAAATAAGCTAAAGGTGCAGAGTCTTACAGATAATGTATTAACATGGAGAGACAATTAGTTAACTAACAGAAAGCAAAGAGTGGGGTGGGGGGTAAATGGGTGTTTTCTGGTTGGCGATCAGTTACTAGTGGTGTGCCTCAGGGATTTGTTTGGGACCGCAGTTGATTACGAATTACATTAGATGATTTGGAGTTTGGGACCAAGTGCAGCGTGTCAAAATTCACGGATGACACTAGGATAGAAAAGCAAAGCGTGCAGAGGACACTGGAAGTTTGCAAAGGGATATAGATAATCTAAGTGAGTGGGCGAGAGTCTGGCAGATGGCGTACAATGTTGATAAATGTGAGGTCATCCATTTTGGTAGGAATAATAGCAAAATGGACTATTATTTAAATGGTAAAAAATTGCAGCATGCTGCTGTGCAGAGGGACCTGGGTGTCCTTATGCAGGAATCTCAAGGAATTGATTTGCAGGTGCAGCAGGTAATTAATAAGGCAAATGGAATTTTGGGCTTCATTGCTAGAGAGATGGAGTTTAAAACTAGCGAGGTTATGTTGCAGTTGTATATGGTGTTGGTGAGACGACATCTGGAATACTGTGTATAGTTTTGATTTCGTTACTTGAGAAAGGATACATTGGCACTGGAGGGGGTGCAGAGGAGATTCACTAGGTTGATTCTGAAGTTGAGAAGATTGGTTTGTGAGAAGACATTGAGTAGACTGGGTTTATACTCAATAGATTTCAAAAGAATGATGGAAATCTTATAGAAACATATAAGGTTATGAAAGGAATAGATAAGATAGAAACAGGGAAGTTGTTTCTGCTAGTGGGTGAAACTAGAACTTGGGGGCATAGTCTCGAAATAAGGGGAAGCAGATTTAGGACTGAGTTGAGGAGGAACTTCTCCACACAAAGGGTTGTGAATCTGTGGAATTTCCTGCCCAGTGAAGCAGTTGCGGTTTGAATGTTTTTAAGGCAAGGATAGATAAATTTTTGAACAATAAAGGAATTCAGGGTTATGTGAGCAGGCGGGTAAGTGGAGCTGAGTTCACGAGAAGGTCAGCCATGATCGTATTGAATGGTGGAGCAGGCTTGAGGGGCCAGATGGCCTATTCCTGCTCCTAGTTCTTATGTTCTTATAACACCATCCATCAGGTGCAGCCAACATTGTCTGCCTGATACACTGAAGAAAAGGATGTTCAAATGCATGGTACATTGGAGAGACCATGCAGACACTAGGACAACAGATGAATGAACAATGCTCAACAATCTCCAGGCAGTAGTGCTCTTTCCCTGTTGGAGAACACTACAGCAGTCATGGGCATTCGGCCTCTGATCTTCAGGTAAGTGTTCGCCAAGGTGGCCTTTATGACACATGACAATGCAGAGTCACTGAACAGAAACTGATAGCCAAGTTCCGCACATGTGAGGACGGCTTCAACCAGGATCTTGGGTTCATGTCACACTATCTGAAACACCCACAACTCACTTGGGCTTGCAAAATCTCACTAATTTTCCTGCTGGAGACAATACACATCTCTTTAACAGTGCTTAACCCTCTCTCCACTCACATTGTCTGTATTTTTAAGGCATGGTTATCTGTAAAAACTCCCATTCCAACCAATATCTTGTAAATTAAGTTTGGGTTTTTCTATGCTCTGTCAGTGAACATAACTCCTCACTCACTTGAAGGAGTGGCACTTTGTGATACCAGATAAACCTGTTGGACTTTAACCTGGTTACATGTGTAGTTTGGCTTTGAACAACTGCTCAGGGCACCTGAGTAGAAAAATTAGTCAGACAACTAAATCATAGAATCTGGGGGAGATGGCACCATAATGAGAGGTGTCCTGGGACAAGCAACAGTGAGTGGGACAGAGAGAGAGAGAGAGACAGGACTGAGGAAGGAGCCATGGTAGAATGAAACCAATGGTTGACCACCAGAGAGAGAAACAAATGGGTAGAGAAACTACTGGGGAGAGAAACCACTGGAAAGAGGAGAAAAGAGGCTGTAAGCCATAAAAAAAGCTGCAGTTGGCAGGCTCCTGGGAGAAGTCCTGGAAAATTGAAAAAGGCAGTGAAAGATTGGTGACTCCATGCTGTTGGGGCAAAGGTATCTCTTTGGAGCAGTAGTGTTTTGCTCAATGTGGCTGAAGAGCTTAAGTTGTGCTCATGAATTAATGCTGGAATGCCGACTGGAGAATCTAGGGGACAGAGTCTCAGGTGTCGAGAGTGAAAACCTGGGAGTTGAGCAATTGTTGAGGAAGTCCAAGCTTCTTTTGAAGAAATTCAGGGGCTATGGAGGATATTTTATGGCCTTGTTTGAATGAGACCGGAAACTCATGCTTGATGTCAACTGTCTTTTACGTCATCTGCCCCTTACTCACATCGATTCTGTGGTGAGCAGGGTGATAGAATTCTAGTGTATATCTTCAAAACTGAAGACTGGAAATCTCTTGAGAGGAAGACAGAATTTTAACAAGATTGTGAAAATCATAGTAGATGCTGATGTTTGGGTAGGTAGCTGAAATCATGGTATCTGTCTCGGTTGAAAGTGTCATTTATTGTGTAGTGTAATGTGTTTGACCATCATTTGCTTATTAATTTGCATGTCCTCATGGTAATTCTAAATATTAAAGTATAAGGTAGATATTTTAAATTGTTTTATTTTTCTGATAGTTTATCATAAAGTTTATTTTGTTTGATTAAACACATAAAAGTTGTAGCTTTATTTGATTGAATACCTGCATCTCATACTTTGTCTACTTCAAAAAAAACATTACTGGTCAACAGCAGGATTATACTAAAAACTTGGAGTCTGATCCAGGATCATAACAAAGTTAGTACATTGGAACTCTCCAACTCAAAGACTTTTGGAAAGGGTCACAGACACAGGGAAATTCCAGGACAACTCCAATGTAGTTTAGCACATCAGGACTTCCTCAGATCCCAAGTCTCAGCACTGATTGGACATCAGTCTCTGAAGATTTGTGGCCAGATGATGAAAGATATATTGCATCTTTCTGAAATTCTGTTGGCAAGATTTTATTACTGAGGGGCACCTTGAGATTCAATTGGATATATGAAATAAAAACAGGTCATTTAGCTCAATGAGTCCAGACTGGCATTTATGCTCCCTGAGCCGCTGCCCATCTTTCTTTATGTAATGTCACTCTTGTTTCAACTTCCCCTTATTTTTACTTCTCATCTTCCCTTCTTTAACCTTGATCATTTTTTTGTACATTGGGTTACAAAGGAGCCCCACACCCTTCAATGAGCTCCATTCCCTTTGTCTATGGCTTCTTAAAAAGACAAAGAATACATAATGAAGCTTGGCTGATGTTCAGATATCCATTAGAGTAGTGAAACAGCTACACCACATTGAAAGCATTGATTGATTGACATTTCTGACTCCCTGATCTATTTTGCCAATTTTACAATGTTTATATACAATGATAAAGATGTTTCGAGCACACGTGGTTCTACTATTGATACTTTAAAGATTCTGAATGATTGACACTTTCATTGGGCTGCAGTGAAAGTAATTTTAAGCAAGTGGAACATTATGAATGAATGATTGTTTTTACTGTTTATTTAATAGATACTATTGTCACTATAGGATTAATTGGTTATAAAGTGTGTATAGTGGGTGAATAGGAATGGAGATGCCATATCTTGGTAAGGAGGATATGATGGGGCCAAGGGAATGGATAAAGTGAGGCATGGATTGGTACTGGAGTGTGTAAGAGACGATGAGGATTGGGTGGAGGGCATACCTCATCATGGAATGTATAAGAGGCCATGGGAGTAGGTGGGGGAATGAGGTTGCTGGATGGAGCATGAGAATGCATGGTGTGTGCACAGCGAAGGCTGGGATCCTTACTAATTTTAGTATAATTGTAATGCAGTCCCAGATCACAGAAGTGCATTTTAACTAGCCCATCTTATCACCTGGCAGCCCCTGCAACTGCCTCTGAACACTTTCCAGGTATTGGGTCTGACAATTGTCAGCAACCCACACCCAATTTGCCCTGCTTTACCTTAAATGAGCTTACTTATTTATTTGATTAGTGAAATACTTATTTGCAATTATACGTATTTCATGAGATAATCTACATATATTATAAAGTAGTTTTCAGTTTCCGAGGCTTAATTTAAACCACTGCCCTAGTTTAGGGAAATACCTTAAATCTCATGGGAAGCATGGTAGCACAATGGTTAGCACTGCTGCCTCATAGCACCAGAGCCTCATGTTCTATTCCAGCCTTGGGTCATCGTCTGTGTGGAGTTTGTGCGTTCTCCCCGTGTCTCCAGTTTCCTCCCACAGTCCGAAGATGTGCAGGTTAGGTGTATCACCCATGCTAAATTGCCTCTTAGTGTCAGGGGTATAAGCAGGGTAAAAGCATAGGGTTATGGGGATGGACCTAGGTGGGATTGTTGTAAGTGCAGGCTCACGAGGCCGAGTGGCTGCTTTCTGCACTGTAGGGATTCTATGATTCTCTTGGTGGTTCTGTGAAACCATCTCTAACACTTTTTTTTGAGGAAGGCACTATGAAAGGCACTGGTCCCTCCCTCTCTCTCTCTCTGCTTAGCTGCAATATTGATTTGTCAGATCAGATCTGTGCTGCTCTCCCACTCTCTGCTTCATTCTCCAGCCCTTGTGCTGATACCTGTGATCAGGTCCCGGCTGTTCCCCCATTCTCTCTTTTCATAGAAATCATAGAAGGAGGCCATTCAGCCCATCGAGTCTGCACCGACAACAATCCCACCCAGGCCCTATTCCCGTAACTCCACATAATTACCCTGCTAATCCTTCTAACCTACTCATCCCAGGACATTGAGTGACAATTTAGCATGGCCAATTTACCTACCCCACATGTTTGGATTGCGGGAGGATATTGGAGCATCCAAAGGAAATCCAGGCAAATGTAGGGAGAAAGTGCAACTCCACACAGACAGTGACGCAAGCCAAGAATCAAAACCTGGTCCCTGGGGCTGTGAGGCAGCACTGCTTAATCCACTATGTTACTGTGCCACCCAACAGTATTCTGCCAATACTGTTGGTGCCATAGTCCACTTGCTGTCAGCTCCTCTGTAAGACTGGGTAAGTGGGTTCACTTTGAATGATCAGTTTAATTTGTATGTAGTTGTAGGATATAGGGGATCAAGTGGACACATATCCTTTTTGAGATTCAAATCAAAGAATTGTACAGCATTCAAACTGAAGTGCCTGGGAGCATGTTTATTTCCAATAATGTACAGAATGGGTTTATTAGCCATCCCCTCATAACAGCAAATAGATTTGGTTGGGATTTAAAAATGGATAGCTATTAGATCATTAATTCTGTCTTCATCCCAAAGCTGTGTCCCAAATCAAATAACCACTTCCATTCTTTCTGTAACTTTATCCTGCAATTGCTATCAAATCCAATTTGTTTTTGAACCATTGAACCTACTGTATTTTAATATTCCCTCTTCCTTCAAAAAAAAATAGTTTGTCTCATCAAATAATGTTTTCACAGAACAATGAGCCTGGAGATAAATCCAGCAGATACTGCTGAATGAGAGTAGAACTCTCCATCATTTCTAGTTCTCAGATATATTTGTGCCCTTACTTTGTTATGTCCTCACTTTGGACTTCCCTGTTTGATTGTCCCTGACTCCAGCTAAAGGCATTAACAGGAATAAGCTAGGATCACTATTTAACCTCATTATCATGCCTTTAAGACTGACTCTTCCCCGCATGTTAAGTTGTCTTTGTTCCTTCTCAAAAACGCAGTGCGGTTTTGTTGCTTTGGAACAACTCAGTGATTTTTAATTCTAAAACATTGTTTTTATTGCCTCTCCACATTATTTCTAGCTTTCTCAAGTTGTTTAGAACACAGAACATAGAACACTACAGCACAAACAGGCCCTTTGGCCCACAAGTTGCGCTGATCACATCTATGCTTACCAAGCCGTAGACCTATCTATAACCCCCAATCCCATTAGATCCCATATACTCATCCAGAAGTCTTTTAAAAGACTCCAGCGAGTTTGCCGCTACCACCACCGATGGCAGCCGATTCCATTCACTCACCATCCTCTGAGTGAAAAACTTACCCCTAACATCTCCAGCTTGAACATTGTGTTTCTTAAAATTGGTTTGTCTTCCATAAAACCCTCTGGAGTTGAGAAGAATGAGAAGTGTTCTTATTGAGATGTATAAGATCCTGACTGGGGGACCCTGACTGCCACCAGATTCTCCGATCAGGAGGCTTGGTGTCCGACAACTCTGATGTTGCTTTGGCCAAGTATGATTTCTGCCTGTCTGCTGACTCCTGTCTGAGTGATTATTGGGGCACCATCACTTGACCTAAGGAGGAGAGGTTGGGGGATGGGGTGCAGGGGGCGCGTGCGGGAATGGGACCTCAGGTTATGAGGCTGCCATATCTGACACCATCGGTCTCCATGGATCTCCCTATTGGGTTTGCTTGGGGGAATGGTAGGAGATTCTGAGTACAGATGGGGAGTTAAAATCCCTGTGGAAATATGACAAGGATGGAGGTGAGGGAATATTCTTTAATGCTGATTATTTACAGTACCAATTACCTTATCGCTAACAATAATGTCTATCTTTAGCCATGCCCTCTCAGTGTTCCAAAATCTTCATCTTGCATGGCCTACCGCTAAGTCTAGGTGACTCCCCAGGATGTGCATCAGTAGAGGAGGCAGCCTGCTGTCTATTTCATCTCTTGGTGGGTGTCCTCTGCAGGACTGAGACATGTAGGGTCCTGGCTGACTTATGGGTGTCATGATTGTAGCTGTGCCACTCTGTTGAGCCCGCTGCTCTTAAGATGCACTGATGTTAGAAAGGAGAGATTCAAAAAGCTGTAGACTGCCGGAGTCTCCTGAGCGAAAGGCCCTAGGAACGCTTCCAGAATTTTCTCCTCTCTCGGAGTTGGGCTTGTTGGCTCCTGGAGCATCCATGGTTGCGAGAAGTAGCTGGAGTGAGCTCCAGAAGAACCATCTGGCAGTGCCAGTTTTGGAGGCCTGCATCTGGACCAAGTTCTGGAACGTCTCTGCAATTCCCCACTATGACTCGGTCACACTCTCAAAGTCCTCAGCCATAGTGCTCAGAGGCTTGACCATGTTTTGGACCCTGTCCCTCATGGCTACAAATTCCTGCCCCAGATTTTCCACTGAGATCACCACATTCATGGTGTTACCTGGTGACAAGCAATGCCAACACCATTCCTTGTGCCTGAAGGCCCAATAGCCTTGCTGCTGAAACCCCCTCCTGTAGTTCCCATTCTGTCTCTGCATTTCCAGCAACTTTTGGAGAATTTCCAATAGTTTGGCATCTGGCTGGGGGCCAGCTGCTTCCTGGGATAACAACAGAGCTCCATCTGCCTGATCTTTTGGATGTTCCCGCCTCCATCTGATGTGCATCACCAACTGTGATACTCACTAGACAGTGACCCCAAAACCTGTCTGCTAATTCTGCCCACTGAGCTGTGTGTCTCTGTACTGGTGTATGGTGCAGGTGATGGCTTGGTGCCTAGTTGGTGCTTTCCTTGGAGTTTTGCACTGAGGTGCTATCTAGGGCAGCAGGGAGGGCATTGACTCCTGAGGACCTGGCTTCATTAGGTGTGGATCCTTCAAGACAAGAAACATGGCTCAGTGAAAGGGAGCAACAAGTATCTGGGCAACTTGGAACTTATCTGAGACAGGTTAAATGGATGAATGTTCAATGGATCTGCTCCCACCTGATCCCCACCATCAATTCAGCCATAATTTGTGTTGGCTGTCGCTTAAGTGGCAGTCACCTTAATATTTTACATTCCAATTGAATGTGGGTAGAAACGGGATTCATGTCCGTTTATGGTTCCACCTGCCTTGTGCACACATCAAGGGTGAAATCTACCCTAGAGTCTGATCTCTGATTTCAAAGTATTAAGCTGTGAAGATCTGAGTGCAGCAATAAACTGGAACTCTATAAATTCAGTGAGGGGAAATCAAGAAAATTCACAATACTGAAGAATACACAGCAGGTAGAGTTGGAGCACTAGTCTGAGGTAACACATGATAATAGGGTAAAGTTAAAATGGATAAAGGAAGATGTACGTAAGTGCTTCACGCAAAGAACACTCAAAATTTTTGAACAGATTACCCAGTACAATAATAGTAACAATAATTGAAATGCTACTGAAGAGTATGTGAACGTTGGAAGATTTTTTTGATCTGAAAATAAAATGATGTAATTCACATCTCTTTGTGAAGCTTTTATAAGTTGTTTCTTTTATACCTTACAGCTCTATCTGTCTACAGGCAGAATCCCTTCTGTCAATCTTATTCTAAAATTTTAGAATCTTATCTTGTACAATATGGTATATTTTGTATCCTTTTTTGGTGTCCAGAGTGGATGTGTGAGGACTCTTGCATGTGTTAATTAGTGAAAGATGCTTCTGGGAATCTTGTCTTTATAATGTCTTTCTAACGGATGGTTTGAAATATTGCTTGGCACTGATAATATTGCTGACAATTCTCCTCATAGTTTAAGTTGTGTGTCCCACTGCTCTGGCTCACACATGTCATTAGGTACTGTTCCTGCTCTCCGGCATCCTTCATTGCTCATTCAGCCATCCAGTGCCTGCAGGGGTGCAGACATGATGTGGAGATGCTGGGGGTGCAGACATCTGAGATGGAGACAGGACATTGGGTGTTTGTCCCCACTGGGCTTTCCCTCAGCATTCTTACAGCACTGCATGATAACAGGAAATGGGAGTGATATGCTGCTGTGGAAATCCTTAGTGTTGACTCTGAGCTGCACCTAGGCAATATTTCCCACAGCGGCAACCCTGTACTCTCTATGATGAGGATTGAGAATTTTGATTTATGCTATAGGGCATGATATGGGAAATTGAAAAACCATACAGGTGCAATAGGAGATTCTCTTTGTGGACCAGCTGAACTGTACTTAATGCTCAAGCTGGGTAACAGAGATAAGAATGTGGGAGCTCAATCATTGAACATTTTTAAAACAGAAATCTGGAGACTGGTAGAATTATAGTCATAGAGGTTCACAGCATAGAAACAGGCCCTTTGGCCTAACTTGCCCATGTTGTCCTTTTTAAAACCCTAAGCCAATCCCAATTGCCCGCATTTGGCCCATACCGTCTCTGCCAATTATACCCATGTAACTATCTAATGCTTTTTAAAAGATAAAATTATATCTGCCTCTACTACTACCTCTGGCAGTTTGTTCTAGACACTCACCACCCTCTGTGTGAGAAAACTGCCCCTCTGGACACTTCTGTATCTTTCTCCTCTCACCTTAAGCTATGCCCTCTAAATTTAGACTCCCCTACCTTTGGGAAAATATATTGACTATCTACCTTGTTTATGGTCCTCATTATTTTATAGACCTCTATGTGGTCATCCTTAGCCTCTTATGCTCCAGAGAAAAAAGTCTCAGTCTGTTCAGCCCCTCCTTATAACTCAATCCATCAAATCCTGCAAGCGTCGTTAGTAAATCTTTTCTGCAGTCTTTCCTGTTTAATAATATCCTTTCTATAATAGGGTGATCAGAATTGCAAACAGCATTCCAATTGCGGCCTTACCATGAAGTGTGATGACATGAAGAAATATAGAGATAGTGTGAGGAAGTGACGCTGAGGTAGATGTTCAGCCATGATGCAATTGAATGGTGAAGGAGGCTCAATGGCCTACTCTGTTACTGATCTCCATGTGGTTGATATTTCAGTTGTCCATCTTTCTGACAACAATTATATTGGTTGCGAAACATGTTGATTTCTTCCTAGTCTGATACTTGAATATGCGAAGGAAGTAAAATGGTACTGACACTCTCATCATTAGAACTTTGTTAAGAAGTAAGTTCTTATTTCTATTTCAAGGACTACAGGATCTAATTTCCTCTTTAACCTCGCATTTGTTAGATTGCTGACAAAGTCTGACGCATCAGAACTCAGTAATACTATTGACTTCAGGAATGGTGAGTGTACGTCAGGCTCATATTGAACCAAAGGTTATCCTTACAACAAATTATAAGTGGGACATGGTGTGTTGCTGTAGGCCTCTACCTCACAGATTCACCAGCCCTTGGTAGTTAGGTTTGAGGGTTGCTGTCTTGGTATATTGTGTAATGTTCCAACAGCAGGAGATCTCAGGGAGTGTCTTGCTGTTGGATAAATGTGTGATAATAGATGTAAAAATTAGCTCAAACAGCTTACCTTAGCCACTGACCACTAGGACAATTGGATGCCAGTTGACTTTGATTGTGTGGTCATTGTTCAATTGATGCCAGCTGAGACCAGTTCCAAACCAAATCAGAAGGGTCATGTTTGGTAGTTTGATTGAAATCCAACATTGAGAAAGAAGAAATCCAGAAAAAGAATTCATCCACTCCATTGTTTCAAGTCTGTATCTATAGTAGCATCAGCATAATGGGGCTCTCAAGTGAAACAAACTGACTAAGATGCCTGTGTGTGCAATTTGGGTGAGTTAAGAGTTTGAAACAGTCAATATGCTCTGAAAATAGTTTGCACTGTATATTTCAATTCTTATTAGGATGCAAGGAAAGCACATTTGAACACTACTAAATTATAGATGTAATTTGTTTCATCTAGAAAATACTAATTCACATTTAAACATTATTTACATGTTAAATATTTCATCAGAATTTAACCTTTGGTAGTCGATTTTCTCCAATTTGCAATTATTATTCATTACCTCTTTTGTGACAGTCTATGCACATGGCCCTAGGTGTGGAGGTGACCGATGAAAAGAGGTGAGAAAATAAGAGAAAATGATTAATCTTGAGATGATGTGAAACTAAAGACAAAGTAGAAAATGGATTTCCAGAGCATATACAGTGAGAGACATTTTTCAATCACAAATACAGTGCTCTGAATTGGACATCTGTTACAAAATGTTTACGTTTCATATCCTGTTGATTCTACAACAGATCCATTTCACTGGATTACAGCTGAGATATGGAAAAAGTGAAAATCATAGTTGTAGATAGGAGCTTTAGAGATGTGGTCACACCCAAAATGCAGGCAGATAAACAGGTGACTGCGAAAAGGGATAGACAGTCAGTGCAGGAATCTTCCCTGTGATCATCCCCCTCTTTAACAAGTATACTGTTTTGGATATTGTTGGAGGGTTGGCCTAGCAGCCAGAGCAATGACACCATGGCTGGCTCTGTTATTAAGCAGGGAGCGATAACAAGCACTAGAACAATAGTTATAGGAGACTCTATAAGTTAAGGGTACAGATAGGCGCTCTATGGGCGTGAAAGAAACTCTAGGATCGTATGTTGCCTTCCTGGTGCATTCTGAAGGGAAAGGGTAAGCAGCCATGGTCGTGGTACATGTTGGTACTAACAACATAGATAGGAAGAGTGAAGAGGTCCTGCAGCAGCAATTTAAGGAGTTAAGTAGAAAGTTGAAAAGCAAGACCTCTACGGTTGTAATCTCAGGATTGCTCCCTGTGCCAGGGCCAGTGAGGCTAGAAAAAGGAAAATGGTGCTGCTCAACACATGGATTAAATAGCTGGTGTAGGAGGAAGGATTTCAGATATCTGGACCTTTGGGATCTCTGCTGGGGCAGCTGGGACCTCTACAAGAAGGACAGGTTGCATCTAAACTGGAAGGGCATAAGTGTTCTGGCTGGGAGGTTTGCCAATTTCAGACGGGAGGATTTAAACTAGTTTGGCAGGGGGATGGGAACCAAAGCAAAACTGAAGGGGAACTAGAGAGTAGGGCCAGTAAGATTCAGAGGAAGAGCATGCAGAATACAGTTGCTAATCAAAGAGGTTCTGGTGGATTTAAGTGCATTTGTTTCAATGTGAAAATTGTAACAAGTAAGGCAGATGAACTTAGAGTTTGGATTCGTACTTGGGACTATGATGTTTTTGCTATTACAGAGACTTGGTTAGGGGAAGGATAGGATTAGCAGCTTAACATTCCAGGATACAGATGTTTCAAGTGGGATAGAAGGAATGTAAAAGGGGTGGGGGAGTTGCACTACTGATTAAGGAGGATATCACAGCTATACTGTGAAGGACACCAAGGCAATATTGGTAAAACTCAGGAAAAGGAAGGGTGTAATCACAATGTTGGGAGTTTACTTTAGGCTGCCCAACAGCCAGCAGGAGATAAAGGAACAAGATATGTAGGCAGATTTTGGTAAGGTGTAAAAATAACAGGGTTGTTGAGATGAGAGATTTTAACTTCCTTTGTATTAGCTGGGACTCGTATAGTGCTAGATGCATGAATGGAGCAGAGTTAGTAAGGAGTATCCAGCAGGGCTTTATGAAAGAGTATGTCGATAGCTCAACTAGGGTAGGGGCCATACTGGACCTGGTATTGGGGAACGAGTGCGGCCAGATTATTGATGTTTCAGTAGGGGAGCAGTTCAGGAATAGTGATCACAATCCAGTAATCATTAAGGCACTGGTGGATAAAAATAAGTATAGTCCTCAAGTGAAAGTGCTAAATCACGGAAAGGCTAATGATAACAATATTAGAAGACAGAGGGTGGTGGTTGATGGGAGATATTCATCGTGGAGTTCGGTGACGAGTGGTGTGCCTCAGGGGTCTGTTTTGGGGCCCCTGCTGTTTGTAATTTTTATAAATGATCTGGATGAGGGTATTGAGGGATGGATCAGTAAATTTGCAGATGATACTAAAGTTGGTGGTGTGGTAGATAGTGAAGAGGGGTGTTTTAGTTTACAGAGTGACTTGGACAAGTTGCAGAGCTGGGCCGAGAGGTGGCAAATGGAGTTTAATGTGGAAAAGTGTGAGGTAATGCACTTTGGCAGGAACAATAAATGTGTAGAGTATAGGGCTAATGGTAGGGCTCTTAATAGTGTTGAGGAACAGAAGGATCTTGGTGTATGTGTCAATAGATCCCTGAAAGTAGGCAGTCAAGTGGATAAAGTTGTTAAGAAGGCATATGGAGTCTTAGCTTTTATTGGTAGGGGGATTGAATTTAGGAGCCGCAGCATCATGTTGCAACTGTACAAAACTCTAGTGCGGCCGCACTTGGAGTATTGTGTGCAGTTCTGGTCGCCACATTATAAGAAAGATGTGGAGGCATTGGAGAGGGTACAGAGGAGGTTTACAGGATGTTGCCTGGTATGGAGGGCAGGTCCTATGAAGAGAGGTTGAAGGATTTGAGGTTGTTTTCGTTAGAAAGGAGGCGGCTAAGGGGGGATCTTATTGAAACATATAAGATAATTAGAGGTTTGGATAGGGTGGACAGTGATAGCCTTTTTCCTAGGATGGAGAAAGCTAGCACGAGGGGACACAACTTTAAATTAAGGGGTATGAGTTATAGGACGGATATCAGAGGTAGGTTCTTTACTCAAAGAGTGATTAGGGAGTGGAATGCCCTGCCTGCAGCTGTTGTAGATGCGCCAAGTTTGGTGGCGTTTAAGAGGTTAGTGGATAAGTATATGGATGTGAAGGGAATGGTTTAGTTAGGAGGGGCATTGCTTTTTATTTGGTCGGCACAACATCGAAGGCCTGTTCTGTGCTGTATTGTTCTATGTTCTATGTTCTGATTAGTAAGTTTGCGGATGACACAAAAGTTCGTAGATTCGCAGAGAGTGATGAGGACCATCAGAGGATATAGAAGGATATATGTTGATTGAAGACTTGAGTGGAGAGATGGCAAATGGAGTTTAATCCAGACAAATGTGAGGTAATGCATTTTGGAAGGTCTAATACAGTTAAGAAATATACAGTAAATGGCAGAACCCTTAAGAGTATTGATAGGCAGAGGGATCTGGGTATACAAGTACACAGGTCACTAAAAGTGGCAACACAGGTGGAGAAGGTAGTCAAGGTGGCAATGGCATGCTTGTCTTCATTGCTGGGACATTGAGTTTCAAAATCAGCAAGTCATGCTGCAGCTTTATAGAACAATAGTTGGGCCACACCTGGAACATGGTGTTGAATTCTGGTCACCACACTACCAGAAGGAGGCTTTGGAAAGGGTTTAGAAAAGATTTATCAGAATAGTGTCTGGTACAGAGGGCATTAGCTATGAAGAGAGGCTGGAGAAACTTGGTTTGTTCCCACTGGACTGACAGAGGTTGAGGGGCTATCTGATAGAACTCTACAAGAATATGAGGGGTATGGATAGAGTGGATAATCAGAAACTTTTTCCCAAGGTGGAAGCATCAATTACCAGGGGGAATAGATTTAAAATGTGAGGGGCAAGATTTAAAGGAGATGTACGAGGTACATTTTTTGTACAGACAGTGGTGGGTGCCTGGAACTTGCTTTTGGGGAGGTAGTGGAACAGATACTATTTTGACTTTTAAAAGGCATCTTGATAAATACATGAATAGGATAGGAATAGAGGGATATGGTCCCCGGAAGGATAGGCGAGTTAGTCGGGCAGCATAGTCAGTGCAGGCTTGAAGGGCCGAAGAGCCTGTTCTGGTGCTGTAATTTTCTTTGTTCTTTGTTCTATCGCTCTCGGGATGGAATTTTCAGTTCTGTGCCTAAGTCCCCTGGCGAGGCTGAGAACTGGTAATGTTTCCTGCTGCAGAGGATGATGACACTTGGCAGCAAATTTCACAATGCTGACCTAATTATTATGTAGGCAAGGATTTCCTGACTAACTGCGAGGTGGCGCTAGATGGAACACACCCGCCATCCAGGTGTCATAATTAAAAGGCATCTAGACATCAATTTACCCAGGAAGAGGGAAGACTGGAGGGGGAGGCTCTGTCCAGCAATACACATTCCCCATGTTCATTTCACACCAGCACGCTCGCCCCATGGCCATTCACACCAGCACGCTCGCCCCATGGCCATTCACACCAGCACGCTCGCCCCATGGCCATTCACACCAGCACGCTCGCCCCACTCCAGACCACTACACCAATTCCACAATACTTATCTTGCTTTCATCTACTACCCTCCATCTATCAGTCTAAGCTTCCTAACCTGCTGTACCTTTTCATCCTTCTCCTCCCTGTTTAATCTCCCATAATGTAGAGATGCCTGCGTTGGACTGGGGTAAACACAGTAAGAAGTTTGACAACACCAGGTTTAAGTCCAACCGATTTATTTGATAGTAAACTCACAAGCTTTCAAGGCTGTGCTCTTCACCTGATGAAGAGCACAGCCTCGAAAGCTTGTGAATTTACTATCAAATAAATTGGTTGGACTTAAACCTGGTGTTATCAGACTTCTTACTGTAATCTCCTATACCCAGCATATATTATCACTGCCCAACAATACCTCATGCAGCTGACCACCTGCAGCTTGGAGATCCATCCTCTGGCTGCTCCTACAGCACGATGATCCATGTCGTAGATGCTATACCTAGCCTTTGGTGCCTGTGGTATTCCATTGGAGTCCTGCATTGGAGGTTTCTGTCACATTATTCCCCACTCATCGCTCACAATCCCTTCCAACTTTTACAGATGCATCATGGAAAGCATTCTTTCTGGTTATATCACAGCTTGGTATGGCTTTTGCTCTGCCCAAGACCGCAAGAAATTACAAAATGTTGTGAAGGTAGCCCAATCCATCACACAAACTAGCCTCCCATCCAGTGACACTGTCTAAACTTTCTGCTGCCTTGGCAAAGCTGCCACATAATTAAGAACTCCATGCATCCCGGACATTCTCTCTTCCATCTTCTTCCTTCAGGAATAAGATACAGAAGCCTGAGATAATGTACCAACTGACTGAAGAACGGCTTCTTCCCTGCTGCTATCAGACTTTTGAATGGACTTAACTTGCATTAAATTGATCTTTTTCTACACCCTAGCTGTGACTGTCACATTACATGTTCTACTCTCTTATTTCCTTCTCTATGAATGGTATCTTTTGTCTGTATAGCATGCAAGAAACAATACTTCTCACTATATGTTAATACATGTGACAATAAATTAAATCAAATCAATTCCCATTAAATTCATCATGGAGGAGAGACTGGAAAGTTCCCCCCTGAGTATTCCCCTGTGGGTAATTGCTGGGTTAGATAAGCATGTAGGGTGGCAAGCATTGCAGGAAGTTAGTGATTAGCAGCATTATTAGAGGAAATGCTGCAGCACTTCTCACCAGTTTAACCAACTCATGAGCAAGGGCAAGCTTTATGCACCGTGTTAATATTTAACATGATCTCTTCCTTTTGACCTGCATTTTTTCACTTTCTCTGTGTCCTCCCATGAGTGTTAATTATAGCAGACTGATAATGTTACAGCACCCCTCATGCCCAGCAGAGTTTCCTTCAGTAGGAGACTGCAGGAAGCACACTTTGGTGTCAGGAAATGCTGTGTTACCAGAGTTAGACAATTATAACCTCTACATCTGCAAAAGCAGCCAGAATATGATGGGAAATAAATACAAGGTAGTCACTGCACATCATCAAGCTTATTTAGGAAGTTGCTGTCTAAATTCAGAGACAGAGAGGGAGAAGCAAAAAGAATGGCCTCATCTTACTTACAATCCCTTTTCACTCTGATCTATTGAGTCACACAATCATTAGCCTATCTAGCAAAACCATGCCAACAAAGGTTGCTTATAAGCTTATCATTCAAAGGATATAGTATTTTTCCTCTTTACATTTCCAAAGATAGGCAGGGGACAAATGGTGGCTTCAGAGTCCCTGGCAGCAAGTCACCAAGACATTCTGCACTCAATCTAACCTTGCCCAGAATCAGCACAGATCCATCCCACCCTGGAGGTCAGGTAGCTGAACAGTGTCCATGTCTACAGCTTGTGCAGGGACAGATGGGAGGTCCAGGAGGAGCAAGAAGCCTTTGGCCAGAGTAAAGACACATTGTTCCATTTCCTGTGTGAAAGGCAGCAATCACGATCTTTGGGCCTTAACTATTCACAAAAGGACATGTTAAAAGCAGAATTGATAGGGAACCCGCCGATAAGAATGTTCAATGCATGATACAACTGTGTGAGAAGCCCCATGGAGAGGATTGAGTGAGACCAGTCAGTTTGTAAGCCATAAGAACAAAAATATCCCAAGGGCTAAGTCCACCAAAATGGGGAAAAATACACCCACTGCTATTTTGAAATGTCATCAGATAAGCAGGAACAAACTGCCCAAGCAAGAAAAATGTCCAGCAGTGGAGTGGGATGGGGAGCAGGGGTAGAATGCCAAATTGTGGAAAAAAATCAGAACTGTCATTTATAAATGCCGACAATGTGTAAAAAAAAAAGGGAGAAAATGTTAAAACGGAACTTCATACAAGAAGTGGAGGAAACACAAACAAAGGAAATAACATTCTTCGGGGAGGTAATTAATACTGAAAACAAATATTGGAATATTAAACTCAAAGAGGGTCGACACCCCAAATGATAAAAAAAAGCTAGACACAGGAACAGAGGTTTCTGTTTTATCAGATGAAGACCAATGCCTCAAACAGACTACGTTTCAACCCTCAGTGATTAATTACTAGATCCTGGTGGGACAACTTTTAAAAGTCAAAAGCCAGCTCCTGCCAAGCTTAACCATAAAGGCCATGATTCACCCATTTTCAAGTAAGTATTGGTGTGAAAGGAAGCGTTAGTTGTTGAACTGGGAGCAAAGTATAAATCGTGCCTTCCCCCCCCCCCCCCACTGGAATGGGTACTGGTAGCCGGACTGCCCCTTCTAGCCCTGGCTGAGCTGAAGATCACCCAGGTGATTTCAGATTACTCTTGATTAATATCCTCATTCCTGCCTGCCAGCTGTAAATATTTGAAGTGGCCAAATCACTTTAATCTCTATGCCCCCTGGACAACTGGCAGGCAGTCTTTTAAATGATAGCATCACTCCATTTTGCATCAGGGATTTTCCTCTCACCCCAATGATTGCCCCTAAAAAGAGGCCCTGCCACCTCGACACTGCCCGATGTCTGGTGTGCAGTGCCCAAAGATTGAAGATGCCCTTGGGCATTGCCAGCTTGGCAGTGCCAGGGGGTCAGGCAATGTCCAAGAGCACCTCTTTTATCCCCAATCTCCTGAGAGGCCTTACTGTCATCCCTTCGCTCCAGCGTGGTTGGGTGGCCAACTTCCCACTTGTGGGTAGCTATTGTAAATCCCACTGGAGGGAAACATTCCTGGAAGAGGGAGTGAAACTAGCACGCCTGGAAACTTCGGTCATAGGCCGGCTAATTACAATTAAATTTGAATCTCAATAACTTACACAGCTACCCACTGAGTTCTGACGTGGAGTTGCCAGCGTCCGAAATCCGGTGGCTGGAGATTAGCAGAGGCTGTGGTGCCTAGAGAGGAGCCCGCTAAATGGCTTCTGCTTGAGTCTCGCAGCCCACTACATGGCTAGGGAGAATCGACCCCAACGTTTATAAAGAAAATAAGAAGTCTGCAAAAGGGATCGTGAAACCACTTATTTGTTTTGAAGAAACTGCAGATGTCAATGAAATTTAGCGTGAAAAAAATTGCAAAGTTGCTACTCGGAATCCAATGGTTCAGACTAAGAACTATTAGACATGACTTTAATGAGCAGCGGAAGTATCAAACAACAGCCGACACGCTGTCATGTACATCATCAGAGAAAAACCAAACAAGAAGATTTGCACCTCATTGAGTCATCATTGGAGATGCTTCTTATGGAGACGGTCAGGAGAAGGAAACTATATTTCCAAGGGTGTCAACAGAAATTCCCTTGAAAGCAATTGAGAGCAGGCAACCATAGAAATCAATTTCTAGACTCATGCAGCTGTGCCGAAAAGAATTTAGATGGTCAAGATCAGTGAATACATCTTTGCATGACATTACAGAACCATTGCTGCATCAACTTCTTATGTTTGCTCCCTGCATCTTAAAACCCTACACTGCAGAAAGAGACCCTTTGGCCCATCGAGTCTGCACTGAACACAATCCCACGCAGGCCCTACCCCCATATCCCTACATATTATACACACTAATTCCTCTAACCTATGCATCCCTGGACACCAGGGCCAATTTCTTAGCACGGCCAAACAACTTAACCCGCACATCTTTGGACTGTGGGAGAAAACTGGAGGAAATGCACGCAGACACGAGGAGAACATGCAAACTCCACACAGACAGGACCCTGGAGTTGTGAAGCAGCAATGCTAATCACTGTACTACCATGCTGCTATCATGTTTACATCATTCATGCAGTAACAATCCTCAAGACTCAGGACTCAGACCTAAGACAACACCTCACCTTCACACATGATCCCAACCCCTTATTTCTGCTTACATACACCCCCAGCTATGGCAGGCACATCATCCAAACACAGCTCAACATGATCAGGGGAGAAGGAGTGAACTGGCTCTCTTCTATTTAACCTCCTCAATAGGTCATAACAAAGGTTTAAGTTTATTTTTTATGAGAACAGGCCTTTTCTTCTCATAAAATCAGGATTCACTTAGCTCTTTAAGCTTTGGGCAACAAGAAATGAATCAAACAAGGTTTTCTAGAGTCAAAGAAAGAGCAAATTTATTAATCACTAAATCTGTGAAAAATAATAAAACACAATATCAAGTGTGCAGCTTTCATGCAATTATTTGAGCCTGCACACACACACACACACACATACATAAAGTCATTATAGTCCAGATGACCATAGGTTGCTCTTCCCTTTGAGGATGTGGGGTGGGGGGGGGGGGGGGGGGGGGGTGTGTGTGGACTGGTGATGCTTTACAAAGAACAAAAAATAAAGAACAACACAGCACAGGAAACAGACCCTTCAGCTCTACAAGCCTGCACTACCATTTTAACATTCAGTGAGTGCCCTTTTCTACCTATGACCTTTGTCTACGCCTTTTGGACTCCACAATAAAGGTGTGCAAGTTTAGAGAATTATAACCAGATTGAGGGACGCTAATTTAGGGACAATTTGTTAACGTCAATTAGCCTAAGAGCACATTTTTGGGAAATGGGAGGAAACCGGAGCACCCTTAGAAAACCCACACAAGCACGGGAACAATGTACAAACTCCCACAGACACTGGCCCAAATCCATGTATCTGCACAGTAAACAGTAATAGTCACTGAGCTGTCGTGTTGCCCATCAACTGGCCCAGTTTAAGCGTACACTAACGACGTGAAGCACTAAGCTACTCTCGAAACAACCAAGAGCAGCCCTCACGTGACCCACTGTGTGTTTGCCCCTTGTTGGACGACAAGGCAGACCGAGTCACCTGTGGATGCAAAAAGAAGACATCAATAAACATATACAACTTATACAGACATTCACGGAAGATCGTCAAAAGCTTAACAGTAAGACAGGTGAACCATAAAATATGTTGGACGGCCCATAGGAATCTATTGATTCCCAGGAACATCCTAAGGCTCTTGATCCTTATTTAGAACAATCTTTTGTATTCCCCCATCTCTAGTTCGCCCATGTGCCTATCTAGATAAGCCTTAAACAACTCTAGCATGCCTGCCTCCACCACCATACTTAGCAGTGCGTTCCAGGCCCCCACAACCCTCTGTATGAAAAATCTCCTTCTAACATCTGAATTGTACTTCGCCCCTCTCACCCTAAATCTGTGGTCCCTCGTGATTTTTGTATTCAACCTGGGAAAAAGCTTACCACTGTTCACTCAATCTATACCCTTCATAATCTTATACACCTCTATTAGATCTCCCCTCATTCTCATCTTTCTAGGGAGAACAGCCCCAATTTGCCCAATCTCTCCTTATAGCTAAGTCCTTTCATTCCAGGCAGCATCCTGGTAAACCTCCTCTGCATTCTCTATAGGGTCTCCATGTCCTTCTGGTAGTATGGCAACCAGAACTGCACGCAGTACTCCAAATGCGGTCTAACCAATGTTCTATACAACTGCAACATTAGACGCCAGCTTTTATACACTATATCCCTTCCTATAAAGGCTAGCATTCCATAAGCCTTCTTCTCTACCTGTACTGCCACCTTCAAGGACTTGTGTACTTGCACACGTAGGTCCCTCTGTGTTTCTATACTCTTAACAGTCCTACCATTTACTGTATAACTCCCCCTTACATTATTTCTTCTAAAATGCATCACTTTGCATGTATCTGGATTAAATTCCATCTGCCATTTCTCTGCCCAATATACCAGCCTATCCATGTTCTGCTGTATTGTCTGACACTGCTCATCACTATCAGCAAGTCCAGCCATCTCGTGTCTTCTGCAAACTTGCTGATCACACCAGTTACTCCCTCTTCCAGGTCATTTATGTATATTACAAATAGCAAAGGTCTCAGTACTGAGCTCTGCGGCACACCACTAGTCACAGACCAGCTAGAAAAAGACCCTTCCACTACTACCCTCTGTCTTCTGTTAACAAGCCAGTTCTCAATCCGACTAGCCACCTGTCCTTGTATCCCATGAGCCTTAACCTTTTTCACCAATCTACGATGAGGGACTTATAGCCAACATCCACAGCTCATCCTTTGTCAACTGTTTTTGTCACCTCCTCAAAAAATTCTACCAGATTGGTAAGGCACGACCTCCCCTTTACAAAGCCATGTTGCCTATCACTAATCAGATTGCCATATTCTAAATGCGTATACATCCTATCTCTAAGAATCCTCTCCAGCAACTTCCCGACTACTGACGTCAAATTCACCGGCCTATAATTATCCGGATTATCCCTACTACCCTTTTTAAACAACAGTATCACGTTCGCTATTCTTCAGTTATCTGGGACTTCACCTATGTCCAAAGAAGAGACAAAAATTTGGGTCAGAAGCCCAGCAATTTCATCACTAGTCTCCCTAAGCAGCCTAGGATAAATGCCATCAGGCCCCGGAGATTTAACAGTTTTAATTCTACCTAAAAACCCTAACACTTTCTCCCACATAATGGGTACTTTCTTCAAAGGGTAGACAACTCTCTCCAAGACACCACCAGACAACCTCTCCTTTGTGAATACTGACTCAAAGTATTCATTCAGGATCTTCCCCATTCCCTCGGGATCTAAGCATAGTTCCCCTCCTCTTTCCCTAAGGGGACTGATATTTTCTCTAACTATCCTTTTGTTCCAAACATGTGAGTAAAATGCCTTTGGATTTTCCTTAATCATGTCTGCCAAGACCATTTCGTGCCCCCTTTTTGCCCTTCTAACTCCCCATTTGAGCTCCCTCCTACTCTGACCTAAAGATCACCACAATGTAGGTGAGGGCAAGGTTGAGAAGGCAGGGCCTTCATGAACAGCCCTCAGCTTGTACGGGAATTGAACCCATACTGTTGACGTTACAAACCAGAAATCCAGCCAACTGAACCAACAGACTCTCCCATACACACATACACGTGCACACACAAATAAACACACACACACATGCACACATACACATTTACATGCACACATACTCTTCCATGTGGACAAAAACCTAGAAAGAATGCACTAAACCATAATAATCTATAAAACTTTGACGTGTTATACTGAAGACTGTTTCCAGACTTGCCTAGAGCATTGTTTTAGCAGGCCCATAGTGTGATGGCCCAGATTGAGAGAGGCTCATTGTTATTGATCAATGCACAGCAAATACAGCTCTGAAGTTCAGGACCTCCTCTGGTTGCATTGGTTACTCTCCTTTTTTTTCCCCATTATGATCCCACTCCTTATTATCTTGCGGAGTGAATTCCCCCATTTAACCTCTATGCTCAGTGAATGGTGGGAGCTTGGAATTCTTTTAGCTATCTTTCAAAGCTTCTGCTCACAGTGAAGCTCCATTACAGCATCAAACTTCAAAATTATTGCAATTTCACTGTGCAATACATTCATTTGTCAGCTTGTATTGAATTGCTGTCTGTTACTTTAGAATTGTAAAATATTGATTATTTCACAGTAAATGTTAAAAACTGCCCATGCCAGCAGTCTAAGAGGACTAACCAGGTACTTACATCACTGCAGCTAAACTTGCTGTAAGTAACTTTGGCACAGCATCCCTCTTAACTGTTCCTGCCAAGCATTTTGGGTAGGTTATAGAAATAAGATTGCTTGTTACTAAGTGCACTTATTAAGCTGACAAACTATGTATGGATTAACTAATGAATGTAAGTTTGTGTCATTGAGTTATCTCCTGAAAGTGAACTCATTTTATACTAACTGAGTTTGGTTTCTTTGATCCTGAAATTCCAAAGTTGGGAACAGAGAACTTGAGGTGCATTGACAACAGGGGGCTGGAAATTAGATCTGGAAGGATTTTTGCTCCTTTGTATTGCGAATACTAAAGTATCAGAAATGGGCCAAGAATGTGCTCACTCAGTTTAGTGTTAGGAATGTATAATCCAATCTAATTTTATTTTAATTCATTCATGGGATGTGAGTTGGGTGTCAATGGCAATGTCCTTATCTATTGCCCATCCCTAATTGCTCTTGTTCAGAGACACTTAACAGTCAATCACATTGCTGTGGGTCTAGAGTCCATAAAGGCCAAACTGGATAAGAACAGCTGTTTTCCATTCTGAAAGGACATTAATAAACTAGGTAGATTTTTATAATAATTGGCAATGGCTTTGTGGTCATTGTTAGGCTTTTAAATTCAAGAATTTTATAGAATTCAAATTTCACTATTTACCATGCTGGGATTTAAACTCAGGTTCCCAGAGCATTACCCTGGATCTCTGGAATCCTGATCCAATGATAATACCATCACGCCACGTGAGAAAAGTTCATATCAGTGTTCAGTGCTTATGGGTGTCTTTGAGTCCCTGACATGAATCACTGGATCATGAGTTCTGAAATTTTTAATCCAGGTTATGAAAGTGATTATGTTGCCTGCATAGTCATGAAGAGGATGTTAAAATGTTTTTACTGAAAGATCCTGAATTAAGGTATTACAATGATATGTTTCCTAATATCACCTCCCCCACTGCTCCAACTTACAACCCGGCTGGACCAAAAATATGTGCTGATGCTTGTTGAAGAGAGATTAAATAGCATGATCACACATTTCCAACAGGGTGAGAGGTACCTCCACTGTAGGTGGGAAAAGTCCCACTCAACCCATTTAACGTGCGCACATTCAATTTCTCTCCGAAGGCTTATGGATGGTATTTGTAAATACCCTTCATACCTTTTCCCTTGCAAATAGGATGAAAAGTTCATTCCAGAAAGAAAGATTATTTAGAAACTAAAGGTTGATCTGTTTCCAAATCCATTTATACCCTTTTGTTCCACGTCCCTTAATTATCTTGATTACCATATTCTATCAATCTCAGATATGGTCATTGGCAGCCTTCCAGATCAGGAGGTGATGATTTGTTTCGTGATGATCAACTCTTTATTAAGCATTGCCAGGTGTAGCTCAGGAGTCCTATTTTGGTGTGACAGTCTACAGCATTTGCTGTAGAAAATTATAATAGGGCTGAGAAGGTATGTTTTCCAATGGCCTCTGATTTCTTTGTGCCTTCTTCTTAGCCAGACAAGCTTCTTGTTTGGGATCACGTCTTCCATGTCCATCCAAACAGTCAGCTTTCAGAGCTTACACTCACTGACAACTATCCCCTGTTTCAGGAGTCAACGCCCACCCTCTCCCCCCCATCACTGGCCTCATGATTGCCAGCCTCTGAGAGCCCTAGCCCTCTGTGCCCAGCCGTGATCATCCTCTTCCCTCCCTCTCCCACCACTTCCTAATGCAGAGTGCATAGCAGGTTTTCCCCCCCACACACCACAGATCGACCCCACCCACCCACTGCCCAGTGCCCTGTAGGCAATACCAGGCTGGCAGTATCATGCTGGCACTGCTCAAGGGGCACATTCCCCACCCCAGATCTCCTGAAGGAACTTGAGGGGCCTCTGTCCCCATCAGTGGGGTGATCATATATGGTCCCCATTGATGGGAACCATACGTGAACCCAATTGGTAGGAACTTCTCCCGATCGTGCGAAGGGTAGGGAATATAAGTGAGCCTGGATGATACTGTCCCAGGCTTGCTAATTGTATGGAAATGACGATTTCTATATTGTAATCAGCCTCACGCTGATTTCCAGTGTGATCTTGATTCTGCTTAAAGGGCTTGGGAAAGTCACAATCGGCTGGATGTTGGTCATGAATCCTGCTACAAATCCCCCCGCTTATACTTCCCAGCCAGCTGTGCTATCAAGCAGTGCAGTGCTACGGGAGAATCGTGCCCAACACTTTGTTTTTGAGAGCTCTTTTTGAGATTTGCTCGAGAGATACTTTTTTTTTCAATTTTGGAGACTAGTATTTGTCCTTCAGAGCCTCCATGAAGGCAAACAGATTGAAAAATTGAACTTGGAAATCAAACTGCTCTCGAAGCAAGAATTTTCAAACTTGCTCTTTGTCTCTATTGAAGGATGTTAAAGACTCAGTCCGGGCAGGTGGCCAAGCATCCAACAACAACACACAGTTTTCCTTTATTCACCACTTCCCTTCCCCCACCTCAGCTGGCTGCCCTCCTGCAGCAGATGACATTGAAGTAAACACAAGGCCTGGAAATTTTGGCTCCTCTGGATCAGTTGGATTTCCAATATGTTCAACACATGAAAACATACTTTAAAAAAAAGTTAAAACAGTTAAAAATAAGCTTGCAGGCAGACAGGCACTTGTAGAGCAGAAAAACCTAAAGGGGAACAAATAAAAGCAGGATTTCCCCACAATATTTTTCTCATTCGACTCTAGACCTCTATTTTAAACATTATTTATAGAATAATATATTGAGCAAATACAGAAGTGGAAGAAAGTAATTGGAAAGATTAAACTTCATTCTCCTTTGGTTTATTTGTTCTACCAGCAGGAGTTTCTAAATTAGAATATTAGGTTTCAAGGTGAGAAACGTAGCCTATTGTCCATAGCCTCTCACTACCTTGATCTCAGAAGCCTCATTCTCCTCCCTCTCCTTCCACAGTTTTTTTCTCTCTCTCTCTCTCTCTTCCTCATCTCTCTTTTTCTCTCTCACAAACACAGTCACACACTCCCTCCCTCTCATATTCGTTCTTTCTCAGAGGCACAGCAGCAGCCACTTTAGATGCATCAGCTCAGTTGCTATCAGAATAGCTCCAGGCTTGACCTAAGACTGCTTCTTGTAACTGAAGTATCATGTCTACCCATAGATGGCACAGAGGTTAGCACTGCCGTCTCAAGCGCCAATGACCTAGATTCAATTCCAGCCTTGGATCAGTGTCCGTGAAGAGTTTGCACATTCTCCATGTGTCTGCATGGATTTCTTCTGGGTACCCCAGTTTACTTCCATACTCAGAAGTTGTACGGGTTAGGTTGACTGCCAATGCTAAATTGTCCCTCAGTGACAGAGGGATTAGCTGTGTAAATACATCGAGTTTTGGGGATAGGGGAAATTGTTTGTGTTATTGGTAAACTAAATGCATGGCTTCCCATCCCATCATCAAAATCATTAATAAATATGATGAATAATTGAAATCCCAGTATAGATACTGACCCACTATAGTCACCTTTTGCAAAAATCTTGCTGTGTGATAGAATCTGCAGATTGTACTTTTTGAAACAGACCCTAATTGAAGAGGGAAACTGAGAAAGGAAACTGACCCTTCCAGTTTCTAAGGAAACTGAAACTAAGCTTGGAAACCAAACATTCTGGGAAAACAGCAACTTGTTGAAACTATATGAAAGGGAACAGGGCCATTAGAGCTCCAATGGTGATTCCAATGGTGCAATATAGATAAGCTGAAGAGGATGGAGGTTCAAACCAGAAACTGTGAAGTACCAATTAAATCTTTATTGCAACTCTTTCTTTTACCTGAGGATAACATTGTTGGGAACACCCTTCAAGACAACTATAAATCAGAATTGAAAGAGTTCTGCAGATGAATGCCATTTTTAATTTGGGTTGATTGTGAGCTACTATTACTGGGAATCAGGCTAAATCCTGGAAGAATAGAAGATGGAATTCTTCATAAGGAAGGTAGATTTTTGAAGTGCTTTGTGACTGAGATGGATAGCATACATACTGAGTGCCCTGCTGAGCCTATCTGTCTTAGTCGTACTTGCCATTTAATGTGTATAGGTAATGTTTACTTTGTTTGATTCCTGTCCAGGAAAAAAAGTAATTTATTTAAAGTTATGGAGCTTCATGTGGCCTTTTTCAGTAAATATTTGGGATTTCAGAGTATTTTTAAAAATAAAAAGCTGTTTTTAGTTTATTTATTTGTGTCACAAGTGGGTTTACATTAACACTACAATGAAGTTACTGTGAAAATCCCCTCCTCATCGCGTCTAGTGCTTGTTTGGGTACACTAAGGGAGAATTTAGCATGGCCAAAGCACCTAAACATCTAAAATGCTCAGTCTTTTGGACTGTGGGGAGGAAACTGGAGCACTCA
The DNA here is from genome assembly GCA_024679065.1 of Sphyrna mokarran. Classification (NCBI taxonomy): domain Eukaryota; kingdom Metazoa; phylum Chordata; class Chondrichthyes; order Carcharhiniformes; family Carcharhinidae; genus Sphyrna; species Sphyrna mokarran. Next base: position 63,439,071 of record JAGIQG010000011.1, on the reverse strand, counting down.
GAGAAAACCCACATGGACACAAAGAGAACATGAAGACTCGACACAGACAATGACTTAAGCTGGTGATTGAAACCAGGTCCCTGGCATTGTGAAGCAGCAGTGCTAACTACTGTGCCATTATGCTGCCCCAGAGAATCATAAAACCCATTAGGGAGGAAATCAATCTGTATCAAGCAAACTTCTTGAACATTTCACACTGACCTTTCAAGAGCAACATTTAACACTGGGCTTTCGTCATCATTACATGCCAAAACCTCAACATTTGGTTAGGATCCATTGGGTTAGAAATGAACATATGAGAAAGCTACATACGCATTTCAGCAAATATTATGGCACACACAGCAATACTATCAACTGGTCTTTAAACACAGTGCTGCTCCCTTCCACCAACCCTAATTGGCAAGCTCCTCTGACAACTGGTCTCCAATTGGTTGGGCACCAGGGCATTGACTCGTTTCATAAAATCCAACCTTTGGACCAAACTTTTCCATCAGTGCCGATATGCTGCTGCTGGGATCCAAATGCTGCCAGGACCTGGTAGTATTTTATCAATTAAGAGGAGCCAGGCAGACAAGTCCAGGTAGTCAGGGAGGGGGCGAACCATCTACTTGTGACACAATGGCCTTCATTGCACCCATATTGCTGGGATTTCCTCTGTGTTATATGAACCTACCTCCCCCAGGATCCTGGTAGGCGCTGCCACAGATCACCTGGCTCTTTCTCATGTGATGGCACTGATCCTGCCACCAGCAAAATGCCAGTGGGCAGAATGCAGCAAGTGGTCCTTAACTGGGTAACTAATTGCTACAGTTAGCTGACTGTCAGGTGGCTAAGGAGCCTTTCACCAGCAAAATAGTGGATTCCCCTTCTGAAACCTGCTGCCACCCTTTTGTAAGCCCACTTATCTAATATCCTATTGCCAAATCATTGGAAAAATCCAACCTGTAGTACGTTTCATGTTTCTCCCTTTCAAACACTACATTTAGCCTAATTATATTATGATTGTTATTAGAATAATGTTCACGCTCTGTTAGGCTGTTAACTAAATCTGGCTTGTTACTAAATCAAACATGGCCTGCCTGTTTGTTGATTCTAAGATGTACTGTTGCAGAAAACTACTTTGAACACTTTCAAAGAATTCAATACCTTTGTGACATGAAGTAGTTTTATCTTAATCAGTATGAAAATTAAAATCTGCCACTAAAACCATGTTGACTTTGTTAAGGCTTGATAATGGATTCAATATATACCCACCTATTTTGTTGCTTACTACTTTTTTCCAGCATTTTTGATTTAAATTGTAATATAAATGCTTTGAAGATAATTTCTCCTTTGTGATAATGATGTGGCCAGGGTCCTCTCATCAATCGCACCCAGCCACTCTATCTATGCACCTGTTGAACAATTGTCGGCAGAAGTGAGATGACAAATGCACGGTGCCCTTTCAAAGTCTAATTGAGCAGTCCATAGTTAATTAGCTGTTCAAAGATGTGCCACTCAATTCATAACCCAGTGTCTACCATGGAGAATGCGCTTATCTCCCTTGTAAATGTGGGCGCCGGAAGGCAAAGAGGCTGCAATAAACAAAAATGACTGATAACACATCCATGTCTCCCAAATACTGCTGCTTTCATTTCGAACAGTTAAGCCAGTTATAACTGTCACATAATATCTGATGCTGACGGATTAGGGAATGCACAAAAATGTTAATTATGGGCTTTTAAAAATCAAATGCTTGTCAAAACATTAAAGAAGATAAGCTGATGGCATTCGGCAATACTTGCGCACTGTTTTGAAGCAAGGTTCTGCCGTTCGCCAAAGATGGCTTGTGAATTAAATATTTTTTTCCCCTCTTCAGGAACTGGCAAGCTTGTTGTAGAAGATTTAAGTTCACGTTCTGTAATAGATTTTCTGTGTGAAGTTTAATATGCATTTATAAATTGACCAGGAAAATAAAATATCTTAAAGGAGCCCTGCTGAATTATGAAGCTCAGAACTTGTACAAAGTTCTTCCACAACAATTCAGCAATAAAATCTCTATGCCTATAGATCATGTGGGTTGTTTATGGCCTCCTATGAATTGTACCTCTCCATCCTCATTTCCTTTTGCACAATTTATGAGCTGCTAGTTCTAATTGGCACTGCTTTTGCTGCTCTCTGTGCTACTTGTTTAGCTTCTGCTGCTTCTGTTGCAAATCCTGTTCCTGCCGTTACTACTCTCACTGCTGCTGCTTATGCTAACGCTGTCACTGTTGCTGGAGGCCATCATTAGAGGGACTTCAGTGGTCAAAAAGGCAGTTCACCACAACCTTCTGAAGGGCATCTAGGGATGGGCAATAAATTGGACAACACAGCAGTACAGTGCGGGTAGCACTGTAGCACAATGATTAGCACTGCTGCTTCACATTGTCAGGGACTCAGGTTCGATTCCAGGCTTGGGTCAGTGTGGAGTTTGCACATTCTCCTCGTGTCTGCATGGATTTCCTCCTGCTGCTCTGGTTTCCTCCCGCAGTCCAAAGATGTGCGGGTTAGGTTGATTGGCTGTGCTAAAATTGCCCCTTAGTGTACTAGGATGCTTAGGTTAGAGGGATTAGCAAGTAAAATATGTAGGCATATGGGAGTAGGACCTGGGTGGGATTGTGGTCAGTGCAGACTCAGTGGGCCGAAGGGCCTCTTTCTGCATTGTAGGGTTAAATGATTCTATGATTTCCGTGGTGGGTGGGGCAATAAAACTCCAGCATAGAATTAAGAGATACGAGTAAGAAGAGAGAGATCTCCTGTTTAACCATGATGTGGAGACACCAGCGTTGGACTGGAATAAGAAGTCTCACAATACCAGGTTAAAGTCCAACAGGTTTATTTGGTAGCACAAGCCACAAGCTTTTAGAACACTGCCCTTTCATCAGTTGAGTGGGAATTTTGTTCACAAACAATGCATATAAAGACACAAACTCAATTTACAAAATAATTGTTGGATGCAAATAGATTAAGGTAAGCTAACGACCTTAGATAAAGACTAAGATAATCAAGTCTTAAAGGTACAACAATGTGAGTGGAGAGTGGGTTAAGCACGGGTTAAACAGATGCTATCCAGCCGGGATAGCTAGTGAGATTTTGCAAGCTCAGGCAAGTTGTGCAGGTTATAGATAGTATGGCGTGAACCCAAGATGCTGATTGAGGCTATCTTCATGTGTGTGGAACTTGGCTATCAGTCTCGGCTCAGTGACTGTGCGTTGTCACATGTCGTGAAGGCCACCTTGGAGAACATTTACCTGAAGATCAGAGGCTGAATGCCCATAACTGCTGAAATGTTTTTCAACAAGAAGAGAACACTGTTGCCTGGTGATTGTTGAGCGGTGTTCATTCATCTGTTGTCGTAGCAACAGCATGGTCACCCCAATGTACCATGCCTTGGGACATCCTTTCCTGCAGCATATCAGATAGCCAACATTGCCGAGTTGCAAGTAGATGTACCATGTACCTGGTGGATGGTGTTATCACGCAAGATGATGGCATCTGTGTTGATGATCTGGCATGTCTTGCAGAGATTGCTGTGGCAGGGGTTATATGGTGTCATGGCCATTGTTCTCCTGGAGGCGGGTAGTTTTCTGCGGACAATGGTCTGTTTGAGATTGTCCGATTGTTTGAAGGCAAGAAGCGTTGGTGTGGGTATTGCCACTGAATCACTGAAACAACTATATGATGACATCAACAAGTTCCATCCTACCATCAGTCTCACCATCGACTACTCTCTGGAATCAGTTGCATTCTTAGATGCATGCATCTCCATCAAAGATGGTCACCTCAGCACCTTACTGTACTGCAAGCCCACTGACAACCTCATGATGCCCCACTTCTCCGGCTTCCACCCTAAATAAGTTAAAGGACCCATCCCCTGGGGCAAGCCCACCGTATACACAGGATCTGCTCAGATGAGGAGGATCGCAACAGACACTTCCAGATGCTGAAAGATGCCCTCATAAGAACAGGAAATGGCACCCGTCTCATCGATCAACAGTTCCAACACACCACAAAAAACCATTCCAACCTCCTCAGAAGACAAACCCGAAACATGGTGGATAGAGTACCCTTTATCATCTAGCACTTCTCCGGAGCGGAAAAACTATACTATCATCTCACGTGACAACACCATCCACCAGGTACATGGTACATATACTTGCAACTCAGCCACCGTTGGCTACCTCATATTCTGCAGGAAAGGATATCCCGAGGCATGAATACCCTTCAACGTCTAGCACTTCCCCAGAGCGGAAAAGCTATGCCATCATATCATGTGAAAATCCCATCTACCAGGTACATGGTATATATACTTGCAACTCAGCAACTGTTGGCTACCTCATACGCTGCAAGAAAAGATGTCCCGAGACATGAGTACCCTTCATTGTCCAGCACTTCCCCGGAGTGAAAAAGCTATAACATCTTCTCCAGAACCTTCAACATGTCATCGATGAAGACGAACATCTTGCCAAGGCCATCCCACTTCTTGCCTTCAAACAACCGCACAACCTCAAACAAACCATTGTCCGCAGCAAACTGCCCAGCTTTCAGGAGAACAGTGACCATGATACCACGCACCTCTGCTACAGCAACCTCTGCAAGATATGCTGAATCATCAAAACGGATGCCATCATCTCATGTGAGAACACCATCCACCAGATACACGGTACTTGCAACTCGGCCAACATGGTCTACCTGATACGCTGCAGGGATGGATGTCCCAAGGCACGGTATACTGTGAAGACCATGCGGATGCCACGACAATGGATGAATGAACACCACTCGACAATCACCAGGCAAGAATGTTCTCTTCCAGTTGGAGAACACTTCAGTGATCACAGGCATTTGGGTAAGCGTTCTCCAAGGTGGCCTTCATGACATACAATAATGCAATGTCACTGAGCAGAGACTGACAGCCAAGTTCCGCACACATGAGGCGGCCTCAACCGGCATCTTGGGTTCAAGTCATACTAGTTGTTACCTCCACAACTTGCCTGGGGCTTGCAAAGTCTTACTAACTGTCCTGGCTGGAAACAATACACATCTCTTTAACCTGTACTTAACCCTCTCTCCATTCACGTTGTCATACGTTAAGATTTGATTATCTGTAAAGACTTGCATTCCAACCATTATTTTGTAAGTTGAGTTTGTGTCTTTATATGCCCTGTTTGTGAACAGAACTCCCACTTACCTGTTGAAGGGGCAGTGTTCTGAAAGCTTGTGGCTTGTACTACCAAATAAACCTGTTGGACTTTAACCTGGTGTTGTGTGGCTCCTTACTCTCCTGTTTAAGATATAGATGAAGAGAATTGTTTTTCTCTCAGATGGTCAATAGAATGTGGAATTATCTTCCCTAGAGAGTAGTGGAGGCTGCATCACTAGTTTTAAGGTTGAGTTAGAAAGATTCTTGATTACTAGGGGAGTCAAAGGTTAAATAGTGATCAACAGGAAAGCAGTGTTGAGGCCAGAAGTAGGTGGCAAGCAAACTCAAGTGGCATGTACCTGCTCACAATTTGTATGTTCATATGTATGTTCAATAACACAGGAGTATTTCCTGAAATAACTCCTGGAAAACCTCAGCTCATGCACTCAGTAATGCCTTTTCGTTTTGTTTTGAGTTCCTGGAAATCGAGGAAAACTATGGACCCAAAATTAATGTGCAATATCTATCTGATATTGCTGTAATTGAAATCTTTTCCCAAAAATATACTTTATTCTTAAAAAAACTATAATTGCAATCCATAACAGTATGACTGGACATTTGTGAAAGTGTAATAAAATTCAAGTTCTTTTCACACACTGTTCTGCACTCTGAGGTTGATCAATAAATTGCAATTATAAATGTTGGGCTTTTATAATATATATTTCCTGACAAAAATACAGCCCAATGAGTTTTATACAATTTTCAGCCTCTCAGTTTACAATGGAAAGAAAGCCTTAAATTGTGACCTATCCACATGGGCCTTTGTAGTGGCTCCCCCTTGCTTTAGCACTTCCATCAATACATAGTCATGGGTCTTGGAATGTGCCAACTTACAACATTCCCTCATGAACAATTGGAGGATCAGTAGGCTTTGGGCAGATTAATGAGCATCTTTCACTGAGTTAATGGTCCTCTAGTTCCAGTTGATTTGTCTTGGAGTGCCAGTAGAGCACAAGTCTTGTACTATGGATCTACTCCAGATGAATCTCAACAAAAACCATTGCATATCTTTCCAGATCTTCTTTGCAAAGGCCCATTCCAGAGAATGTGCCGTAACATCTTGCCTCTCTACAACTCCTCAATGGCAGAAAGAGCGGCACTTCAAACATACAGGAAGAATCTGATTGGGAGGATGTTTCTCACCACCAACCAAGCTATATCATGATACTTGTTTGAAAGTTCTGGTCATGGGGCATTCTGCCAGATAACTTTGACAGTCTGTTCAGGGAACTCTTTGACAGGATCCACCATCTCCTTTTCCTATGGGCTTCAAGGGCCTTATGGCGGATGAGTGCCTGATGGAATTTGTGGTTAGAAGTGTTTTTCTGCTTAAATCTGCATGGAGGGCAGATTATAGAGGGCACCATCTAACTGGCTGGAGCAGAATTCCATTGTAGTGTGACCATCCAATCTTATGCAACACTGGGACTGGTTAAACTTGAATATATGTTGACACTTTTGTTTGTGTATCACGGCTCTCTGCACAGCTTGATGCAGTAAAGTTTTGCAACACCAATTTTAAATCCAACCAATTTATTTGATAGTAAATCCGCGAGCTTTCGACACTATCAAATAAATTGGTTGGATTTAAAATTGGTGTTGCAAAACTTTACTGAGTTTACCCCAGTCCAACGCCGGCATCTCTACATCACAGCTTGATGCAGCCACACGCAAAGGTAATCACCAGGATTAGGGTGACATTGTGCACATCTCTCCCCCTGCCCCCCCCCCACCACAAACCAGGTGGTGTTTGCACATTGTGATCTTATTCAAGTTGAAATTGACATCCATCTTTTCTGAAGGGACTGCTGAAGTGATGTTTCTCATAGTGGGGCAGGTAAGATGTCACATACACCATTGTCAGAATGAGCTGCCATACTTAAGAGGCATCTGGACAGCAAATTTTATCCTACTTTTTACAATGGACTAGGACGTGGCACCCAGAAGCCGAGGAACACCAACTCCCAAATTCAACGATGCTTTGCTGGAAGTATTGCTGAAAGCAGTGGATGACGGGGGAATGCCCTTTACCCAAGGGAAGGGAAGAGGGGATCGATCTTCTCTTGCATGGGAGGCAGTCACCAGGGTGGTGAATGCTAATTGCTCTCACAGAAGGATTGTTCTGCAGTGCAGTAAAAGGAGAAATAACCTCATCTGCTGCACCATAGAACATAGAACATAGAACATTACAGCGCAGACCTGGCCCTTCGGCCCTCGATGTTGCGCCGACCAATTAAGAAAAAGCAATGACCCTCTAACCTAAACCATTCCCTTTTCATCCATAAACCTATCCACTGACCACTTAAACGCCCCCCAAACTTGGTGCATCTACAACTGCAGCAGGCAGGGCATTCCATACCCTTACCACCCTCTGGGTAAAGAACCTACCTCTGACATCCGTCCTATAACTACCACCCCTTAATTTAAAGCTATGTCCCCTCGTGCTAGCTTTCTCCATCCTAGGAAAAAGGCTATCACTGTCCACCCTATCTAAACCTCTAATCATCTTATATGTTTCAATAGGTCTCCTCTTAGCCGCCTTCTTTCTAACGAAAACAACCTCAAATCCCTCAGCCTCTCTTCATAAGACCTGCCCTCCATACCAGGCAACATCCTGGTAAACCTCCTCTGTACCCTCTCCAATGCCTCCACATCTTTCTTATAATGTGGGGACCAGAACTGCACACAATACTCCAAGTGCGGCCGCACTAGAGTTTTGTACAGTTGCAACATGACGTTGCGGCTCCGAAATTCAATCCCCTTACCAATAAAAGCTAAGACTCCGTATGCCTTCTTAACAACCTTATCGACTTGATTGCTAACTTTCAGGGATCTATGCACATATACACCAAGATCCCTCTGTTCATCAACACTATTAAGAGTCCTACCATTAGCCCTATATTCTACACATTTGTTATTCCTGCCAAAGTGAATTACCTCACACTTTTCCGCATTAAACTCCATTTGCCACCTCTCGGCCCAGCTCTGCAACTTGTCCAAGTCTCTCTGCAAACTATAACACCCCTCTTCACTATCCATCACTCCTCCGACTTTGGTGTCATCCGCAAATTTACTAATCCATCCTTCTATACCCTCATCCAGATCATTTATACCAGGGTAAATGCACTCTCTAATCCCCATATTTATCTCAATAAATATATTTGATGATAAGTTACATTTTGATTAGGACCAATAAGTCACTGCCCAGGGGTTGTGTCAGTGGGCAGTGCCATAAGGAGTTACATGTGTTGGGAGCATTTGTGGAGGGCGTGTGCTGGGGATTCTAATTACCTTTTGTGCACCAGGGCAGCTTTTAAAAATGGTGTCCTGATTCTTCAACCTATGTTGCGGCAGGGCAGGCTCCTCGGGTGATGTTGTGCGACCAGCGTTTCAAGTATTTTGTCCCAACAATATGGCAGAAGAAGCTGCCATTAGAGCCAATGGCTTTAATACCTCATTTCTTGCCCAGTACAACACTATGCAAAAAAAAGCCACATCTTCACCCAGAATTATTGCCTCCACTCCTCACCATCTGTAATATCACAAAACTGAAAAAAAACTTCTCTTTTAATTAATGTCTCTATTTTAATAATCCAAAAAGGATAATGCATTTAACGTATTGAATTTGTTTACTCAGCGAGAGTTTTAGATATCAAGCAGAATGATGCAAGTATAATTGAAATGCCTGGATTGCTAAAATATCCTTCACCACTTTGAAATGCCCCCAATCACGTTACATCCAATGAAGTATTTTTCAAGTATTCTCATTGTTGTAATTTGAGAAAGGCAGTGGACAATTTTCACACAGCAAACTCACACAGAGCAATTGAATAAATGACCAGTTGTTGACAGAGGTAAAAATATTTGCCTGAACACCAGCAGAACCTCCCTGTATTCTACAAAAGGTGTGTTGGAATCCGATAGATCATCTGCAAAGGTGGACAGGACTAGGATTTAATGCCTTATTCAATAGTGCATCCCTCCTTCAATACTGCATTAATGTGTCAGCCTAAATTAAGTGCTCAAGTCTTGGGAGCAGAATTGCAGCTACAACATTATAAGCTACACCCAGAAGGAACGCAAATGAAATTTATTGCTGCCATACTTGTATTCCATTGATGGACACTGTGAGCATTTTATTTTTTTGTGCCATTTGATTGTGCTGCAAAGCTACATCCAGAACTAATTTGTTTCCTGTCACATTTGTCTGAACTGATCTGATCCTTGGTAGCTAGTCTGATTTAGAATACGAGGCAATTCTGTTTCTTTTCTCTCCATTTACTGTATAACAACCACCCTTTCAGCATTACTTTAGAGGCAACTTTCTGCTTTTTATTAGGCACGTGTTCTCAGTGAATCCTTTCTGCTTGTGTCACAAATACTTGCTCTCAGCTCATCATCTGAATAGAGCAAGCCCCATTGTGATGAATTTTGGCGGTTTGAAAGTTAGCAATGCCAATCTTAAAATAACATCATTGGCAAGAGGGAAAAAAATACAAGAAAAGCCAAGTTAAACAATGGAAATTAAGGACTCAGCAATAATCAGAAATCTATTCTGTAAGTTGTTTCACTGCATAGTGGCACAATGGTTAGCACTGCTGCCTCAAAGTGCTAAGGACCCGATTCAATTCCGGCCTCAGATGCCTGCCTGAGTGAAGACTGCATATTCTTCCTGTGTTTGCCTGGATTTTTGTCCAGTGCTTTGCTTTCCTCCCATTGTCCAAAGATGTGTGGATTAGGTGGATTGGCCATACTAATTGTCTCTTAGTGTCAAGAGGGATAGCAGTGTAAATAGCAGGGGATAAGGTCTGGATGGAATTGTCATCAGTGCAAGCTGGCTGGGCTGAATGGCCTCCTTCTGCACTGTAGGGATTCTATAAATCTATGATACTACAGTAGTCTGATATTGTCCCGGATAGTCATCTCATTTTGTAAGAAATAATGCATGATGATGTACCCAATTGTTTGCATTAATACATTATCAAAGATTAAAAAGAATTTTAAACCATTCAATGCAACATACAATATCATTCTTCAACAGTTGTTCATAACCTTATGTTAGCTGCCATAACTGCAAATTAAATGTTAGTTGTATCTTATGGAATACACATGGTGGGGATTCACTTGAGCTTCTGGCAATAGGAACAGACTAAAACTGTAGCCCTTGAGTTAGGAGGTGTATGTTTGTAATGTCTAGCACCGTAAATAAATCCATCAGTTTTTAACAATTGGCTCCAATTCTATCCTTCCCAAGTGGCTTTCTAGGAGAAAGCATTACCAGATGGACTGCAGCAGTTCAAGTAGGCAGCTCACTACCACCTTCTCAAAGGCAATTAGGGATGGACAATGAATGCTGGCCTCGCCTGCGAAAAATACATGCCTTGAATTAATTAAAAAAAATTAATTCATGTTCAAGTCCAGGATAGACACATTTTTAATCAGTAAAGGAATCAAAGGTTATGGGGATAAGGTGGGAAAGTAGATATGAAGATTATATCAAATTAACCATGATCTAATTGAATAGCAAGGGAGGCTTTGTGGCCAAATGGCCTACTTCTACTCCTGTGCCTACTGGTCTAATTGCCAAAAGTATTCTGCAGCAAATGCGGATGTAATGTGAAAACAAAAAGAAACATGTTGTTGCTTGTTGCACAGATAGCAGAAATGTGACAGATTTTGGCACTCGACTCTAAGAGGCAAAACATTCACACTCTTGAAGCCATTTGGGAAGATGTCTGCAAACAGCAAAAAAAAATAAACTATTGTAAATCTCTTAATATTGGGAACAAATTGACTCACTGCTCTGGTGGCTTTTAAAGAGAGGGAAGAATGTTTCTGCTATCATCATGGAGAAGAAGGTAGGTACATAGTTGGCATATTAAGAAACATTGTCTCCCAGATAATAGAGGTAATAAGATAATGGAAACCAATTTAATAAAATCCGCAGAATTCTATTAACAGGGCCATAAAGCTCAATGAACAGTGACAAGCATTAATTCTGGGAGAGAGGTAATGATTTATTTCTCATTCTGGAACAGCAGTAGAAGAGAAAAAAACTAATTTTCTTGTCTGAAGAACAGAAAGCAGTGACTGCATTTCATTCACCTTTACTAACCACAATGCCCTTGGCTTTAGCTTAACCTTCCTCCCAAATTTCAAATTAGGATGGCAGAAGCAGAAAGCTACTCTGTGATGTAGTTCGTTGCATGCCTGCCTCCTTGCTGTTTCTGATCATGGGAGGTATGGTGGCACAATGGTTAGTGCTGTTGCCTCACAGTGCTAGGGACTCAGGTTCAATTCCAGCCTTGGATGACCTTCTGTGTGGTGTTTACATGTACTCATCGGGTCTGTATGGATTCCCTCAAGGGAATTCTACCGTACTCCAAAGATGTGCGGATTAGGTGGATTGGCCATGTTAAATTTCTTAATGTCAGAAGGATTAGCGGGGTAAAAATACATGGAGTTATAGGGATAGGGGCTGGGAGGGCTGTTGTTGATGCAGGCTTGATGGGTCAAATGGCCTCCTTCTGCACTGTAGAGATTCTATGATTCTAATGTGATTGTTTATTGAGGAATGGACCTATGTAAATTGGTTTGCGGGTGAAGGAAAAACAACCCTGGTTGCATTTTATACCATATCTATTGTTCCAATGTAAGATATTGGGGCTGCCAAGTATCTCCCAGTGACAAAGACTCACCATTCACTATTATCAATGAAGGGCAGAGGGGTTACCCCCAATGTCCTGTCAATATTGACTTAACCCTCAATCAACTTTGTGAAAACAGATTGTCTTGTTGCTTGTGGGAGTTTTCCATGGCTGGCACCTTTGCTACATTCTAACAGTGACTACCCTTCAAAAACATCTTCTTGGCTGTAAAGAAAGATGAAATATCTGGTGATCATGAGAAGTGCTATGAATGGCCTGTTGGTTGATTTATATAGGAGAGATTTCATAGAATCATAGAATCCTTATAGTGCAGAAGAAAGACATTCAATACATTGAGATCTGCACTGGCAACAATCCCACCCAGGCTCTATCTGTGTAACCCCATACATTTACCCTGCTAACCGCCCTCCCCCCACCACCCCTGACAGTAAGGGACAATTTAGCATGACCAGTCAACCTAACCTGCACATTTTTGGATTAAAATACTTTCAGAATGTAGCAGGCAATATGTCCTAAATAGATAAGAAGTAAGCCCAAAGATGTGCGTAGGTGAATTGGCCATGCTAAATTGTCCCTTAATGTCAAGGGGACTAGATAGGGTAAATGCATGGGGTTATGGGGATAAGGCCCAGATAGGATTGTGGTTGGTGCAGACTCAATGGGCCAAATGGCCTCCACAAGTACTGTAGGACTTCTACGATTCTCTGATTCAATGCTTAAACGTTAAAAAAATCAATGTCTCCCTCATAGTTATATTTCTTTTCTTTCTTTACCATAGAGTAATTGATTTTATGGTGAAGCTGTCGAAATGTGCTGCATGTCACGTGTCCTCTTTCATATGGTTTTTGCATTTGTAGAGTTAGTTACAAAATGATTTAAACTACATATGAGATTTGCTCAAATGTAACAAAACTGAAAAGCACCAATAACAGATGTCTTCTTTGTCATTATTAACTCTGGTCTGCCAATGCCGTGAAGTGTTACAGAGAAAATATGGTTTAGTATGCACATTTGTAACTTTAAAATCTGTTGCAAAATATGATGTGAAAGCCAAACTCTACATCACTGTTAAATCACCAAAGAATAAAGATTCTGAAACTATACACGGCATCAGTTTTAGTGAAATTTTCCACTGTCATGCCACTACCAAATTCATCTTATTTATAAGATCCACCACCTTAACCTTGTTTCCTCAACGATCATCCAACTTCTTTTTCTGGGGTTCATGTTAGCTGATATCTTCAATGGTTTTATCCCCTCACAATCACACTTTCTTTCAAATCTGCCATTGTTTGTGTTTTTGGAGAAGCACTGTTGGACTCTAACCCGGGTGTTGTGAGACTTCTTATTATTCAACTAGACCATAGTTGATTTTCTACCTCAATGCCATTTTCATGTAAAATCCCTATATCCCTTGATACATTCAATGTCTAGAAATCTATTATTCCTGTCTTAAACATTTTCAACGTCAGCTTCCATTACGCAAAATTCACTGGCCTCTGAGCGAAGAGATTCCTCATCATCTCAGCCCTAAATGGTTTGTTCCTCATTCTGAGACTGTTTCGCCTGGTTCCAGAATCCGCAGCCAGATGAAACATCCTTCCTGTATCTACTCTACCGAGCCCTTTATGCATTTTGTATGCTTCAGTGAGATGATGTCCCCTTCTTCGAAAATCTACAGAATACAGGCCCAGTTTCTCAGTCTGTCCCTATAGGGCAAGCCTGCTATGCCAGGATATTAGTCTGGTGAGTTTTTATTGCTCTTCTTTTATGACAAGTGTGTACTTCCTTAGGTAAGGAGATCAAAACTATAAACAGTTAAGTCTGGTGTTTCCCAATGACAAGCCTTCATCCGTTTTTGTGCTTGTCTTCACGGTGATGATAGATAACAAGTTGTGAAGATACAAGAACAGCTTCTACAAGGTCACTGATGATGCCCAGCTCCCTGGAACATTATTTGAGTTTCTAATTTAATTGTCCAGCAATAAAACCACTGGGCCATCACCTCCTCTAAATGCGTCACATTGAATATACTCAATGTGACATCACCACCTCTTGTGGCATCCCCATTACCTAAACTGTTGGACTTTTCATCCCACCATTTGGATGACCAGAACATTTCTTAAGTTAATGGGGGTAGACGTAAGCCACTTTTCCTACAACTCACTCCATTCTCAGTGTACTGACTCCATTGTCTCCCAAATGTCTGTTTCCAACTCTGATATTGTATTCGATCCCCTGAGGTTAATTTCTAGCCACATTTCCAGAAATGGTATCATGGAGACCATCTATTTCCAGATTCCTAACAGTGCACAACTTTGTCCCGGCTCATCTGCTGCTGGAATTATCATCCGTGCCTTTGTTACTTTTAGACTTGACTATCCCTGCTTGAACTCCCATGTTTCAATTTGCACAAACTGAAAATCATCCAAATTGTGCTACCTGCGTTGTAATTTACACTGAGTTTCATTCACCTAGCGTTTCTGACTTGGCAAGCTATATTTACTCCTAATTTAGCAACACCTTGGGTGGAAGTTTCCTGTCCCACCCACCACAGGAATTATAATGGACGGGGCAGACCACGGACCTTGGCTGAGATGTTCCGGCTTTAGGGTGAGCGTGGCCAGAAAATCGCGCCCCTTGATTTTACAAATTCTCATCTTTGTTTTGAATCTACCTATGGTCTCATTCCTCTCTGTAACCTGTAACCTTCACCAGCCCTACGACCCTCTAAGATATCTGAGTCCCTTAAGTCCTGGCATCTCGCACATCCCTATTTTTAATCAATTGATCACTGGCACCTTCAGTTTCTTGGGCTCCAAACTCTGGATTTTCCTCCAAAAATCTCTCCAACAATTCTGTCCCTCATTTTCCTCTTTTAACATACTCCTCAAAATCTACCTTTCTCATCAAACTCCAGATCAACTGCCCTGTGTCTTGGTGTTAAATTCTGTTTGATAATTCTGCTGTGAAGTGTTTTGAGATGTTTTGCTATTTTAAAGGCACTACAAAAAATAATAAAGGGGTTTTGAGGAACAGTGATAGCATCTCTACCTCTGAACTACAAGCTACAAGTTTAAGTCTGAGCTCAGGGCAGAATTTTCTGATGGTGTATGCCCTGCCATCTTTACCCAGAGGGTGGTTAGGGAGTGGAATGCCCTGCCTGTGGCAGTTGTAGATGCGCCAAGTTTGGTAGTGTTTAAGAGGTTAGTTGATAAGTTTATGGAAGAGAAGGGAATGGTTTAGTTTGGAGGGTCATTGCTTTTTTCATAATTGGTCGGCGCAACATCGAAGGCCGAAGGGCCTGTTCTGCGCTGTAATGTTCTATGTTCTATGTTCTATCACTGCCAGTGGGGCGGCATGGTAGCACAGTGGTTCGATTCCTGGTTCAGGTCACTGTCTGTGTGGAATTTGCACATTTTCCTCGTGTCTGCGTGGATTTCCTCTGAGTGTTCCAGTTTCCTCCCACAGCCCAAAGATGTGCGGGTTAGGTTGATTGGCCATGCTAAAATTGCCTCTTAGTGTCCTAAAATGCTTAGATTAGAGGGATTAGTGGATATTAGGGATAGAGTGGGATTGTGGTCGATGCAGACTCAATAGGCCGAAGGGCCTCTTTCTGCACTGTAGGGTTCTATGTTTCTATGAGAATGGATAAGTTAGCACTCAGCCAAATCTCTATTCATAGCAGTGGAACTGGAGAATTCCAGTCATGGGAAAGGTCAGAGAATCCTATAATATTCATCGAGTACATTCAATGTGAGGCATTTAGGGGAAGCGATGGCCCAGTGGTTTTATTGCTGGACCATTAAATTAGAAACTCAAATAATGTTTAGAAATGGATAGGACGAGGGGTCATGGCCATAGGGTGAGGGGGGCTATGTATAGGACGAATATTAGAGGGCAGTTTTTCACACAAAGGGTAGTGGGGGTGTGGAATGCACTGCCGAGTAAGGTGGTGGGAGCAGGCACGCTGGGGCTGTTTAAGGGTCTCTTGGACAGCCACATGAGCGGTATGCAGATAGAGGGATATATTAGGACTGTTTAACTACGGCTTTTTTCCACAGGTAATTCGGTCCATACTTTGAGCATGCATTCGGCAGGTGGTGCGGGTACAGCTCTTGGATGTTGATTCATGGGTTGCCTGGTACCTCATGTCGTAAATGAGTGCTTTATGTGGACCATCTGAAGGGCACCATGACAGCTCAGAGACTATCGATGTGGCTGTGCAGACACTTGGAATTGGGCCGGTGTCTGCGGGAGTTTGCGCGTTCTCCCCGTGGTTGCGTGGGTTTTCTCCGGGCACTCCGGTTTCCTCCCACAACCCAAAAATTCGCTCTTAGGCTGATTGGGAAACAAATTGTCCCTATGGTGAAAATTTTCCATATTAGGAATAATATATATATTATTATATAGGAATATTAAAATAGGATAATGTATTTGCTACTATATAGTATGACGGCGGCGCGGGCTCGTTGGGCCGAAGGGCCTGTTTCCCGTGCTGTGTTGCTTAAAAAAAAAAAATGTTCTGGGTACCTGGGCTCGAAATCCACCATGGCAGATGGTGAAATTTGAATTTTTAAAAAATCCAGAATTAAAAATCTACTGATGACCATGAAACCATTGACGATCGTTGGAAAAAACCCACCTGATTCATTAATGTGCTTTAGGGAGGAAATCTGACCGTCCTTATCTGATCTGGCCTACATATAGCTTCAGAGCCACAGCAACGTGGTTGACTTTCAACTGCCCTCCAAGGGATGGGCAATAAGTGCTGGCCAGACAACGATACTCACGTTTCAAAAATGAAGGCAAGAAATACAACCTAAGGAGTTCTGTACAATTTCCAAACCCTCAGTGCTCTGTAGCTAGAAGGCCTTAGACAGTGACCTTTCACCATTGGGCCTCTGTAGCTTTAGTGCATCCCTCAGACTTAAAAGGGGGGTCAGTTGGCTCAAGTGGCTGGACAGCTGGTTTATGGTGCGGACTGATATTAATAGTGCAAGTTCAATTCTTTAACTGGGCTGAGGTTATTCATGAAAGTCTGCCTTCTCAACTTTCCTCTTGCCTAACTGTGATAAATCTCAGGTTAAATTGTCAAGAGTCAGCTCTTACCCTTAAAGTTTATGGTATTCTGGGACTTTGGCAACTTTATCTTTTTATTTCTGGATTTCGAATGCGCCAGTCTGGAATACATTTAGTCGAGGATAAACTCATGGACAAACAAGTTTTCTAATCGTTTTCAAAAAATATATTCTTTTTTCAAAGTTACAAAGCCAGTGTGCAAATTGGAGGGGGCAAGCCCCTAATCCATCTCCATTCTTATTCCAAAGCCAATTCAATTCACTTCAATTCATGGTCCCCAGACAAGTGACATACTTGATCCAAACTAGCAAGAATAGAAATTATATCTATTCTTACATTTGATCTTAGCCAAAAGACTGAGAGTTTCCTAATCAGCCACTTTAAGGAATGCAATGGTAAATTTGCCAAACATTACGATGGACCAAACCAACAGAAGTCTATGGTCACCAATATCCTCTTAGGTGTTGAATGAGGAAGAGGACATAAATGCAAGTTGATGATGTTTTGCAAATGATTTTTTGAATTTTGCTTCTGAAAAGTAAGAAAACAATAAAGATATTGTAATAAAATTATGTGGTAAAGTGGTTTTAACACGAAAATCATAACTCATTGCAAACTCATACTTTTTACACAATTGATGATCACAAATGCAGAAAGCATCAGCAGGCTATTTGACACATATCACAACTGTTGGAGAAATAATTTTTTTATAATGGGCTTGTCTTATCTGACAAGAACACACAACAAACATAAATATATAGAAAATAATATGACAGAGTATGTGCAGTAGGGAAAGGTTGAAGCCAATTTTTTTTTAACCTCCTGAAATAAATGGGAGATGTTTTGTACATTAGTTTGAAATACAAAAATGTTTCAAAGGAATTGTTTGCAATGTTTGAGTGACTCCTGTGTATGACCCTGTATGTCGCTGTAAGCATGGAAAGATTTGGGAAAACATGTCACAGAATTGCCAAAGAGCACAAAAGCTTTCTGCGACTTGGTATATTGTAGAACCATAGAATCGCTACAGTGTAGAAGGAGGCCATTTGGCCCATTGAGCTTGCATCAACAACAATCCGACTCAGACTTCTTCCTCGTAACCCCACATATTTCCCCTGCTAATCCCCCGATACCAATTAACCTAACCTGCACATTTTTGGACTGTGGGAGGAAACTGCAACATTCAAAGGAAATCCACGGAGATAAGGGGGAAATGTGCAAATTCCATACAGACAGTGACCTGAGGCTGGATTTGAATCTGGGTTCTCGGTGCAGTGAGGCAACAATGCTAACCATCGTACCACCATTCTTCCCCATAACTGCTGTAAAAACTATGGTTCAACAATGGATGGCTAATTCAAATGTTAGGTTTCAGCTATGAGGATGGCTTGAAGCTTTGTTGGTGATAAATGGACCTCTAAGCACTCGGCAAGTAAAGACCAGGGAAATTAAAATCACTTATCTTCAATAATTGATGCAACTGGAGTTCCTATCCTGGGCAACAATTTGGAAATCTACTCCTAAATGTATTACCCAGACATGCATGTCTAAGACAATGGGGAATAAATTAGCAAAGAGCATAAATGTCCTTGAATTGTATAATACTTTAATTTTAAATGATGCTTGACAGTTGAACAGAAAAAGTACACAGTTTAGTTGCTGGAAAAATAGAACTGGCTAGAATATGAACATTTCTACATAATACATGCTCCAGACACAAAGCTAAATATTTGGAGAAATTGCAGCTCATTCAACAAGTACTCTGACAACACAAAGGCAGTGGAAGCACTGCAAAAACTGGTATTGAGGTAGGGCTGGGTGTCATTGGCTGACACGTGGAACACGACATCTGCAAGGGATGTTATGTATTTGAGAAATAGATGGTGGGTGGATATAGTAGGGCTAAGGATAGAAGTAATGATGTGAGAGTAGGAAGAGAATCTATTGTTGGAGGTTCTCTAATTATAATGCGACATTGGAGTGGAAAAAGCCACAAGTTGATTGGAAAAAGTTGAATGTGGACTTGCAAAAAAGATGGGCACGTAGTTAGAAGGTAACAGCGCATTGGGAGGTGGATGTGGGGCATTTGATTGCAAGGACTGAGGGAGAGTCAGTTGTTTTTATTTTGGGAATGGGATGGTGACTATAGATTTAAAAGACAGTGGTACAGTGTCTGAGGAACTTATTCACATTATCACTAGGATAGGGACACAAAGGGAATTTGGGTCGTCATAAAAATCATTAAATGACCACAGCAACAGTAAAGCCATTCATCCTAAAGACAATTCAGCCCATCCAACTTTGTCCTACTATCGGAAGAGCAATGCAACTAATCCCATTCATCTGCCTTTTTAATGAAACCCTGCAAATTGTTGATCTTCAGGTGCTTATCCTATATTTTTTGAAAGCTATAATTGACTCTGTCTCTACTGCCCTTGCAAGAAAAATATTCTAGATCCTAATCACTCCGAAAGGTTAGGAAAAAAGAATCCTTTTTTTTTTGCTAACCACCTTAAATTACCGTCCTTTGGTTCTTGACCCCCTCCACCAAAACAAACTACTTAGTTTGTTCTATCTGCTCTGTGACCAGCTTAGGGATTTTAAAAAAGGATAGCATGGACAAGTTGGGCCAAAGGGCCTTTTTCCATGTCTGTAAACCTCTATTACTCTATGATTCTATGTCCTCACAATGTTGAACACAGCTATCAAATTGTTTCTCAACCTCCTCTTCTCAAAGAGAAGGACCTCAGATTCTCCAATCGGTCCTGCAATTGAAGTTCCTTATTCCTCGAATCATTCTCTCTAGTTTAGCCGAATAGATCTCAAACTTAGATGTTGTTAAAACTAGGTGCTGATGATATCATTGCTGCTCTTGGTTAAGAGCATTGATTAAATCTGACAGGATGAGGGAGTGTCAGATCATATAGAGACCCAGCGTATTTCAAAGAGCTTGTCGTTCCTTTCCTTATTATATTTTCAGAAGTTTATGCATGTTATTTAGCTGAGCATGCTAATTCAGCTCCCACACACACTGTCAGCAACAATCATTCCTGCAAATTTCCCTGAATTACACATAGAAATAGTGGGAAAAGGAAAAATGTTAGAATAGTTTAACGTTATTTTTACGGTTTTATTTTAAAAGGGGTCCTACTAGCAGAGTTTCCTCTGTGACCCTAATGAATGGTCAGCCAACATATGTTAAGCCTGTTTTACTCTATCCATGAATAATGTGTGACCAGTTGAATATTTCTTGCATTTTCACCAAATTCACCAAAATCTCTACTTTCTCAGGAGGCTAAGGATATTTGGCATGCCCGCGATGACTCTCACCAACTTTTTAGAAACCATAAAAAGTATGCTTTCTGGTCACATTACAGTTTGCTATGGCTATCTGTCCAAGACAGCAAGAAACTACATGAATGAAGCCCAACCTATCACGCAAACCAGCCTCCCTCTCACCCATTGACATCTATACTTCTTGCTGCCTTGGAAAAGCAGCCAGCATAATCAAGGACCCCACGCACTCTGGATATTCTCTCTTCCAACTTCTTCCATCAGGAAAATGATACAAAGGCCTAAGGTCATGTGCCAACTGACTCAAGAACACCTTCTTCCCTGCTGCCACCAGACTTTTGAATTAATCTTATATTAAGTTGATCTTTCTCTGCACCCTTGCTATGACTGTAACACTACATTTTGCACCGTCTCTTTTTCTTCTCTATGAATGATATGCTTTTTCTGTATAGTGCACAAGAAACTGTACTTTTCACTGTACTTTTCACTGACAATAATAAATCATTTTTTTTTTCAAATTTCCAGCATCTTCATTATTTGCTTTCCTGTACGAACTGATATATAGTTTTCTTATTCCCAGCAGGCTTATTTTGACCCCTTCTCAGCATTAGCACCGAAATGAAACATTTAGTATACTAAACATATTTAAAACTGCAGTGGTTATTTTGAGCCTCTTTTAAGCAAAGAAATCCTAAATAAAATAACAAATTAAATATCAATTTAAATAATGTTTCATTTATTACATTTCAGAAATATGTACATTTGGAGAAATTTCCTAGAATCACATAGTATTCAAAAGATGTTAAAATTAATCTGTGACCAATTAGTGCCCAGACAACATGTAGTTCTATTTCATGAAATGATATTTTAGGGATAGTTTGAAATATTTGTAGTTCAGAAGATGTTACGGAAGTTTAGTTATCTTTTAATCATTTATATCAATAATTTGGATGAGAATATAGGAGGAATGGTTCGTAAATTTGCAATGACACCCAGATTGGGAGCATAACGGACAATGAAGAAGGTTATCTCTGAAAGGATCTTGAACAATTGGGCCAGTAAGCTGACAAATGGCAGATGGAGTTTAATTTAGATAAATACGAAGTGATGCATTTTGTAGATTGAACTAGGGCAGGATTGGTCAGTTAAAGATAGGGTATTGGGGAGAGCTATAGAATAAAGAGATCTAGGGGTATAGGTTCACAGGGAACAGGGAAGAAGGTGTTCTTGAAAGTGGAGCCATAGGTGGACAGAGTTGTGAAAAAGGCATTTAGCATGCTTGGTTTCACTGGTCGGAACATTGAATACAGGAGTTGGGGTGTCCTGTTGAAGTTGTACAAGACATTGGTAAGTTCGCATTTGGAATACTGTGTACTGTTCTGCTCACCCTATTATAGAAAGAATATTATTAAACTAGAAAGAGTGCAAAACAGGTTTACTAGGATGTTACTGTGACTTGATGGTTTGAGTTATAAGGAGAGGTTGATAAACTGGGACTTTTTTCTCTAGAGCATTGAAGATTGAGGGGTAATCTTATAGAGGTCTATAAAATAATGAGGGCTATAAATTAGCTAGAAAGACGATATATTTTCCCAAAAGTACAGGAGTCTAAAACTAGAGGCCATAAGTTTAATGTGAGAGGGAAGAGATAGAAAAGTGAACAGAGGGGCAATTGTTTCACACAGAGGATGGTGAGTGTCTTGAACAAGCTGCCAGAGGTAGTAGTAGGGGTAAGTACAATTTTGTCTTTTAAAAAGACAGTTACATAGGTAAGATGGGTATAGAGGGATTTTAAAAAAATGGAAGCATGGACAAGCTGTGCCAAAGGGCCTGTTTCCATGCTGTAAATCTTTATGATTCTATCTTTGCTACTTTTCAGGACTATACGCTGTTCCAGGAAGAAGGTTGAAAATGTCCATTGACACCTTTCAGGCATCAAAGTGGCTACCTGGAACAAATTTTAGGTCCTGCCCATAAGCCAATAAGAGTACATGCCATTTTAATACCCTTCTGTGAAATTGAACTGCCCTGAGTAAATTCTATTGGGCAGCCATTTAATACTTCCTCTGAAATTGAAATAGGATTCTTTCCGAGGGAGATGCTGGATGTAGAAGAAACTTTTCCAAGTATAAGACCAAAATAGTTATTTTCCCGGTTGTTGCAGCAAATCCCAACAAATAATTAAAAGTCTCTAAAAACAATGTCTTTTGAGCACTGAGTCTCTAATAAAATACTTCCACCATAACAAGCGAGCATTGGCAAAATACACATTTTCTACAGTGGTGCATCCATACAGTGGGTGTGAACTCAGAACCTAGGCCAAGCAATGACATGCCTTCTTAATTTTGATATTTACACATGGTTAATAATTCCTCAGAAAGTGGGCACTTCTTCAAGCATATGCTGAACCACCAAAAACACTTTCTTGGATGGTTCTACATTGGAAAAGCGGCTCCATCACAGGTATCTGTCTTCACTCTTTCAGCCAGAAACTTCAGGGCTGAGGTTTCTTAACGTGAATGATTGAAATGGCTATTTCTTTTTTTCCTTGGTGTTGAAGGTCAACTTCAATAGGTTATGCTTTTACTTTAGAATTCTAACTTCTTGCAGTTTTTTTCATTTATAGTAGAAATGATTGTTTGGATCATAACCTGTTAGATTTCACGTGATAAGCCTGGGACTCTTTCGTATTTATGGACAACTTTATTATTCAGGAGAATTATATTCATATTTAAGAAAGATAAATAAGGGAATAATGTACTGTATTTAATGATCAATACATTCATCAATTTTTGGAACAAAATAAATTGCATTAAATGTGAGTTTTCTGAGTTAGAGCAGTTTTATAGATTTATGTTTTTCCAAACTATGTTTAGAAAAATGATAAAATGGTTTCAAAAATAATCTGGATAAGACAATCTGCTATAACACTTAACTTCAATACTTAAATCAAAAAGATAAATGTAGCAATTTACATATAATGTAATTATTTTGTGATTGGTAGCTGACTGTTCATAATTTTAATCTGATTGTTTATCTGAACAATCAATTAAGGTTGTAATCTGTAATTGTGGCATTATTAAATGAGTTTATAATCATACATAAATTATTAATAGAGAGACTGGATGCTAAAAATCCTGAACATAAACTCAGGCACAACATCTTAAAGAAAATAAAGAAAAAAAGATGTCACAGTAAAAGCAGAACTGTAGCTAATGTCACATGTTAAGAAAGAACTATTCATGAAAAATAATATGTAATTTTTCCGAAGAAAGGTGTCTGACAGGCCCTTTTTCGTTTGTTTACAAACAAAAGATGCAATGAAATAAATTGTGCTGAACTGTGTCATTATTTCCTTTGCATTAGAACAAAGCTGACAATAGTTGACTTGCTCTTCCTATGAAAACCAGAGAAGTTTTCTAAACACATTTCCGTGAAGGGTTTTGGTGTCGAATATCTGTATAAATAACATTCCAAAAGCAGCTTGCTTGTAGACTCTGAACACAAAAGCTATGACAGGAGAATACTAGATTAATCATTTTTCATACTCAGTAGACGGTGAAAACAAAGCTTAGGAGAGAAATAAAAAAGAGAGCATTTGAATATTGACACCACTGGTGTAAGCTTCAAGCCTCAAAATGGAAATTTATATGTCAATCACTTAAAAGAACTTGGGTCGGCTTTAAGTAATATCTGTATACATTAAAATCAGGAAGGATTTAAGCCACATTTGTTTCATTAAAGTCTACCAGATTCTACATGGCGGGGCTTATTGTTGGCCACAAATAAAAATAAGAAATAGTATCAAAAGAAAATGAATGCAAAACATCATAAATCAATGCCATATATGTAAAGATTAATACTTGATGTAATCAGTACAAATGAGCAAGTTTATATCAGAATTACTCAAATATAGAATCACAAATCATGGTGGCACAGTGGTTAGCACTGTTGCCTCACAGTGGCAGGGACATGGGTTCAGTTTCTAACTTGGATCACTCTCAGTACAGAATTTGCACTTTCTTCCCTAAACTGTGTAGGTTTCCTTTGGGTACTCTGGTTTCCCCCCACACTCAAAAGAATTGTGGGTTAGTTTGATTGGCTAAGTTATTAAATTGTCCTGAATTTCAGGATTAACAGGGTAAATGATGGCAATAAGAATTGGGCCTGGATGGGATTGTGGTCATTACAAGACTTGGTAGGCCAAATGGCTTCCTTTTGTACAGTAGAGATTCTATGCTTCTACTATTCTATGACATATTTCAATGGTCACTTTGAATATTCTGTTGTTATCAAAAGCAATGATGCAAATATCCTCAGGTGTCACTGCATTTTTCATATAGATCATTTTGTTCACCACATGAAGGATTGGAAATCTGACTGTTTCCATGGGAACTATACAGCTTGAATGAATTTGCTTTCATCCCGGGAAACCAGCAAGCTGCTTACACACAAATGATCAGCGGAGAAGTAGCTTAAACTTGTTTCAGTTGTATGGTAGAAAGTTAAAGCTTCTGATAAACACTTAGGCCTTTAAATTACACCATGGGGGAATCAGTGTATGAACACTTAATGAGATTGGCTGAAGTTCTTACTCTGCTATTTTAATGTTACAGGCTAATACTTCCATTAAATAATGTTGGAAAGAATGCCACATAAATACATTATGTGTTTATACACTAGAACCCCATGGAGCAATTTCCAAATCAAAGGAACTATTGAATTTAAATTACTTCAAGAATAAAGCTGTTTTTCTCAAATATAGATGTTGCATAGTCAAAACATTTTAAGAACATGTCCATTATAAGGTTTTTCAGAATAAACTTTGTTCTGCTATTAGGTTGTTGTGGTCAAAAATGGACATGCCTCCCCACCCCCCACAATTGCTTGAATGGATAGGCCAGAAGTTCAACTGATTTTGGGTCTCATTCCTCATTATGGTTGGAACCAAGTGGACATGAATGGATATCCTTAGCAGTTTGCTGGAGAACTGGCTTTGAAGGTTGGACTGCTGCATCACTGGAAGTGGTTTTCAAGTAAATTGAAGGGAACTAGGGGATGTTAGCAATAGGGACAAGGCAGTTGACCAGGAGATATCAGGAATTCAGAAGGGAGTGGGTGATTAGGACCCATGTGCAATGGATTGTTTGTACAAAATTGGGAAATGTTTCAATTCAGAGGACTAGAATGTTTTAGAAATTCAGACAAGCAACACCCATTTTTTAAAGTTTTATTGAGCCTATTAGGATCTCAAAATGGAAAAAAAAGGAAGTATGCTGAATTTCATAGATAGATACATAGAACCCTACATGTAGAAAGAGGCCCTTTGGCCCATCGAGTCTACATCGACCACAGTCCCACACAGGACCTACCCCCATATCGCTACCTAATATTTTACTCACTAATCCCTCTAATCCTCACATCCCAGGACGCTAAAGGACAATTTTAGCATGGCCAATCAACCAAACCCGCACATCTTCAGACTGTGGAAGGAAACCGGAGCACCAGGAGGAAATCCATGCAGACATGAGGAAAATGTACAAACTCCACACAGACAGTGATCTGAGCTAGGAATCGAACCCAGGTCCCTAGAGCTGTGAAGCAGTAGTGCTAACCATTGTGTTACCATGCCGATCTCAAAGAAAAAGATGACATTTAAAGCCTGTGTCTTTTGCCAAAGCAGATTGGCTGTAAAGATGGCCGCCGATACAAGTCTGCACATGTGCACTGGCTCATTTGAGGACAGAAAAATAACTATCCTGCACTTCAATGCATGGTTTTGATTTATTTCATATTCTGAGTATTTGCATATCCTGTACTATCATGATTTAAGCTGTATTTTGCCACATATGCACATAAACCAATCCAACTTTCAAACCACCTCATACATTAGCCTTCTTAAAAACACTCTCAATGCAACTGCATATTTAACACAATGAGCGAACATAGTTTATACAAACCTCTGAGCATTGCATCACTCTCTATGCCAAAGCTTCATCAGTTTCTGGGATAATCCATTTTCCCATTGTCACCAGCTTTGGACAACCTCATATCCTTTATGAACTTTAGCTTGTCATCACATTTACAAGGAAGGAAATGAGGCATTTTGGCATTTACACAGACAATAGCCCTACATTTTGCCTTTGCTAGCTCTTTATTTACCAGCCTCTGGTAATGGATAAGAGGGAAGCTTGCAGCTGCATTGTTGTAGAACATAGAACATAGAACATAGAACATTACAGCGCCGAACAGGCCCTTTGGCCCTCGATGTTGCGCCGACCAATTAGGAAAAAGCAATGACCCTCTAACCTAAACCATTCCCTTTTCGTCCATAAACTTATCTACTAACCTCTTAAACGCCACCAAACTTGACGCATCCACAACTGCAGCAGGCAGGGCATTCCATACCCTTACCACCCTCTGGGTAAAGAACCTACCTCTGATATCCGTCCTATAACTACCACCCCTTAATTTAAAGCTATGTCCCCTCGTGCTAGCTTTCTCCATCCTAGGAAAAAGGCTATCACTGTCCACCCTATCTAAACCCCTAATCATCTTATATGTTTCAATAAGGTAGGGAATAAAATGAAAATTAGAATCCTTGTAGGAACTTATGAACTTTTGAACCAAGATTGGACAACTTAAATTTGAATGGCTACATGTGCAACATGAAAATCAATGAAATCAAGAGTATGGTGTATACAGATATCACCAGCAAACAAAATCCATCGCTCACAATGGTGTCATGTTGATAGAACTGTGCATGTTCCTTGTTGGCAGCAAACACAGTTTGCTGGAAATGAAGGCTCGTTGCTTTGTTTAAGCAAATAAGGGGTTAACATCTTGTAATGATTTTAATCAGGCAATTGAGATTGGCCTGCTTAATATGAAATCCCTGGTTAAAGGCTTAAATTGATAGACTAATCAGGGAGCTCTATGCTCTGTAGTTAAACAGGAGTGTCAGTTCCTCTGGCACGCCAGATGTAGACTGCACATTGAGAGCACTCTGTATAGTGTTGTTGGATCTTGTAAATAAAGGAATTTTGGTGACAGGACTTCCATCTCTGAGGACTTATTACACACCTATTTTAATGTTAGAGGCAGCCGGTGCCAGTAAATGTAAGGTAAATTTTAAAAAAATACCTTCCTGAATAAGGAGCTGAAAGAAGGCAATGTTGAATTTTAAATCTCAACAGAATTTATACCAGATTGATTCTGCAGCCAATTCTTAGCAAGCAGAAACCTCCATTGCATTTCGTTGTTATCCCTCCCTCACAAAGGACAATTTTTGACTGCTGCATTCTGCAAAGTAAGGGTATTTGGATCTGGAAGGTGGAATACATAAATCTTTGATATTTGCTTAAAAATTATAATATAATTTGAATGGAGCTTTGTCTGGTTATTGTTCTATTAGTGTCTTTACACTCTGCTTGAATTTAAATTTATTCTATTAGCATCAGGCTAATATTAACAGTGCAATGAAATTACTGTGAGTATCCCCTGATCTCCACACCCCGGCATCTGTTTGGATACACTAAGGGAGAATTTGGCATGGCCAGTGCACATAACCAGCTGTCTTCTAGATGAAAATTGGAGCACCCAGAGAAAATGCACGCAATCACGGGGAGAACGTGCAAACTCCACACATTGACCCAAGCCTTGTGCTGGATTCCTGGTGCTGTGAGACTGCAATGCTAACCACTGTGCCACAAAAACACAAGTGCTTAATAAGCTAAGTAAAGCCTGGCCATGACATGAATTTGGGTGAGGAACTTCTATTGGTTTTGCTGTGTTCATTTTTTCACAATATCCCTCAGCCAGGAGAGATGAGCCAAAGATGTAGGCTTGACAATTCAAATTAACAACTGTCATCAGAAAAAGTATTCTGCACAATACTTCATTTCACATTGTACCTTAAGTAGTAGTTCAAAAAAAATTCATGCTTCATTTTCATGATGTCTCTTTTTCAATAGGAGATATTATGAAGCTCATTTTATCAATTCTCTAACTCATACCATTTATCATGTTTTGAACTGGCAAAATATTTCCTTCCATATATTTGATTACAATGAACCTCCACTGTAGTAAATTTCCTTTAACTATTGTCTCACTGTGAAGTTTGATCATCTAATTATGATCTTGCCATAAATACAAAAATATAGGTAAAACGTGGAACGTCTAACTCAAGAATTAATTTAACTCAGCCCAACAGAGTTCAAATGGGGTGGGCAGGTCATTAAAATAGCGACGAGTTTCAGATCTCTATCATCTAACTCATCTCAAAACAGGCAAGATTGGATCTGCAGTCCAGAGGAGATGACAGTTTTCAGGAGGAATAGGTATGCTCTCTCCTAAAGTCGCCATGAAGTTCTTGTGTTTTCCTGTCTTGGCTTTCTCCGTCGCACTGATGGAGATTTTGTCAAGTCAACATCTTTCAAACTACATGGCTCCTTTCCTACAATGCTAATTTCACCAAAAAATGTTTCCTTGGGCTTTGGGCTTCTGTCTAAATTTTGGGTTTCATGTTCTACTCTCTAGTTGGGGTACTAGGGAGAGGACGGGGTGGGGGGAAGGGGGTTAAAGAATCCCTTTTTGCTTTAGCTCCGAATTCGGTCCAACCTCAACAACTGTAAAAATCACTCTGAATCAGTTCTCAAAGAACACTTACATGCAAAGTGCAAGAGGCTGGAGGCTAATTTTCCTCACGTTTTACCAGGAGTTCCTACAAGGAATTAACTAGATTAGGTGAAACTGAGATCATAAATGAATGTGGGCAGAATGGTAGGGCCCAGTGAAGGGGATTGGGAAAGATATTGTTGCTGTGTCAGGGGTCACAGGGGGAATTGGAAGAAAGGACAGGCGTAGCTCTCAGCAGGCCAATCCTGCCTTAATGTCAGAACCCTTGATTAGGCATTGAATATCTTTGAAAAATGCACTCCATGTATTCCTTCCTCAGGCCCATAGAAGCCTACAAGCAGTCTCAACAGGAAATATTTCTCAAAATTCCGGTATGCTGACCGCCTGAGATTCCTCCACCATAAATAACAATGATGTGGAGATGCCAGCGTTGGGCTAGGGTAAACAAAATAAGAAGTTTCACAACACCATGTTAAAGTCCAACAGGTTTATTTGGTAGAAAATGCCACTAGCTTACAGAGTGCTGACCCTTCATCAGGTGAGTGGGAGTTCTATTCACAACAAGGCATATAAAGGCACAAACTCAATTTACAGAATATTGATTGGAATGCGAATCAAGTCTTAAAGGTATAGACAATGTGAGTGGAGAGAGCACTAAACACAAGTTAAAGAGATGAGAATTGTCTCCAGACAAGGTAGTTGGTGATATTTTGCAAGTCCAGGTAAGTCATGGAGGTTACAGATCGTGTGATATGAAATAAAGATCCCGGTTGAGGCTGTCCTCATGTGTGAAAAACTTGGCTATCAGTCGCTGCTTAGCAACTCTGTACAGTTGTGTGTTGTGAAGGCCGCATTGGAGAATGCTTACTTGAAATCAGAGGCTGAATGCCCATGACAGCTGAAGTGTTCCCCAACAGGAATAATTACCTGATACGCTGCAGGAAAGGATGTCCCAAGGTATGGTACATTGAGGAGGCAACGCAGGCACTATGACAATGGATGAATGAACACCATTCAACAATCATCAGGCAAGTCTTTTCTCTTCCTGCTGGAGAACACTTCAGCAGTTGCACTCATTCAGCCTCTGATCTTTGGGTAAGCATTCTTCAAGGCGACCTTCGTGACATATGACAGCACAGAGTCGTTGAGCAGAGACTGATTGCCAAGTTTCATACACATGAGGACAGCCTCAACCAGGATCTTGGGTTCATGTCACACTACCTGTAACCCCCAAGATTTGCCGGACTTGTAAAATCTCACTAACTATCTTGTCTGGAGACAATACACATCTCTTTAACCTGTGTTTAATGCTCTTTCCACTCATGTTGCTTGTACCTTAAAGATTTGATTAGTTGTAAAGACTTGCATTCCAATCTGTAAATTCTTTTTGTGTCTTTATATGTCCTGTTTGTGACTAGAACTCCCACTCATCTGACGAAGGAGCAGCACTCTGAAAGCTTGTGGCTAGTACTACCAAATAAACCTGTTGGACTTTAAACTGGTGTTGTGAGACTTCTTAAATATCAATGGCAGTGAATGAACACCTTAAGTAGATTTACCTACTTAAGAACCTCAACTGGCATTGAGGTAGGATTTAGGCCCGTGGGCCTTCTTTGCTTTGGATTTAATAAGGGTAGAGGCAGGAAGGCTGCAGGATTTCCATCTTCCACCATCCTGCGCAATTTAATGTCCCCTTCCCCACCTCCAAACTCACCTCTGGGAAGGCCATTCAATTCCACCAATGGATTTCAGCCTAATAAACTTCAATCCGGACTCAAATCCCCAATGATTCCTATTAAGGTGAATAGCATCTCTCAAACCTTTTCTTGTTCCTATTTTTTTTTATATGCCAAACTAAATTTAGATTTCTTACTGAGCAGGAAAATTTCTGGGTGGTTTTTACATTTCCACTCTGAATTGCATTTGTTCCATTTTTATATAGTTCAAGTGTTATCTCCAGGGAAAACACACAGTAACCGCACTATAAATCTCAACTAGTGTGAAAACAGTAACTAATTCTGCTGTATGATTTAAAACAGATCAGAACATTGCCATCAATCATGCCAATCAATACATAGAATAATCTTCAAAGTTATTGCCAAGTAGAAATTGGATAAAGTTGGACTTCTCAGGATTCCTTTTGAGCAAATCAATTCAAACATTGAGTTCCAGGCAATTGCAGAAAACTGTAACACTTCAAGCCATGCACAAAATTGATTGTTCTGTTAAGAAACTTGAGTTATGAATAGAAAAATATGATCCCTGAATTTTAAAGTTTAGGTTCACAATCACCTCCTATTTTGAACCTTACAGAAGCGTTTTCCCATGATTTCTTACCTCAAACTGCTTTATATAGCATATATTGTAATCTATGGGTAAATGATCTAAGATGCTACAATGCCTTAGTTTAGTTTAGTACAAACATTGTTTAGTATTTTAATTTAATGAATCTATAACAACGTTCTGTCAAAGTATTTTAGTCATTAAAATGGTTTCAAATTCCTTGAGAGGCATGGAGACTCTTTATAACGGACAGCATATGCAAAGAAGTATAGAATACTGACATTAGGGGGATTTCAATTAACCAAATGTTGATTGACATAATGATAAGTTAAAGGGAAAAGTGGTAGTCGGGGGAGAGTTGGTGGGGAGGGGAAGGAATTTCTGAAATCTATTCAAGCAAATATCTTAGCCCAGCTAGAAAAGAGGGATTCCTGGATCAGGTCTCGGAAATGTAGTGAACTAAGTGGACCAAGTGTCTGTGGGGGAACCTTTGGGTAATATGATGGTTGCATCGTTAGGTTCAGTTTTATAATACATAAGTGCATGGAACAATCTAATATAGAACTTTTAAACTGGAACAGGGCTAATTTCAATGCAAGGAAAAGGGCCCTAACCAGTATAAATGGGACTTGAGACTAAGTGGTGAAACTATAATGGAACAATGGATGACCTTTAAGGAAGAGATGTGTTTGATACAGGTTAGGTACACTCTAGCAAGAATGAGAGAAAGGAAAGCCAAAAACAGGATGACAAGAGATGAAACAAACAGAAAGATGTATGATAAAAAATTCTTCAAATGAGAACCAGGTCAAGAACCAGGAAAGGATGAGAAAAGAAAATGGTATGAATCTTCCTATCCCACTCGCTCATTATGGGAATCATCACGGAGGGGACAGAGAATTTGATGGAGAAGCAAAAGTTGACTTTGTGTGGGAATTTCCAGTCTTGGAGCAAGCTGGGTGAAAAATCTTGCCGAGAGTGAGAGATTCAAGTAGAAGTCAATGAAAAAGAGAATTCAAGAATCTTCAACCAGCATGCAAACAGTAAGCAGTTAGTCAGAGGTGGAATGGGTCAAGTTAAGCACAGAAAGGGTGGTGTATGCTCAAAGACTAGAATGGGTAATGCATTCTTTGTATCAGTATCTACTAAGGAATAAGCTCCAGGAGGTCTCATGGCTCATTGTGGCTTGCTGGGCACTGTACAACCTGGTTCTGAAAAGGTGGGGGGGACTTGCTAGATGATGAGATGAAGGAGCTGCAAGTTTCTCTGATGACAAAAACCTTGATGGGGATGAGGCTGATGGATTTATGGAAGCTGAGGCTGTTGGGGAAGACTGGCCATAGCATAGGCCAGTCGAGGCCCTGATAGCCATTCGATTCCACCAAGAGGATGATGAGGAAGAATGAGTATTCTCTTGGACAAATATCCTCAACATAACCACGAGCATTACCGTCCTTCTCTTTTCACCCACACATTGGGCTTACATTGTTCTGGTCCTTGGCAAGGATGTGCATTTGCTGAGATGAGGTACTAACTGAAGGAGGGCATCCTGGCATCTGATGTGAGAAAGTACAGCCTTTTCAAATGTTCCTCCAGCATTCCAGTTACAACAGCACTCTACGAGAACCAAGAGGTGTAGATGAATCCTCAGTGGTCATGTGGCTGCGTGCCACCAATATGAAAAGGCTTATCAAGGAGATAGATGTATAATAAGCAATGGAACAATGCATTCTGTCTAACATTGATGGCGATGCGGACTGCATCCCTAGTACATGATGAATGCCTTCATAGATTTCCTATAGTGCAGAAAGAGGCCAGTTAGTCCATCAAGTCTGCAATGGAAACAACCCTATATAGGCCCTATCCCCATAACCTCACATATTTATCTTGCTAATTCCTCTAATCTTCACATTCTGGGATTTCAAGAGGCAGTTCAGCCTGGCCAATACACCTGACCTGCACATCTTTGGACTGTGGGAGGAAACTGGAGCATCCGGAGGAAACCCACACAGACACAGAGGGAATGTGCAGACTCCACACAGTGACCGAAGCCGGTAATCAAACCTGGGTCCCTGGCGCTGTGAGACAGCAGTGGTAACAACTTAGCCACGTTGTCCCTATATGACACATAACTGCAAGGTGAGAGACTGTCAGGTTTGGACATTTGAACCAAGACAATAATGTGGAGAGAGGGCTGAACTTCCTGACTTTGGGATGGAGAGGTGCTTTTACTGGTGAGCGTAGCAAATATCTACTCAAAGTGGACAACAGGGCTGGCTAACAGCCGTGCATATGAGCTCTGAGTATGGGCTTGGAGAATGAAAACACTGTTGAGGGACATGGAGTAGCACGATTGTGGGGCTTCTCCATGTTTGAACACATCTCTCATTGAACATTATACCTTCACCTTTTGAGAATGCAGACAAGATAGGAGAACACTTCCATCTCAATCTCACATAGCCAAAAATAAACATGGCATGATCCTGAAAAACAAGTGAACGAGATTTATTCCACAAGCACACTTAATATTAAGGTTGAGAGATCTCTTCTATCAAGAATGATATGCAGTAGGGCCTCACACTGTGGTATATGGGAGCACACTACATAGGCAAAAGATGGCATCTGCAATAAGTTGAGAGAGGAATCATCTCACGTTTGATTGATAACAGTTCAGCTCATCATATAAGGGAGGCATACACAAGAGGGAATGTGAAATGGTTAAATTGTATTTACATTGTGTACATTATATACTTTATATTGGGAAGCTAGTGCTATCGCTGTGTTTTTAAACCACTTTAACTTTCCTAATCCTGGGTCTTGGCATTTCTCTAACATCACAGAGGAGG
This sequence comes from Sphyrna mokarran, assembly GCA_024679065.1. Classification (NCBI taxonomy): domain Eukaryota; kingdom Metazoa; phylum Chordata; class Chondrichthyes; order Carcharhiniformes; family Carcharhinidae; genus Sphyrna; species Sphyrna mokarran. The sequence goes on along the minus strand of JAGIQG010000011.1, from coordinate 63,405,040 downwards.
TGGAAGCAGCCAGCTGACTGCAACAGCCTGTTGTCTGTGATGTATTTGACCCTGTGGCTGGCTGAGATCTGGCAGGACCCGTTATGGGGCAGGTGCACCTTCCTCAGCCTGTGGAGCTGGAGGTGACGGGGGTCACAGGAAGAAAGGATTTGAATCAGTCGGAGAGCCCCAGATGGCCTTGGCGTGTCCAGCTGCTGGCCCTGCTCTTTATGGGTACCTGAGGGTCCCTGACTGACTCTTTGAGGAGAAGGAGCAGCTGGAGTAATCTAAGTCAGCTGGTCCCTTTTTGCCAAGGCACTAAGGAATCCCACCAAGAGCTACAGCGATGGAGTACTGCTTTTGTGACAGTGCAGGCTCCATATCCTAGCTAAAGTCTCCATGGCAGCAGTCAACCTGCCAGCCTTTTGACCTTGGTGCATTGGCATGACGGCACTATTATCTCAGATTGACCAAGGACACACTCCTCCATTGTATGTTGCAACCTGAGGAATTGTAATGATGTACTTCCATAAACTTCATCCAGGAATAAAAAGACACTAATCGACACTGATCTTCTGGAGCTGCATGTTTGCAGCTAATTCTAAACTACCTCCACACAAAGAGAGTGCCTCCCCTTAGAATGATTCACTGCTCTGAGTCCAGATTGGTCACCCAGGTCAGGTGACCCTTACTCTGTTGTTTTACCCTTAAAGGAACAATTACCGGAGGAAAGCAGCTTCCTAAAGTTCTCTGGACTGGTGCTCCAGCACCTAACTTAGGACCAAGTCCAGAGACTCATCTTCAGCTTGGACTGAGCAGAATCGTGGCCTTTAGCTGTGCTCTAAATACCAGCGATCTTGGCTGTCTCGCCCTCCTCCTGCTGTGGACGAGGTTGTGTGCTGTGCTCACCAGATTGCAGCTGCAAGTCTGCTCTAAAACTAGGCTCCACTGAGGCGTGCACACATGTTTTGGTGGAGGATCTGGGTGAGCACTTTGACGTGTCTTTGATTGTGATCTCCTCTTCTTCCTCATCCGATTGCTCTAGGGAGCTTTCCTGAGGTGCATGGCAGGCGACTCTAAAATAGGATGAAGCACACACTGAAAGACCATTTGAGGGATGAGGTAATGCAGAATCCTCACTTGAGTGCTCTCCCCCATCCTCACCATCAGTACAGGAATGGTAAGCGTCCACTCCAGTCAGCTAGATTGCTCACTGTATGTGTTCTTTGATGTCTGGCACTCCACCACCTCTAGGACCCCTGCCAGTTATTGTGTGCCAGTTGTCCTGCATAAAGGCAGATGGAGAGAGTGTGAACAAAACACATGTCAGGGTAGATAACAAAGATGACTAGCATTTGTAGATGGTGAGTAGAGCAATGTACAGGATGAGGATTCAAGCTCCAGAGGAGGTAAGGCCAGATAGAGAAGCAAAGTTCTGTGCATAAAAATGAAAGGTGATATATCCCGTGAGCTGGCAGTGAGTGAGATCCCTGTGAATGTGTTTTGACTTGTGAGTTAATGAATTAAAAGTAGTATAATGTTGGACTTGGATGAGATGATTCGTCCTCTTTCTGCTTTCTGCAGCTGATCTCTTCGGTACCACGTTGGCAGTGACCATCACTGCCACTATCTCCCATGCCAAATTGGTGAGCTTGCTGGACATCTCATAGCCATTGCGGGGGTTGGGGGGGGGGAGGTGGGTAGAAGACATTACTTTGGGTCTCAACCATATCCAAAAGGTATTTCATTGCGATATCACTGCCGTCTTGTTAGGTTTTGGAGGCATATGGAGCAATCCTGGGCTATGGACATTGAGAAGATTGTACACAGCTACATTTTAAAAATGGTGCCGGGACTGAGTTGATGGATGGATGAGTCAATCAGGGATCACCCACAAGCAATCCAGCATATTTCCCACATGTGCATAATAAGTGCTGTGCGGAGCCAACTGCCATTATCCGTCATTTCACTGATGGATAGAATGCTATTTATCACACCCACCTTCGTACTTAGTGCAATGGGGAAATAATGCTACATGCTCTCTCTGCTGGGTTGATCACTTCCAGATCACGTCAAACCGTTGCTTCACACTGAATTTGGGAGATTTCACATTCTGTGGTGGCATCCTCAACTTTCTCCTTCCAGAGTGCTGCTGTCAACAGCATGTATATTTGTTTAATTTGCTAATGTGATATATCCAGATGATAGCTCTGTAAGCAGAATAACATTCTTTGCAGATGCTGTGGACCAGATAGTGGCAGTTTGAGAACATGCTTTGAAGTGGCTTGTGATTGGACTCCATTGTGACTCTATCTCTCCCAAGCAGGTATTGCTGAAAACACTCACAAGCAAAAACAGTAGACATACCATGTTTCTCAATCTGAGCATCACATTATGCTGTTTACATTAATGCCCTTGATGTCAACATGACCAGTTGGTCTTGCTCATCAGAGTTGTTCCAAGATGTTGCAAGGTGTCTTAATCATTGATATTCACAGCATGTTAGTGCTGACTTTGTCATCACTAGTTGTTTGATTTCAGTGAAAGCTGTTTCATGTTCTGTGCCCCAATACCTTGGCAGTGAGCTTGCATAATGGTTCACTTTCCAATGACAAATTAGGCAAAGATTGTGCTAAATAGTTATGAGTCCAACAAATCATTGCACTGTTTTCATAGTCGCTGCTTTGCTGCTACAGCTCTTCCCTTGTCAGAATCTGAACAAAGACCTTTTGCTGTCAACACATGGACTTGACTTGAGGCAACTTGAAATGCAATTTTTTTCTTGTTCAGCTTCAAGTTTATCTGGTGAACTCACTCTAGCAGTCATATTAAATTGTGATCATGGTTAGATATGGCTTCTTCCCTTATATCTCCAATACATAGCCTAGTAAATCACCCACTATGACTTCCACTCCGGGGATGTCACTGACTGCCTCACATTGTCTGTATTGATATGCTTATGGAACTGCCACCTGTATATCCCAAACAGTGTCCAGAACATCATTAAAAAGTTACTGCTTTCATCTAGCTTCACTTGCCAGTAACCATCCTTTGCATCAAGGCTAGCAAAGATCTTTGCCTTTACAAAGTTTCTTCAATAGTTGGCATGGAGTAGTGAGATCTCTTCAGTGCTTTAATTAAACCCTTAGGATGTAAGCGTAATCTTATCTTTCCAGGTTGTTTCACTGTTACTATGGTGTTAATCCAATCTGTAGGAGTAGTCACTTTCTTGATCTCTTACATCTTTTCTCACTCTTCTCTCCGGTTACTTAGACTTGACTCAGAGGGCAGCTGGAATTTTTCTTGGCAAATGTTGAACGGGATCTTACACTCTCATCCTATTCAAAATGATATTTTCCAAGTCAATACCCAAGCCCCGTAAACACATCTTTGTTCTCCTGCAGAATCTGTTCAGCAGTCAATGGCTTTGGGTAGTGCAACAATCTATATTAACACATTCAGGGTTACCAATCTAAGCTCTGATTTATTCTGGCTGAAATGAGTGACCACATCATAGCATCAAAAATCTAGAAATCCAGATCTTCATTCTTGCCATTGCATTGGGCTCTCAGACTAATTTGTCCCCTTGATGTGAGCATTATGCCATCTTAAATCCTCAACCTTACTCACAAGGGCTTCAGTTCCAGATCACTATGTTAAGCCACCTGTGAAGGTTATAACATTACATGCTATACCAGTGTCTATCTGACACTGCTATTTTGTTTGATGTTCTCCTTCTGCAGCCATCATTTTAATAGTCACAAACCATCAGTGGCATGGTAGTACAGTGGTTAACATGCTGCTTCAAAGCTCCAGAGACTTGGGTTCAATTCCCGGCTTGGGTCACTGTCAGTGTGGAGTTTGCACATTTTCCACATGTCTGCATGGGTTTTCTCTGGGTGGTCCGGTTTCCTCCCACAGTCCAAAGATGTACATGTTAGATTGATTGGCCATGCTAAAATTGCCATTTACTGTTCTGAGATGAGTGGATTAGTGGGTAAAATATTTAAGGATATAAGGCTAGGGCCTGGATGGGATTGTGGTCAGTGCAGATTTGATGGGCCGAATGGCTTCTTTCTGTACAGTAAGGTTTCTATGATTCTATGTAACAGCTTGATGAAACCAACTTGTTGCTTGTTGAAAAGTACTTCAAGACTTTTTGGTTGATATCTCTCCAATGAACATCTATTGAAGTTTTTACTTCTTTCCAGTCAAACACTTGTGCAAAATGATCTTTCCCTTTTCAGTTAAAAGATGCTTTCTCTATGCTGGACAGTTCTTCTTTTCCTTCATAGATGTCCTCCACAGTATTGGCATCCTATTCCCTATTCATGGTCATTCTGTTCTTTCAACCCAGAGTGTCTCTAATCATAATGTATCTCCTGGTCTGTTGTACCAAAAATGTGTTGTAGCTGATAATTCACAACCTGAGCATTTCTGCATATGTCTATCAATTTCTTGAGAATAAGTTTCTTCTCTCTCAGTAGAGTTGCTGTCCTTACAGGATCTCTTATGCCCAAGACAATCCAATCTTTAAGTTGATCATATTTTAGTTGCCAAATTCACTTAATTCTAGAAGCTGTGTTATTAAATTCACATACTGATCACAGAATTCTTTTCCATTCGAAATCTTAATGTTAAACACATTCGAAAATTATGTTCACATAGGTTCAAAGCATGCCTTTAAGGCTTTCAAAATTTCTGCAGTGTGCTTTTCCAATTCTTCGGATAGATTTAGACTGGAATACAATCTGTAGCATTTTCTCCCCAGCAATGTTAAAAGTGTTACTACCCAAAACAGCTCCAATTTGAATTAAATATGTCGCAATCTCAGAATGTTGTCATTGCGAGTAGAAAAACTACCAGGTCTGCCACATATCTTTTTTTCATTTTTACAGGAGCTGGGGTGGAAAATTTGCATCCATTTATGTTTCAACTAATATTTTACCACAGCTTTTGACTGGTGTTAGTTTTTCCTTGCGTATGTCATAGAGTCATAAAGTCATAGAAGTTTACAGCATGGAAACAGGTTCTTTGGCCCAACTTGTCCAAACTGTCCTTTTTTTAAAATCCATAAGCTAATCTCAATTGTTCACATTTGGCCCATATCCTGCTATACCCATTGTACCCATGTAACTATCTAAATGCTTTTTAAAAAATAAAATTGTATCCACCTCTCCTACTATCTCTGGCAGCTTGTTCCAATCATTCACCACCCTCTGTGTGAAAAAATTGCTCCTCTGGATACTTCGGTATCTCTCTCGTCTCACCTTAAACCTATGCCCTCTAGTTTTAGACTCCCCTAACTTGGGAAAAGATATTGACTATCTACCTTGCCTATGCCCCTCATTATTTTATAGACCTCTATAAGGTCATCCCTCAGCATCCTAAGCTTCAGGAAAAACAGTTCCAGTCTATTCAGCCTCCCCTTATAACTCAATCCATCAAGTCCCATTAGCATCTTAGTAAATGTTTTTTGCACTCTTTCTAATTTAATTATATCCTTTCTATAATAGGGTGAGCAGAATTGCACACAGTTTTCCAAGTGTGACCTTACCAATGCCTTGTACACCTTTAACAAGACATCCCAACTCCTGTATTCAATGTTCTGCCCAATGAAACAACTCTCTACAACCATTCTCTGGCTTTTATCAAGAAGCCAATTTTGTATCCACTTGGATACCTCACCCTGAATCCCATGAGATTTAACTTTATGCAACAATCTACCATGTGGTACCTTATCAAAGGCCTTGTTAAAGTCCATGTAGACAACATTAATTGCACTACCTTCATCTACCTTCTTGGTTACCCCTTCAAAAAACGCTAATTTGTGAGACATGATTTTCCACTCACAAAGCCGTACTGACTGTCCCTAATCAGTCCTTGCATCTCTAAATTCCTATAGATCCTGTCCCTCAAATACCTTCCAATCATTCTCACTAGCCTGTAGTTCCCAAGCTTTTCTTTGCAGTCCTTTTTAAACAAAGCACAACATTTGCCACATTCCAATCCTCAAAATCAAAATCAAAATAGAATCATCTTGGGTTGAGCTGGTGGCTTTTTACTCCTGAAAGGTGAACTGGTAACATGGTTGGCATGCCTTATGAGGATAGGTTGAGGGAGCTAGGTCTTTTTTCCCTGGAGAGACGAAGGATGAGAAGTGACCTGATAGAGGTTTATAAGACATTGAGAGGTATAGATAGGATGGATTCTCAAAGGCTATTTCCCAGGGCTGAAATGGTCGCTCTGAGAGGTCACAAGTTTAAGGTGCTGGGGAGCAGGTACATAGGAGATGTCAGCGGTAAGTTTTTCACTCAGAGGGTGGTGAGTGAGTGGAATCGGCTGCCATTGGTGATGGTAGAGGCAAACTCGCTGGAGTCTTTTAAGAGACTTCTGAATGAGTACATGGGATTTAATGGAATTGAGAGTTATAGATAGGCCTGGTAGGTATGGATATGATTGGTGCAACTTGTCGGCCAAAGGGCCTTTTGTGCTTTAGTGTTCTACGTTCTATGTTCCAAGATCTTGAAATCCATACTTGGGCAAGCAAGGTGGTTGAAGCAGACACACTGGGATCACTTAAGACTTATCTAGATAGCCATATGATCAGACTGGAAATAGAGGGATACAAACTAATGATCTAGTTGGGCTCATGAGTGGCACAGACTTGGAGGCCAAACGGCCTGTTCCTGTGCTGTATTGTTCTTTGTTCTTTGTAAATCAATTGGAATTTAAAGAGTTTTTTGTTAACTCAGGACAATCAGCAGGGAATTGCAATTGATAATTTTTAATAACCTAATTTTTTTGATGGATTAACAGAGAAGATTGATGATGTGAATGTGGTGGATGTTGTCTACATGGATTTAAAAAAAGATTTGACAAAGTACTATATAAAAAGCTGATTAACACAACTGAGGCTTATTGAATAGAGGATGAACTGCATAAAATAAATGGCTGAAAGGACAGAAGGTTGTGGGTAAAAGGTTGTTTTTCAGACTGGAGGATCATGAACAGCAGATTTGACCAAAGGTCAGGCACACTATATTTTTTTGATTTTTTTTTAGAGCAACACAGCACGAGAAACAGGCTTCGGCCCAACGAGCCCGCGCCGCCGTCATAACTTTATAGTAACAATTCCATTTTCCTATTCTAATTTTAGGTTATTCCTAATATGGAAGAATCTCAATATAGGGACAATTTGTTTCCCAATCAGCCTAAGAGCGAATTTTTGGGATGTGGGAGGAAACTGGAGCGCCCGGAGAAAACCCACGCAACCACGGGGAGAACGCGCAAACTCCCGCAGACACCGGCCCAATTCCAAGTGTCTGCACAGCTATAGCGATAGTCACTGAGCTGTCATGGTGCCCTTCAGATGGTCCAGATAAAGCACTCATTTACGACATGAAGCACCAGGCAACCCATGAATCAACATCCAAGAGCTGTCCTCGCACCACCTGCCGAATGCATGCTCCTTGTTGGTCAAGTATGGACCGAATTACCTGTGGAAAAAGAAGCCATAGTTAAACAGTCCTACTATATCCCTCTATCTGCATAACGCTCATGTGGCTGTCCAAGAGACCCTTAAACAGCCCTAGCGTGCCTGCTCCCACCACCTTACTCGGCAGTGCATTCCACACCCCCACTACCTTTTGTGTGAAAAACTGCCCTCTAATATTCATCTTATACATAGCCCCCCTCACCCTAAGGCCATGACCCCTCGTCCTATCCATTTCTGAAGGTGGAAAAAGTTTACCACCACTTACTCTATCTATACCCCTTATAATCTTATACACCTCTAAGCCGATGTCTTTCAAGGGAAAACAACCCCAGTCTATTCAATCGTTCCTCATAAGACAGTCCTTCCATACCAGGCAGCGTCCTGGTAAACCTCCTCTGCACTCTCTCCAAGGACTCCACATCCTTCCGATAGTACGGAGACCAGAACTGGGCGCAGTATTCCAAGTGCGGCCTAACCAAAGTTGTATACAACTGCAACATCAAACTCCTACTCTTATATTCTATACCCTTTTCTATGAAAGCTAACATACTATACGCCTTCTTTGTCACCTTCTCCACCTGTGAGGACACCTTCAGAGACTTGTGAACCTGCACCCCCCAGTCTCTCTGCGTCTCTATGCTCCGTATAGTTTTACCTTTTATCCTATAACTCTCTTCTACATTTTTCCGGCCAAAATGCATCACCTTGCATTTATCCGGATTAAATTCCATTTGCCATCTATCTGCCCAGTCTACCAACCTGTCTATGTCCTGTTGTATTGCCTGACACTGCTCTTCTGTACCCGCCAATCCAAGCATCTTGGTGTCATCAGCAAATTTGCAGATCTCACCACCTACCCCTACTTCCAAGTCGTTTATGTAAACCACAAATAGAAGAGGACCTAGTACTGAGCCTTGTGGCACTCCACTAGTGACAGGCTTCCAGCCGGAAAAAGAGCCTTCCACTACTACCCTCTGTCGCCTCCTCCCGAGCCAGTTCTCGACCCATCTACATACCCGACCCTGTATCCCATGCGCCTTCACCTTCTCTATCAGTCTACCATGAGGAACCTTGTCAAACGCCTTACTGAAATTCATGTAGACGACATCAACAGCCTGTCCTTCATCAACTGTTTTTGTCACTTCTTCAAAAAATTCCACTAGATTTGTAAGACAAGACCTCCCCTTGATGAAGCCATGCTGCGTATCCCTGATCAGATCGCAGCGCTCCAGATGCTCATACATCCTGTCCCTAAGGATCCTCTCCATTAGCTTACCTATAACTGAAGTCAAGCTCACCGGCCTATATTTCCCTGGGTGATCCCTCTGACCTTTTTTAAACAACGGTACTATGTTTGCTATCCTCCAGTCCTCTGGGACCTCACCTGTGTCCAAGGAAGAGACAAAGATTTGCGTCAGAGGCCCAGCTAGGCCTTTCCTCAACTCCCTTAGCAGCCTGGGGTAAATGCCATCAGGCCCCGGAACTTTATATGTCTTTAAGCTGCCTAACAGCCCCAACACCTCTTTCCTCGTAATCTTTATTTCCCTCAACGGATCCTCAACTTTGTCAAAATCAGCAACAAACATCTGGCCAGTCTCCTGCGTGAATACTGACACAAAGTATTCATTCAGGATCTCCCCCATTCCCTCAGGTTCTAAGCATAGATCCCCTTCTCTGTCCCTGAGAGGTCCAATCTTGCCTCTAACCATCCTTTTGCTCCTTACATAGGAGTAAAATGCCTTAGGATTTTCCTTAATCCTACCTGCCAGAGCCACTTCATGGCCCCTTTTTGCCTTTCTAACACCCCTTTTAAGATCCCGTCTACACTCTCTATAAGCTTCCAGCGCTGTCTCAGTCCCCAGTTGCCTAGATCTAATGTAACCTCTCGCTTCTTCCTGATCAAGTCCTCAATATCCCTGGTAAGCCACGGTTCTCTAATCCTACCTTTCCCATCCTTCCTCCTTGCCGGCACGTATCTTTCCTGCAGAGAGTTTAGTTTTCCCTTGAAAGACTCCCACATGTACCTTGTCGACCTGCCCTCGAAAAGCTTATCCCAGTCGGTATCTTTAAGATCTTGCCTATTCTTGCTGTATCTAGCCCTCCCCAGTTAAATACCTTCCCTTTTGGGCAGGTCTCGTCCTTTTCCATTAATATCCTAAAGCAGACAGAGTTGTGATCACTATTTGACACATGCTCTCCTACCTCGACGTCAACCACCTGCCCTGGCTCATTCCCCAGAGCCAAATCCAGTATAGCCCCCTCTCTAGTCGGGCCATCCACATACTGGGCCAAGGACCCTTCCAAAGCACAATGTACAAATTCCTCCCCGTCCACTCCTACAGCTCTGGGCACTCTCCAATCTACCCCAGGGAAATTGAAATCTCCCACTACGACAACCCTATTTTTCCTACACTTATCTAAAATGTCCCTGCATATCCCTTCTTCCACGGCCCGCAGGCTGTTGAGAAGTCTGTAGTAAACACCCAACATAGTAACCACTCCCTTCCTATTCCTCAACTCCACCCATAGAGACTCAATTCCTAAATCATCCATACCTCCCTCCCTCTGTACTGCTATGATGTTGTCCTTAACTAATAAAGCCACTCTCCCGCCTCTCCTCACACGAACTCTGTCACGCCTAAAACACTTATACCCTGGAATATTCAATTGCCAGTCTTGCCCCTCCTTCAACCACGTCTCGGTCACCGCCACCACTTCTAAACTCCTCGTGAACATTATTGCCTTCAGTTCATCTGTTTTGCCAATCACACTCCTCGCATTAAAACACATGCACTGAAGACCCTCAGCTCTCGGATGTTCCTTTCTACCTTCTGGTGTTACCCTATCATCCCTCTCTCTCCCACTCCCAGTTCCCTCTCTCTCCCCACCCTCCCTCCCTATTAGTTTAAACACTTCTGAAACACTCCAGCTAACCTCCCAGCTAAAATATGGGTTCCCCTCCCAGACAACTGCTCTCTATCCCTCTTGAATAGATGACCCTCCCTCCTGAAGACTTCCCAATGATCAATGAATATGAAACCTTCTGACCTACACCAATCCCTCATCCATGCATTTAGTTGTAGTGTCTCATTAGTTTTTACCCCATTGGTCCCGGGCACAGGCAGCAGCCCAGAGAACGCCACCCTGGAGGCCCTACCTTTCAGCTGAGCCCCCAACTCCCTAAACTGCCTACGTATGTCCCCCCTGCGCTTTCTTCCTACATCTTTCTGTCCTACGTGAACTATTACATTTGCCTTAGACCCTTCTCCCTTCCAAATTCCCTCTACCCTCTCTGAAACATCCTGGACCCCTGCTCCAGGGAGGCAGACTACCATCCTGGAGTCTCTCTTTTGCCCACAGAATCTCCTATCGATCCCTTTAACCATCCCATCCCCGACCACTATCTCACCTCCTGCTTTCCCGCCGGTCTCTGCGGCATTCTGTTCCCCCTCACTTGCCCTCTCCATCACAGCTTTTACCCCCCCCTTGGTTTTCTGGGAATCCTCCTTAGAGATGGCCTTTGTGCCTTGATTTTTATTCTTGTTCCTCGTAACTGTAACCAGCCCGTCCCTACTACTAGATCCTGGGGTCCCCGCAGGACTACCTTCCCTATTCATTATAACTTCGTTTTCCCTCACTAGACACATGTCCTCCATGCGCAGCTCCAGCTTCCTCACCCTAGCTCTTAAACGATGCAATTCTAAACATTTTGCGCATATGTGGGCCTTCAGGAGACGTGATGCCTCCAAGAAGGTCCACATATGGCAGCGTACACAGTGGACACGTTTGGCCAAGTATCCTGGCATTTTGTACACCCCCTTTAAAGGTGTTGGGAAAAGAGTGTTGGTTAGATAGGAATCAAGTTACTCACCGCGTCCAAGCCTGCGCTTGCCCAAGCCCAGTGAGCTTAAGCCCTTATTGCTCTCACTCTAATTTCCGTCTCACTCCGCTGCCCGCTCCGGACGCTGCCCGCTGTCTACCTTGGCCTTCCTTATATACTCCCGTGCTTCCTTCCCTGCAGCCCCCCACGCCTATCTCCCGCTACGGAGCGCTGAAATAAACACTCTAAGAACTAAAGTAAAAGACAGAAATCGCAAATCAGGAGCCTCACCAGCCACTCTTCAAAAAACTCTGTTCCGGAGAACAGTATATGTGTATAAATGACTTGGATTTTGTAGTATGGACTAAAGTTTTAAAATTTGCCAATGAAATCAAACTTGGGGGAGGGGGAAATAGTAAGAATTCCACAGGCTCACTATTCTTTGGGTGAAGAAATGTCTTCTCATCTCCACCCAAAATCCTCAGGCTGTGAGCCCTGGTTCTGGGCTTCCTCACCAAACTATGTTGAAACTTTATTAAACTCTGGTAAGGCCTCAGGTAGAGTTTTGCATTTGGTTCTGGTCACAACACTTCAGGAAAAATGTGACGGTCCTTGAAAAGGAGCAGAAATTTAAAAGATTAGTTTCAGGGTTGGGATTTTTTATTTACAGATTAGAGTGAGAAAACTATGGTTTTCTCCTTGAAGTAAAAGAGATGGAGGGGAGATTTGATAGAGGTTTACATGTTTACATCAGGTTTAGAAGAAGTAGACAGGGAACAATTTCCCAGTATTCAATGGTAAATGGACTGGTGGACACAAATTCAAGATTATGAGCAGGAGATGCAGGATGCATTTTTACACAGTGAGTGACAATGACTTGGGACTCACTGCCTACAAGGATGGTAGAAATAGAAACAATCAATAATTTTAAATGGAAATTCGATGGGTCCTTGAAGGGATTGGATTTATAAGGCTACAAGGATTGAGTAGTGCAATAGAACTGATGGGATCGTTTTGCAGGGAGCCAGCCGATAAGCTGAATGGCATACTTCTGTAGTTTCCCCACTGCAGATGTGCGAGCCAATCAAAATCCAAGGAGTTTGGTGGCATTGGTAAACCTGGCTGGCGGCCAGGACCAGAATATCCTACTCTGTGATTATATCATTCAAATTAGTATGCCCGGGAAAAATGATTTTGATGGTTAAATATTTGCTTTTCTTCTAAGGGGAAATAATGCTCATTTTCATCTCAAAGGGAACATGATTCATATGCACTTTAATTGTTGAAGGAATTGTATCCATTTGTTTGGAGTGGATGAATTCAGCTACTGTATTTTATTTCAATTTTTCTACTTGCCTGTCATTCTTTCATATATTACTGCTTTTCATTTGCATAATTTCCATCTCACTGCGACGTGGCACTGTCTCTGTTTCAATTCCCTAAATTTACTGATTCCTTATTGATGATTCACAGAGTAAATCAAAGATTTAATGTAATCTGACAGCAGGCAGCTGCCCTTGCCTATTGAAGATTAAGTGTGCAGTGCTTTGCATTTAAATGAGCTTATCCTAATGTGATTAATATTATCAAGTCACATAAATTCATGTATTTGTAGGAGAATTAACTGAATGACTGTCCTCTGCTTCCCAATATACCCTACCCCCATGCGCAAATGAATACATGTTGGAACTATTTAAAGTTTAAAAAAGTAGTGTAACATTTCAATAATGCATTTTATGTAGCTTTTCCTCTCAATTCCAGTTCTGGCAGACCACTTTTAGAATAGGTAAAAGAAACACTATTTCAGCATTGCATCTAATGGAATTAGGGAGAATGAGACACATCTAACCAATGAAGATGGTCAGTCTTAATGTCTTCCCGCTGCCGCTGAAACCTCAGGCCTGAATTCTCCGACTTCTCCCATGGCTGAGTTCTCCAGCCCGCTGAATTGAATGGAGATTTGGCTGAGTGCAAAATTCTCTGTTCTCGGTGACAGAGATGGCAGGATGAGGGATAACGGAGAATTCCAACCCGGATCCTTGAGGTGTCTATCCATTGGGAGCTCCTAGCATTGAGACTTATTGAACCTAACTCTGCCTCACTGGCTGTTATTTGCCTTGTGTTAGAAAGAGCTTTGCCCATCCTTGCCCAAGTTGAAGTCCTTAAGTGGGCCAATTCAGGCCACTTAAGAACCAGTTAGTAACTGACTCAATTTTCAGGCTGGCAAGAGTTCAATGGCTGAATGGAAACCTGGCAAGACACCCTGATCGGGCCTCTGACAGGAAAAGGGAGTGGATGGGGAGGATTGATGGGAAAGCACACATCTCCCAAGGTCCCTTTCCATTTTGGGTGCACCACCAGCCCTCCCAAAGGTCTTTCCCCTACTGGGTGCTCCTTCTCTATCTAGTTTCTTCATCAAGACACCACCTGTGTCTCTATAACACCACTTACTGGCCTCATCAACCCTCCATGCTGTGTGACCCCCACAGCAACTGGTCTTTGACTCTGGAACTTAGAGTCTGCGGCCTGCTTGTAGTCCTGGCAGCAGCCAGTGCTCGTGGTGGCACTATTGGGATTAGAGAGCTGCTAGCCAATCAGACTGAGTCTCACATTGAGACTCTTAATGCTTATATAAAGTAAAATAGCTGAAAGGCAGATGGTATCAGTGGAGATTCCTTTCCCATTGGCTCTCTATGTGGTGTCTGGGAAATCCCCCCAAATGAAGAAAGTACAATATTGATTTTCAAGAGCTGTGCCTTCAGAGGCACTATCTGAACACCAGCAAAGTCTGCTTCTAAAGGACCAAGGAAAACATTGCTGGAACTCATCCACATTCCTTAGACACACCATGTAAATCCATGGCCATTATTATATAGAAGGACAAGCGTGCCATCTAAACCCATGATCATTACTATCTAGAAGAACAAGCACTACCTGAAGGTTCCCCTGCAAACCACACATTTTCCTGATTTAGAATTACATTCATTGTCTTTAGATCAAAATCTTTGAACTCTCTTCCTACACAACATGGACATTTGTGGTTCAAGAAGGCAGCTGGCCACTACCTTCTCCCTTAGAAGCTTCCAGGAGAGGACAGAGTTTTGTTGTGAGGATAAATAATGGTCTAGGAGACGTAAAGGGGAGAAACGAGAAGGTTATGACAAGCAGAATGTACATCACACATAAACTTCTTCGCTTTAGTGAAAAAAAATTAATCCGTCAGTGCTCTTGCTTGACTTGTGTAATGATCTTTCTTCAACACTTCCTTCACCTGTTGTGGTGATTGTCCCTTTAAGGATCAAGCTACAGAGTAGGGGGTTCCATGAACTGGGGAACCAATCAGGAAGCTGGGTGGGCATCACCTTGGTATGTGCGCCCGTCTGTACTCAAGAGTCTTCTCGGGAGCTGATAGCAGCCACAAGGCTGAAAATCTCTGCATACTTTTAACTTGTAAATACATGAATTGTGTTTTCTCTAAATTGGTAAATGAGTTCTTTACATGCATTGATGGAACAGGTGACATTCAGTTCCTCTGCTGCCTGCAATACTTGAGATTATTTGTCTATTGTGCAGTATCCCAGGGCAGGATCCTGCCTCCCATTTCTGTGTAATCTGAACAACACTCTTCATCAAACACAGTGACCTTTGCACTTCACCTCTTGTTACTCCCATTCTCTCCTATCAGAAGAGCAGAAATCTGTTGCAGAGGGATGAAATTGTAAAAGCTACAAAGATCACCTGGATACAAGAATAGACTTTGATCATTTTTAATGTAGTAGCAAAAAAAGTTCAGCTATTTTAATTTTGATTACTTTAAAATTATCAGGAGCAGAAAAACTACTCACTAATCTTTGGGGAGCCTAATGGTCAATCACCAATGATTCTCTTTAAGTTCATACAATTTTGTGTCCTATTGCTCTCTGACCCATAGCATCCTCATCAAGATTCAGAGCTTACCTAAGCTTCCTACCATCTAGAGCAAAAAACAAAGAAAATTACAACACAGGAACAGGCCCTTCGGTCCGCTAAGCCTGTGCCGATCATGATGCTTGAACTAATTTAAAAAGAATCTTCTGCTCTTACTCAGTCCGTATCCTCTATTCCCTCCCTATTCATGTACCCATGCAGAAGTTTAAATGTTGTGAATGTGCATGCTTCCATCACCTCCTCTGGCAGTGCATTTTCAGCTACCCGTCACTCTCTCATGAAAAACTTTCCCTGCACATCTCACTTAAACTCTCCCCCTCTCACCTGAGACTTTGCCCCTCGTAATTGACATTTCTACCCTTGGACAAAGCCTCTGACTATTTACTCTGTCTATGTCTTCCATAATTTTATAGAAATCGTCTCTCCAGTGAAAACAATCCTAGTTTATTCAATCTCTCCTTATAGTCAACACCCTCGAGACCAGACAACATCCTCTTAAATCTTCTTTACACTCTCTCCAAAGGTTTCATGTCCTTTTGGCAGTGTGGTGACCAGAACTGCACACAATACTCCAAATGCGGCCTAATCCTGGCTTTCCAAAACTGTGTGTTATTCATCAGTTATGTGTCTTCATGCATGTTTAAAGTCTGTAATCTATACTTAGGCACGAACCATCTGATTTCTGTCCCAGGCCCAACATGTTGTGAAAACGATACCTTGAACTGCATTTTCCAAGAAAATGCTATTCAACTTGGAAAAACCGGAAAGAAAAAGCACTGGAAAGGGAGTATCTCAAAATTGTAGTTTGCCCAGTATTGCTGGTAATGTCAATTTTGAATTAATTTGGGGATCAATTGTGGAAGTAATTTAAAGTTAATTCCACAGCATAATTAAAATCAGTTTCATCACTAGGAATTGAAAGCAAGAGAGAGAAAAAAATCTAGGTAGAAGAGTTAGAAATAACTGAACAATCAATAGAACAAATTTCTGAGTTGCTGATGCTGAAAAAAATGTCATAGCATGCAAAGCAGTCTGTCAAAATGGATAACACGAAAGGGAAGTTAACTTGATATTCTGACACTTTGCTTGTTTAAGGGACTGGGATATATCTTGACTAAAGCAGCGTAATGTTGACCACAGAACTCTGTGACTTAGTAACGAGAAGCAGCTCTCCCTCTGTGATGATGGGTATGCACTAAAATATTTAACTACTCAGTGAATTGCAGCAGGAAACTGGAGTATTGCAGTTTTTCTATTTCTGTTTTGACAGACTGCTTTTCACAGTGTGACATTTCTGCAACGTCAACAACTCAGAAGTTCTTGTGTTCGATAGGTTTTAGCAGAATCAGATGATCATGCAAAGTATAAAAAACAGCAGATAACATACAGTAAATCCAAATGTGCTCAGCTAGGAAGAAAGAAGGTGATTGAAGATAGATAACCATAACTCATCGCAGACACATTTCAAAGTATCACCAACCACAACAGCAGTGTCCAATTGCAATGGCTGTCACTATCCCAGAATAGATGGTTTGGCATTATTAAATCATGGAATCCCTACAGTACAGAAGGAAGTCATTCAGCCTACCAAGCCTGCACTGACAACAATCCCACCCAAGCCCTATTCCCCATAACTCCACAGATTTACCCAGTTAATCTCCCTGAAACTAAGAGGAAATTTAGAAGTGGCCAAACCCACTTAACCCACACAACTTTGGAGTGTGGGAGAAAACCAGAGCACCCAAAGAAACCCACATAGACATGGGGAGAATGTACAGACTCCACACAAATAGTAACCCAAGACGGAATTAAACCAAGGTCCCTAGCACTGTGAGGCAGCAGTGCAAACCGCAATGTTACCATGCCATCCCAATATACTCATGTCATCAAGAGTTTTAAATCTGGAGGTTTACCAATGATATGCTGAACATAAATCTCAAATGTAACTTACTAAAAACATACCACCAAATTCTACATTAACATAATGCCATTGTGATGCTATGAATCAATGTTCGGCTATTGTTAAGCTGTGAATCTTATGATTTCTATGGAGTGAATGATGATTTCTATTGTCACTTTGCATTAAGAATCAACTTTTTTTTAATAATCACCAATTTTTAATCGTGATGGATTATAATTGGAATCAAACTACATGGTGTTAGGAATACCTCTGTGTCCTTTGGATTTTATTATGAAGAAAGGGTTACATTCTGCTCAGCATTGGACTGTACTTAAGCTGTTGATTAATATAGCTAGATGAACATATCAATATCACTTGGACTGTAGTATAAGGAAGATTCAAAAGCAATTAAAATAGACCCAAGGGCTGAAATTCCTTGCAATCTATGGCAGTAATGCTGTAGTTATGCTGTTATGGTATCAAGAAGATTAAGAAATACGTTTTTCATGCATTATGCCACTTTCTTGTGGTTTTGTACCAAACATACCTTGATCTTTTCCGTAGATTTCAGATTCTGCCCATCAAAGTACTAATCATCTTTTGATGCTGAGTATGAGCATTTTCTGCTATAATGAGCCTATTGTACCCTGATAAAATACATCTGAAGAAAGAGGTTGTGAGAACTTTGACTTTTCATTTCCCCCACTTTGCCTTGGTGTTTTTGTGCAAATTAACAGAAGACTCTTTTTCAAATATTAGTTCAAATGCCTTTAATTGTCCAGAGGAGGAGCAATGTCAGAGTGTGAGGGTAGCAGGGAGTCAAAGTATGTCACAAAAGGCACCAATACATCAGGTGTTTCTGTCATCATGTTCTGTTAGTAATATGACAGGTTCTCAAGGAACTCTGCATGAAGATTGCAAATGTCCAGGCCTATTTTTGCCTTTCTGTATCCTTTCTTGCAAAGATCATGAGCCTGATTCCACTATTGGAACAGTTCTGTGTGCCACAATGGCAGAGTTTAATGGTCCCTGACAGCAGGTTTGTAGACAAGGGTTCCTGTTAGATTACTTGGGCGGCCTTAATACTTACAAACTGTCTTCAATTTAATGGTAACTAGGCAAATCTTAAGGTGGCCTACACTCCTCTGCCCCCGATGAGGACCTAGAGTGGCTGATTCATGGCTGTTTAAGGAGTAGTTCTTGACCAGCCCCAATCTCCAGGCAGACAAGTGTTCAATGGTAGAAGGGAAACTTGGGCAAAATACTCTGATTGGGCTTATGCTGGGACAGGAGTCTGGGTGGGGAGGAGCAGTGGGAAGCACGCATCCCTCAAGGTCCCATTTACATATTGAATGCACCCCCAGCTCCTCACAGGTCTTCCCCCAACTTGGTGCTCTCTCTCTGCCTGGTTTCTCATCGAGATCTCCCACTTTCCTCTCTACAACATGACTGCCTGGGTCTTAAACTTCCATTGCCTTGAAACCCCACCCACAATTATTTTGTCTTGAACTTCTGGAGCATGCTTGTAATTAAAGCAGTGATCAATTCTTGCGGTGACATTGCTGAAGTTTTAGAACTGCTAGCCAATGGGTGTGAAGGGCAGAAGTCTCATAATCTGCCAGTAACTGCTCAATGGTACGTAAAATAGCAGAGTCAAGCTGCATTGCAATGGATGCCTTTCCTGCTGACTTGTCATGTGGTCGCTGGTAAATGCCTCCATCCGTTCAATATTATTCAACGAAACTGGATTTTACTTAGCATTGAATCCTTTCAGGATGGAACGGTTGCATCAGTCTTTCAACAGGTCAGGTTTGTGCAATCAGCAGAGCTGTGGAGTGAACCAAGTTCAGCAAAACATACAAGGAGTGGAGAGAAAGTGGCAGAGAAATAAGCCACATTGCAGGCTTCTCCAGAATGCAAGATTTCATGGATGACGCAGATGTGGCAAAGAAGATGCTGAAAGGAGATCTGGCATTTGTGGAGAGCATTTGCTGAATATTGTGATTATCTAGAATGCCTTGAAGACCTTGCTTGGGCCTGGCAAGACTGCCAGCAGCTGGCACAATGTTTTCATTGTGAATAACCCCACGCTCACTGGCCTCTTTTGAGAATAAAGGATGGCTCTCTAGGGAAAGGGCATTTCATCTCTAACCATTGCCTGATGGCTGCACTGAGGCAACAGAGAAGGAAGTTTGGAAACAAGTAAGATCTGGCTTGAGACTGCAATGAAACATATTGACAAAGACCTCTTGAAGGACAAAATTCAGTGTCTGGACAGATTTGATTGAGAACAGCACACTTTCCCACATAACATCTGGGATTGTTAGAGCATGCTGCACTCTGCACAGTTTTACACTAAAGCAAAACTATCAATTCACCTTCAACAAAGAGGAGCCAGAAAGGCTGGAGGAAAGGGAAATGCTCCAGGAGTTTGAGAGGATAAACAGCTGAACTTTATCGAATGCTTTCTGAAAAACAGATATGTTATATCCACTGGATTCAACAGATAGATTTAGGTTTCTTCTGAAAGGGTTTCACCGAAATACTTTTTGAAAGTGACTTCTTTCTGCACTGAAACTGTTCCATGATTTTACTCTGGCAGATCTGTTGAGTTCAACTCAACACTTGTCACAGTCTGGAGCTGTGGTTAGTATATTTGACTTTAATCTGTCCTCAACACCTCAATTCCTGCAGCATCCTTCCACAGAGATGGAGATCTAAATCCTTTTTTATGGCCTGGGCTCTGAGGCTTTATACTCGATCTTAGTTTAATTTTCACATGCTGATTTGAGGCTGAAAATGAGGATAAATCCTCGGAGATGTTGTGACAAAGCAGAAATGGCAGCTCAACAATCACATCTACTGACTGTTACACATCCTGAAGATTGTTCTCAGAGACTATACCTACGACTAATTCACCAAACATCTTTTTTTAAGATGAAAGTTCATGAGAAGTGAGACTCCCACTTTTTAAAATATCAATGTTATGACATGGGGTGATGTTTCTTTCTGTGCGATTTAGGAACCCTCCAAAGTGATATATCTTGCTTTGCAATCTTAAGTAAGTGTACGTGAGATAGTAGAAAGCTACTGGTTTTGGTAAATTAAAAAGGATCTGCCACTTGCTATCATGAACAATGAACAAGTCTTTATTTTTTTGAACTAGTGACAACCGTATTAAAACAATTAAACTGAATAAACTCCCCAGTAGAATGCTGTTTCAATTACAAGGCTCATTCAGGAATAATGAGATAAATCATTTCAGAATTAATCTCAAATAATATAATACAGGCATCAGTTGGAAGTATGGACTTTTTTCCGATGATTCTAGCTGGAATACTTTGAGTTGGTTTCTCCTTCAATTTAGATAATGATTTGATGAAGCTATATATTACTGCTGGATTTCATATGAAATTTGCTGCTCCCTCCTTCAATCTTATGGTGGCAAGGTTGCTCTCCCCATTATTTTCCCCTGTCTCGGTTTAAATACCTAGAATTATCTCACAGTATTCCTGCAATTTGAGTGGCTTGAGGCTGCCAACAACACTCTAATTTGAATTCAGTTGGATCAATGTCTTTAAAATCATTGGTCCAATTACAAAAGCCTGTTTTACTCTGCAGGAATCTGTCCGCTGCTTTGGACACAAATGTTGCGAAGTTGGCTTCTGCAGTCTGTTTTCTGCAGTTTAAAATCCCACGCATAAAGACACATGCTTTTTAAAGAGACAATGCTACACGATTTCTTTTGTGTTTCTTAAGATTTTTTTTTCAATGTTTACATTTGTCAAATACCATTTTTAACCTTACATATATGCAACTTCATAACATCATCAGCCTTCTCCATAGTAATTTTCTCTTTGACTGCACTGTGATGAGGATGCACCTTTGCTCATCTTGATGTTCAAAGATTCTTCTGCTGTCACTTTTTGAAATTCACTATGCCTGAGGTGGCATTGCTGCCTCAGAGTGAAGAAACAGCTGTCATGTATGCTTGATAAGTGTTTGGAACCTCAGATTAAATGGAATTTCAACCAATTTTCCACCAGAGTTGCTGTGTTGACTGGGAGAAAATCTGAGAACATCTGAGTAAGAGAATTTGAAGTTAATTGGAAGGGACCCACTCGCTATATCTCATCAGGTAAACATGAAATTTCCTGCACAGATACATAATGGCAGAAAGTTCAAAAAAGAAAAAGGAAAACAACATCTTACTAAAGGAAAGGTAGAAGGAGGTCAACACTTCAATAAGCTTGGCAAATCCTAAGTGGATGATAGGAAAAACTGTACAGATATAGCAAATGAAGATTTCCATTGGAAACTTGGAACACAAAATAGTGAGACAGGTACAAAATCCCACAAGAAGCCAAAATCAGGAATCACATCAATATCTTGCCTCAGATTGGGATCTTACCGTATTGTTGACATGTCATCACAGCAGCACGGTTTGGACAGCTTTTTGAAAACAGGAACCAGGCCAAGGGAAATTGCCACAGGCTCAGAGAAAATTACAGATTCTGGGAAGGCAGAGGCATGCCCAGACAATATTCTAGTCTGCTGGCACTTGGCATTGCCCCTTGCTGTGCCAAAGGGCAGTACCATGGGATCCCCTCTGGGGAACTCCACGGGAGGTGGCGGGGCGGGGGGCGTTCCTTGTGCATTTTGCAGAGGGAATTTCCCACACATGGTGGGGGAAAGCAGGTGTGGGGTGGTTCCCAGTGTACATGGGATGGGAGTCCTCTTTATCTTTAAGACCATAAGGCATAAGAGCAGAATTACACCACTCAGTCCATCAAGCCTGCTCCGCCATTCAATCATGGCTGATATTTTCCTCATGCCCATGCTCATACCTTCTCCCTATAACTCCTGATCCCCTTATTAATCAAGAAGCTGCAACTCAAGATACTTTTTTAAAGTGGCAGTCTGATCTTTGGAAAGTCATTTTTTTCTAAGATGGTGTGGGACATAGCTCCAGGATTACTTTCTTCTAAATGCTGGACAATGTGACAAGAAAAGCGAGCTGTGCAATCGGCGAGCTGCACACCACTTTTTTTGTTTGATCCAACATCCAACACTTAGAAGAAAAAGAAGCAAAATTCTGCCTGTAATATTGTTATATTATTCATAAAGAGTTAGGAACCATATTGTT
The DNA here is from genome assembly GCA_024679065.1 of Sphyrna mokarran. Taxonomy (NCBI): domain Eukaryota; kingdom Metazoa; phylum Chordata; class Chondrichthyes; order Carcharhiniformes; family Carcharhinidae; genus Sphyrna; species Sphyrna mokarran. The sequence continues at coordinate 63,382,770 of JAGIQG010000011.1, read as the reverse complement.
CACACATATATCCAGAATGTCACATCACTCACTATTACGTTGCAGTTCAGGGGCAAGCAACAATGTATCAGTTTCAAAGTGTGAAATGCAGTCAAAGAAAGTGCCAACATTTATGTCTAAAAACGTGATTATTTTGATTTGTCACTCAGGACCTGACAGAAAAATAGACTTTCTAACGTGGCCAATCAATCATTTTACAAACATATCACACATTCCACAGCTGGAACTGCAAACTTTATCTCATTGGATGTTTGAGGATGGTTATTAAATATGCATTATTATTTTTGCCTTTCCAGCTAATGAGATTGGTTGGCTCAAAAGTGAAAATTTTCAGACAACTCAATCTATTGTTTCGCCCAAGATGTTGAATGCCGTTCTGAGCCACAAGAACATTGAAAGTAACTGAAAATTTTGTAGAACTTGGAAAGCATTTTGTGATTCTGGAATATCTTGGATGATAAGTCAGTCATGCGGTTACAAAATGAAATCTGTGTAATCCTTAGCAATACAGTAAGTACATTGAGCAAAATGATTCTGAGCAGAGCCCAGATCAATACTTCAAGGACCATTATTAACTGGAATTTCTATTTTCCGCATGAAATAGACTAAAATGCTGCAACGTGATGAATAAGCATCACAGTGAAACAAGAAAATTCACATCATTTATATATAAACATTGCTATGCACTTTCGTATTCAAGTCCCATAAACCTGAACTATTTACTGGGTAGCACAATGATTGGCACTGCTGTCTCACAGTATCAGAGACCAGGATTTCGTTTGTGGTTTGGGTAACTGTTTGTGCGGACACGTTCACTCGTATTCGCATGGGTTTCCTCCAGGTGCTCTGGTTTCCTCCCATAGTCTGAATGACCTGCTGGTTAGATGCATTGGCCAGGCTAAATTCTCTCTCAGTGTATCTGAATAGGCGCTGGATAAGGGGATTCTTACAGTAACTTCATTTCAGTGTTAATATAAGCCTACTGGTGACACTAATAAATAAAAAAAACATCAGCCACTGATGCCACATCCTATTCATCTGTCACTCCTTTCCCACCAACCCAGATCAGTTAAGTAATTCCTTGATTTAAAAATTTTAATTAAAAAAATTCCTTCTATGATCTTGTCTCTCCCTATTTCTGCAATCTCCTCCAGTCCCACAATCCCCTGTGCTACCAGCACTTGTCTAATTCTAACCTCTTGTGCATCATCAACTTTAATTGCTCCAGTAATAGTGGATATGCTCCCAGTGTCCTAGACTCTGGAATTCTCTCCTTAAAACTTTCTCCTTCCTCCCTTTTTGTTCTTACTTTAGAATATCCATAAACTTATCTTTTTGATCAAACATTTGACTGACCATTGTCTACTGTGGCTTGATGCCAAATTTTGCTTTATAATGTTCCAATGAAAGGCTTTGGGACATGTTCTTAAGTTAAAGGTGGTTTATAAATATGCTTGTCACTTATCTAGCTGCTGATTTGGTGATTCGAGTTCAAGTGAAAAGACATTCTATAGCCAGATTGTGGCTTAGTGAGGTCACACGGCCTGATTCTTGGAATTCTATTCTGAATACCAAACAATGATACCAATATAAAGTCTGTAAGTTTGCATATTTTGGGACAGTCTCTTCAATTTAAGATAAAATGGAGAAATGAGGGGGTCAGCACATGAACTGTTCTGGTTTCACAAAAAGCTTAGGTGCCTTGTTTGTTAAATTTTAAAGAACTGGCCCAAAGTCTATTACCGGGAAGATAGTGTGAGATATTCACATTTGTAAACAATGACTAGGGCAGCTGAGCTGGTGGATCCTCTGGTCGTCTCCAAGTGACAGGCAAGTATGAGGAATGTCAGGTTTTGTGAATGGTTATAGTGTAAACAATTCATTTATTTCCAAGGTAGAATGAAATTGGGATTTAGAACTTTTCTATCTCTTACAAGGCCCATATGATTCATGTTGATGTGGAGATGGATTTTGAGAGGAAAGTAATCTATAGCAAACCATTGTAGTAAAGTTTGAAGTTCATTTATTTGTGTCACAAGTCAGGTTATAGTAATACTGCAAAGAAGTTACTGTGAAAATCCCCAAATTGCCGCACTTCGGTGCCTGTTCAGGTATACTGAGAGAGAATTTAGCATGGCCAATGCACCTAACAAGCCTGCCTTTTGGATTGTAGGAGGAAACTTGAACACCTGGAGGAAACCCATGCAGACATTGGGAGAATGTGCAGACTCAGTACAGGCAATGACCCAAGCTGGGAATCAAATCTTGTCCTTAGCATTATGAGGTAACAATGCCAACCACTGTGCCACCATGTATTAGGTTGCTAGGTCTTTCTTAAGATTCCCTTGAACCTCAAAGGCAGGTCAATCTGCAAGAATCTGGGAGAGAGAGAGAGAGAGAGACAAAGAAGTCAGAAAGAAAGAAACAGTTAATCCTGCACATTGTACAGAGAAAATTCTGGCCCTGTTGGCCACCACAAAATTGGAGATCAGTCTTAGATTTAGGAGACTGAGGATTTAAACAAAGCAAGATACAACTAGTTTGGCTGGACAGAAGGATCTCCTTTTCATCCCTCATCATGAAAGTAAATCGAGGGATTAGAAATTATTTGCTGGAATAGCAAGAATGATAGAATCCCTACAGTGCAGAATAAGAATATTCAGCCCATCGAGTCTGTACCAACTCTCCATCAGGATTATCCCCACCCACCCTATCCTCATAACCCCACTCAATTATCCTACTAACTCCATAACCTATACATCTTGGCACAGTAAGGGGAAATTTATTGTGGCCAATCCACCTAACCTGCATGTCTTTGGACATAGAACGAAGCAAGTCATTGAGATCTGTGAATAGTTTTGGACTGGTTTTTGGAGAATTATGTATCCGTTTAGGAGACAAAGTAAAATAAAATGATAGCTGGGGATCTTTGAACGCTTTAAAAGTTCTTCTCTATAATTCTCTATAATGCCTCTAATATGAGGCATCTTCTCTATAATTCGGAATTATAGAGAATTATAATTCTCTATATTATAATATAGAGATTGCTGACTAAGTAGTGTTTAGAGAAACATAGAATCATAGAATCCCTACAGTGCAGAAGGAGATTATTTGGCCCATCGAATCTGCACCAACAACAATCCCATCCAGGTTCTATCCCAGTAACCCCACATATTTTACCCTTCTAATTCCCTTGAAACAAATTTAGCTTGACCATTCAACCTAACCTGCACATCTTTGAACTGTTGGAGTAAACCAGAGCACCCAGAGGAAACTTAAGCAGACAGTGGAAAAATGTGCAAAATCCACACAGTAACCCAAAAGCTGGAATTGAACCCAGGTCAACTGGCGCTATGAGGCAGCAGCACTAACCACTGTACCACTGTTTGTTTATTGCAGTAAAGAGCCTTAAAACTCAAAACCTTATGCGATCATTTCAAAAATGTTAGTCATTGGAATTCAAACATTTTTAAATGTAAAAATAGAACATATTGGAAAAATTCAGCAGGTTTTGCAACATAGCTGGTGAAAGAAACAGAGCTAACATTTTGAATCTTTAGTTCAGAAGAGTCAAGTTGGACTTGAAACATTAACTTTGTTACTCTCCCCACAGAGGTTGCTGGACTGGCTGAGTTTCATAGAATCATAGAATTATACCATGCAGAAGGAGGCCATTCGGCCCATCGAGTCTCCACCAACCACAATCTCACCAAGACCTTATTCCCATAACCCCATGTATTTATCCTGCCAGTCCCCCTGACAATGGGGGGTAATTTAGCATGGCCAATCCACCTAACCCACACATCTTTACACCGGAAAGGAAACCGAAGCATTCAGCAGAAAGCCAGAATACATGCAGACATGGAGAGAATGTGCAAACTCTATACAGTCACCCAAGGCCAACTCCCCCAGTACTGTAAGACAGCAGTGCTAACCACTGTGCCACCCAACAATTTCTGTTTCAATGCAGATTTCCAGGATCTGCATTTTGCTTTTAAATTTTTAAAACTTGCTGGTCTCCAGAAGAATCGGGAGGTGGAACTGGAAATAAAAAGGGCAATTTAATCTTATGGAAAAGAGTCCACAAAGTTGCTAGTTGAGTGATTTCTTTTACACATAATGCAATGCTGTTTCCTCTTTATGCATAATGACATTCAATGTGAAGGCCTCTTGTAAATTGGACCCCAAAATGTATTCATCAGAAGCATGAGACTGACCCTTCCAGTTTGTCTAGTGTGTGAGTTCCTGAGAATTCCAGTGCAGATGCTAATCAGGTTTCCATGTTTTCCACAGAGAACTACAATTTAATATGTTTTTTATGTTTAATGGAACAGATGGAGCTGGTTGGATTCACTAAAACTGACAAATGGTTTCAGACAGATTCATATGGCAACTGTAAGCCTGCTCCTGCAGCAATCCCCTTTCATAATCAGGGTCACGGCACATAGGGACAACTTTCTTAAGGAAGAAAGTTAACAACAAAAAGCCTGGATTCCTCCCATTGCCATGCACTTGTGAATATGGGAAGAGTAGAAAAGACTGCGGGTAGAGAAAAGGTACAGGAGGAAGAATTTAGCTCCCTGGGGCAAGCAACACTTTTGGCATTGGTTTAATGTAGACAGGTTGCACTTCAATAGGTTTGGACCCAATGACTTTGGGGAAGGTTAAATCTGAAAAGATTTAAACTGCAGGTAGTCCTCAGACTTATGACACAATTGCTTCCTCAAAACTGCATCATAAGTCATAAGTAGGAATCAATTTCCCCATAGAAACAATGTGAAAAATTGGTTGGTTCTGTCACTGGGGCAAAGAAGCACTTCTACTGGCAAATTGTGACCTCATTTCCGTCCCTATGCGTTTGGACTTTGGCTGGGAGCCATCTTGAAGTGCAGCTGACTTGATTTTGGCTCAAGCCCAGTTAGTCTTTTCCAATTTAACAAACCTTCAGATGCGGTGTACCAAAGTTATTCACCAAAACCCAATCTGGGCTATAGACCACAGTGACCATTCCCCATAGCTGGTTGAGTCCCAGAACTAGCTGGTGACCATGCATTGATCTGACCTCCCAGCTTGGAGTTATAATTTGGTGAATAAAGGGTCAGGGGACTGGTATTTCAATGAAAGGTTTCACAACTTTTCTGGGATTGTTCTGGTTTTAGCGGCTGGATTTTGGATGATTTGATTTAGTTCCAGATAAGGATGCATTTAAGAGTATAATCAGTAGTGAACGTGTATAATGAAAATATAAAAGATGGGCATGGAGTCATAAAGTCAAAATGACATTATAAATTCAATACAGAGAATCAATTTGTAAGTGCCATAAATGTTGTTTCATTGTTAATCAGACATCTGGCAGATGATGGGCAACAGCATGTAACTTCAATAAGAGAAAGGTTGCTGATAGAACTAGAATAACAAACAGTTCGGAACTTGGAGAGATCAGATGGTGACGAATGCAAGACACAAGAGGGTAGTTCCAGAATCCATGGTGGAACCTTGTGCCCTCCTTTGGTGGTGGAAATATTTAATTAGCTGGTAGAGTGGTGGTTGGGAACTTTTCTGACTCCATTCAGTTAAGGTCCACATAGGGGTCTCAGCCCATTGCTGATGGTATTAATCCAGGGTGAATGGGAAACTGGGAAAACAACAAGCATATCAATCCAGTTGATTGCTGATGCCTAGGAAGATCCCTCATTCAAAGATACTCAATGCCTACTATGGGGCATGGCAGCAGAATGTGTGGGGTGGATGTGGGGGGAGGCACTGCTGAAAGCCTCACTTGCTGCCAAATCCCCTCCCCTGCAGCATTCACCCAGGGGCCTTCTCCGCACCATCACCCATCTCAGGCCTGGGATCCTGTGATGATATGAGGCCTCGGGTGAATCCATTTTCTCTCTGGTGCTGCTGTTACACAATACTCTGCTGGTCCCTGTCAGGGATTTATCTGTGGGAGAGCGCTCTGCCTCCAGATGCTTGATACCAGGGGAAGATTTGTTACTGGCCTTCCAAATGCCTGAGTGGAACAAGAAGTGATGGGCCTTCCTTTACGAGTATCAGTGGGCAAGTTGAGACTCCAGTGGCTTCACAAGGTTCTTTTCTATATGCATAAGGTTGGTGATTGGTTGGCAAATGTCACCATATGCTTGGCAGTTATACTCAATTGCTATTACTTTAACTTCTAGCTAAGAAGATCATGGGTTGAAGTCCCAGAAGCATATGGAACTCTCAAGAATTTGCTTGCCCCACAAAGCCAAAAGATATGCCTTTGGTATTTATCCCCTTTAAGGGTTGGACGGCAGAGAGAGTCAAATGCCCCAGTGAACAATCAGAGAGTGATCATCTTACCAAACCTGGGCTTGTCTAAGAGATTCCGATCTTACTGGCAGTATCAGGCTGCAAAACCTATGTATTGTAGTTGTATGTAAATAAATATTACAGTCTAACTGGTGAACTGGAGTTTTTACAGCGCCTGTGGCACTACTGAGCATTTTGTGGAAGTTTATGAAGCGCTACAATCCTGAACTACTGGAGATTACTGAACATTATCAATTTGGAGCAAACATTCAATTGCCTTGTGAGGATGCTGGAGAGTTTCGTGTGGCTTTCAAAAAAACTGTAATTGTAATTTTGGAGAATATCAAAAGAAATCGTTGCAGAGCAGATGTGTGTGAGTGGTTTAAAAAGGGAAAACATTCACAATAGAGGCAGGATTTTATGGTCTCGCTCAAACAAGAGCAGAAAATCTCGTCCAAGGTCAATAGGCATTTTTATTGTCTGTCTTTCGCCTATTCCGATTCCATGGCAAGTAGGGCATTAGAATTCCAGCATAGGTTTCAGACATTGTCAAAGTTAACTTTCGACATAACTCATTAAACAGCATTGTTCATGGACATGATACAAAGTGGCTTAAGGGGAAGTTAGAGTTAACAGATACCAGTCATCTACTGAAGTGAATGAACTGCAGTTGAATAAGGTGAAGGCCCCAGTGAAGGTAGTTAGTTGTAGCAGTGGTACAAGAAGATTGTGTTCCTGCTGCTCAGGCCAACACTATGCACAGGATTGTCCATTTCTGAAGGCAGAGTACTACAGCTGCACAAAGATCATAGAATCATAGAATCTTACAGTGTATAAGGAGGCTATTCAGCCCATCAAATCTGCACCGACAACAATCCCACCCAGACCCTATCCCCATAACCCCATGCATTTATCCTAGCTAATTCCCCTGACACTAAGGAAAAATTTAACATGGCCAATCCATCTAACCCATGCATTTATGGATTGTGGCAGGAAACCAGAGCACCCAAAGGAAACCCATGCAGACACGGGAAGAATATGCAAACTCCACACAGACAGTGACCCAAGCCGAGAACTGAACCCAGGCCCCTGTGAGGTAGCAATGCGCCACCATGTCAAGGCACCTTGAAACAAGGTAAATGCTGGAGGAAATGGCAGTCACTGCATGCAGTTGTCTAAGCAGCTTAATAAGAGATTTGTATAATCCAAAACACAAGACTATCTAATGGGAATCAGCATGGTTTTGCAGTCCAAGTAGCAACAGATTGAGTTCTAGTAATCATGGAGATTAATACGGTAGTATCAATTAGTGTGATTCCCGAATCACTGTATCTTGAATACAGTGTATCCTGGAGTCAGCACAAGTTGGAGAAAGTTATGGGGAAGAGAAAGTTCCCATAATTGGAACTGTGTCAGTTCCTGTCACATACACTGTGCAAAATTGGCCATCATTGCAGTGAAGGATGAAAAAAACAATCTTGTTAGGAAGGAATTGGTTAGCAGTCCTTCAGTTAAATTGGAGAGAGATTATTTTGTGTCATGGTAAACTCACAACAGCAGATGAGGTGATCAACAAATACTCTCAGGTCTTTTGTGAAATGGTCAAACAAATTCAAGGATGGAAGGCCAATATGCAGGTTAAGGGCAACACTAGTTTATTGTAGGCCTCATCCAGTGCCCTATGCTCCAAAGGAGGAAGTAGGGCACAAACTGAAAAGGTTTCAGACAGTGAACCTTGGGCCCAAACTTCCTCAGGGTGACAATCAGAGCTGAATTGCCACTCCACTCCCAGCTTCTTAGCGAGAATCCTGTCTCAATCGATGTTCTGACTCAGTCCAGATGAGAACTCGGCAGTGCAGCATGTCCCTGGATGCAGCTTGGTCAATTGGCAGGATGCTACACTCACTTTTTACACCACTAATTCCCATAAAGTAGGTTGATTAAAGGTCCAATGAAGTTTAAAAGCCTTTGACAGGCCAGAAGATGGTGGATTGAGGAAGCGTTGGGCCTTTAGGGAGTGGGAGGATCGGGCCTCAGGATATCGTCAGCCGTCAGGGGAGGTGTGAGCATTCAACCTTGGAGGTTTGGGAGGGGTGTCAGATCTTTGGGGCATGAAGGGGGTTGGGCCTCAGGAGGGTGTAAAGTTTATTTATTATTCACAAGTAAGGCTTATATTAACACTGCAATGAAGTTACTGTGAAATTCCTGTAGTAGCTACAGTCAAGCGCCTGTTCAGGTCAATGTACTTAAGCAGCACATCTTTCACAATGTAGGAGGAAATTGGAGCACCCAGAGGAAACCCACGCAGACATGGGGAGAACATGCAACTTCACACAGGCAGTGACCGAAGCTGGGAACTGAACACAGGTCCCTGGCTCTGTGAAGCAGCAGTGCTAATCACTGTGGTACCATGCCATACCATTGGGGTTGTAGCTACGATGACAATGGAGCCAGGCCCCTTGGAGTTGTCAGGCCTCAGGTGGGGGCTGGGAAAAGTTGGACCTCAGTAGGGAATGGGGGCATAAGGCCTCAGAAGTGGGCCAAGTGGTGTTACATCTCAGGATTGTCGGGGCTCTGTGGGATTGTCCAGCCTTCGGGTTGATGGTTGGGTATGGACTAGAGTCAAGCCTCGGCAATTGGTGTTTGGGCTATGAAATCTGGCTGAGTCTTGAGTGAATGGGCACCGGGCCAAGGCTTGGCATTGGGTTAGGCATCAAGCCTTGAGGTGGTAGTCAAGCTTAGTGTGGGGGATGAGTGTAGGACTATTGTGTGATGTTGGTATTTGTCCTTGGGGGGTGGGGTGCAGTGTCAGACCCAGGGAGAGGAAAGTCAATTTTGAAGACTATTGGGAGTTTTGAGTTGTGTAGGCTTGGAAGCCATGGGTATTTGATCTGTTCACCACTCAGGAGGTGGTGGGTGCAAGGGGGGACAAGTTCCTTTGAGGGCACTGAGAGTCCTGAAGGGATGTTTCGGGGGTGTTGGGGATGTGGCACATTCTCATAGTTGTTAGCACACTGACAATTATTGAGCAAATGTTATCCAATCACAGAATCACATCTAATGTTGGATGTTGTTTGAGTTTTGCAAGCATGATTAGTTAGGTACAGTCTGTACTTTGCTTATTATAAACAATGGAATGGACATGTTGTTCCATACAATCTGCCAGTCTAAGTTATGTCCCACTATTCCAGCATTACACTGGCACTGAAATTCATGTATCATATTGCTCACTTGTGTGATGGGCAAAATATATTTCTGGTTTGATGGTAACAACCTCTTAGTGATGAATACCACTCATGTTACTATTGCAGTGCTTCACTTGTTTGCTTAAATTTTTGAGCCACCTTTCCCTATCAGGGCAATTTGAGGTAGATTGGACACTTTCCAGGGCTAATATTTATGCTGACAGTTTAATAATTTGAGATTGTTAGTCAGGGTCATGGTGTGGCACATCAGTGTGTACTGGAAATTATATATATTGATGCATAAGCCTGTGTTCTTTGCAGATAGAAAAGACAGGTATATACATTGTGCCTGTTTCAATTAAACATTCACTGGTTCATTCCTTTGAACAATCAAAGTCAAGCCGCCCAGTTTAACATTAGCAAACAATGTTCTCCTCTCATGTAATACAAAGTTATTGTTTCCCCTGATATCGGTTTTCCTGTGATTGTCTGGTGAGTCCAAGATGAAAAGCTTTGACAAGATATTCATTTTGTACTATTAAACAACTGTTTCATTAAGTCATTTATGATTCATAATTGAAATTGATTATAAACCGCTGATGGCTATTTTGAATCCAAAAGACTCCATTTTCCACTTTAACTATAGCCTAAATGCAGAGATAGGTGTTGATTTTGTCTGCTTATTAGTACAGATTAAGTACAGATGATCAGAAGATCGTTGTAATGCCAATGCAATGTCTAGATTTCCCTTCCTTCACATCGAAGCCCCAAGAAGCAAGATGCATTTTTCTCTTTATATGTAGATGGGTTGCCAGTCACTGCAGATGTTTCTGGTAGAACAACTGACAAAGACCCTGCATTGGATAAAATTTAGCCTTATAGCAAATGGTTGGATAACACAGATAATGGATTTAAAGATTAGTCTTCTTTATATGTGTGCTTTAAATTGAACAGGAGAGACAAATTGTTAAGCGTGCTCTTGTAAGGAAATGCTAGCTACACATAGGAAGAAATGTCTGTTGTCACTAAATTACAAAATAGCAATTTTTTTTATTAATCGCAATGCATCTCATGCTGCGACTGGCAAAATACAGGTTCAATTGTTTCTTAGAATAGAGTCTAGAATGAGATTTGCTTCATTGCTGAAGCTACATATAGCACAGCTGTAAAAGAGAAACAATTTAGACAGTAAGAATGTTATAACAAGGCTAGAAAAGTCTGAAGTTGAACCCATAGAGTTCAAATGAAAGATTAAATGAAAGATCATCATCTTAATAATTGGTTGAAGTGGCTACCAGGAAGAGCTGTGAAAATATGGTGCTTGCACATACTTGGTAAGACTGTTTGGTGGTGGAACAGTTAGATTTGTATGTATAAACCATGTTTTACCTTCAGAGATTCACAAAGAAGAAGGAAGTTGGGAAAAATCAAATTATCTGATGAATTAGATAGCTGGGATCTGGATAGAGTATTGACTGAAACTCCAATACAGGTTTTGTCTGAAATCAATTCAGACTTGATTCACAGTCAGAAAAACATGACTAATTAAGTGCAAAATTCAATTGAAGGTTGAGGGAAAAACATTCTTGGAGAACACATCTATTTTGACTTAGGCCCAGATGGGTCAATGTCCTCTCCAAATTTGGAAAGCTCATGTTATGAGTGCAATAGCATCCAAGGAATAGGAAATAATTGGCTAGGTTGAATTTGGAAATAAATTAAATGCAAAAATGTGTATGAATTACATGGAATTTTGTTTTGGTTTAACTTAATTTATTATTGTCACATATACTGGGCTAGCGTTTTTATCCTGCAAGTAAAGTGTTTTTCAGAAGAGATGTAAACCAGAATCATGTCAGTTCTCTCAGATGGGTGTAAAAGATCCTTGCCAGAATTCTACCACCCCACTTGCCACGGAATTGGAATGGGTGAGGGGCAGACAACAGAAATGTCCATTGACGTTGGGTGGGAATTTCTGGTCTGGCTTGAGATAGCTGTAAGATCCCACTCCTCTATGTCACTTTCACTCCTCTGTGTTATAGTGAGGGAATCATTCCCCATATCCACCAATGAACCTTACAAAAAATAGATTATTTTGTCATACTTGTATTGATTTTTGTATGGGCATGCTATATAAAAGTTGGCTGTCATCTTTCCTACATTACAATGGTGACTATCAGTTCAGAAAAGTAATTCATCTGGTGTAAAGCAATTTGGGACAAATTAAAGTACTATGGGGCATTATATAAATGTAAACCCAAAGTGGGGTTTAAAAAACAATGTAAGATTCATAGCATCAGTGCAACTGAACAACATGCTAGTGTTGGACAACCCAACACTAATTTCTATTTTCAGTTGAAATCAATGTTGAATGCATCAAGGAAGTGTTTCTGGATTTGGAAGGAAAAGTCATTTATGGAGATTCTGCTGAAAATATCACCAAATTTTGGTCTCCACTTGCAGGATTGTTCTTACTGGAAGAGGCATGTTTGTCTTTCAGATTGAAGTTGCAAATCCATCACTTAGTCCAGATGTGGATATGGTTGGAGCACCTATCAATTTAATAAACTACACTTATTGAAGTCAACAATTCATTAAGGTTGGTGTTATTTAAACAATGAAAAAAGTGAACCTGAGCTGCATGGAAATGTTCCTGTGCATCCAGTTTTCTCTAAACTTCAGCAACAAATGTTGGCTTTGTACCAACTGAGATCTCTATAGTGAAAATGTTTGAGTCAATCAGTAGAAAGTGCAGAATGAAATCAAACTTGATTAGATGAAAACCAAAGTGTGTACTCAACGAAGGATCATCCTGACTCAATACATTGGCTCTACTCTCTCGTCACAGATGCTGTCAGATCTGCTGAGATTTTCCAGCATTGTCTGTGATTTGTTTCAAATTCCAGCATCGGTAGTATTTTCCTTTTAATCTAACTCATCTTAGAGTTAAAATCTTCTTTCCTGAAGTTAGCCATATTTCCCATCAGGCCATATTAGTGTCCTTTTCTTGATTCACCATTTTTGTATTAGACAATAACTTGCGGCCACAATTTGCAGTTCAGGATAGTGTGTGACTTGACGGGAACTTGACATTCCAGCATTCTCATGCACCTGCTTTCCTTTCTAGTTTTAGGTGGGAAATGTCATAAGTTGGAAGATGCTGTTGAAAGAATGTTAGCAAGTTGCTGTTGGTACTACACACTAATCATGGAGAGATGAATTTTTATAGTGGTGGATGAAGTCCCAATCTTGCAGGCTGTTTGGGACTGGATGATAACTGGATTTTTGAGTGTTTCTGGTGTTGCATTCATCCAGGCAGTATTCCATTCTCATGGTTAATGTGTGCTGTGGAAAGGCTATTGGAATCTTGATTTTTATCAGCCACAGAATTCTCAGCCTCTGTTGCACATGTAACCATAGTATATGTGAACCTGCTCCGGTTAGGTTTCTAGTCAGTGGTGACCACGAGTATGTAGATGGTGGAATGTAGGATGATAATGCTGTTAACAGCTAAGAGAAGCTGATTAGATTCTCTCCTGTTAGATATGGTCATTGCCTGATACCTGTGTGGCAGAAATGCTATTTGCCACATATCAGGCCAAGCCTGAATGTTATTTACTTTTGTTTCAGTCAAGCAGAGATTGTTTCATCATAAAAAGATTGCAAATGCAACTGAAGACTCTGCAGTTACCAGTGAGCATTCCTTTTTCTGATCTTATGATGGAGGGAAGGATATTGATGAAGCAGTTGAGAATGTTATGTTGAAGAGACTACCATAAAGAACTTCTACACTGAATCCTGGGGCTTGTACAGTTTTAGAGTGATGCAAATAGAGGACTTCAATTATTCTAATACAAGTGAGGAAATAGTAATATAAGGGGCCAAGAATTCCTGGAATCTGTGGAAGAGAATTTTCTTGACCAATTTCCAGACCAATGAAAAATGATTGAGAAATGGAGTAAGGTGAAAAGAAATGTTTCAGTAAGGGAACGTCTGGGAAACAGTGATCACAATATAATCAGGTTCCCGTCGTAATAAAAAACATCAAGAAAAATCAAATATGAGAAAGTTGAAGTGGAGAGAGCTAATTTCAGTGCTGACGCTATTGTTAAGAAAGCTCACCAATGCCTCTACTTTCCTTAGGAGACTACAGAAATTTAGTATGTCCAGTACAACAGTCACCAACTTTTACAGATGCACTATAGAAAGCATCCTTTCTGGATGTATCACAGCTCGTTATGGCTCCTGCTCTGTCCAAGACTTCAATAAACTACAAAGGGTTGTAAACAAAGCGCAATCTATCACTCAAACTAGCCTCCCATCCATTGACACTGTTTATACTTCCCACTGCCTTGGAAAAACAGCCAGCATAATTAAGGACTCTACACATGCTGGATATTTTCCCTTCTGCCTTCTTCCATTGGGAAAACGATATGTAAGTCTGAGGACATGTACCAACTGACTCAAGAACAGCTTCTTCTCTGTTGTCATCAGACTTCTGAATGGACCTACTTCATATTAAGCTGATCTTTCTCTACACCCTAGCTATAACAGTAATACTGCATTCTCTTCTTTCCTTCTCTAGATATGGTATGCTTTGTCTCTATAGCATGCAAGAAATAATATTTTTCATTGTATATTTATGACAAAAATAAATCAAATCAAATCAAATCAAGTGACCTGGCTCAGAGAAGATCCAAAGATTTGATGGAGGTGTTCAAAATTTTGAATGGCTTTGATAAGTAAATAAATGTAGTTTCTATTGGCAGAAAGACAGTAGCCAAAACTTTAATGTCAACTATTCTTGCTTCTGAATCACAAGGTGATGTGTTCAAATCCCACATTGAAATAATAATTTTAAAGGCAAATATGATGAGGAATTCTTGTAAAGTGTATGCAAGACCTTTTTTGACCAATATGTTACCAGTCAAATGAGAAATGAAGCAATGCTGGATTGGAGAAATAAAGTGGGGTGGGAAGAAAATGTTGAGAACAACATTCTAGGCTGACACTGAAGGAATACTGCACTGCCAGACTGCCATTTTTCAGGTGTGATTTCAAACCAAGGCCCTAATTGCCTTCTCAAGCAGATAAAAAAAAAAAATATTATTTTGAAGCACAGTAGGGGAGCTATTCTAGATCATAGAACCATAAAATCAGACAATCTCTAGAGTGCAGAAGGAGGCCATCTGCCCATCAAGTTCACAACAATTCTGTTGCAGAGCATCTTATTCATACAGCTGTATAAAATTTCACTCTGATGCCAATGTGACTCTGGTTTCCACTGCAATTTACAATTTGAAGTTGTCCACTGCCACAGTGTGATATTGTATTATAAGATGTAAGGTTATTTAAGCACTTTGCGTGGGCAGCAGTAGCAGAGAGGTGGTAGTGTTGTGGTATTGTCACTGGAACAGGAATCCAGAGACTCAAGGTAATTGTCTGGGGACCTGGATTTGAAACCAGCCATGGCAAATGATGACATTTGAATCCATAAAAAAGTCTGGAATTAATATTTTGATGTTAACCATTGTTAATTGTTGTAAAAGCCTATCTGGTTCACTCATGTCCTTCAGGGAAGGAGATCTACTGCCCTTACATGGTCTGGCCTGCATGTGATTCCTGAGTCACAGCAATGTGGTTGATTCTTAAATTCACTCTGAAATGGCCAGGCAAGGAATTCAGTTCAAGGGCAACTAGGAATGGTCAATAAATGCTGGCTCAGCTCATGATGTCTACATCACATGACTGAATAAAACACAAGTATATTAAGTGTAGACAGGTGGTGAGGGACATGGCACAGTCCCTTGTGAATCTGGCATTGCCAATCTGTGCCTATTTAAATACAACTGAATATATTTAAAGACTCACCTCACCTGATCTTCCCCCTTTAGAAAATGTTCATACTTCATCAGCGTGACATCACATCAACAAGTTTCACAACAGGTTTATCCTGACATGAACCTTTCAAGGGGATTTTCCCCTTGGGGTCAACGATGAGTGTAGTCCCCAGGACAGAAAGAGAGAAAGACACTTTCTCCTGGCAGAGGGTAGCACTGAGCCAACCTGGCAGTGCCAACTTGGGCCAGGAGTAGTGTCAGGGGAGAGCCTAGTGGGAGCCTCATTGTAGGCTGAGGAGTGGTTTAGGCATTGTATATATGTGTGGTGAGGAGAGAGAGAGAGCATTCAATGAAGTAGGGAGCAACTACCATAGCAACTGTTCAGGGGAGTAAGGAAGATTCTGGCATTGATGCAGAAGGGGATAGTGGGCAGGAGGTAGTGGCTGAGGGTAGATGCTGGCATTGATAGTGGGGAAGGGAAGAGATGTCAGTGTTAAAGGAGCAAAAGGACAGAGATGTCGCCATTGAGTGGGTGGATGAAAGAGAGAATGTTGAGATTTCTGTTGTGGAGAGGGAGGGAGGTTTCTCTTGGTCTGATGAAGGTGCCCTTTTGAAGGATATGTTGATCTTGGTGTAGCTTCACTGGCGTGTTTAGGCACTGCCCTTGTAAATAATGGCATGAAACTCCTTCCTTTTTTAATAAAGTGTCATGAGATCCGATGTCTCTTTAACTGGAGCGAAACACACCAGTTTTCAGTCAGACACTTTGCCACTTTTAGTTAAGATCCTGCCATGTATATGTAAGAGCTAGAATATAATATATGGCTTTAAAATGTGGAATGGATAATGTTTGCAATCTGTGGTGCAATTTTTCTCTACATGCTAAGAACATAGAACATAGAACATTACAGCACAGAACAGGCCTTTCGGCCTTCGATGTTGCACCGACCAATATAAAAAGCAATGCCCCTCCAAACTAAACCATTCCCTTCTCTTCCATATACTTATCAACTAACCTCTTAAATGCCACCAAACTTGGCGCATCTACAACTGCTGCAGGCAGGGCATTCCACTCCCGAACCGCCCTTTGGGTAAAGAACCTACCTCTGATATCCATCCTATAACTATCACCCCTTAATTTAAAGCTGTGTCCCCTCGTGCTAGCTTTTTCCATCCTAGGAAAAAGGCTATCACTGTCCACCCTATCTAAACCTCTAATCATCTTATATGTTTCGATTAGGTCCCCTCTTAGCCGCCTCCTTTCTAACGAAAACAACCTCAAATCCCTCAGCCTCTCTTCATAAGACCTGCCCTCCATACCAGGCAACATCCTGGTAAACCTCCTCTGTACCCTCTCCAATGCCTCCACATCTTTCTTATAATGTGGGGACCAGAACTGCACACAATACTCCAAGTGCGGCCGCACTAGAGTTTTGTACAGTTGCAACATGACGTTGCGGCTCCGAAATTCAATCCCCCTACCAATAAAAGCTAAGACTCCATATGCCTTCTTAACAACCTTATCGACTTGACTGCCTACTTTCAGGGATCTATGCACATACACACCAAGATCCCTCTGTTCATCAAGACTACTAAGAATCCTACCATTAGCCCTATACTCTACACATTTATTATTCCTGCCATAGTGCATTACCTCACACTTTTCCACATTAAACTCCATTTGCCACCTCTCGGCCCAGCTCTGCAACTTGTCCAAGTCTCTCTGCAAACTATAACACGCCTCTTCACTATCTACCACTCCACCGACTTTAGTGTCATCTGCAAATTTACTAATCCATCCTTCAATACCCTCATCCAGATCATTTATAAAAATTACAAACAGCAGGGGCCCCAAAACAGACCCCTGAGGTACACCACTTGTCACCGAACTCCACGATGAATATCTCCCATCAACCACCACCCTCTGTCTTCTATCTGCTAGCCAATTCCTAACCCAATTAGCTAAATCACCCTCTATCCCATACATCTGCATTTTCTGCAGAAGTCTTCCATGGGCCACTTATCAAACGCCTTACTAAAGTCCATATATACCACATCAACCGCCTTACCCCCATCCACCTCTTTGGTCACTTTTTCAAAAAACTCAATGAGGTTAGTAAGGCACGACCTACCCTTCACAAAACCATGCTGACTATCCCCAATCAATTCATTTCTCTCTAAATAACTATAAATCCTATCCCTAATAATTCTCTCCAATACTTTGCCCACAACAGAAGTAAGACTCACTGGCCTATAATTCCCTGGAAGGTCTCTCTTCCCCTTCTTGAACAATGGGACCACATTCGCTATCCTCCAGTCCTCCGGAACCACACCCGTAACCAACGAGGACCTGAAGATCAGAGCCAGAGGCTCTGCAATCTCCTCTCTTGCCTCCCAGAGAATCCTAGGGTAAATCCCGTCCGGCCCAGGGGACTTATCCAACTTCAAACCCTCGAGAATATCTAGCACATCCTCCCTATCTACTTCAATACTTTCCAGTTTGCTATCCTGTACCTCAGTGTTCTCCATAACTACATTTACATCACCCTGCGTGAATACCGAAGAGAAATATTTATTCAGTGCCTCTCCAATCTCTTCAGGCTCCACGCACAACTTCCCACTGCTGTCTATGACTGGCCCTAATCTTGTCCTAACCAGACTTCTATTCTTAACATATCTAAAGAAAGCTTTACATTATTATATATACTAAGCTTACATTATTTTTTGGGTTTGACACCAGGTGAAACAATGATTTACTCAGACTTTTTCAGTTCAGTCATTTGTTTTTGCTGCACGCAATGCTGTCTTCCCTACAATGTGGAGATCAAATGCAGCCTGTACGATCGCTTTGTGAAACACTTCTGTTTAATCTGCAAGTATGGCCCCAATATTCAGGTCTCTTGCTATTTCAATTCCTTCATCTTTACATTCCTGTCCTCAGCCTGCTGCAAGATTTCAGTCAAGCCCACACTTGCTGATTGTCATCTTCAGTTAAGCATTTTGCAGCTTTCTGAACTCAACATTGAATTCAATAACTTTGGACCATGAACTCTGTTCATCATTTTGTTTCTTTCTCCCTCCGGTGCTAGTCTGCAGCTTGTTCTCTTGTTTTGTTTTTAGACAGCGCTGACTTTTATTCTGCTATTGACACCTGCTCTGGACCAATGCTTTGTTCCTTTACTACCACCATCATTGCATTTTTCTCCTTTTATGCTATGAGATTTCTGTCATTTAATTTCCCCTGCCTTCTAACCTGTCATTGACCTTTCCTTTGGCTCCAGATGGCCCTTCCTCTTTTTTGACAGCATCAAACCCTCCGATCTGAAGTGTTACACTGGATTCCAAACATTAACTTTACTTCTTTCTCCACAGATGCTGCCAGACCTGCTGAGTTTTTCCAGCATTTTCTGTTTTTATTTCACACCTCCAGCATTCCCAGGATTTTCCTTTCATTTTTCTAATGGGCCTATGTTATTATGGGCCTGCATGTATATGGTAGCTCATGGTGGGATGTTTTTTCTGAGAATCAGGGTAAGTCAGTATACTGCGGCTAGAGTTGGAAGTAATGCTATGTAAATGAGTTTCTCTCCCATTATAGTGCCATTCTGATGAATTTTATTGTGATGAACATTTTTTCTGGAACACTTGCTGTGCGATCTCAGCAGAAATCAAAATATCAATAAAATGGAATCTGCAATTTTGTTTCCAGGTAATTTTGACAGTATGACTTTAGTGTCATTTTCTAGTTTCAATTTCGACATTTTGATGGTACAAATAGTGAAAGAACAAACATGGTTAAAATTCAACGTTGTTGTACATGTGAATTATTAATAATGTATTTTTTTTTTACATTTTAGAACTTGAAATATGTGCATAGGAAATGAAGGAATGTATCCATGTACAAAAATTTACTAGTCAGCATGAGATTCTGCCGATACAGCCTGAGGGTACTTACAACAGCTCACAGAAATTATAAAGCACATCATTTTGATCTGAACCCACACAGAGGGATTAAAGCTGGCACATTCCAGTAAAAAGATGGACATGTGTCACAGTTTTCTGTATTAAGCAACTGTCCTGAACACACATACCATAAAATGCTTGTTTTTGTCAATTCCAGAGGTGGAAAAGAGATAGGTTTTATTCATCCCTCAGGACTTGGTCATAACACTTGGAATGGACAGGTAATAGGGCATGAATAGGGAGGGAATAGAGGGATATGGTTCAGGTAAGGTTTTTTTTTAGTTTAGTTAGGGTGTCATGATAGGCATGGGCTTGGACGGTCAAAGAGCCTGTTCCTCTGCTGTACTTTTCTTTGTTCAATGTTCTTTGTAATGTCAAGACATGGTGTATTCAGTTCCTTCAACTTTTCAGCCTCTGTGGTCTATTTTGGAATTCAGTATCATAAAACAACTTTGGTTGGCAATCTCAATATCCTGGGAACTCTTTTTGCAATGCTAATCTTGCCCTTTTTGAAAAATATATTGCCAAATTAGATTCTGGATATCAGCGTTTTCAAAGGGATCATCCGCCAAGGTCTAGTATGTCTGTCTATTTCAGATAAGAGGCTGCGTTACAAAGCAATGTGGCCTCCCAGACTCAGGCCAGAGTTTGATGGCCCTGCCCCTTCACCAGGTGCAGCAAACCACTTAAATATCTATCGGGTGCATTTTCTCTCCACAGATGCTGTCAGGCCTGCTGAAATTTTCCAGCATTTTCTGTTTTTGTTTCAGATTCCAGTATCCACTGTATTTTTGGTCTTACATTAATTATCTGTCAGGTTACACAGGTTAAGGGCGAGTAGAGCAGGCAATGGGACGTGAAATCCTGGCCTTAGTCTGTACTTTTCAGGAACATGCGGGTGGAACATGTCACTGAGTAGTGCAATGTACTTGAGAAGAACCACTCCTGAACAATCCAAGAATGGTCTAGAAGAGGAGTTGGTTATATTTTTGTGTAACTGGAGAGTTGTGAGAGCAGGGCAAACATTTGTGATAAGATTACACTATCATACAGCTGGCTTTTAACGGAAACTGCATGCAAATAAAACAGTCTCACATCCCTTTCATTTCACAGTTTTTTGTCTATCACTTAACAGAATAGTTATTAAAACAAAGTACACTTTCCATTAACTAATGCAGAATAAATACATCCTCTTAGAATTTGATCAACTCTCTTCAATGTTTCCCTGCACATTGATAGTCACTGTGAACAAAATTTTGCTAATAAATTTAAGTTTGAATGATTGTTAGAAGTGAAACTTGAATAATTTAGTATAAATTAAGTATTTCAAATGATAAATCAATATGCATTAGAAGTTCAATGTTGGTTGAAATTTCACTTAATCAAGAAGAATGTGTAATGGCCATCACTTTTTTTAAGAAGGAAAAAGAAAGGATATAATTGTAACCTCTTTCCACCCCTGAAATTGACTAAAACAAATATTTTGTGGTATGTATGTTCAGGGTAGTTTGGTACAGGAGATTGCAAAGTAAGAGTTAAGCAGATGTCACTGCAAGCATCTCTTTGGTGCAGCACAATGCCAGCTTTGTTTTCTTCTGTCTTTCTGCTTTTGTGAAGAACAGTTTTATGAGAGAACTACTGAAAAAGCTGGACATAATGGCAGTGATTGCTTTACCATGACAGCATGCTGAGTGCTACATTATCTAGGATGTAGGTGTGAAAATGCTTAGGCGCATTTTAAACGCTTTTGCAAAGTACAAAATACCACCCAGCATTCTTCCTTACATCAACCCACACACGACATAAATTATGTTTCATCTCATATATTTCTCTTAGCATTCTTTTCCAATGTCACTGCTGGTGCAATCTCCTGCAGAACTTTGGAAGGATTTGCGACAAGGGGAAGAAAATGAAGTTGTCAAGAAACTGCACTGTTGTGGGAAAAGTTCCGGGAATTGAAAAAATAAAATAGACTAATCAATTCAAGTTTCTCATCCATTTTTGGAAAAATATTCTGTTTTTCAGAGAAGCCAAGGTTATTTATTCATAATGCATAAATCTTTAATCTAGAAAATTAGATCCTGGCAATGTGTCCTTCTATCATTAAGCTTGCTGAATCTTGTGTTGACAATTAGAAATATCTTCCAAAGCTGCACTTAAACATATTGATCTGTGTCATTTTAAATTAGTATTATAGTTTGCAATTAAAATGAATCTAAACTTAACTGGATCTGCTGTTTGATACTTGGATTCGTGAGTGATCTTTACTATTCTATGAGAACTCTTTTTATCTGCCCAAATAGATATAGGCTGAAACATCAATCAAACTATATTTTTCTTGATGAAAATCAATTGAAAAACTAATTGACACCAAGACAGTATGGGTTTTTCATTTAGATATTCAATGATACATTTAATCATGAAAGCTATAATATATTTTCCATTATGCTTCAATTTTACAAATCTCATTCTTGCTCTCAAACCCCCTTGTGAACTCACCCCTCTCAATCTTTGCAGCCATTTCCAGCTTTAATGCTCTCAAATGACTTGTGATTCTCTAATTTTTTGCCCCTTTGTGCAAAGAGTGTGACTGTCACTCCCTTTGCTCTACCGATGGCATCTCGATGGCCAGCCACCTCAGCCTTGAGTTTTGAAAATCCCACTGTTTGACCACTCTCTCCTCTTTAAAATCATCTTAGGCCTCCTCTGAGGGCTTCATTTTCATAACCAGATGCTGAATGAAAGGTTTGTCACATGATCAATGGTTGAGGAGTCTGGGTCTGTACTCCATGGAGTTTAGAAGGATGAAGGGTGGGGAGGTCTAATTGAAACTTACAAAACACTGAGAGGCTTAGATAGAGTGGATATGGTGAGGATGTTTTCACCAGTGGGCTATATTAGAACTCAAGGGTACAACCTCAGGGATGGTCCTTTGAAACTGGGATGAGAAGAAATTTCTTCAGCCAAATAGTGGTGAATCTATGGAACTCATTATCTCAGAGGGCTGTGGAGGCCAGCTCATCGAGTGTCTTTAAGATAGAGTTAGATAGGTTCTTGACTGGTAAGGGATCAAAGATTATGAGGAAAAGATAGAAGAATGGGGATGAGAATCATTATCAGTCATGATTGAATAGTGGAACCAATTTGATTGACCGAATGGCCTAATTCTACTCCTACATCTTATGATCTTATGAAAATGGCACCATCACCAATATTGGAGTGGATTTTCCCATTCAGCTTGCCACAAGAATTGGAGCAGGTAAGGGACAAAGCATGGAAAGGTCTGTTGACATCGCATGGAATTTTTCAGTTTCAGGGCAAGTGTGGCTGGGAAGTTCCACCCATAAAGTCTGATTATGTGGTGAAGGTGAGCTCCAGAAATGATTCCCAGCAAAGTAAAATCCTGTAGGTGGAGGAGAAAATGTTGGAAAATCTGCACCTGGAGAGTGGGTTGATGAAAGCCTGAAGTATGGCAGGACCAAAACATTCCTTCCTCTCAAGGATTGAAAGAATCCTTCAAGGTTCTTAAAGGGAACTTTCCAAATTAAAATTCTTAGTTACCAGAATTCTTACTGTTCCAAACTTATACTGGCGTGTTTACCATCATTTGAGCATCAGTTAGATGTGCCATTAGACCATAAGACATAGGAGCCGAAGTAGGCTATTTGGCTCAATAAATATGTTCCACTACTTAATGAGATCATGGCTGACCTGATGTGATAAACTTCAATGCTGCTTTCAGTTCAAATTGTGCGTGTACCGCAATGGTGCAACTTTGCTCTTATAATTAGGCTCCTACTCTTCTAGGACATGTTACCTTCTTGTACTTGAAGTTATTCCAGTAAAAGTGCTGGGGTCTAGCTTCATTTTGGTAATATGACAAAAACCCTTCACCCAAAACCAGAGTGGGTAGGGGCAAGGGGAGCTCTGGGTTGGTTGCCAAGTGATGGTTCATTCCAGGAGTATATGTGGAGCCCGAGCATGCTAGACCAATATGGAGAGTGAGTAGCAGGCTGGCACTAATCTGCATTATTTTTGCTGCAATCTGCTTTCCCTGGTTGCATTAAAAATAAACCCAGAAACATTTCCCTTTGAAGTATATATAGTTAGTGTGCTGCCCATGAACCTCTGGGAATTGTAATCCAATTTACATCATAGGATGACCATTTGCAAAGTAAAGAGGCTGACTTGTTTGAAATACGAAGGCACTCCAGTTCCCTAAGGAAGGGCCCTTTTGAACTTGGTGATATCTCGAGTGTTGGCTTGATGGGGTTATAAGTCCATTGATCCTATTCTGAGGTCATGATGATTACCCTTGGCAAGTTACAGTCTGATACATCTTTAAGATGGGATGGAGTATTGCTTACTGGCATTAATAATTATTTAGTATTGGTGAATTTCAATGCCATAAATAGTTTATGAGAGTTTACAAATTACATCAACAAAGATGCTGCATATCCTGACCTTCCTTAGGTTCTAAGTAAGATCCATAATGTAGTATATGGCTGGGATTGTTGAAAGGAACTCTCGTAGGAAGATGTTCAATAAGGTGGCATGGCTATAGGCTGCACTATGCATATTTGGGTTACTTTCCTGGGCCAGAAAACAAGAAGAACTATATGCCTTTCTTTTTTTTCCAGGATGTGGGCATTGATGACTATCCATAATTGCTCTTGAGAAGATGGTGGCAAACTTCTGTTTTAAACTGTTGCAGTCCCTATAGTACAGGAGAATTGCAGTGCTGCTAGGGAGGGAGTTCTAAGATTTTGACACAGTGACAATGAAGAAACAGCAATAAATTCCCAAGTCAGGTTGGTTCATAACTTGGAGGAGAAGCTTCAGGTGGTGGGTGCTCCTACGGACTACTGCTCTTGTACTTCTTTATGATAGTGGTCCTGAATCTGGAACATACTGCCTGAGGACCCTTGCTGGGTTTGTGCAGTACATTTTGCAGATGGTACACACTGTGTTTCAGTGGTGGAAGGACTGAATGTTTGTGGAAGGAATAAAAGTCAAATAGATTGCTTTGCCCTGGATGGTGTTGAACTTTTTGAGCTGCACTCAACCAGGCAAATGGAGTCAGAAGATGAGTTACTCACTGCAGGATTCTAAGCTTCTGATCTCTCATAGCTATAGCAATTATATGGCAAGTCTGGTTCAATTGCTAGTCATTGGTAATCCCCATGATGTTGATAGTTTGGGATTCAGCAATGGTAATGCCATTGAATGTCAAGGATAATGTTTAAATTCTCTTTTGTTGGAGATGGTCATTGCCTAGCACCTGCAAGGCACAAATGTTACTTGCCACTAGTCTGCACAAATGTGTATACTTTCTACGTCTAGATATATTTAGATGGTATTTGATGAGTTGCAAGTGATGCTGGACATTATGCAATCATCAATGAATGTCCACGCTTCTGACTTACAATGCAAGTGATGAAACAGCTGAAGATGGTTTTGTCCTGTGGAAATCTTGCAATGATATCCTATAATTGAGATGTCTGACCTCCAACAACCTCAATAATCTTCTTTTGTGCTGGGTATAGTCTGAGTTACGGAGAGAGGTTAGGCAAATTGGGGTTGTTTTCCTTAGAAAGACGTAGACTTAGAGGAGATCTAATAGAGGTGTACAAGATTATGAGGGATATAGTTAGAGTAAACAGGGTTAAGCTTTTTCCTAGGATGGACTCAAATAGCACAAGGGGTCACGGGCTTAGGGTGAGGGAGGTAAGGTATAATTTGGATACTAGAGGGAGTTTTTTCACACAATGGGTGGTGGGAATATGGAATGCGCTGCCAAGTAAAGTGGTGGAGGCAGGTACTCTGGAGTTATTTAAGAAATACTTAGATGGGCACATGAACAGAATGGGAATGGAGGGGTATAGAAAACTGATTTAAAATAGGGATCATGAGCCTTGGGAGTCCCTGGGAAGTGTGTAAATAGATGATGACATTGATGTACTTGTTTTTATCCTACAGGTGCTTTGGTCCACCTTGTTGTCTAACAAGGGGCATACACGCGATGGGTCGTGAGAGGGCTGCTCTTGGATTTTTTTTCGAGAGTATCCTAGTGCTTCACGTCGTTAGTGTACGCTTGACCTGGACCATTTGATGGGCAACACGACAGCTCAGTGACTATCGCTGTGCTGTGCAGATACATGGATTTGGGCCTGTGTCTGTGGGAGTTTGCGCATTCTCCCCGTGCTTGCGTGGGTTTTCTCCGGGTGCTCCGGTTTCCTCCCACATCCCAAAGATGTGCTCTTAGGCTAATTGGCAAAACAAATTCTCCCTAAATTGTCTCAAATTTGGTTTTTAATCCATAGATCTATAAACATAGACAGGGATCACGGGTAGAGGTGGGAACATCGGGGTGGCGGTGCTGGCTCGTTGGGCCGAAGGGCCTGTTTCCCGTGCTATTTTGTTCTTTGTTCTTTGTTCTTTGTATGACTCTGACTAGTGGAGGGTTGTGCCCTTGCTTCTCATTGACTCCCATTTTGCTTGGACACCTTGATGACATACTCAGTCTAATGCTACCTTGATATCAAAGGCAGTCACTAACAGTCATCTCTGGAGCTTAACTATTTTGACCATATTTGAACATAGTCTATAATGAGGTCAGGTGCTGAGTGACCTTGGTGGAACCCAAACTGAATGTCAATGAGAAGGTTATGCTGAGTAAGTTCTATTTTATGGCCTTGTTGATGACCTCTTCCATCACTTTACTGAGCTGATTTTTGAACAGCTGCAGTTCATGTGGTGTAGAAACATTTACTGTTTGGGAGGGAGTTCACAAATTTTGAGTTGCAACAGTTAAAGGGTAGTGATATGTTTCCAAATCAGGACTGTGAATGGCTAGAGGTTTCTGTGTTTTTGGGATGAGACATTCACTCAGAATCAAATTGTGAACTAGTGGAGAACTTGAAGATCTGGAATTTGCAGACAACAACCAGAATTTTCCAGCCATTCCTGCCATTAGGATCTTCCAATTCCACCGATGGAAAGGCTCACTATGGGCTTGCATGGCTTTGAAGGGTGCATACAACAGGAAACCCAATTAACAACGTGGGACCAGAAGCTCCCATTGCCAGCCAATGAAGGGATGCCTCCACCATAATGAAGGATGATGCAGAGAGCATAGAAAATCCCGCCAACATTTGGCGCATTAAGAAAAACATAGGCATCATACAATAAATCGCAAACAAAATACAGACAGAGCTAGAGAACTTGGGTTAAACTTCAACAGCACAAAAACTCAGGTCCTAAAATTTACTGTTGATTCCAATGTAAAAATACTTTTGCGACGTGACTGCTCGTAATGAAGGAAAAGGCAGAGCATTTCAAATGCTTCACTCAATCTTTAACTCAAATGTGATTGGAAGAAAAACAAAAGTGGGGATGTTTTAAGACACTGACTGTACCCCTGCAGCAAGCAGAAACATGATAGTCCAACAAAGCTGTAATAATCCAACCACACATCGGTTTCCATCACCAATAAGCTTTCATTTGCTCCCATGGATTACAGTTCAGGTAGTTTTCACCTCGGCGTCCACGTTGGCATCTGTGTAAAGTTATAGCTTTAAAACTCTGCTGACTGCTTCCCATCGAGCAAGCTTTCACTCACTCAATAAGGCAGTTCATAGTCCATGAAGCCTGCAGATAGATCTATTGATAAATCCCCATGGCCTTTCTGGCTGTCATAACAAAAGCCAGCCAATAAATTTCAGCTTCCATTCTAGTCACCTACAATGCCACCATCAAGTGGTTTAATAAAAGGATATCGAGAACATAGATGCCACCACTATCCATTGCAATCTGGAGGAGAATGTGAACCTACACTCGAAGCCCTTACACGTGGATCCCTAAGCAGAGGTGGAAATGGAAGATGAAAGGAAAAATAACTAGACATTGGACAAACGGAATTCTATTTAACACAATTAATCTCGGTGCACCTGAAGTGTACTTGCTACTGCAGAATGAGAAAGAGCAAAAGCCCAAACAGAATTTAATTTAATCAATTACTTATTGCCTTATGCATCTCAGTGACACAAAAAGTATTATGATGGTTATGTTCCCCTACTATTTTTCAGACCTTTAAACTCATGCAAATTGGCTTGTCTTCCAGCAGGGAATGTGATAACGAAGCCCTCCTTGGGCAATGTTTTACAAATTAGAACAGATTGCATGAATAATATTTTCTAATCTTGACATGTTTTGATGAAATGTTGGCAAAGAAAATTCATCTTACAGAGACAATTTTACTCAGATTTTACACCTGTCCAATTGAACTCATTTTTGGCTCAGATGGCATTTAATTTGAATAATGCTTCTGGCTCACATGTAGAATTATGTTGAAAACCATAAGCAAATGATATATAACCTGTACTGTCCTGGAATGTCCAAGATGCCATTCAAGAGTTGTTTCTTAACCATCATTTTGTTAGGTTGTCAGTTCACATTCCTGAAACATATAATGAAAGAATATTAGTGATCTTGGTGGGGACACCGGTTTTATGATAAGCAGTGGCCATTATCTGGATAGTGGAGAAACAAAAGCATTATAATTGTTAATGTGATGTATAAATGAAAGAGAGAACTTGAAATTATATAGTGCCTTTCAAAATCTTGGGATGCCCTAAAGCTCTTTCCACCACTGCAATGCTTTAGTGTGAGTGGTGTGATGATGTAGGTAAAGTAATAGCCTATTTGCAAACAGCCATATATCACAATATAATAATGACCTGATAATCTGTCATTAGCAAGTGTTACCCTAAATATTGGCCAGGGTGCTAAAGGAAACCTGTTCTCTTTCTGAAATAGTGCTGTGGGATTCAAATAGTCCCTTGATATAACAGATTGGGCCTTGGCTTAATATATCATTTGAAATACAGCATATTTGATAATGCAGCAATCACTCAGTAATGTCCTGAAGTCTCAGTCTTGGCCTGAATTTTCTAGCTGTTCACGCCGGCGGAATCTTCCGGACTCGCCAACGAAGCATGCCTGCACGGAAAGGAGAGCATTCAACTTGAAACCCAGTCAGCAGTGTCAGGACCAAGAGATCCTTTTGTCAGTCAATGGCAGGCTGCCTCTCACCATTGTGACACACAGGGCAGGTTGCGCAGTAAATCCCATCCCATGATTCTGTTCCAGAACTCCACAACCTCGCCCGCTACAGAATCGGAGTGGCTGAGCGTCCAGCAACAGAAATCTCCGTTTACTTCAGGCAGGAATTTCCAGCCTTGCCCAAGCGAGGCTGTAAAATCCCACTCCATGTCTCTATATGCTCAATAATCCGGCTTGGATCTTAAACCCCACAGCATTCTGATCCCGAGGCAATAATAGAAGAGAGCAGCAGGCAGCAGATATAATAAGTACAAAAATGTAAAAACATAAGAACATAAGAACCAGGAGCAGGAGTAGGCCACCTGACCCCTCGCACCTGCTCCGCCATTCGATAATCATGGCTGATCTTTTCATGGACTCCATTTACCTGCCTGCTCATCCTAATCCTTAATCCCTTTATTGTTCAATAATTTATCTATCTTTGCCTTAAAAACATTCAATGAAGTAGTCTCAACTGTTTCACTGGCAAGGGAATTCCATAGATTTACAAGCCTTTGGGTGAAAAAGTCCTTCTTCAACTCAGTCCTAAATCTGCTTCCCTTTATTTTGAGGTTATGCCCTATATTTCTAGTTTCACCTGCTAGTTGAAACAACAACTCCTGTCTTCTAGCTTAGCTATTTGCCCCATAATTTTACATGTTTCAATAAGATCCGTGCCTGGTCACCAGTTACTCAGTAAAATCTGTCAAGCCCAGGTGCCTGGCTATTATGGGGGTGCCGCCTTAATGGGCACCCCATGCTCAACACAGGCCCCCATCCCCCCAAAAGGTGCAATCATCCTCCCACCTCATGCATCCCCTTGCTCTTCCTAGCCATAATATGTTCTCTTATCCTCTTGTTGGGCATCTTCCCAGCCTTACTCATTGTCTGGGCTGCTTCATGTCACACTTCCTTTCCCTCTCACTGATTTCCAATTGTGACAATTGCTTCCAATGACACTGCTTTAATATGAAAGCAGGCTGGGCACTCTCAGAGGTGGAACTTCCTCTTGCTGAGTGGCAGGCACCTCAACTCTACACAGTTAAAGGGCTATAGGCCATTTAAGAGATGCAGATGAGCTGGCCATATAGAGGTGGGCTTGTCATTGAATTTTATGCCATGGGAGCAGGGATCCTCATGCTGTCATTTGAAATTTGTACAGAATCCTTTACAACTGAACAGCTAGGCAGTCCTGGTTTAATGTTTTATCTGAATTATGGCGCCTCCAACAATATAGCACGTCTTCAATATTGAACAGAAATATCACTCTTTCGCATCCTCTAAGCATCACAAAGAGCTTCACAGCCAATACTCTTTTTTGGAATATAGCCTCTTGTTGTTCTCCTCAAAAGTATAACAGCTCATTTATTTCCAGCAATGTTATACAAGAATAAATTCTAAGCCTGATAATCATTTTGTTGATAGTTATGTTGGTCAGAATATCAATCAACGTTCTTCTGGGCTATATGACTAATATTTAGAGTTAAGAGAGCAACCAACTTTTTCATAACATTGATGGGATGTGGTCGTTAGGGAGCGACATGGCTGCTATTTGTTGACATCTCTAGTTGCCTTTGAAAAGAAGATAGCTTAAAAAGGCTAAAAGGGTAGAAAAGGTTTTTCCACTTTGTCATCATTTTATACAAATGTTCCACTATCTCTGCGTGGTCAGATTACTTGTCTTAATATTCCATCTTGGATCCAGCTAAATGTTGGGAAACTTCTATTCAAATGTTGGAATGCTATCTTTGCCAGCCTTTCACAGGTTATGAACTTCAGAATACCAATTTCTATCTTGATTATCCCCCGTGGAAAACTTTTGTCTATTAAAAGTGTTTTATATGCAAATTGTTTTAATGAAGATTAAAATGGCTGATTAGTGATCCAGGCTCTCTCTTGTAGAGACAACTGAGGATAAAGTAACCTTTAGAAGCAGGTATAAAGAAATCAGTCTGCAACAAGAGTTTAAGAGAGCAGATTTAACATCTTGTTTTAAATGCTGGGATGAATCTGATGCAGTTTTGCAATGTGCGCCAAGAATCCCTCAAGAACCATTGCAGCTTCTTGTATTAAATGAAATATTATGATGAAAAGAGGCTTGCAGCTCTATAAGCTGGTGTTAATTAAAAGTGGGTGGAAGGGTCTCCAGAGGCATGCTATGAAGAAAGTGAAAAGGGAGGATATGTAACAGACTGTGTGATGGGGGTGCCAAGATGGAACAATGGTTAACACTACTGTGTCAAAGCACCAGGACCCAGGTTTGATTCTTGGCTTGGGTTACTGTCTGTGTGGAGTTCGCATGTTCTCCCCACGTGTGCATGGGTTTCGTCCAGGTGCTTCAGTTTCCTGGTGCAGTCTGAAAGATGCATTGGCCATTCTAATTTCTCCTTCAGTATGCCATAGTGACTAGGGAAGTTTCATAGTAACTTCATTACTGTGTTAATACTTGTGACACTAATAAATAAATAAAAATAAATTTAAAAAAAGACTAATTAATAGGCAAAGAAAGGGTAACAATTGAATTTGCCATGAACAGTTTGACCCAACCATATAAAATCGTTTGACGCCTGCACCCTAACTGAATTCTTTTCTGTTCAACTTCTGCCAACTTTCTCCATAAAGCAGAAATTCCCCTTTCTCTGCAACAGCAAAACCTCCTAACAGTGAAAGTAGCATAGCTGAGAACTCCAAACTTCAAGTGAACAATTTCTGCAGAACAACAAAAATTCCAATTATCTTATCGACTAATTCTCAGCACTATGTTTACCGTCTGTGGCAGCTAATTTCACGCTCCAGCTTCTAAGCTAATACTCATTTGAAGCACTTCCTGCGCGAGACAAAGATGAGCAATGGGCAGTTGATATGGTTCCCCGAGAACCTTATAAACTGACAGTGACTGTTATCAGAGAAGAAGCTCTATCAGAGGGACCAATTTCTGACAGCCTTCATGTTGCAGTGAGAAGGGTCATTGGAGCGATGTTCAGAGCTTCCTCCTTTGGGAATTGAAGGAGGCCTTAAGGCAGAAGGCTTGCTACCACTGTTGGGAGAAATAATGACATCTGCATGTATTCCTGTAATAGGCAAAAGGTTAGAGGTGCTATTTGTTTGTGCTATACAGACTAAATAATCTCAATCAAACATTGGAGATCCTGGGTGGCATTCAGGCTGAATGGTAATGCACAAATGATATTCTCCACTAATAGCAGTAGCAGTAATTGCTGTTGTAGCTGTCATCAATCTGTTTAGAAATTGTACCGGGTGTTAGAATGTGACCAGTGACAACTTTATATTGGATATTACGTGACCAACGGTAACAAGCTGTAGGTGTCAGCTGACCCAGTAAAACATGGAACTAATTACAGAATGATGCACTGGCCAGCTGACCAGCTGACCCACTGTAAATAAGAACCTGTTGGAAATTGTGGAGCGCTTGGAGTAGCCCAGGGCAGGGTCGCAAGTTTGGAGTAATGACGTTTCTTTATTAAACTCTTCCTTTGATTTATAAGTTGGAGTAAGTTTTGTTATATTTTCATTACCTGCATTTGAAGAGTTCCTTCTGAAAAACACCTGGACCTTGTCAAGGATTTTGTTGTACGTAATAGCAGCACATGCCCGTGAGGCTTGAAGAGAAATTGCACATACTCATCTAGAATGTGACCAAAATCATGTTCAACTTGAAAGTTACCTTCATAAAACAGGATTCAGTTGTTCACCTGAATCATAGCTGCCAATGCTAAATCAAATCATCAGCCAGGGTTCCATGGAAGTTCACAGATCACTCAGCCATGAACATTTTCAAAGCTAAAAGCCATAAATCAATTAAAGCCAAAAAAACCCTCCATAATTAATCCAGAAAACAATATGTTTGTGTAAATTATAAACTGTAAGATTTTCATCTTGTACTTGTCAAGACAGATCACCTAAGATGGAAATTTCCCCCCAAATTTCTAAATGGCATATTGGTGAGAAAAATGGGGTGAACCATACCAGAGATAGCCTCCCTCCCCCATGGACATCGGAAACCCCCACCACCTCCATCACACACATCAGTGGCAACAGGGAATTTGGATATCTGGGCCCTCTTAATGGGGCTCCCATCATGATCCACACCTGCATGACCCATTGCAGAACCCCCTGCGTGAGTCCATTTGCCTGAACCCTCCTCCATGACCCCCCCTGCACGAGCTCACCGACATGAACTCCACTGCATGATTCTCCTGCATGATCCCCTTTTGTGATCTACCTCTGCACAGCCCCTATACATGATCCCCCTTACACGACCCCACCTGCATGAACCCCACTGCACAACTTCCCCCTGCATGAATCCCCTTCATGAACTATCTCTGCACGACTGCACCCGCATGACCTTCTCATAGAACATAGAACATTACAGTGCAGAACAGGCCCTTCGGCCTTCGATGTTGCGCCGACCAATTAGGAACAAACAATGACCCTCTAACCTAAACCATTCCCTTTTCATCCATAAACTTATCTACTAACCTCTTAAACACCCCCAAACTTGGCGCATCTACAACTGCAGCAGGCAGGGCATTCCATACCCTTACCACCCTCTGGGTAAAGAACCTACCTCTGACATCCGTCCTATAACTACCACCCCTTAATTTAAAGCTATGTCCCCTCGTGCTAGCTTTCTCCATCCTAGGAAAAAGGCTATCACTGTCCACCCTATCTAAACCTCTAATCATCTTATATGTTTCAATAAGGTCTCCTCTTAGCCGCCTCCTTTCTAACGAAAACAACCTCAAATCCCTCAGCCTCTCTTCATAAGACCTGCCCTCCATACCAGGCAACATCCTGGTAAACCTCCTCTGTACCCTCTCCAATGCCTCCACATCTTTCTTATAATGTGGGGACCAGAACTGCACACAATACTCCAAGTGCGGCCGCACTAGAGTTTTGTACAGTTGCAACATGACGTTGCGGCTCCGAAATTCAATCCTCCTACCAATAAAAGCTAAGACTCCGTATGCCTTCTTAACAACCTTATCGACTTGATTGCCAACTTTCAGGGATCTATGCACATATACACCAAGATCCCTCTGTTCTTCAACACTATTAAGAGTCCTACCATTAGCCCTATACTCTACACATTTGTTATTCCTGCCAAAGTGAATTACCTCACACTTTTCCGCATTAAACTCCATTTGCCACCTCTCGGCCCAGCTCTGCAACTTGTCCAAGTCTCTCTGCAAACTATAACACCCCTCTTCACTATCTACCACTCCTCCAACTTTGGTGTCATCCGCAAATTTACTAATCCATCCTTCAATACCCTCATCCAGATCATTTATAAAAATTACAAACAGCAGGGGCCCCAAAACAGATCCCTGAGGTACACCACTTGTAACCGAACTCCATGATGAATAATTTCCATCAACCACCACCCTCTGTCTTCTATCAGCTAGCAAGATCCCATCTGCATGAACCCTATTACATGACCCCACCTGCATGAACCTCATTGCATGACATCACCTGCATGAACCCTATTGCACAACCCTAACTGCATGCCTCCCACCCCACATGAACCCCTGTCATAGCCCCCACTCTGACCTCTGACTTATCCTTCACTCATGCCCCATCCCTTTGGTACTGTCCCTGGCATGCTTACAGTGCCCAACTGGTGATGCCTGTGTGCCAGGTGAGCAGTGCCATCCTGCCAGCTGATCATTGCCTGATGGGAACACTGCTCAGCCATGCCTCTGATCACCTGGGGCTTTAATGATCTCCAATAACTCCATTATTGATCATTGTGCCTGGTTTCCACAGTGCAGGCCAATAGTGATTTAAGCTGGCATGACATCTCGCCAGAGAGGTTGGAAACATCCAACAGGGTGAAGTATGTGTGCTGGAATCACTAATGATATTGACATTTTCACCATCATGCTAATAAGCTTCATGTCCTTTACTGGGCACAAAACAATTTGTTCCTTTGGAAAGGAGCTGAGAACAGAGCAAACCATTAGGTGTTAGGCATGAATTGGATTTTAGCGATGCACACTAATTTCCCGGTGTGGTGCGTTGTTCGCCGTTCACGGCAAAGCGATAATATGTGCCCCAAATCTCAAAGGGGACAATAATTGACACTGCTTAGGAAGGCAATGCTGATTGGCTAGCAGATGTAGGTGCCTGATTGATGGAGACATTGCGATGGAGGATGCACAACTGTGAATCCAACTTGTGTGAATGACTTCAGATTACCCTAGAAGGACTCCAAAATTTGAGCAACAGGTGCAGTTAGCCATTTTACACTGCTTCTACACAGTAGCAACACAAATGATATTCTCCACTAATTGAATGGTGCCATCAAGCCAAATCGATATTTTCTAACACACAAACGAGGCATATGAATTTCAGTGTGATGCTTCGTATGTAGACCATATAGACCAGTGACTGATGGACTGTATCAAATAGTACATTACTTTGGCTGGCCACAACAGGCAAAATATTGACTGCACTCAACCAGGCTACCCCTGAAAACTCACAACATAGGGTAACATTTTCCACACCCTCCGCAGTATGTATCACAGTGGCAGAGGTGACCTGCGGTTGGCTGGCAGAGGGATTGTCCAGGGATTTCCTGTTAGGTTTGCACACTCTGCCACTGGAGAACCCACTGTAAGGGTCGCTGTTGGTGGACTTGTAAGACCCTGTTGGCAGTATCAATAGAAAATCCCGCCCATGGCGTCTGACATTAATTTGAAATTTTGCGATTGGGCAACTAAATAATCCTGACCACATGAACAATCAATCAAAGTCAGGTTCACAGAGTGGTTCACTTATACTTGCTAGAAGCCACATGTCCTTTGCAACCAATAGAACATGTCCATTCATTGTGCCTTTTTTCAACTGAACAAAAGCTTGGAGGACAGTCACTCCCTCATCCATTCCCCATGGCAATGAATTGGAGAATCAGAGCCAGGTTTGAATTTAAGCAAACCCTTGGCAGTTATCTGCTCCCTCGTGCATTCTCCATGGCATTACCTTTGCTACTCGGAGTGTACTTGCCAACAGTGCAGCATCCACCTCTCATGTAGTATAAATCCATTGTTCTTCTTGAGATTTGGTACTCTTGAGATTCTGTTCTGAGGAGAACAAGAAGAAAAGCTTTGATGACATGTCCCTTTTTGCACAATGTTATTTACTACCAATTGATCTGTTGTAAGATACATAATAGCTGCTACATTTCTTTTGAAAGTAGGTTTTCCTTACTGCACTTAAAAGCCGGAATTTTACTGCCTCACCCACCCCAAAATTGAGGGAGGGGGGGGCAAGGCTCGCAGAACAGAATTCTCCATTGGCCTCAGGTGGGATTTTACATGCCTCACCTGAGCGAGACTGTAAATTACTGGCCAAAATAGTTTTGTGCTCCATATATAATGTAATGCTTAAGAAGCTGGATGTGTCATGGAAACACCTATAAAAAAGAGAAGTCAAGCTCCAGAGCTCATCACAACAGGATTGGAGGAGCATTTTTTTTTCTGCTGTTTGGCACAGATCTTGTGCCAAAGTTAGAGTGAACTATTATGAGAAACTCACAGAAACTAATTTTGATGCCTGAACTATATTGACTGTATGGAATTGATATTTAGTAGTATACTGTGATTAGCAGTTCTAAGTTTAGGAACAAAAAAGATCCCAGCCTTGATATCCATACAGTGAACAGGGTGAAATACTCCAATGTATATCCACAAAATAAGGAAAGTATTGGGTTCAATTATGATGATCTCCCATAGGATGTGTAAACATTCCAAATATTCCCTCCTCCCCTCCCACCACAACAATCAGCAGTAAGAGTTCTGTTTGCTAGGCAGAATATATGACACTGACTCAATTTACAAAATAATAGTTGGAATGCGAGTCTTTCACATTCAAATTGAGCTTGTGTCTTTATATACCCGGTTTGTAAACAAAACTCCCACTTATCTAACGAAGGAGCAGTGCTCTGAAAGCTAGTGGCTTTTGCTACCACATAAACCTGTTGAACTTTAACCTGGTGTTATGAGACTTCTTACTGTGTTTACCCCATTCCAATGACAGCATCTCCACATTATGACTCAGTTCATATAGAACATAGAACATAGAACATAGAACAATACAGCACAGAACAGGCCCTTCGGCCCTCGATGTTGTGCCGACCAAAATAAAAAGCAATGACCCTCCTAACTAAACCATTCCCTTCTCATCCATATACTTATCAACTAACCTCTTAAACGCCACCAAACTTGGCGCATCTACAACAGCTGCAGGCAGGGCATTCCACTCCTAATCACTCTTTGAGTAAAGAACCTACCTCTGATATCCGTCCTATAACTCATACCCCTTAATTTAAAGCTGTGTCCCCTCGTGCTAGCTTTCTCCATCCTAGGAAAAGGCTATCACTGTCCACCCTATCTAAACCTCTAATCATCTTATATGCTTCAATAAGATCCCCTCTTAGCCGCATCCTTTCTAACGAAAACAACCTCAAATCCTTCAACCTCTCTTCATAGGACCTGCCCTCCATACCAGGAAACATCCTAGTAAACCTCCTCTGTACCCTCTCCAATGCCTCCACATCTTTCTTATAATGTGGCGACCAGAACTGCACACAATACTCCAAGTGCGGCCGCACTAGAGTTTTGTACAGCTGCAACAGGATGCTGCGGCTCCTAAATTCAATCCCCCTACCAATAAAAGCTAAGACTCCATAAGCATTCTTAACAACTTTATCCACTTGACTGCCTACTTTCAGGGATCTATTGACACATACACCAAGATCCTTCTGTTCCTCAATACTATTAAGAGCCCTACCATTAGTCCTATACTCTACACATTTATTGTTCCTGCCAAAGTGCATTACCTCACACTTTTCCACATTAAACTACATTTGCCACCTCTCGGCCCAGCTCTGCAACTTGTCCAAGTCTCTCTGCAAACTAAACACCCCTCTTCACTATCTACCACTCCACCGACTTTAGTGTCATCTGCAAATTTACTGATCCATCCCTCCATACCCTCATCCAGATCATTTATAAAAATTACAAACAGCAGGGGCCCCAAAACAGACCCCTGAGGCACACCCCTCGTCACCGAACTCCACGAAGAAAATCTCCCATCAACCACCACCCTCTGTCTTCTATCTGCCAGCCAATTCCTAATCCAATTAGCTAAATCACCCTCTATTCCACACATCTGCATTTTCTGTAGAAGTCTTCCATGGGCCACCGTATCAAAAGCCTTACTAAAGTCCATATATACTACATCAACCGCCTTACCCCCATCCACCTCTCTGGTCACTTTCTCAAAAAACTCAATGAGGTTAGTAAGACATGACCTACCCTTCACGAAACCGTGAAGTATCCAGAGAAGTTAAGGAATTCTTTGAATAATAAGGGTTCGACATCATCACTTCATCTCATATTACTCTGAAGAATATGGGTTTATAGAAAGACATGGCCAGATGGTCAAAAGGATGCTTACAAAATGCCGAGAGACATGGAAAGACCCAAAATTTGTGTTATTGTTCCCTGATGCACACCTCTCAAGGCTGATATGAAATCATCTGAAGGATTGTCGAATGGAAGAAAATAAAAGCCTACTCAGCCATGAAAATTACATCCTCCAAGTGACCAAGAGGAACTAAGAAAATAACTCAGTGAAGCACAAAAAGGAGGTCAGTACTTTAACAAGCGTACTAAACCTCTACCTGAGCTGGCGAAAGAATAATGTGTACATATACAGAATCCAATTGTGAAAACATAGAGCTCAGCAAAAATTATTGCTGAAATCACACCACGGACATATATAACTGAGATCCATATGGGTAAACAAGTGAGAAATTGAATTTATACTAAACCTACACCAGGGCTGGAAAAACAGAAAATACCAGTGACAATATTGGAAACAACATTATCCAGAGAGACCACATTAACAGCACAAGCTTGACTCCTATAACAGCAGGGTCAACATGTAAAATAGAACCTGTGTACCTTGCCAACTCACCATGAAGAGCAATGAATGCCAACGAATAGAAGATGGGGGCACATCATGCCACCTAACCGATATCGTGATCAGTGGGGGAAAGAGGGCCCACAATTGGTTTGGGGACAGATGGGTGGGAGGATAAGGGGGTCAGCAATTTTGTAGGGGTGGGGCAATGTCTGTGGGAACCAGAGGAGGCATTATCCAGCCCCGGAGAGATGTGGCAGAGGAGCAGTATTCTATCATTTTTGTTCTGCACACGCACAGTTGGGGGCGCTGATCTGAGCTGCAGTGTTTCAGGTGCATTGAGCCCTGCCCATAGACTTCTGCAGTGTGATTCAGAATTGCTGATATTTATGCAGGCAGAGTGCATATGGGGGTGCCTCAGAACTGGCCCAAAAGTCAGATGTGAAACACTCCCAGTTTCAAGTGTGCCAGCATTTAGAATCAAAATGCTAAAGTAGAGTTCAAAGGATCAACAGCTTACTATGTTGTGGCTGAAAGTTCCCTTTACTTACAATCGCACTACTGGTGATCAGTAATGCAGTCAGTTGGCTGATCAAACCAACTGCTGCTCCTGGCACTTCTCTCTGTTCCCCTTCCTTTTGACCATATGGGCTAGCATTGATTATTCTTCTGCTTCAATGGGACATCCTGGAACATTCATTCCAAGAGAAGCCCGTTGGTAATGTGCACATCATTATCTGCTTCAAAACACTACCCAATTTCTCCTCCCACCTTTGCAGTTTCCAAACCACATAATCCCATTACGTAAATTCTAACTGGAATAGATTCCTGCAAGTCTCTATCACGTTATAAGCCAATTGTAATAACTTACCTTTCAGCATTTCCATCCTGTGAGCAAACGCAGTGTGTGCTGCCACCAGGTTGATTGACCTCTTGTCTCCACAGAACACATACTGTGCCTCTGATATCGGGCCCTCGTGCAAGGTGTGCTAGATCTTTTTGGTCAAATCATGTCTGATGTTGACTTGTCGAGTTGCAGTCACAAACCACATTGAATTGTGGCTGCATCTCTGTATCTTTTGTTTGATAAT
Source organism: Sphyrna mokarran (assembly GCA_024679065.1). Lineage (NCBI taxonomy): Eukaryota > Metazoa > Chordata > Chondrichthyes > Carcharhiniformes > Carcharhinidae > Sphyrna > Sphyrna mokarran. Next base: position 63,343,347 of record JAGIQG010000011.1, on the reverse strand, counting down.
GATTTGATAAGAAGTTTGGAACATTTTATTCTTTCACTGGTGTGATGTGGGTATAAATTGCTGTATGAATATCTTAGGCTGTTGTAGTGGGACAGCTCTCCCAGTAGGTTCAAATGATAATGCAGAAAGGTTTGTAAGGTTGACATGGCTGGGTGTGTCATTGTCCTGTTTAAACTCAGCTTTAGGTCAATGCACAATTTTATTCTTATTGAACTTTTTTTTTGCAGCAGTTTGACACGTCTGAATGGCTTGTTGACCTATTCAAAGGACAGTTAAGAGCCAAGCATATTGCTGTGGGTCTGCATAAATGCCAGGATGGTTAAGGAGAGTAGGTTCCCTTCTGTAAAGTATATTCATTAACCCATTGAATTTTTACCATAATCTGGTACTTCAGAATCATCGACTGATTCTGGCCATTCCAGATTGATTTTATTCATTGAATTTCAATGCCATAACTGTTTTGTTGGAGATTGAGCTTGTGCTGGTGATCGGAGGGGGAAGGGCAGTTTCTCTGGACTCGTTAGCTCCCACGAGAATCGTGATGGCCCGGATAATCGCAGTTGGGATAAAAAAAAAATTTGGGCATCATACTCATCGTGATGCGCCTGGGTGATTCTGCCAGACCCGATCAAATTCTAACCCATAGAGGGCAGGAACCCGATAGTCATTCATATTTCCCAATTTACTTATTATTAGTAGGCACAAAGCTCAATTCAAATACCTCCTTCTATTCACCCGCTTCCCCAGAGAGATTTGCACTGGGCGGGCTTCCTTACAGGTCCGCATCAGTGAGGCCCTACCATGCTTCACCGTAAGGAACATGGAAGCACCACCAACCCCTCATCAATGAAACGCATCTCTGTTTGTTTTGTCAGAGGACTTTAAAGGAGTCTGCTCACACCCGCAGCTTCTGACAGGGAGAAAGGAATATTACTGCTGCAGAGTGAACTGTTGCGGTGATTTAAAAGTCTGCCAGGTGATCGGGGAGAGGAGGGTTGGGGTGGGGGTGGGTGGGTGGGGGAGGCATGGAAGTTAAAGTGATCTGGACACTTCAGAATGTGCACAGCTGACAGCATTGATCACAGGACTGCCCAAAGTCACAATGCCGGGGTGATTCTTGATTTGCTAGAGCTGGAGAGTGCAGTCCCGTCATAACATTCCCCTCCTGGGGAAGAGTGGGATCATCCATCACCTGCCCTGAGCCCAAGAGCATCCAACCCTCAGGATCCTTGAGGGCCTTTTCCTCTGCCATCTGGCAGTGCAGAGGACAAATTGCCACTGGGCCTCCCTCCTCAATCTTCCTCATGATCCAAGGTGCCAAGGTATCAGTGTGAAGGTGCCAGAGGCCAATGCAGTGTTGGTACTGTCGAGGCATGTAGCCGAAAGAGGAGCCTGAGTGGAGAGTCTGAAAGAGATGGGGAGGGGGGGCTGAATGAGGTCTAAGGGGGATAGGGGGCTGACTGGAGAGGGTTTGAGAGTGAGAAGGTGCCTGAAGGGGAAGTGGAACTGAATGGGTCTGAGTGTGAATGGAGCTGAGAGGGCCCTTCTATGTTAAGAATAGAAGATTGGTTAGGGCAAGATTAGGGCCAGTCATAGACAACAGTGGGAGGTTGTGCGTGGAGCCTGAAGAGATTGGTGAGGCACTGAATAAATATTTCTCTTCGGTATTCACGCAGAGTGCTGGAAATGTAGCTATGGAAAACACTGAGGTACAGGGTTGCAAATTGGGAAGTATTGTAGTAGATAGGGAGGATGTGTTAGAAATTCTCGAGGGTTTGAAGTTGGATAAGTCCCCTGTGCCGGACGGGATTTACCCTAGGATTCTCTGGGAGGCAAGAGAGGAGATTGCAGAGCCTCTGGCTCTGATCTTCAGGTCGTCGTTGGTTACGGGTGTGGTTCCGGAGGACTGGAAGATAGCGAATGTGGTCCCGTTGTTCAAGAAGGGGAAGAGAGACCTTCCAGGGAATTATAGGCCAGTGAGTCTTACTTCTGTTGTGGGCGAGGTATTGGAGAGAATTATTAGGGATAGGATGTATAGTTATTTAGAGAGAAATGAATTGATTGGGGATAGTCAGCATGGTTTCGTGAAGGGTAGGTCATGCCTTACTAACCTCATTGAGTTTTTTGAGAAAGTGACAAAAGAGGTGGATGGGGGTAAGGCGGTTGATGTAGTATATATGGACTTTAGTAAGGCGTTTGATAAGGTGGCCCATGGAAGACTTCTACAGAAAATGCAGATGTGTGGAATAGAGGGTGATTTAGCTAATTGGATTAGGAATTGGCTGGCAGATAGAAGACAGAGGGTGGTGTTGATGGGAGATATTCATCGTGGAGTTTGGTGACAAGTGGTGTGCCTCAGGGGTCTGTTTTGGGGCCCCTGCTGTTTGTAATTTTTATAAATGATCTGGATGAGGGTATTGAAGGATGGATTAGTAAATTTGCAGATGACACTAAAGTCGGTGGAGTGTAGATAGTGAAGAGGGGTGTTATAGTTTGCAGAGAGACTTGGACAAGTTGCAGAGCTGGGCCGAGAGGTGGCAAATGGAGTTTAATGTGGAAAAGTGTGAGGTAATGCACTTTGGCAGGAACAATAAATTTGTAGAGTATAGGGCTAATGGTAGGGCTCTTAATAGTGTTGAGGAACAGAAGGATCTTGGTGTATGTGTCAATAGAGCCCTGAAAGTAGGCAGTCAAGTGGATAAAGTTGTTAAGAAGGCATATGGAGTCTTAGCGTTTATTGGTAGGGGGATTGAATTTAGGAGCCACAGCATCATGTTGCAACTGTACAAAACTCTAGTGCGGCCGCACTTGGAGTATTGTGTGCAGTTCTGGTCCCCACATTCTAAGAAAGATGTGGAGGCATTGGAGAGGGTACAGAGGAGGTTTACCAGGATGTTGCCTGTATGGAGGGCAGGTCTTATGAAGAGAGGCTGAGGGATTTGAGGTTGTTTTCGTTAGAAAGGAGGCGGCTAAGAGGAGACCTTATTGAAACATATAAGATGCTTAGAGGTTTAGATAGGGTGGACAGTGATAGCCTTTTTCCTAGGATGGAGAAAGCTAGCACGAGGGGACCAAGCTTTAAATTAAGGGGTGATAGTTATAGGACGGATATCAGAGGTAGGTTCTTTACCCAAAGGGTGGTTCGGGAGTGGAATGCCCTGCCTGCAGCAGTTGTAGATGCGCCAAGTTTGGTGGCGTTTAAGAGGTTAGTTGATAAGTATATGGAAGAGAAGGGAATGGTTTAGTTTGGAGGGACATTGCTTTTTATATTGGTCGGCGCAACATTGAAGGCCGAAGGGCCTGTTCTGTGCTGTAATGTTCTATGTTCTATGTTCTATGATTGAAAGGGCCTGAGGAGAAGCGGGGGACTGCGTGGAGTGGTCTGAGGGGAAAGTGGTACTGAGTTAGGGGCCTGAGGGGCAAGAGGCCTGAGTGGGGATCTGGGGAGCAGTCAGGTCATCCTCATGCCTGTATGGTGTAGGGGGTGGGGGAGGAGAAAGATACCCTTGTTTGTTGAAGGGTTGATGGTGCTCCCCTAGTCAGTCAGAGAGGTAAGGGGGCACTACTTAATTTTTTGGGGGGAAAGGCTTGCATCTGACTGTGGAGATTGGGGAACTCTTTAAGAAAGGTGTCACTGTTTCTAAACAGTGGGGCTGGCTGGTGAGTTGTTCGGAATGAGCTTACTGACTTCTTCCAGGTAGGTGAATTCCTCCAGTAAAAAAGTTTAACAACTCCAGGTTAAATTCCAACACGTTTATTTGGTAGAACAAGCATTTGGAGTGTTGCTTCTTCTTCAGGTGAGTGAAGAGTTGTGTTCACAAACAGGACATACATTGACACAGATCAATTTACAATTGTTAAAATGTGAGTCTTTACAGGTAATTAAGTCTTTACAGGTACAGACAATATGAGTGGAGAGAGGGTTAAGCACAGATTAAAAAGGTGTGAATTGTCTCAAGCCAGGACAGTTAGTGCAATTTTGCAAACACAGGAAAGTCATGGGGGTTACAGATAGTGTGACATGAACCCAAGATCTCAGTTGAGGCCGTCCTCATGTGTGCGGAACTTGGCTATCAGTTTTTGCTTGGTGATTCTGTGTTGTCGTATATCAGGAAGGCTGCCTTGGAGAATGCTTAACCAAAGATCAGAGACTGAATGCTCTTGACTGCTGAAGTATTCCCTGACAGGAAGAAAAGTCTCCTGCCAGCTGATTGTTGAGCAGTGTTCATTCATCCATTGTCATAGCATCTGCATGGTCTCCCTAATGTACCATGAAAGACACCCTCATAAGAATAGGATATGGCGCTTGACTCATCAATCGACAGTTCTGAAGCACCACTGCAAAAAAACCACACAAATCTCCTCAGAAGACAAGCACAGGACATGGTGGACAGAGTATCTTTCGTCAAACAGTATTTCCCACAGAGTGGAGAAACTATGAATCTTCTCTGGAGCCTTCAACATGTCATTGATGAAGATGAGCATCTAGCCATCCCCACACCCCCACCTCTTGCCTTCAGACAACCATGCAATCTCAAACAGACCATTGTCCACAGTAAACTATTCAGCCTTCAGGAGAACGGTGACCACAGCACCACACAACCCTGCCACCACAAACTCTGCAAGATATACTAGATCATCGACACAGATACCATCATCTCACGTGAGAACACGATCTACATAGTACATACTCTTGCGACTCGGCCAATGTTGTCTACCTGATACGCTAGAGGAAAGGATGTCCCAAGGCATGTTTCTTTGGTGAGACCACGTAGATGCTACAACAATGGATGAATGAACACCGCTCGACAAACAGGAGTGTTCTCTTACTGTCGGGGAACACTTCAGTCTCTGATCTTCGGGTAAGTGTTTCCGAAGGCGGCCTTCACAACATATGACAATATAGAATCACTGAGCAAAAACTGATAGCCAAGCTCTGCACACATGAGGACAGCCTCAACTGGGATCCTGGGTCCATGTCACACTATCTGTAACCCCTATGACTTGCCTGGGTTGCAAAGTCTCAGTAACTGTCTTGGCTGGAGACAATTCACATCTCTTTAACCTGTGTTTAACCCTCTCTCCACTCACATTGTCTGTACCTGTCAAGACTTGATTACGCGTAAAAACTTGTATTCCAACCATTATCTTGTAAACTGAGTCTGTGTCTATATATGCCCTGTCTGTGAACACAACTCTTCACTCACCTGAAGAAGGAGCTAAACTCCAAAAGCTTGTTCTACCAAATAAACTTGTTGGACTTTAACCTGGTGTTGTGAGACTTCTTACTTGCCCACCCCAGTCCAACATTGGCATCTCCACATCACAAATTCCCCCAGATAGACACTGTCAGAGCCAGTGGGAAGCACTCCTGTTCTCCCACTGGCAATGTGCACTTTGTCCTTATGTGGGAGAATCATGATCCATATACCTCTAACTCATTAATCCAGGCCCATAAATGATTGCATCAGTGACATATCCATAAAGAATTGCATTGGGCTGGGAATATCTGAAGCTATAACAAAGTATTGTTGAAGCTGAAACTTGTCCTTGTAGAGACAGAGCAGCTTTCAAATCTAGTTCAGTTAAGAAAGCAAATAAGCTCATCTATTTAAAACTATAGATGCATCTTTCCAATGAAGTAGCAGTGATCGGGACAATACATCACTAAGTACTGACTGTAAACCTCCCTGGGCCAATTATGCTGCTGTAGCACCCGAAAAGAATTCAAATGCAGTCCCATTACTGGATTACTGGGGAATCAGAATCGTCCTGCCAACAATGCAAAACAGTTTTATCAGGGAAGAAAGGATTGGATGCAAAACATCATTAGCAAGCAGGCACTTTGAAGAATGCTTTGCATCTGAGACTGATTTCACAGAGAAAAAGTTAAATCATAGTAAAGTCCACAATATCAGGCAAACTGCAAAAGTACAACACAACCAATGCAAAGTACCAAAGGGCTCATATTGGAAGAAAATGCTTGAAACTGGGAACTGAGTTTTCCTCAGTTTAAACATTGTTTTCAATTGGTTCTGAAGCAATAACGGGGGGAAAATAGAAATAAGAGAGCTGTGGCAGTTCTGAAAACTACCATCTGTTTTCTTCTCTGCTGAGCGTAATGATCAGCAGATCTTGTGAAAACTTGTTCCAGCTGGAAAATCCTTGTGAAAGCAGCATTTAACTTCAATTTTCCTCTCCCACCACTTGTATGCTGTCTCCAAATAGCGCTGCCATTCCAAAGGTGGTGTTGGCTGGTGCTGCTTGGAGCAGACAGCAGCTACATACGGCAATTTTGGCAACTATTTGAACATATAGAACCATCTACTTTTGAGTATTTTGAGTTGCAGCTTTCTCCTCCTAAATATAGGCAAATGTTGAAATATCAGCTCTTAACTTCCACATCCAACAATGCTCTTCTGCTGTCTTAATGAGGGAAACTATTACGTATGGGGGTGGAGGGGACATAGCCTCTTTAAGAGAATGGGTGATGTGATCTCCAGTGTTGGGTAAGCTGTTGGGGCAAACTACCCTGTGTGGGCAGTCAATGTTTGGAGTGTGGAATGAGTAGACATAATAAAGAGCTATGTTCCTTGACACCTGACTGTGGAATAGTAATGGAGAGGAAGCCTCAGGATTTAACAGAGAGGAACCTCAGGAAGAAGAACTAACTAGCAAGACATTATTTCCAACACTTTGTGTTTACTTAATGTAAACCTTTTCATAATATCTACCAAATAAGTCTTATCTGTCAGAACTTGGCACATCACCAGTTCTTCAGAAGACTGTTTGCCACAAGCAAATTACTCTGAAACTTATTCCGATATCAACCTGAGAAAGAAAGAAAGATGTATGTTTCTATATTGCTTTTCGTGAGCACTGGATATTTCCAAATATTTTTCATCCAATTTTTGAAGTGTAGTCACTGCTGTAATGTAAGAAACACGGGATAGGAATACATATAGCAGTCTCCCTTAAACAGCAATATAATAATGATAAGATGATCTATTCTGGGGATGTTGATAGAATAATAAACTTTGACCAGGACACCGTGAATAAATCCATTTTCTTCTTCCAAATTACATCAAAAGGCCTTTTACATTCATCCAAGCGGACAGATTGGATCTTGGCTTAATCTCTCATCTGAAAGACAGCACTCACTCAGAACTAAGGTGTCAGCTTTGATTTTTGTTCTCAAGCCCTGAACACCAAACCTTGTGACAAGTGTGTTACCCACTATGCCACTCATCCTTGTCAGTGGCAATAAAGATCCCAAGCTCTGGTTTTAACTCAGATGGAAGCCAAGGCATGTGGATTTTAACTTCCAGTTCTTATTTGCATGGTTTTGGGTCAGGTATTTGTTGGAAATTAATGGGAAGCCAGTGGGTGGGAGGACAACTTTGGGCTGCAGGAAGTTACCATCTGAGAATGAAAGAACTATTCCCAACACTTCTTAAGTGACCTCTATAGGACAGTAGTTACTGTTGAGTGCAGGAACAATGCAGCAGAGGCAATTTCAGACAAAATAGGTCCTCCCTAGTCCATCCTCAATTCTCCCATCAAGATCCCACATTGCAACTATTTCCTTTAAATAAACACAAAGCTCTTTTATATACTTGACAAATCTCAAACTTTCTTACCAACATTGCATACCTTTATTGAAGCAAATTAATCCAAACCAATATCTTCAACATCAACAAGTGTAAATGCATCAGAACAGCTGCGAGCACTACTGTTCTTTCTTTAGGTGCTGCATTTACATAGCCTTACGATACTTGCCTCTTGATTCTTGTAATGCTACCTCAGTTCAAAAGTTTAGAAGTCCATTCAGTTGGCACTTACCATTAGGATCTCCTGAGACCAGAATTGGCCATCCACTCCAAACAGATCTGCACCAAGAAAGACCTGCAAATCCATTTGCAAGGTCATCCTTATCTCAGCTGCTTGCGTTCACAGTAGGCATCTGATCAAATAGCATATAATTCAGACTGTCTTGAGAGACAGAAGTTGAAACTGGTGCAAGTCAACAGTGCAATGTGGCTTCTTAGCAAATTAGCAACTGATTTTTCTGCTGAATCATAGAATGACAATGCAAATCCAGTTTGGAGATTCTTATGAGGGTGGGAATTTACAGCTTTGCTCAAGCGAGACTGGAAAATCCCTTCCGAGGTTAATGGATATTTCCATCGTCCACCCCCCGCTCCAATTCCGTGACAGGCAGGGCGGTAGGTCTCACTATCATTCTCACATGGTTTGAAATTTAAACATTTCAAATTAAACAGCAGTGTGATAATGATGAGATGATCTATTCTGGGGATGTTTCTTTTTCCAAATTACACCAAGAAGCCTTTTACATCCATCCAAGCAGACAAATTGGGCCTTGGCTTAATGTCTCATCTGAAAGACAGCACTCACTCAGAACTGAGTTGTCAGCTTTGATTTTTGTTCTCAAGCCCTGAACACCAAACCTTGTGACAGGTGTGTTACCCACTATGTCACTCATCCTTGTCAGTGCAATAAAGATCCCAAGCCCTGATTTTAACTCAGATGGAGGCCAAGGCATGTGGAAAACTGTGATTTTAACTTCCAGCTCTTATTTGCATTGCCAATTGTTCCAATTCAATAGCAAATAAAAGCAAATAAATAAATGTTTAACAATGTCTCATCAATTCACTATGAGCTCATTTTGCAAGAAGCCACCTTCCCCATTTTCTGCAGTCTCTTTGTTCATGTGCACATCGTCAGGGATACTGGAACTGGGTTTTGGATCTTGATGGTAGGACAAGTGGAGAATATCATAATCAGATCTGGGCAAGTCTGTGAGGTAGCTATCTCCATTTTGGAAGCCACTGGAGCAAGTATAGCAATCATAATAGCATCCAGGACTAATCCTCGTTCGTCTTTTAAGGATACATATAATCATGATCACAAACACCTCAAGAACAATTGCAGAACTGCACACATGCCTGCAATGGAGCTGCAGATTGTTTAATATCTGGACAATGAACTGGTCTATATTCTCATACACTACTTCAACTGTCTTGGTGAAGGGTTGATGTTCTGAATGAACCTTTCATGAAATATATGTTCTCTAGGTCCAGAATATATGTCAAGCCTTTCAGAAGAGGAGGAGTTTGCTTTATCAAGTGTAATTGCCATGCTTTTTCTTTCCATTCAAGAAGTTCACCTGCATTCTGACTGAATTATCCTACCTGAGTATAGGGGTCTCTGGGCTAATGTTTTTGATGGGTGAAAGAGTTTGATCTTGCTTTCTGTGGTTACTTGGAGTGCCTTAGAGTGTCTTTAAGGTTCCTCACAAAGGATACAAAATGATGAGACATCAGTGTAGTTTTCCAATGGCTAATGTATTATCAAAACAATTTCAAAATAATATTGCATTAACAGCTGGGCTCTAGGTGCCTTTGGCAGAAGAAATCTGGAAACCGTGCTGTTTGTAGCAATATGATAAACATTGAACATTTGTTGACTTTTTACACTATTTACAGAGATGGACCTTAGCAGGGCTCCATTAGAACCTTCTTCTGTCAGGTTCCGGTTACATATGAACTGACATCATCTTGAAATCACTGATAATGCACTCTAGGTATCAGCACAATAGCCCTTCGCCCTTGACATGACAAATGCATAAAGATACTTTGTATTGTGAGATTGTAATTGAGTAGCTGATGAGATATGGTGTACCGACTTTCCTGAAGCTACATTGGCATGTCTCTTCTTACTTTTCTGTCACCTGCTGGTCCTCCTATGTGAATGCACAGCACGGGAGTGCTGGATATGATGGCCTTGACCTGGTGTTGGCTATTGAATGCAGTCTTCTTCATCAAGAGAAACGCGCAAGTGTGTGACTGTTTGACACAAGAAGGAATATTCAGCTCTGTGAAAGGACATTTTCAGGAGGATCTTTTTAATGAGCTCAAGTGGGAGATTGCAGTTACCATATCAGCGAACTTTTCACAGCTCCCTATGACTAGGAATTTAATTGGACCTCTTCCCACTCTACCACTGTATCTTTGCAAAGATACGCATTTATATGTGATAATTGCATTTCTGCTGCTTCCAAGGTGACATTGTAGTGGTAAAGTGAAGGAAGCTCGTCGGAGATTCCCAGTATATATGTCCAGTCAAGGAAGGATCAGTTACATGAATGGGAAAAGAATGTAAAAGATTTTATGTGTCATTATAGATATGTCCTTGCAAAACAAAGGCACAGAGTTTAATATGTCCTTCTCCCTGCATAAGATGCCAGGAGTGTGTGGCAAGGCAGGAAGGTGGGTTGAAGAATCTGGCTTCTTTCCAGCTGCGGGAAGGATCAAGAAAACCTTCCTGTCCAGAGGTAAGTGGCCAGAAAGGGATCTTCCTGTTGCCACTAGTATTCAACCAGTGGCACGCAAGGGCAAGTCTTGTGGCAAGCCACCAGCTGAACAGTGGGTGGTAAGGTGGTTCAGTGGTTAGCACTGCTGCCTCACAGCAGGGACCTGGCTTCAATTCTGATCTTGACTGACTGCCTGTATGGAGTTTGCACATTCTCCTGTACCTGGGTCGATTTCCTAAGATGTCAGGTTAGGTGGATTGGCCATGCTAAATTATTCCCTAGTGTCGCAAGATGTGTAGGTTAGGGGAATGTGTAGTCTAGGGTAAGTGCATGGGTTATGGGGATGGGGTGGGAGATAAGCCTGGGTAAGATGCTCTGTCAGAGAATCACTGCTGATTTGATGAGCTGAATGGCCTCCTTCTGCTTTGTACATTCTAACATTCTAAACCTTTCTGGGTGGTGGGGTCTTTCCTTCTCCATCGTCCTCTGCCCAACGGATGGACATATTGTATTGTATCAGTGGGGAGATACGTCCTAAACTTTATACTGACCACAATCCTCCCCTCTTGCACTCCCCCACACACCATCCTCTAATCTTTTTGCCAGGGTCTCAGAGGCTGGCCCAATAATCCTGTTCCTCGCTTGTGATCTGGGATTCCAGCAATAACCCTATTCCTGGGGTCCATCACAGTACTGGTTATCACTACCTGCGGTGTTGCTGGTACAGGAGTGCTGCTGGCCTTTGTAGAGGTAGAAAATTCACCCTGCAGGAGTGGAAACCAAAAAAAAGTTGGCAGACCACCAGATTGGGATTTAATCCTGTCAAGGTCTCTAGAAATGGTTACGGCAGAGTTTCTACCATCGTCCCAGCCAATGATTCAGTAATGGACAGCACGGTGGCACTGTGGTTAATGTGATGCTTCACAGTGTCAGGGACCCGGGTTTGAATCCAGCCTTGGGTGACTGTCAGTCTGGAGTTTGTAGGTTCTCCCTGTGTCTGTGTGGGTTTCCTCCAGGTACTCCAGTTTCTTCCCACAGTCCAAAGATGTGCAGGTTAGGTGGATTGGCCGTGCTATATTGCCCTTTAATGTCAGGGAGATTAGCAGGGTAAACGTGTCGGGTTGCGGAGATGGGCCATGGGTGCAACTATTACCAGTGCAGGCTCGATGGGCCGAATGGCCTCCTTCTGTACTGTAGGGATTCTATGAATGAATGGACCCACAACCATGACCATTTAGTTCCTTCCATAATATGGAATGCATAGAGGATGAAATAGGTAGTAAGAGTAAGTGTGTTATCAATTTAGCCTTTGGATATATGTGAGTTGTTTTACCTTGATTGGCCTTGAATGTCATTAAATATCTTCTGACGTGAAATAAAGAGCACTGTATCTTGTATTTATTTATTATCTTTTGGTACCTCATGATGTCCCAAACTGCTTTGTGGCCAATTCAGTCATTTTGAAGTGTTGTTTCAGTGGTGTAGGGAAAGTGGCAATATTAAGGTGTGTCATGTCCACATTGTTATACCTGCAAAAATTTGAAAAACAGATGGATACTTTATTTCTAAAAGACAGAAAGAAAATGGGCAATTTGCAAAAGATAAAGTTACTCTGGTCTGGAAACTGTGATCTGAAGCTTTCTGTGTTGACTAAATAAGGAAAGTTGTTTATATTTATTCAGACTTGGTGGCCTCGACTTTTACTGCTGTTATGTGTGGTACATGTCATGTGAAGTAAACGTAATGGCCTCATTTGCAAGTGATCTCACTGGGTGTTCGAGCCATGTAATCAGTTTCTGGTTAGATGGCAAAGAATCTTCTGGAAACAAGTGGAGGAATTTGGAAAAAAAGTCACTGCAGTCTTCTGTTTGCCAGCGACAAATTTGTAGAAACTAACCATTGTAAGACATATGCCCAAAGGAATTTTCCTCAAAGAAGAAGATAGACATTGGAGATATATCCTGGCCAAGGTTCTTCCTAAACTTGATAGTATCTATTTTCAGTTACATAATTAATGTTCAGTTAAAGTAATGCATAATTAAGAGCAAAAGTTCAGTTGAGAGCTGATATTCAGCCAAGTTTAAAGTTTAGTAAAAGAGTTAATGGGTTGCAACTGTTTAAGTTTGAGTTGGTACTTGAAGAGTTCAATAAAGACAGAAATTGCTCAATGAATTAAATAAGCAATTACTGTCATGTTTGCCTCATTAAACTGAAAAATTTGGAAGGTGTCTAAATTAAAAGCCAAACATCACAATGATTCTAAGTGTTAGTGCCTCTGATCAAATAAATGGCCTTGGACAATAACGTTTTGCCAATTGAACTATTTTGAAATAACTTCTCTAGATCTTCCTATTTTATATTCATTCATAAGACATGGGCTTTACTGGCTAAGGCAGCACTTATTGGCCATCGTTATTTGCTATTGAGAACTGCTGCAGACCCTGAGGTGTAGGTACACTCACAATGTTGTTAGGGAGGCAATTCCGGGATTTTGAGCCAGTGACACTGAAGGAATGCCGATATACTTCCAAATTAGGATGATTTGACTTGGAGGGGAATTTCCAACAGGTGGTATTCTATTGGTTTTGACCTTCTAGATGGTTTTGGGTGTGAGTTTGGAAAGTACTGCCTAAAACACCTTGGTGAGTTCCTGCAGTGCACTTCATAGTTGGATCCATATGCTGCCATTGTTTATTGGTGTGGAAGGATTGAATATTTCTGGTAGCCACAGTACTAATATGGTTTATCCAATTCAGTTTCTGGTCAGTGATATGCCCCAGGATGGGGGTAGTTAGCGATGATAATATACTGACTGCCAAGGGGTGATAGTTAAATCTTGTCTTGTCAGTCATTGCCTGACATTTTTGTGGCATGAATGTAACTTGCCAGTTGTGAGCCCAAGCCTGGGTATTGTCCAGGTCTTGCTGAATTTTGAAATGACTGCTTTAGTTATGAATAATATTGAACATTATGCAGTCATAGTGAACTTCTTCGCTTCTGAGATTATAGTGGAAGAAGGTCATTGATAAGTCAGTAGAAGATGATTTGGTCTAGGACACAACCCTGGAGAACACCTGCAGTGATGTCCTGGAACTGAATTGATTATCCTGCAACTACAAAAAGACTCTGGAAAGAGTGCAGAGGAGGTTTACCAGGAATCTACCTGGTATTGGAAGGTCTGAGTTACGAGGAGAGATTAGGCAAATTGGGACTGTTTTCCTTAGAAAGACGTAGACTTAGAGGAGATCTGATAGAGGTGTACAAGATTTTGAAGGGGATAGATAGAGTAAACAGGGCTAAGCTTTTTCCTAGGATGGACTCAAATAGCACGAGGGGTCACGGGCTTAGGGTGAGGGGGGTAAGGTATAATTTGGATGCTAGAGGGAGTTTTTTCACACAGAGGGTGGTGGGGGTATGGAATGCGCTGCCAAGTAAAGTGGTGGAGGCAGGTACTCTGGAGTTATTTAAGAAATACTTAGATGGGCACATGAACAGAATGGGAATGGAGGGGTATAGAAAACTGATTTAAAATAGGGATCATGAGCCTTGGGAGTCCCTGGGAAGTGTGTAAATAGATGATGATATTGATATACTTGTTTTTATCCTACAGGTGCTTTGGTCCACCTTGTTGTCTAACGAGGGGCATACACGCGATGGGTCGTGAGAGGACTGCTCTTGGACCTTTTTCAAGAGTATCCTACTGCTTCACATCGTTAGTGTATTCTTGACCTGAACCATATGATGGGCAATACGACAGCGCAGTGACTATAGCTGTGCTGTGCAGATACATGGATTTGGGCCTGTGTCTGTGGGAGTTTGCGCATTCTCCCCGTGCTTGCGTGGGTTTTCTCCGGGAGCTCCGGTTTCCTCCCACATCCCAAAGATGTGCTCTTAGGCTAATTGGCAAAACAAATTCTCCCTAAATTGTCTCAAATTTGGTTTTTAACCCATAGATCTATAAACATGGACAAGGATCGCGTGTAGAAGTGGGAACATTGAGGTGGCGGCATGGGCTCGTTGGGCCGAAGGGCCTGTTTCCCGCGCTGTTTTGTTCTTTGTTCTTTGTACCATAAAGATCTTTCAATGTGCCAGGTATGCCTCCAACCAGCAGAGTGTTTTCTCCTTACTGGCATGGTAGCACAATAGTTAGCATTTCTGCCTCACACTTCCAGAGATCTGGGTTCAATTTCTGGCTTATGTCACTGTTTATGTGGAGATGCACATTCTCCTCATGTCTGCTTGGGTGTCCTTCGGATACTTCAATTTCATCGTACAATCCAAAAATGTGCAACTTAAATTGATTGGCCATGCTAAAAAAAAGCCTTTTAGTGTCCTGAGATTTGTAGGCTAGAGGGATTAGCTGGCAAATATGTAGGGATACGGGGGTAGGGTTGGGTGGGATTGTAGTCGGTGCAGATTTGATGGACCAAATGGCCACTTTTTGTACTGTAGGGTTTCTATTGTTCTATGGTCCTGATTCCCATTGACTCCAGTTTTGTCAGGGTATCTTGATGCCACACTTAGTTGATGTCAGGAGTGATCATTCTCACCTCACCTCTGGTGTTCAGCTCTTTTGTCCACATATGAAACAAGGTCAGAATCTGAATGACCCTGACAGAATCCAAACTGAGCATCAGTGATCAAGTTATTGTTGAGTAAGTGTCACTTGATGCCTACCATATATTAAACTGATCTTTCTCTACACCCTATCTCTGACTGTAACATTATACTCTGCATCCTCTCCTTTCCTTCTCCCCTATGTATTCTGATGAGTGGTATGTTTTGTCTATATGATGCATAAGAAGCAATACTTTTCATTATATCCCAATACATGGGGCAATAATAAATTAAATTAAAAAAAATCAATTAAATGTAGCATTAACACCAGATTTCCCTCCTTTGCAGGAAAATATAGGATGGACATTGTATTGGGAGATCATCATAACTGTGAAACAAGATAATGAGAAATATACAATGGAACTTGGTAGTGTTTCCAAGTTAGAAATTATTGGTAAACTTCTGGTGGCCACCTTTTCCTGTGTTCTTTTAGAATTTGATCCCCTTTATCTGCAATTGTTAGTGTTACTGATTGAGTATAATTTCCAAGGTATAAATAGTATAGGTGGTAGCTAAAAGTGTCTCTGAGTTTTTTTGAAATATGTATTGTCATTTCCCATTTCGATACTGAGCAGTCTGCTATTTACTGCTCATTAAAAAGAATGGGCCAAAAATCATGGGCTGGCAAGCGCAGAAACAGAAAATCCAGCCAAGTCTATATATCATCTTAATATCTATAATAAAGAAATCATTTAATCAGTAATTGAAAAACTATGTTTAAGGATCATCCAAGAACTGTGTGGTGTCAAAGCGGCTGTTGTTTTGCTATTAGTCCATTTTGTGCTCTTGTCAAGGACTAAAATTACTTTCCTTGGGTACAATCTCTGCTCTATATTGAGTGAGCTGTTTCCAGACAGGGCATTGTAAAGGAAGGTACTATTTTCCTTAGCATTCTGAATTACAGAAAGGAAAAATCATTCTAGATGTTTGTTCCCGATTTATATGCAGCCACTTTTCTATGTTTCACTCCTCATGGCAGGAAAGGTATGTGGGTGACTTTGCCCGTGATGTCCCTTGGCTTTGCTTGTTGACACACATTGCCTAGACTTACACGTTATTGAAAAAAACTTAGCTCACTGTCACAAAAGCCAGCTTGATTTTGTTTGCCACCTGTACCTCATTGCAGGGAATCCGGCAGAGAATTCATGATGTAAAGAATAAAACAAAACTTCAGTTATATGTTAATTGACAGTCAGAAAAAGTTAGGACATAATGAATCAACAAAATGAAAGAAGATACCACCAGTTTTCAGATATTGCATTGATAATGATAGAAGCTGCAACATGAGCAATTGCCAGTCTTCCCAGATAAATTATGCTTTCCTGTGCACCTTAATACATCCTGTGCAGTGAAGAATATGGGTTATAAAACACGCAGAGACATTTCATACTTTGTGTTTGTGCCTTGCAAAATAAATAAGAATAAATAGAAAACAGAGATGTTTTCTAAGTATACGGAAGCAGAGAATCTCTCTGCTCTCTATAACTGTCTTTGCTCTTACATCAGTCCCTATTATACTCATCTACATGTTCTAACTAACTGTCAATATCTATCAGGGGAAAAGATGAGTTAAGATTTTGAATGTAGGTCCTTTATTGTTATTGTTCTAAAAAAAGGTCTACAGTTGAAACAGCAACTTAACATTTAAGTTTACAGAGATGTAAGTTTTTCCCATATTTGCAGTTTTTTTCATCTATCATTTATTTACTGGCTGACTATTCATTCTAGAATGACTAGAATGAATAGCCATCAGAGTCTATTGAAGAATGGAACATTCCTGCTTATTGAACCAAGGACTCGAAAGAGCTCCAAGGACATTATGGTATTTTAACCAGGAATGCTTGAAATATGATCCTTGGAATGGGAATCCTTGAGGAACCGTGCATCATTCCTGAAGTCAGAATGGGGAGGGGAGGGGTTTGGGAGGGAGGTATATGCGATAAGGGGGTGGGGAGGTATGGGGGGGGGGAGTGCCTGTTTTATATCCATTTCACATTTCACATTCACATTACAAACAACATTAAATGAGTGTAATGAGGTCCAATTTCTGTCCTTTAGTTTTGCAACAAATCCTGATTAAGTCAAATGACACTCCTTATATATTCTTGCTGTTAGGCAAACCTTAGGAATAACAAGATCATCACTTTTTTTTTGATTAATTACTAGCTGACAATTTCTGAATGCTGCTTGATTGATTGAAATTATCTGATAATTTAAAAGTTTACTTTATTAAATTCCCATCTCACTGCATTGTTTACATTGAATTATTTGAATCATTGAATAATTTGACTACTCAGTACAAAAACAACTTTATTAAGAGTAGATTATATTAGCAATTTAATTCAATGTAGAGATTAGCGAATGAAGTGGAATTGAAAAAAACTAATCTTTATATTAAATATGCAGATTTCTTAAATTGAAATAATTCTTATAAATGTGTACCTAAAACAGATGCTTATTTATTTGCTATTGCTATATCAAAACACTATTAAAACGATTATGAAAAAATGTGATTTATCTCAAAAGTCTATTGCCAAATGTGAATCAAAATATCATTTTTATAATGCTCCCTTTCAGGCCCAAGTGATAAATTAATATTTTCAATGGATACCTTGACCTTCAGAACATTGGAATGGGAACCAAATATTCTGCTTTTAAAACTATAAGTAAGTAGGACATGCCAGGTACTTTGTCATTATCAGAAGGCTTAGAAGCTAATAATATTTGAGTCGAATTAAGTGTAGTGCAGACAGCTAATATAATTAGTGCTCCACATCAAAGCACAGTTTAGCCTAAGCTATATTACACATTCATAATCTCGAGTTAATTATATCAGCAGCCAATTACAAATTGATGAGAAATCTGTTGTGGAACCATGTTGAACTCATTGTAAAATTCCTGCTGTTATGCTCTTCTTCCACTTAGTTACCACTGAAAATATGATAAGTAAGTAGACAGTATTGATATGTTTGGAAACAACCTAGGCACTTTGCTATGAATTTTTTTTAAACCACATTTTTAAAATACATTTTTTTCTGTGCAGAAAATTCATTGCTGTCAGCTGCAAAGTGCTCAGCTTTTAGACAACCCGGTTCGTGCTGCACTGATTGAATTTAAAAAATAGAGTAATGACAGACCAAAGTGAATCTTGACAGGCTTCAAAGGTTCCACATTTTAGGATGAGCATCAGCGCTTCAGGCTGTACATCCATTATAAGTCACTGCTTAAAAACAAATTGTGCTCCAAAAGTTAAATGTGTTGCAATTCATTCTGCTTTTCATACCTGTCACCTACCACTTCTTCCAAATTCAATCATGGAATTAATTTATTTAGACTGTTCATGGCTCCCATTGTGATGTACAATATATCTATCACTTTTAAAAGGAAACAATGGGACAGGTTAATCATAAAACTAACACAATCACACCCATCCAAGCCTCAATAAATTAAATATGCTGCATTTGAATTGTAGGTACATTGGAGCTGGATTTTGAGCTGTCCCTTTTTTTTGTCCTTCAGTTTGTTTAGTTTAATTGCATTTCAGCAAAATATTTGGGGGCTATGGCGTTGTCACTGTTCAGAGAACTAAAATAATGGTCTGGCGATCGGGGTTCGAATCCCACCAGGGCAGATGGTGAAATTTGAACCTAGTAAAAATCTGGAACTAACAATGACCATTAAACCATTGTTGATTGTTGTAAAAACCTGTTTGTTTCACTAATGTTCTTCAGGGAAAGAAACCTGTCACCCTTATCCAGTCTGGTCTCCATGTGACTCCTGATCCACAGCAATATGGTTGACTCTCAAATGGCCCCAGCAAGCCATTCAATTCAAGGACGATACGAAATGGGCAATAAATACTGGCCTAGCCAGTGATGGCCTCATCCCACCAAAGCATAAGGAGTAGGATTTAATGGAGGCAACAGGAATTCCCTTCCTCTTTTGGGGAAAGCGCGTCAAATTAATTGTCACTCGGGCTCTTAGCTGGACAACAGAGGGCCTTTCCTACGATCAAGGATTCTGTGGTGTAGAGGCTTAAGCCTCAGCCAATGAGGGCTGCCAATTAATCAAAGCTCTGTAGAACAGTAGTGCAGTTGGGCAAACAGTGGCTGCTGTCAGCATGACATGGGAGGCCCAGTCTCGATGCTCGATGCCAGTTGAGTTTTGATGGGAGGATGGTCATGGGCTGGGAACTGCAGGGAGTGGGTGGGGTCAGCAGGGTCAGCAGCAAGTGCTGAGAGACGGCTCTGACTGATCATCTGTTCTTGTGTTTGCTTGAGGATAAATATTGGCCAGGACATTTGTGATAATACCCTGATCTTTTTTGAAATAGCGTTTTGGGGTTTTTTTCACCCACCTTAGAGGGCTGACGGGTTTATTTTCTTTAAAACCACACCATACAACACCACATTGCAACTCTGAGCTTTGTGCTGGACTGGTTCTTAAATCTATAACTTTGATTAATTGCAGTAATAGCCAGGTTGTGTCTTTCAAAGCATTCCTTCACTCAGAAAGTGCTGTTATTGTTTAATGGGTGAGTGCCAACTGCGTGGCAGGTATTTCACTGGACTAACACTTCATCTGCCCTCAGCTGCACCTCCCTGCTGCCTTCAGAGTGCCATAGGAGCAACTCATGCCCCTGTATCATCTACCTCCATGGAATGTCCATTTGCTACACCAGCAACAGCACCAGTTACTTTCTGCATAGCTACATGCCCCTCTGCAAGGTAGAGGAATGGCCACTGAGCTGCCAGTGGAATAAAGTTGGGGCCCCAGTAGAGGCCCAGCTATCATGTACAAGGACCAGCGTCTCATGAGGTTCGAATATCATAGCTGACATTCACATCCTCTGGGTGCAAGGTGCCCTTCCCAGTGGAGCAAATGGGTATCCATGGCGAGTGATGTCACTGCAGGTCCATCCTCTCTGCATCCTATAACCTCGAATATCTTGCCAACCGTGATCTTTTGTCCTGCAAGGAGAGAATGAAGGGAAGTGGGAATGTCTGGAATGACGTATGTTCAAGGGAATAAAAAAATATTTGTGCAGCATGACTATGAGGCATGGGTACATGAGGTCAATAACATGAGCGTCATTGTGAGTATTGGCTGCTCTAATGGGTGGCGAAGATGCCTGAAGGGAGAGGCATGAGGGCAGCTGCAAGGACTCTTCAGTTGATACATCTGTGTAGGAAAATGTGGGGCAAATCAAAATATGACACTCGGCACTTGACAGTGTCATTCTATCATGACCCCCTTGGGTAAAAACAGAAATTCCTAGAAACACTCAATGGGTGGGGGTTGGTATGCTGAATTAGAACATAGAACATTGCAAAGCAGTACAGGCCCTTCGACTCTTGATGTTATGCCGACCTGTGAAACCAGTTTAAAGCCCATTTAACTTACACTATTCCAATATCATCCATATATTTATTCAATGATCATTTAAATGCCCTTATGGCTAGAGCATTGAGAGTAGCACCCATGTTGCAGGTTCAATCCCTGTCCCTGGTAGTTTGTGGAGCCTGTCTCCTTACCTTGTCCATAAAGTTGTCTCCTTCTAATGGATAGAATTGTCTATGGTCTTAGATGGAGTGTAACAGTTTTATAGTATAGCATCTGTGGAGAGAGAAACAATGTTTCAGGTCGATGACCAGTTATTGGGCCTCCTAAGATCCTGGACCCTCCTGGTTCATGGTACCCATGTTAGAGGGGCCATTCTACCTCTATTCATTTCCCTGAGCATTTCTAATCAGACCGGCCTGGTTGATGAAGCTGCTCGCTGCTTCCTGCCCTTCGGAGGATTCACCTCACTGCAGTCCATCTGCTCCCCCAGGTAAACCTTCAATTAATAGTAGGAGGTTGATGGAACAGCCTTCCCAGATCTCCACACCATTTCTGTGGATGCTGCAGTCTAAAACCTCTAAGTCTTGGTGAATTGTTCTGAAACATGCCATGGTGGTTTCGTTTAGGAATCTTCCTTCCAACAACATGGCAGTCTTCTAACCCAACCATCCGAATTGGTTGAGAAACCTGGAGGTAAATATTTAATTAGTTTGCTGTTGCAAAGAACAATCAGAGGGTGCAAAACTCTGATGGTGTGGTTTGGTACAGGTAAAGGCATCCAGTGGACAGGCACTAATGGAATGCACAAGGGTAAATGGTCAGATTTCCTGCATTTTTGAAAACAATATTGGATAATTATATGACAATTTTTTTTTGTGATGTACATTTGAGGATTTTGACCAAGAGGATATCTATAGCAGAGGATGGGGGTGTATGTGATATGGTGATGTTTTAAGGGGAACTGAAATTTGATTAGTGGGCTCACTGGCAGTCGTTCCGGATTGATGCTGTCTTTGATGCATCATCCTCCTGCTCCTCTTCATATTTCCAGAGGGCTGGCTGAAAGTCTGGTAGTAAGGGATGCAGCCTCAATAGAACCAGGTTGTGTAAAACACAGCAGACCATCACAAATTTGGAGACGCTCTCTAATGTACATTGTAAAGCATTTCACAAGTGGCCATGACAGTGGAATCACTGTGCAGAATATGAATGATTTGCTCCACAATGTTCCCAGTCGTGTGCCTCTTGTTGGATGAGTGCAGTACATGTGTGTCCAAGTGGTGGAGGAGAGTGATGAAGCAATTGCCTTTGTCACAAGGCAGACACTTTCCTGCTCAGTATGCTGGATCAAATAAGGTGGGAATGACTGGTGCAGGATAAAAGCAATCCAACTGCAATGTGTGGAATTCACTATTACCAAATATAGTTGAGGCCAAAACTTTATCTGAATTCAAGAAGAAATTAGAGATAGCTCTCAGGGCTAAAAGGATCAAGGGATATGAGGGAAAGTGGGGATCAGGATATTGAATTCGATGATTGGCCATTATCAATCTTAATGGCAGGGCAGGTTTGGAGGTCTGAATGGCCTACTTCTGCTTCTAGTTTCTGTGTTTCTATAACTGTTGCAGGATAATGGGTATTCCCTGATGGGTATTCTGTACATAAAGGAATGGAACACTTTGTGGTTCTGGAAAAGGTGATATCTACAATCATCTGCAAATCCTGCTTTCCTGGCAAGCCATACGTCCACCTTTCCTGTTTAGAAAGAAGGAATTGAAGTGCTTATTCCTTGTGCACAGGGTCTCTGTGACCCCACGGGTACATTGTTATATGGTAAAGTGTGTGATGTTGGAAATGCTGCTGTTTCCAGCATAGGAAGGCCCTGTGGTGTCAAAATTGAGGCTGATGGTAAACTTTATGGTCATTAGTAATATCACCATTGCTCTACTTTACTGCTGCTATCCAGTTTTAAAATGTGGCACACTTTAGTGCTATCTCCTTGGTGAACCATCACTGCCTCAGATACTGTTCCTAGCTCAGGTGGAAGACAAACTGATCCCTGAGGCACACCGCTGGTCACAGGCCTCCAGTTTCTGTCAAAGAGTCAATTTTGTATCCATTTAGCTACCTTACCCTGGATCCCATGACATTTAACCTTATGCAACAATTTACCATGTGGTATCTTTTTTTTTTATTTAAGCAACACAGCACGGGAAACAGGCCCTTCGGCCCAACGAGCCCGCGCCGCCGTCATACTATATAGTAGCAAATACATTATCCTATTTTAATATTCCTATATAATAATATATATATTATTCCTAATATGGAAAATTTTCACCATAGGGACAATTTGTTTCCCAATCAGCCTAAGAGCGAATTTTTGGGTTGTGGGAGGAAACCGGAGTGCCCGGAGAAAACCCACGCAACCACGGGGAGAAAGCGCAAACTCCCGCAGACACCGGCCCAATTCCAAGTGTCTGCACAGCCACATCGATAGTCTCTGAGCTGTCATGGTGCCCTTCAGATGGTCCACATAAAGCACTCATTTACGACATGAGGTACCAGGCAACCCATGAATCAACATCCAAGAGCTGTACCCGCACCACCTGCCGAATGCATGCTCAATGTTGGTCAAGTATGGACCGAATTACCTGTGGAAAAAAGCCGTAGTTAAACATTCCTAATATATCCCTCTATCTGCATACCGCTCATGTGGCTGTCCAAGAGACCCTTAAACAGCCCCAGCGTGCCTGCTCCCACCACCTTACTCGGCAGTGCATTCCACACCCCCACTACCCTTTGTGTGAAAAACTGCCCTCTAATATTCGTCCTATACATAGCCCCCCTCACCTTATGGCCATGACCCCTCGTCCTATCCATTTCTAAAGGTGGAAAAAGTTTACCTCCATTTACTCTATCTATACCCCTTATAATCTTATACACCTCTATGAGATCCCCTCTAAGCCGACGTCTTTCAAGGGAAAAAAACCCCAGTCTATCTAATCGTTCCTCATAGGACAGTCCTTCCATACCAGGCAGCATCCTGGTAAACCTCCTCTGCACTCTCTCCAAGGACTCCACATCCTTCCGATAGTACGGAGACCAGAACTGGGCGCAGTATTCCAAGTGAGGCCTAACCAAAGTTGTATACAACTGCAACATCAAACTCCTACTCTTATATTCTATACCCTTTTCTATGAAAGCTAACATACTATACGCCTTCTTTATCACCTTCTCCACCTGTGAGGACACCTTCAGAGACTTGTGAACCTGCACCCCCAAGTCTCTCTGCATCTCTATGCTCCGTATAGTTTTACCTTTTATCCAATAACTCTCTTCTACATTTTTCCGGCCAAAATGCATCACCTCGCATTTATCCGGATTAAATTCCAATTGCCATCTATCTGCCCAGTCTACCAACCTGTCTATGTCCTGTTGTATTGCCTGACACTGCTCTTCTGTACCCGCCAATCCAAGCATCTTGGTGTCATCAGCAAATTTGCTGATCTCACCACCTACCCCTACTTCCAAGTCGTTTATTTAGACCACAAATAGAAGAGGACCTAGTACTGAGCCTTGTGGCACTCCACTAGTGACAGGCTTCCAGTCGGAAAAAGAGCCTTTCACTACTACCCTCTGTCTCCTCCTCCTGAGCCAGTTCTCGACCCATCTACATACCCGGCCCTGTATCCCATGCGCCTTCACCTTCTCTATCAGTCTACCATGAGGAACCTTGTCAAACGCCTTACTGAAATCCATGTAGACGACATCAACAGCCTGTCTTTCATCAACTGTTTTTGTCACTTCTTCAAAAAAATCCACTAGATTTGTAAGTCAAGACCTCCCCCTGACGAAGCCATGCTGCGTATCCCTGATCAGATCGCAGCGCTCCAGATGCTCATACATCCTGTCCCTAAGGATCCTCTCCATTAGCTTACCTATAACTGAAGTCAAGCTCACCGGCCTATAGTTCCCTGGGTGATCCCTCTGACCTTTTTTAAACAACGGTACTACGTTTGCTATCCTCCAGTCCTCTGGGACCTCACCTGTGTCCAACGAAGAGACAAAGATTTGCGTCAGAGGCCCAGCCAAGTCTTCCCTCAACTCCCTTAGCAGCCTGGGGTAAATGCCATCAGGCCCCGGAGCTTTATATGTCTTTAAGCTGCCTAACAGCCCCAACACCTCTTTCCTCGTAATCCTTATTTCCCTCAACCGATCCTCAACTTTGTCAACATCAGGCACAGAAATCTGTCCAGTCTCCTGCGTGAATACCGACGCAAAGTATTCATTCAGGATCTCCCCCATCCCCTCAGGCTCTAAGCATAGATCCCCTCCACTGTCCCTAAGAGGTCCAATCTTGCCTCTAACCATCCTTTTGCTCCTTACATAGGTGTAAAATGCCTTTGGATTTTCCTTTATCCTACCTGCCAGAGCCAACTCGTGGCCCCTTTTTGCCTTTCTAATACCCCTTTTAAGATCCCGTCTACACTCTCATAAGCTTCCAGCGCTGTCTCAGTCCCCAGTTGCCTAGATCTAATGTAAGCCTCTCGCTTCTTCCTGATCAAGTCCTCAATCTCCCTGGTAAGCCAAGGTTCTCTAATCCTACCTTTCCCATCCTTCCTCCTTGCCGGCACGTATCTTTCCTGCAGAGAGTTTAGGTTTCCCTTGAAAGACTCCCACATGTACCTCGTCGACCTGCCCTCAAAAAGCTTATCCCAGTCCGTATCTTTAAGATCTTGCCTAATCTGGCCGTATCTAGCCCTCCCCCAGTTAAATACCCTCCCTTTGGGCCAGTCTCGTCCTTTTCCATTAATATCCTAAAGCAGACAGAGTTGTGATCACTATTTGACACCTGCTCTCCTACCTCGACGTCAACCACCTGGCCTGGCTCATTCCCCAGAACCAAATCCAGTATAGCCCTATCTCTAGTCGGGCCATCCACATACTGCTCCAAGGACCCTTCCAAAACACACTGTACAAATTCCTCCCCATCCACTCCTACAGCCCTGGGCACACTCCAATCTACTCCAGGAAAATTGAAATCTCCCACTACTACCACCCTATTTTTCCTACACTTATCTGAAATGTCCCTGCATATCCCTTCTTCCGCGGCCCGCGGGCTGTTGGGCGGTCTGTAGTAAACACCCAACAGAGTAACCACTCCCTTCCTATTCCTCAACTCCACCCATAGAGACTCAATTCCTAAATCATCCATACCTCCCTCCCTCTGCACTGCTATGATGTTGTCCTTAACCAGTAAAGCCACTCCCCCGCCTCTCCTCACACCAACTCTGTCACGCCTAAAACACTTATACCCTGGAATATTCAATTGCCAGTTTTGCCCCTCCTTCTTGTGAAAGGCCCGACCATTTACCTACCTTGATGCACTTTAAGACTTCCAGCATCTCCTTCTCTGTAATATGCATACTAACCTCATATACCGTGCCATCTTTAAAGTCTGGAAACCCTTCTATTTTCTTCTTAAATATATTCTGTGATTTGATCACCACACTCTTCTGTAGTAGAGATCACCACTATCTGAATGAAGAAGTTTCTTCTCATATCAGTCCTAAATTGCCTCCCTGTATCCTGAAACTACGACCCCTTTTTCTAAACAGCATTCCCCCCGCCCCCAACCGAACCCCCACCTTTCCAGCCAGAGGAAACAACATCCTTGTATCAGTGTGTCCAACCCTGACA
Source organism: Sphyrna mokarran (assembly GCA_024679065.1). NCBI lineage: Eukaryota > Metazoa > Chordata > Chondrichthyes > Carcharhiniformes > Carcharhinidae > Sphyrna > Sphyrna mokarran. Next base: position 63,317,354 of record JAGIQG010000011.1, on the reverse strand, counting down.
GAATGTATATGCTTCAATTACATCCTTCCTCCTCCTTCTAAATTCCAGTGAATATGGGCCCTGTTGATGCAATCTCTCCTCATACAACACAATTGTGTGAAGTGTATTTATTAGTGCCACAAATAAGCTTACATTAACACCACAGAAAATTACTTTAGCAATCTTACTATCATACCCCGGTGTCTGTTCAGTACACTGAGGGAGAATTTAGCATGGCCAACGCACCTAACCATTATCTCTTTCAGACTGTGGGAGGGAACTGGAGCACCAGAGGAAATCCAGGCAGACACAAGGAAAACTTGCAGACTCCACACAGTCAGTGACCTAAGTTGGGGATTGAACCTGGGTCCTTGGCACAATGAGACAGTAGTGTTAACATAAGAACATAAGAAATAGGAGCAGGTGTAGGCCATCTAGCCCTTTGAGCCTGCCCCGTCATTCAACAAGATCATGGCTGATCTGAAGTGGCTCAGTTCCATTTTCCTGCTTTTTCCCCATAACCCATAATTCCCTTGTTTATCAGAAATCTATCTACTCTTGACTTAAATATATTCAGCGAGGTAGCCTCCACCACTTCAATGGGCAGAGAATTCCAGACTCACCACCCTTTGAGTGAAGAAGTTCCACCTCAACTCTGATCTAAACTGCCCCCCTCCCCCTTATTTTGAGGCTGTGCTCTCTAGTTCTGCTATCCTTTCTAAGTGGGAAGAATCTCTCTATCTCTACCCTATCCATCTCCTTGATTACCTTATATGTCTCTGTAGTGTTAACAGTGTTAACTACTGTGCCACCATGCTACCCCAACACCCTCAAGTCAGGTTGTTGAAAGTAAGCATTTAAGACAGCATGTCGAAAATGACAGATTGGTTCAAAACCAATAATAGATGCTGGGTGAGCCATGATGTGTCCAGTTTCCTGGTGCACACATGATATGACCCATGACATTGCTCATTGATATGTGGTGAGGTATGCAGTCTGCAACACAAAAGTGGATCTGCCAACACTTATTTCTTTCTCTGGGCTCCTGTGTATCCTAGCAGAATTTTTCAGCCTGGAACTTTTCAATAAAACAAAGATGGAATTTAAAAAAGGCTTTCAAATATCCTACCAGGTTTTGGTAAAGTACTACGTGTTACCATTGGCTAGTAAGTGATAACTACAATAAATAGTAAATAGGCAACTATCACCAAAATATGGGTTGTGGGGTTCATTTTTTTAGAAGATTTAATTTTTCACAAAGCAGTTTATTGGAACGTGAAATGTCCTGCCAAAGGCAATGAAGGAAACTAAATGTGAAATAGATTTTAAATAGAATAATATTTGATTAAGAAAAAATTGGGTTGAAAGATCCAAGCTGTGCTGCAAAAATTCTATGATTTTTATGGAAAGGATCAATAGTTTCTTAATACCATAGCTGCATCAGTAACTTTGAATCATTATATCATGGGTTTGACATATGAATATTCAATCATCAAAATGAAAAAGTGGGATAAATCCAACCTGGCCAATTATTGCCCCATCAGTCTACTCTTAGTCATTGGCAAAGTGATCAAAGGAATTATTGGCAGTGTTATCGAGTAACACATACTCAGCAATAACTTCATTACTGATTTTCAGTTTGGATCCTGCCAAGGCCACTCAGAATCCCAACTTCATTACAAACTTAGTTCAATTAAGGGCAGAAGTGCTGAAGTTAAGGTGTGAGGTGAGAGTGAAAGTGACAACGTTAGGCCGAGAGTGTCATCAAAAAGTCCTGTCAAAACTGACATCAATGGAGATCAAGAGAACAAATTCTCATTGGTTGAGGTTACACATGGCATGTAAGAAGATAGTTATAGTGATTGAAGGTCAATCTCTCAGCTCCATGACATCACTATACGATGTTCTCAGGGTAGCTTCCTAGACCCAACTATTTTCAGCTGCTTTAATAACATTCTTTCCACTCCAAGATCAGAAGTGAGAATGTGCAATCACCAGCAAACAATGTTCAACACCATTAGGTGGAATGGTATTTGTTGGAATTCTACCACCTCACCCGCCACGGAATCAGAGTGGGCAAGGAGAGGACAATGGAAATTTCCGTTTGCCTTGGATGGGAATTTATGGTCTCACTCGAGCAAGGCTGTAATATTCGGCCCATTGTTTCTAGACTAGTAATCCCAAAATTCTGACAAAAGATCTGGGGAGATAGATTCAAATTTCACGATGGCAGTTGGTGGAATTTAAATTCAACTAATGCATTTAGAATATAAAGCAAGACCGAATAATGATCACTAGGGAAACTATAATCAATTGTTATTATTAAAAAAATCTGGTTTATTAGTGTCCATTAGGGAAGGAAATCTGTCATCTTTACCTGGTCTGGCCTACATGTGACTCCAGACCCACAGCAATGCCATCGGAAATGACCTACTAAGCCACTCAAGGATAATTAGGGATGGTGAACAAAGCTGGACTTGCCAGCGACATCCACATCTCATAAAATAAATATTACTAAAGCAATCTGTGTCCTTGTACAGCAAGACCTGGACAACATCCAAGCTTCTTGGCTGATAAGTGACAAGTAACATTTGTCCCACACAAATGCCATAAAAGAACCATCCCATTAAATAATAATGTAACATCTCCCCATCTCAACTGCCGTACTATCTCTGAAGCCCCCACTGTCAACATTCTTGGTGGGAAGGGGGAAGTGGTAGGGAGCTGGGTGGGGTGGGGTGGGGGGGGGGGCGGTGGAGGAGGGAGGGGTAGTTACCATTGACCAAAAGCTGAAGTGGTGCAGCCATATAATTACTGTGACTGCAAAAACAGGTCAGAGACTGGGAATTCAGTAATGTGTAATTCACCTCTTAACTCTCCCAAGCTTCTCCATCGCCAACAAGGCACAAAATCAAGAATGTAATGAAATATTCCTCACTTGCAGCTCCAGCAACATTCAAGAAGATTTTCAAATGATTATTCCTACCTCATAACCCGAGTAACCAGTTTACAACCCCATTATCTTCTGACACTTGAACATTTGGATCATATCATTTCAATGACCTCTTCTCAAATGGAAATGTTCCAATCTTATCAACATCTCAAACTCAAACATAACTTGAAAAGTTGATAGATCAGTCAGCTTCATTTCTGAACAAATATTTCTTCCCAACTCTCATCCCTGTACTCAACCTCCTCCTCATAATGAATGGAATATCTATTGCACATTAACACAGATAGTTTTCAGAAGAGGGAACTGTTTTTAAAAATTGATTGTGCTTATGTATTCTTAAAGATCTCTAAGTTCCTGTTGCAGGCAACTGGGAATGTCAGTTGGAATGTAAAATTAAATTATTCCTTTTGTTTTACATTTGCAGAAAGCTGTGCTTCTGTCCACAGGAGATTAGATTGATGTGTTTTCATTTTATTCAATCCTGTTAGCAAGAAGCTGAACACATTGGAGAAATGATAGAATGGAACTAACAAGGAATAGGGTCTGTGAGTAGACAATAGCAGGATTTGTTGTGATTGGGGGAGGGATGGAAGATCAGTTTCCCAATGTCAGTAAATGAGGACAGGATCTTTCTCTGTCAATATTCCTGGGGGTTGATGGTGGATTGGTTTTCCCACTGAAGCTCAGCTGGAAGCCATTTTGCATTTCCTGCATGTTTAGTGAAACCCGAATGGATTGGAATAGTGCATGCCATTAAATCTTCTGCCTTGCCAGTGGGTATTGGTGGTGTTCCATTACCCAACTGCACATATATGACACATACTGATAAAACAATACAGCATATAGATACCAGGAGTTCAATAAGGCAACAGATCACCACTTTCTCAAGGGCATTAGTGATAGTTAGCAGAAATGCTAATTTTGCCAGTCATACCCATGTCCTGTGATCAAAACACAATATGAACGACGAGGTAAGTTGGGAGATTGGGAGATTCACTTACCTTAATGACATAAATGAGATCATTCATCTCTTTCCTGCACTGCAGGGTGGTTTCCCCCTCTGGACCCCATAGGTACAGACTGCTGTAGCGATCTCCTCCCAGGCTGGCGTAGGCAGTCGGGTGGGCTACCTGTCAGCCATCCTTGACGAAGAGGATGTCCTCCCTTTTCCTGCATAGCCTTGAGGAGATGTCCCAGGGACCCATCGCTGAAGCAGGAAGCCAGAGCTTGTTGCCTTCTCCTCATCTTTCTTCAAGGGTCTTGACATCATTATCGAAGGCCCATTGGGTGCTTTTTCTGGCCTTGGAGCTAGCAGGGTTTCTCATTTCTGTTGGTTAACATCTTCATAATCACAAATTGATCTAGAAGGGGTCTATTCAGCCCTTTGAGTCTGCACAAATTCTTTAAAAGAGTACCTGACCCAGGCTTACCTGCCCACCAACCTTTCCCCTCCCTCATCCTAACCTCTTGACACCAGGCATTTACTATGACTAATGTGCCTGTACATCTCTGGCCATTAATGATCAGATGTCATGGTCTGCACATGATGTCCCTTAGAATCATAAAAACCCTACATTGCAGAAGGAGGTCATTTAGCTTATCAAATCTGCACCGACCATAATCCCACCCAGGTCCTATTCCCCTAAACCCACATATTTATCCTGCTAATCCCCCTAACACTAGGGTCCATTTAGCATGGCCAATCAGCACATCTTTGGGCAATGGGAGGAAACTGGAGCAGCCGGAGGAAACCCAAACAGACACAGGGAGAATACGCAAACTTCACACTGATATTGACCTGTATTGAACTTGGTTCCCTGGCGCTGTGAGCCAGCAGTGCTGATCACTGTGCCACCATGCTGCCCTTCCAGCCCTTCTAAGGCTTATGTGGAATTCTACAAAGAATTGGGCCACCAATTCTTTGTCCACCACGTCACAAACCACACACTTACATAACTAACAGGGAACCTACAAGTCTGCTTCCTTCCATTGCGAGAGTCATTTTGACCTCCTGGGCCCACCATGAGACTTAGGGAGGGAAAGATTCCATCATATGTCACTAACACAAAGCAATAGAAGGGGAAATATATAAAGAGAGTCAAAAGCAACACAATCAAAGGTAAAGAAATATGACAGCTCAGGAGGAATGGATAGATGCACAAAAAGGAAATGTGGAGAATGATACAAAGTTGGAACTCCTAAATGACATTTTCTTCCTGGCCTACTTAACGTAGTAACTTTTTGAAAGCATCAGATTGATTTGTGATTACGAATTATTGTTATTAATCAACAGAAATAAGAAAACGTGCTCACCCCAAGGCCAGAAAATCCCACCGCAGTTCAACTGACTGTATTTGGTTTGTATCCCACCTGCTAAGATTCCCCTTGTGGGCAGGATGGGAAAATTCTGCCCACAATATTCTCTAGATACAGATCCTTTGGGTTATTTAAACATCACATGACTTTATCTGTTGTGAAATAATTTAACTGTGGAGAAATAATTTGGTCTGCCATTACCCTACTGCCTGCAAATTGATGCTAAAGTCTTGGCTGAATTTCTGTGTCGAAGTTGCAACTTATACATGAACCCAAGTTGGCAATTTGACTCTCCCATGATGAAAGACAAAACTTCTGAGACAATTTGCTGTAGACCTCCAATCCTGTTCAAAGTTACATTTTGAAAGTAAACTTTGTGGACTGAATGGTCATGTGATGACACAGCTACTTAATGTGTCACATGTCGAAAGTGCAGATGCTCTTCCAGAGTGCAAGCAAAGTGGAAGGTTGCAAGAGTTGCTCAGAGTAATTAAAAAACTTATAAGTCCTTGATCACCAGTCATTGGAACCCAACACTTCTACAAACTTGATCTTCAGGGTTGTGAGAAATTACCACTTCGAAGTCAGACTGGGGGTGCAACTATACAGTTTTATTTAACAAAGCTTTGTGGAGAAAAGGCCCTGGCACTCTGCAGCTACCTTCCCTCAATGACACAATAGAAGTGGTCCATCTTTATACATTTTATGTAATAGATGGACCGGACATCATTAACACATCTTTGTAATCAAGTTGGTGAATAATTGTCAACACATCGTTACAGACAGAAACGGACATGAGCATTTTAATATCGCATTGTTCCACGAATGGATATATTTCCTCTTTATTAATGACTTAGTCTCGGTCTATTCATACAGTAATTGGTTTTCTTGCATTTATATATTCCCGTTCCCATTCGTGGCTAATCTCCCTAACAGACCCCATTGTCCCAGGACTGTCTTTATCTTCAAGGTGCCTGTCTTCTTGCAGTTTTTGTTCCCTGCATGTTTAATTTTAAATAACTGTCTGTCTTGCGTGTTTAAATTTCAAGTAGCGTTAAAAGTCAGTGCCTGCTTAATGTCTTTTAACTCTTCATGTGCCAGGCAACTATTTTATGCCAGGTATTCATCTTTATGATTTTTCTCCACCACATTGGGAACTTTTCAAACTCATTTTTGAATCATTTTAATGTGAAGTAGAGGCATAACTGCAATCTGCTCTCTTATAATGTGAAAAACTGACAAGGCGGCGGAGCAGTATGTCTGTGGCCTGCACAAGGTTCTATTGTCTTTGAGCTGAATGCCCTCTGCACTGTGTTCCACAGAACCCCATAGATTGGACAAGCAGAGCCTGATGTTTTGCTGCTGATTCTCTGCAAAGGCTTTTTGAATTGAATATTGATGTGTAGCTGTAGCAGTTCTTTGATTCCTGTAACTTACATGGAAATCTGACTACCTATTGTGGCATTGCTCTACACATATTCATGTCAAACACTCTCAGCTCAGTTAATCTTTCCAATGTTGGAGAAAGTAAACGAGTATAGAGTGGGACTCATTCATAAAACAGATTGTTCTGCACAGTTGAATGAAAAAAAGGAGAAAAAACATGATCTTTATCTGTCACCTTCTAAACACTACTTCATTGTCAGATTATATGCTCTTTTAAACACTTTTGCTAGAATTTTACCATTTCACCCAACCAAGTCTTGTAAAATCCCATCCAAGACCAATGGAGAATGCCGTTCTGTGAGGTGGTGAAGTTCCAGCCTTAGACTCCAAAATTCTTAACCCAGTGATTTAATGCTGGTACATGATCCTCTAACTGTCAAATTGCTCTGTTTCTGACACCATCAGGAATTGTTTGGTTGACACATCAAAATACTGTTGGGCAGGATTAACACACTGGGGGGGAGGGGGGGTTAAACTGATCTATTCCAGTAGTACAAAATAAGTTTGTATAAAATGTGCTGTAAACTTTTAACACGTTAGATCTGTTGGAATGCACTGCCTGAAAATGCAGTGGAAGTAAATTTAATTAGCACTTCAGAAAAGAACTGGATAATTAACTGAAAAATAAACTTGCAGGGTTATGGAAGAATGGCATTTGTAGAGGGATTTTTTTGTCACTGATGGGACATGATGTTGCTGGCTTGTTAGACCATTTCAGAGGGCATTTAAGAGTCAATCACATTGCTTGGATCTGGAGTCACATGTAGGCTAGAGCAGGTAAGGAAGGCACATTTCCTTCCCTGAATAGTTGGGATTTTTTGGAACAATCAGCAATGATTTAATGGTCATCATTAGATTTTTAATGCCATATTTTCACCTGCTGTCGTGGGATTCAAGCCTGAATCCCCAGAGCTTTGCTCTGCATCTCTGGATTACTTGTGACAATACCATTATGCCCCACCTTTCCTTTATAAGTTTCCATTTCAGAGGGCCAGCATGGATATAATGGACTGAATGGCCTTTTTCTGTGCCCCTTCTGTGATTTATTTTCTACTAAAATTCACAAAGTGATAGTTCAAACTCTTTTTGGAGCCTTTTTTTCTCATCTCACAATCACTTCTAGTTGGATTGAAATTAAAACTTTAAGCAATATTTTCCAAGTCAATGGAAGTTCAAATCCTGCCACAGCAGATGGTAGACCAGCTTGGTGGCACAGTTATTAGCACTGTTGTCTCAAAGAACCAGGGATCTGAGTTCAATTTAGGCCTCGGGTGACTATCTGTGTAGAGTTTGCACATTTTCCTCATGTTTGCGTTGGTTTCCTCCCACAGTCCAAAGATATCCAGGTTTGGTGGATTGGCCATGCTAAATTATCACTTAGTGTCAGGGAATTGAAGGATAAATACATGGGGGTTGTGGGGAAAGGCCTGGGAGAGATTGTGGTCAGTTTGGCCTCGATGGGTCAAATGGCCCCCTTCTGCTTTGTAGGGATTCTATGACTATGAAAATAAAATTTGACATTCTAAAAAGTTGGCTGCTGATTCACTACAATTTAACTTTGTGCTGCTGGAGTAGACTAATTTTATCTCCAAAATTTCCACCATCAATTTGACCAATAAATCTAGGAGATCCAGGAAATATTTGGAGGTCTTTGTAAGTATTTCTAAGAGTGGTGCTGCAGTATTTATATGGACAGAGGAACAGAAGTAGGCCATTCAGTCTCCACCATTCAATTAGATTTTAGAATCCATGAACAAATACACCAGGATCCCTTTGGATATCAACACTTGCCAGACACTCACTGTTAAGAAATCCTCTGCACCTCATTCCTGCTACCAAAGTGCCTCACACTAATGCGTATTGAATACCATGTGGCATGTTCTCACCTATTCACAAACCCAGTCTAAATCCCTTCTTTGCATCATCCTGACAGCACACATTCCCACCTAATCTCACTTATCAACTTGGAAATATTACAATTGGTCCCTATATCCAAATCATCAATTCTACTATCCCATTTTAAAAAATCAGTTTCTTGGTCCTCCTTTGCTGTATTCTAAAATGCTTGCAATCCTCAGGCTTAGTACTTTTTCTGGCAATTTTACAAATCTTTGATCTGATACAATCTTTAACTTCCTTTGTTTGCCACAGTTAACACACTTTTCCCACTGGATTTCTGTACTTTAAAGGAAATATATCTTTACTGTAAACCATATTTTAATTCTTTAAATACTAGCCATTGTTTGTCAACTGACATATCTTTTGATGCATGTTCCTAGTCAATTTGCATATCATATCTTTATAGTTTTCTTTATTTAGCTTTAAGATTCTGGTTTCAGGTCAGATTGATTTCTGTTCAATTAAATATAACTTGGAGGAAGGCTCTAAAAAAAAAATTTTCAGAGAGTGATATGAACACTTTGCATTTGGAATTTAGGTTGAAGGAGATTCCGATGACATGGCACAATGGTTAGCACTGCTGCTTCACAGTGCCAGGGACCTGGGTTCAATTTGCAGCTTGGATCACTGTATGTGTGGTGTTTGCATATTCTCCCCATGTCTGCTTGGGTTTCTTTCAGTTTCCACCCACAATCCAAAGAATATGTAGGTTAGGTGGATTGGCAATGCGAAATTGCCCTTAGTGTCAGGGGGACTAGATAGGATAAATATAAATTATGGGATTGTGCCTGGTTGGGATTGTGGTTGGTGCAGACTTGATGGACTGAATGGCCTTCTTCTGCACTGTAGGATTCTATGATTCAATAGTGGGTGTTTGGAGATTTGCACTTTGCAATGGCTAGAACCGTGTGAAAGGAACAACTATAGATAATGAATAATAAATCCATAATTTTCAGAAACCTTTACAACACAAGACATGATTTATTGACTCCATGCGATCAACACTGGTATTTCAACTGTAGGTTGCCAGTAGTATATATTTGGCACTTTTCAAGCTGTCGACCTACATTAATCTTGAAAATGTTAGGATATCATGAGGTATACTGTGAACTATATTATTACTTACATGGAAAACACTACAGTTAAGCATCCGGCAACACTTTCATGCTTTGGAAACCTCAATAACTTTTCAACCTTTTGATAAGAGTTGCTAAACATTCTCAAATAGTCATTGAGTTAATAAGTCTATGACTGATAATAACAATTAATCCTTTCTTATCCAAAAAGTGATTGTGTTCAGCTCCTGAGATGGTCAGATTATGGAAAAGAGACAGCGAGAGAAAGAAGCAAAGAAATCTTGAAAACTCAATCAGTTATCGATGACGTGATATTGATATGGGAACATCTACATCAATAGGTGTGGGTAGGGATGGAGAAGTTTCAATCTTAAGCAAAAATATAGTGGTATATAGCCTCCAATCCTCTGAATCCACCCAATCTTTGATCCCCTTCCAGGCCTAGAATTTTCTTCTCAGCTTTCAATCCTGGCCAACCTCCTGTCTCATCCCACCTTTGATCCTCGGTCTTGACCTCCTGTCTTCCAATCCCTGGTTTAAATTCTGTCCTTCTATCTCCTGTTCCCAATCTCTGATTCCTTGCCCAGTTTCCAATATCATTCCATGGCCTCCTAGCACACAATTCCTTGCTTCCCATCCCCATTCCTGGCTTTTTATATTTTTCTTCACTCTATCTCTAACCCCTTTCCCCAGGATATTGTTACTGTTGATCCCCAGCTTCTGTTTCTGCTCAGTCATCCTCTTCTGACCATCCAACTTCTAGTATTGCTTCATAGCCTCCTATCTCATAGAATCCCGTAGAATCCCTATAGTGCAGAAGGAGGTCGTTGAGCCCATTGACTCTGTACTGACCACAATCCCACGCAAGACTTATTCCCATAACTTTACATAGTTACCTGGTAATCCCCTGACACTAGGGTCAATTTAGCATGGCCAATCAACCTAACCCACAATCTCCTAACCCTCATTCTCTAGCTCCCCTTTCTGCCCTCATGCCATTCAACCGCTGATTGTCTGCCCAGCCTCAGAAGTCCCTGTCTGCTTCTTACCTCCAAAACCCTATAGTGCAACACCTCTCCCTAATTAAATTTCCTAACCCCAGTCTTCATTACCTCAGGAACACTGTGACACTCATAGAAGGTCACTTTTAATTTTCTCTTTGACGGTTGCTTGTGTGCATCCTGTTGAGGCCCAAAGCTCGATCTCGGAGCCATCCCTGCCCTTGCCATTCATGGCATTACCATGTTTCTGAAAGCGTGCACACCCCAATTTCTATCTCGATGCATGTTTATCCGCTACCCTAACCCCCTTGTCAACAGCCCAGCTGAAAACAGAAGGTGTCCTCTGGTCAGTACGTTTAACAAAAATATAAATATATTTCCTCCCCGACTAGTGTCATTTTATGTCACCAGTAAGGATGTCACGAAGCTAATATTTTTGGTGAAATTGCAATAGACGTCTAAAAAATATCAAAGTGAAGACTTTTTCAATTAATAGATTTCACATTTAGTCTTTCTAAAACAAAATCCCCAAGCAATTTTACGAAAAGCAATTTTCATCTTAATTGGAATAAATCTTAAGACTTCTGCATAGAATTCCGCATAATCTAAGCCTGCAGCGAGGTGGTGAGCCAGCAGTTTCCTTTGCAAACAGGAATAACTATCTTCTCAGAGCAGTTGTGGGGGAAAAAAAAACTAGTATCAGGTAGCAACTTTGAAATTAGTTTTTTTTTACTGTGTAAATGAAATGTCACAAATTAATTAGTGCTGCTGGCAGCTCAAAGCTTGGGAAGTGTTTTATATATGAAGTGTTTTCTGTGTTGTGCGGTAACTTCATATAACTGGCACTTAGAGATAACACAATAAAATGTAAAACCTGATAGCTGTGCTGAAATGGCCTAATGGCAGATGGAAATTGATTGCAGCTGATGATAGTGTCACTTCAATCTGTCAGTGTCAAGAAAATCGAACCCAGTGAATTAGAACACTATACTTTTATGTCCGGGACCTAGGTGAGTATCCAACTCAGATTGAATGGATAAACTTATTTTCTGACTGAAAGATGTTTTAAGTGAAACGGATTCAGCAACCTTGACCCAATTGCCACCATTTCACAGGCCAAAATCTTCCACCATTTATTATTGGCCAATTTTATTCAACAATGCCTTGAGATGCCAATATTTGATTTGATCTATCACGGAATCCGTATAGTATAGAAGAGGCCTTTTAGCCCATTGAATCTGCGCTGACTACAATCCCACCCAGGCCCTATTCCCATAATCCCATAGATTTACCCTACTAATCCTCCTGTAACTAGAGTTAATTTAACATGACCAATCAACCTAACCTGCACATCTTTACAGTGTGGGAGGAAATGGGACCACCCAAAGGAAAATCACGCAGACACGGGGAGAAAATGCAAACTCCGCACAGACAGTGATTCGAGGCAAGAATTGAACCTGAGTGCCTGGCACTGAGAGAAAGCAGTGCTAACTATTTTGCCACCATGCAGTCCATTTATTATTGTCACATGTATTAGTATACAGTGAAAAGTATTGTTTCTTGTGCGCTATACAGATAAAACATACCGTACACAGAGAAGGAAAGAAGAAAGTGCCGAATGCAGTGTTACAGTCAAAGCTAGAGTGTAGAGAAAGATCAATTTAATGCAAGATAGACCCATTCAAAAGTTTGATGGTAGCTGGCAAGAAGCTGTTCAGCTGGTACGTGTTTTCAGACTTTTGTATATTTTTCCTGACAGAAGAAAATCGAAGATTTCTTGTCTAGAGTGCAAAAGATTCTTAATTATGCTGGCTGCTTTTCTGAGGCAGTGGGAAATGTAGACAGTGTCAGTGTTTGGGAGGCTGGTTTAAGTGATTGATGAGGCTTCATTCATGACCCTTTATGGTTTATAACGATCTAGGATAAAGCGGGTGCCATACCAAGCTAAGATACAACGAGAAATAATGTTTTCTATGGTGCATCTATAAAATTTGGTGAGAGTTGTAATGGACATGCCAAATTTCCTTAGTCTTCTGAGAAAGTAGAGACGATAGTGGGCTTTCTTAACTATAGCGTCAGCATGAGGGATAGATTATTGGTGATCTGGACATCTAAAGATTTGAAGCTCTTGAACATGTCTACTTCATTCCCATTGATGTAGACAGGGACGTGTTCTCCACTATGCTTTCTGAAGTTGATGACTATCCCTTTTGTTCTGTTTACATTGAGGGAGAGATTATTGTCGATTACCAGTTCACCAGATTCTCTATCTCTTTCCTGCAGTCTGTCTCATCTTTGTTTGAAACCTGATCCACTATGGTGCTGTCATTAGCAAACCTGAAAATTGAGTTGGAGGGGAATTTGGCCACACAGTCATGGGTATATAAGGAGTATGGCAAGGGGCCTTGTGGGGCACTAGTGTTCAGCATGATCATGGAGAAGGAGGAGGTGCCTTTGCCTATCCTTACTGATTGTGGTCTGTGGGTTAAGAAGTTTAGCATCCAATCGCAGAAGGAGGAGCCGAGCCCCAGGCCAGAGTCTGGGGATGAGTTTCATAGGAATAATGGTGTTGAAGGCTGAGCTGTGGTTGATAAAAAGGATTCTGGTGCCATTGTTATCTAGGTGTTCCAGAGTTGAGTGTAGGATTAGGGAAATGGTGTCTGCTGTGGATCTGTTGTGACAGTAAGTGAACTGTAGGGGATCCAGGTAATTTGGGGAGCTAGAATTGATTTGTGACATGACTAACCTTTTGAAACACTTCATTATGATGGATGTCAGAGGCACTGGATGATAATCATTAAGTCACGCTGCCTGGTCATCTTCTTAAAGCAGATAGGGATCTCAGATTGTTATCAAGAAAGATTATGATATCTGTGAATACCCCTTCCAGCTAGCCCACATATCATCTGAATGCTCCTCCAAGTACCCAGGCTAGTAACTTTCTGTGGGTTGACCTTTGAGAAGGCTACTCTGATATCTGCACTGGTGACCTCCGACACTTGTTCATCTGAGACTTTTACGGGATAGAAAACATGCTCTCACTGACCTCATGTTCAAATAGGGATAGAATGCATTGAGGTAATTGGGGAGGGATGCATTGGTGCTGCCGATTCTACATGTCTTCATCACGTAAGTTGTTATGTATTGCAGACTTTGCTGCTGTGGCTAGCCTGGGACTCTAGGATACTGTCTTTTGGCATCTTTGATGGATCTCCTGAGATTACACCTGACTTTTTTGTATAGGTCAGGGTCACCTGGCTTGAACACATCAGACCTGAACTTCAGTAAGCAGTGAATATCCCTGTTCATCCATGGTTTCTGGTTGGGAACTGTGCAGATTTGCTTCTTTGACACAGAATCTTCTACACACTTACTAATGAAGTCAATTACTGTAGTGGTGTACTTGTTCAGGCTGGTCGCATAGATTTTAATAATGTCCAGTCTACTGACTCTAAGCAATGCCAACATTTGAGGTTTCTATGATTCTATGATCTATGATTGCACAACTTTCTTTGACAGATTCTCCTGTTTCAGTTTTTGCTTGCAAGGTGGAAGCAGGGGCACAGCTTGTGGTCTGATTTGTCAACGTGTGAGTGGTGAATAGAGTGATAGGCATGTTTAATATTTGTGTAGTAGTGGTCCGGGATGTTTGGGTGTCTGGTGGAACAGGAGACTTGTTGGTGGTACCTTGGTAAGATGCTCTTGTGCTTAGCCTGATTGAAGTCCCCAGCCATGATGATCAGGGTCTCTGGATTTTTTGCCTCTAGGCTATTTGTAGTGGTGTATATTTCATCCATTGTAGTCTTCACATTCCATGGGGTGGATGTAAACTGTGTAGGAATGAGCGTAGGAGACACTTACATGATTCCAATTTGAGGCTGGAGCTGAGCTTATGCAGAGAGATCATTCCCATTCTGATCTGCATTATCTAAAACAAAAGCTGGGGTACTTAATTTTAGTATTTCTCAGTCTTGTAGCTGCAGGTAAGAGTGTCAGATGCAATAGTGTCCCAAGGTTCTAGGGGACCTATTAAGTGTCATTATGGAGTGGATGCAAAATATTTCAGGAGGAAAGGTGAACAATCAGAAATCATGGTTCAGGCAACACATAGAAATCTATCCACATAGAAACAAGAAATTTAACCAAAGCAGCCAATACAACGTCCACACAAACAGATAGCTTTAACTGCATCCCTTTGCCCTGTTCCCTGATCCCTCTGGTTCCTTTTCTTTACTCTACCTCTCTCATCTAATCTTTGAGATCAACACAGTTTCTGTCCTGACCATTAATGAAGAAAGTGAAAACCACAGCTTCACAACTCTTATCTCTGACACTGCTCTATGAACCTTGCAATTAATCTTGGCATCTGGATCATGGGAGATTGGATGTATAACACAAGAAGAGTGTTAGGATCCCATTGAAGTCCCAATGTAAAGACCTCCATGGAAATTGCTTGGGAAATGTGAACTTCTGATGGACAATATCTCTGCTCTCCAGGACCTCCTGTGAATGTTCCTGAATCCGAGTTATAGTTGGAGACCTCAGAAAGTTGCTTGGATAGTGATCCCTCAGGAAATGTTGGACAGTTTCAAGCCTAGTGTAACTCTCAGATAACTGCAGGAAAGACCCATCCATCGAAACAAGAATCCACACAGTGCAGAAAGAGCTGTCCGGCCCTTTGAATATGCATTGGCTGCCCGAAAAGGTATCTCACCCCATCCTCCAATTTAGCATGGCCAATCTACCTAACCTGCACATCTTTGGACTGTGGAAGGAAACTGAAGCACCTGAAAGAAACACACACAAACACGGGAAGAATGTGCAAACTCCACACAGTGACCCAAAGGTAGAATCAAACGTGAAGAATTAACTGTCACAAAGGCAACATAAATAGTGTGGCAGACTGAGGTAGTGAAGTTAAATTGAACAAGGGAATTGATGTCCCATGGAATTCAACATGTCAGAAAGAGACAGAGAGAAAAAGAAAGCGCAGGGCAAGAAAATGCCATGAAATTAGTAAAGCGCGCACCAGACCGCCATCTTGAGATGCTCTCGATGTGTCATTCAAATCCTACACGAGCAGGAAGAACATCCAGCAGGGGGAGCTGAGTGCCACAAATGTAGGAAGTTATTTCAACATTTTCTGCCAATTTAAAATGCACATAGCTCGCAGGAAGAAAAAGAAAATAAAGTCAAATCAAAGATGTAAAATGGCCACAGGAAAAACTCAAATTTGAGGTTTCATTAGAGTTTGCCTATTTTCATTAGAAAGCTATTTAAATCTGTAATTCAATAAAAACATTCATGTTTATTTACAAATCTATATGCATCTCAGTTCTCAAGTCAAGATTGTACTCCTGTCTCCCTCCAGATCTCAGTTGTTTAATCATGTGATCTTATATGATTGTTCCATCAGTAGCTACATTAATAACAGATACTCCTGATTTTAACACTTTAAAGTTTTAAAGTTTATTTATTAGTGTCGGAAATAGGCTGACATTAACACTTCATTAATGTTACTGTGAAAATCACCTAGTCGCCACACTCCGGCAAATGTTCGACCCACTCATCTGATGAAGGAGCAGCGCTCCGAAAGCTCATGATACCAAATAAACCTGTTGAACTTTAACCTGGTATTGTGAGACTTCTTATTGTGCCCACCCCAGTCTAACACCAGATTGCTGCATGATGTTCAAATATACTGAGGGTGAATTTAGCATGTCCAAAGCACCTAACCAGTAAGTCTTTCAGACTGTAGAAGGAAACCAGAGAACCCTGAGGAAACTCGTGCAGACACAGGAGAGCATGCAGAATCCATACAGACACTCACCCAAGCTGAGATTGAAACCTGGTTCCCTGGTTCTTAAGACTGCTGCCCTACTCGACACCAATCACTCACACTGACCCCCCCTCCACTCTGACTGTATATGTGATATCTCAACTATCCCTTAGATCCTCCCCCTATCACAACTTGAACCATCCTGACTAATCACCAACCACCCAACTAACCCCCACAACTAGAGATGAATAATCCCCAACATGAATACCCCACATATCCCAACAAGCCCCAACATCTACCCTGACCTGACCAGTCCCTGATCTGACCAAACCAGCCTGACTAACACCTCTAAACTGCACACCCATTCATCCACCTACCTGCCTCATGCACTTACCTCTCAACCCACCTGCCACCATACTCATCTAACACCTCATCCACTTGCTGCCCTCACCCAAATGCCATATCACCAATTTGCCAGTTTACCTACTTACCTCATCTACTTACCACTCAATCCATTTGCAAGTATTCATCCATTCACTCGTCCACACTGAACACTTACACTTAACAAATGCAACCAGAGCTGGAGGACAGAATGGACATGTTCTGTCTTCCTCATGGTGCCCCAAGACCAGTTCATCTCACAAATTAGCGTCCCATCCATTGACTTTGTCTACACTTCCCTTGCCTCAGAAAAGCAGCCAGCATAATTAAGAACCGCAGATATCGCAGGCATACCCTCTTCCATTTTCTTCAATGGGGAAAAGATATAGAAGGCTGAAATATAGACAAACTTAATATTCTGTATTTCAAAACACATGGACTTAAAATGGCTGCAGACAGCAAGACTTCGACAAACAAGAGTTACACAACCTTATCAAATCCATCTGGAGTTGCTTGAGCAGACAAATGATAATGATTTGTGACAAAACTAACATGCTGGTTATGCAAAAACTGTCCCTGCTGGACCTGCCTAACAATACCACTCATTACAAAACCTATGGACAGCACACATTATAGACATCAAGTTGTCTGCGAAATCCAACAGGTTTGGATCGGTGTCTTGCAAAACCATCTCGATGGGAAAGTGATCAACACCTTCTGAGGACAATCAAAAATCATTTTGCACCTCGACAGTTCCAAGCACTCTTCAAAATGTTGGAAGAGGCCTGCCAGAAATTGAAAACTGCATCTTTTTAAAATTGGATAAAGACAAAGGATAAGAGACTTTTTTAGACAGAGTGCACAGATGGTTCTCTTCTCCACAGCTACAGCCAGGAACTCTTCTCCAAGCAGAACAAACCAACTTTGACTGAGCCGCAGCCTTGTTCCTTCTCAGATCCAACAATGGAAAAGACTCTAAAGTTACTCTTCAACCACCAAAGAAAGAAAATCAACAAAGTGTTTACGCACAAAGACGCAGGCCACAAGAAACCACATTTTCAGATATAACCCCAGACTGAAGGACTGGGTTGCACAGCAAAGATTTTTATACCTGCCTGACCACAAAACTAAGGTCCATGTCCCTTGAAAGCAAGATGGCCCTGACCTTTTCTTCAAGTACAGTAAGAAGTCTCTCAACACCAGATTTTATTGAAGATAGCGCTGCCTCTTTGACTGCAGAAGTAGTGAGTATAATTTATAGTCTCCAGAAATCACCAATTAGCCAAATGTTGAGGAAGGATGGTTAGGAATTGTATAAAGTTTTAGATATCTAAAAATAATTGTGTCATTATGGTCTCTTCCTTCCAAAGCATAGCAAACAGTCATGTGTGCATGTTGACAAGTCTGGTTAATTTCATTCTTTCCTGAATAAAATTTGGCCTTTGGTATCACCCACTCGTCTCTCTTTACATTCTGGTGGGTTCCAGTTCGGAAGTGTAGAACCATAGGTATTGAGATGCCTCAAAAACGCTCACTCAAACGGGTTCACTGGTCAGGCATAAACAGTGGCTCACTTTCTTTCTCTCTTGTGAAGTTGTCCCAGCGTGACACTTCCGCTATTTCCTCCACCTGCAGGAGAGAGACACATATTCTTGGGTGATAGCAGAGATCACCACATGTGGAGTAAAAGACCCACTACACAAGGTACAAATGGCTTTAATTGGAAAGAAGTGGAAAACTGAGAGCAACATTTTAAAGGGCTGCTTTACTTATTTGTAGCTAAGCAAAGAAAAAATACTAAAGGTGATTCTACTCACAGTCTGTGGCCCACAAACTTACAGCCTAGTGAGGAGTCAAACATTGTCTGAAACTCCAGACACATTTGCCTAGTCAAACTGGTCAAAAATAATTTTGACCTCCAATCTTTAATCATTATTTTGAGATATAAATTTCATCTAGCAGTCTGGGTGCCCAGGGGACTACCTATGGTTTTGTAGCCAGATTGAGATGGTTAGCAAAGCACTATGAGTTTGGTTCAGCTTTAGGGTGGACATTAAGAGATCATTTGCTGCATGAAATAAACAGCTTTATAATGCAGAGATTATTGGCTGAGACCAAAATCACTTTAGGAAAAGCTTTGGTGATGGCCCAGATGAATTAATGCATTGAGCACAGCATAAGTGAGTTAGTTATAATCATAGGATCCATGCAATGCAAAAGGAAAACATTCGGACACCGAATCTACACCAACTCTCAGGTTCTTTCCCCTACCCAATCCCCCTAACCCCACACATTTACCATGGCTAATCCATCTAACTTACACATCTATTGACACTAAGGGACAATTTGGTTGGTCAATCCACCAAACCTGCACATTTTTGGACTATGGGAAGAGACTGAAAAACTTGGAGGAAACCCATGCAGACAATCATCAAAGGGTGGAGTCAAACACAGGTCGCTGGCACTGCAAGGCAGTTTACTAACCTTTGTGTCACTGTCCCACTCACAAAGCATGCCTAATGAGATGAACTATTTCTGGCGGGAAGTCTGTGTTGCGAGCAACATGCTAAGTGAAAACACAACAGAACGCAAGAAGGGGAATACAGCAATGTGGATGGAAGCTTGTTTTCAATGTGCAGGAGAGCACTCCTAAGAAGTGTGCAGGTGCAGAAATGATATATATTACCAATGTCAAAGGAAGAGTCACTTACAAGCATGGTGCAGAATGAAGTAGTCAGGCCAGAATTTGCAAAATAATAAATAACAATGGTTAGTTTAACTCCATTAGAAAAGCAGGATGAGGAGCCTAATAAGGGGACCTGAATATACTTAAACCAGGTCCAACTAAATAAGGTAGCTTCTAGAAAGGTAGCTTTTCAAATGGAAGTCAACACAACAGCCATAGCATTAGTCATAGAGGAGCTGGGATACCTTCATAGAGACCTCCAGCCATTGAGATTGAGTAAGTCAGGGACCATGTTGACTACATGTACAGGAGAGACATTGAAGACTACAGAAACCAAACAGCACAAGTATCTATTCTAATAATGGGGCGACATGTTGGTACAGTGGTTAGCATTGCTGCCTCACAGCTCTAAGAGAAGGGTTTGATTCCTGGCTTGGGTCACTAACTATGTGGAGTTTGCACACTCTCCCTGTGTCTTCATGGGCTTCCTCCCACGGTCCAAAGATGTGCAGGATAGGTTGATTGGCCATGCTAAATTGCCCCTTAGTCTCCTAGAATGTGTAGGTTGGAGAGATTAGTGAGGTAAATGTATAGAGTTGTGGGAATGGGGCCTAGGGTGGGATTATTTTTTGTTTTTTTTTTTCTCTCCTGCAAATTAAAGTAACAGTGATGGCAGTGCAGGTAGTACATTGCACCTCCTGCGGTATGTATGAGGTGAGGGACACCAGTAGTGTTCCTGCTGATTATACCTGCAGGAAGTGTGCACATTTGCAGCTCCTTGAGGATCGTGTTAAGGAGCTGGAGCTGGAATTAGAGGAGCTCAGGGTAATTCGAGAGGTTGAGGAGGATATAGGCAGGAGTAACAAAGAGATTGTAACTCCTATAAGTGATAATTGGGTAACTATTAGGAGGAGGGGTAAGAAGCAATCGGGGAGACAATCCCCTGGGGCTGTTCCCCTCCAAAATAAATTTTCTGTCTTGGAGGCTACAGTTGAGGAAGAATCAACTGGAGCTGACCAAAGGGAGCAGGTCTCTGGGGGTGAGCCTGCTGAGAATGCTCAGGTGGGTGGGGGGAATAAGAGATTAGGCCTAGTTATAGGAGACTCCATAGTTAGAGGGACAGATAGGAGGGTAAATAGTAATAAACAGGACTCAGGGCTGGTGTGTTGCCTCCCAGGGGCTGGGGTCCAGGATGTTGCAGATCGGGTTTTTAGGATTCTTAAGGGTGAGGGGAGTCAGCCCCAAGTCATTGTTCATGTGGGGACACATGATGTAGGTAGGACAAGGGAAGGGGATATTAAACAGAAATTTATGGAGTTAGGGTGGAAGCTTAGGTCCATAACAGGCAGAGTGGTTATCTCTGGACTCTTGCCTGTGCCAAGAGATAGTTTAGAGATGAACAGAGAAAGGGATAGTTTGAACTCATGGCTGCGTGGATGGTGCAGGAGGGAGGGGTTCAGGTTCCTTAACAATTGGGACTCATTCTGGGATAGGTGGGACCTCTTCAAGAGAGATGGTCTACACCTGAACCAGAGGGGGACTAATATCTTGGGGGGAAAATTTGCTAAGGCTATGATGGGGGCTTTAAACTGATTCGGGGGGGGGGTGGGATCCTAAGTAGTTGGGGTGCCGAGAGGGATGAGAGTAAGGGGGTTATAGAGGAGAGTTGTAAAACACAGCGGCGTACGGGTGGGGTGGGGCATGGTTTGAGATGCGTATACTTTAATGCAAGGAGTATTCGCAATAAGGGGGAGGAACTTGCAGCTTGGACCAGTACCTGGAACTTCGATGTTGTGGCCATTTCAGAGACTTGGGTAGAGCAGGGACAGGAATGGATGTTGCAGGTTCCGGGGTACAAATGCTTTAGTCGGAGTAGAGAAGGGGGTAGAAGGGGGGGAGGAGTGGCGTTACTGGTCAAAGACTGTATCACGGTGATCGAAAAGAAGTTTGATGAGGACTTGTCTGTTGAGGTAGTATGGGCTGAGATTAGAAACAGGAGAGGAGAGGTCACCCTGTTGGGAGTCTTTTACAGACCTCCTAATAGTTCTAGAGAGGTTGAGGAAAGGATTGCGAAGTCAATTCTGATTAGGAGTGAAAGTAGTAGGGTAATTGTGATGGGGGACTTTAACTTTGCTAATATTGATTGGAATAGCTATAGCTCTAGCTCGTTAGAGGGGTCAGTTTTCGTACAGAGTGTGCAGGAAGGTTTTTTGACTCAGTATGTAGATAGGCCAACTAGAGGTGAGGCTACATTGGATTTGGTGCTGGGCAATGAGCCAGACCAGGTGTTAGGCTTGGAAGTTAGTGAACATTTTGGTGATAGTGACCACAATTCGGTTACGTTCACCTTAGTGATGGACAGGGATAGGCATGAAGCTGGGGGCTGTAGTTATAGCTGGGGGAAGGGTAATTATGAGGCCATCAGGAGAGAATTAGGGTGCATAGATTGGACTAGGGAACTACAGGGACTGGGAACATCTGGAATGTGGTGCTTATTCAAGGAGCAGCTGCTGAGAGTCCTTGATAAGTATGTCCCTGTCAGGCAGGGAGGAAATGGACGAGTAAGAGAGCCTTGGTGTACGAAAAGAGTTGATTTGCTGGTTAAGAAGAAAAAGGAGGCTTATGTCAGGATGAGGCTTGAAGGCTCAGGTAGTGCAATGGATAGCTATAGATTAGCCAGGAAGGAGGTAAAAAGTGAATTGAGGAGAGCTAAGAGGGGACACGAGAAGATGTTGGCTGATAGGATTAAGGAGAATCCTAAAGCTTTCTTTCGATATGTTAAGAATAGAAGATTGGTTAGGGCAAGATTAGGGCCAGTCATAGACAGCAGTGGGAAGTTGTGCGTGGAGCCTGAAGAGATTGGTGAGGCACTGAATAAATATTTCTCTTCGGTATTCACGCAGAGTGCTGGAAATGTAGCTATGGAGAACACTGAGGTACAGGGTTGCAAATTGGGAAGTATTGTAGTAGATAGGGAGGATGTGTTAGAAATTCTCGAGGGTTTGAAGTTGGATAAGTCCCCTGGGCCGGACGGGATTTACCCTAGGATTCTCTGGGAGGCAAGAGAGGAGATTGCAGAGCCTCTGGCTCTGATCTTCAGGTCCTCGTTGGTTACGGGTGTGGTTCCGGAGGACTGGAGGATAGCGAATGTGGTCCCATTGTTTAAGAAGGGGAAGAGAGACCTTCCAGGGAATTATAGGCCAGTGAGTCTTACTTCTGTTGTGGGCAAGGTATTGGAGAGAATTATTAGGGATAGGATTTATAGTTATTTAGAGAGAAATGAATTGATTGGGGATAGTCAGCATGGTTTCGTGAAGGGTAGGTCATGCCTTACTACCTCATTGAGTTTTTTGAGAAAGTGACCAGAGAGGTGGATGGGGGTAAGGCGGTTGATGTAGTATATATGGACTTTAGTAAGGCTTTTGATAAGGTGGCCCATGGAAGACTTCTACAGAAAATGCAGATGTGTGGAATAGAGGGTGATTTAGCTAATTGGATTAGAAATTGGCTGGCAGATAGAAGACAGAGGGTGGTGGTTGATGGGAGATATTCATCGTGGAGTTCGGTGACAAGTGGTGTGCCTCAGGGGTCTGTTTTGGGGCCCCTGCTGTTTGTAATTTTTATAAATGATCTGGATGAGGGTATTGAGGGATGGATCAGTAAATTTGCAGATGATACTAAAGTTGGTGGTGTGGTAGATAGTGAAGAGGGGTGTTTTAGTTTACAGAGTGACTTGGACAAGTTGCAGAGCTGGGCCGAGAGGTGGCAAATGGAGTTTAATGTGGAAAAGTGTGAGTAATGCACTTTGGCAGGAACAATAAATGTGTAGAGTATAGGGCTAATGGTAGGGCTCTTAATAGTGTTGAGGAACAGAAGGATCTTGGTGTATGTGTCAATAGATCCCTGAAAGTAGGCAGTCAAGTGGATAAAGTTGTTAAGAAGGCTTATGGAGTCTTAGCTTTTATTGGTAGGGGGATTGAATTTAGGAGCCGCAGCATCATGTTGCAGCTGTACAAAACTCTAGTGCGGCCGCACTTGGAGTATTGTGTGCAGTTCTGGTCGCCACATTATAAGAAAGATGTGGAGGCATTGGAGAGGGTACAGAGGAGGTTTACCAGGATGTTGCCTGGTATGGAGGGCAGGTCCTATGAAGAGAGGTTGAAGGATTTGAGGTTGTTTTCGTTAGAAAGGAGGCGGCTAAGAGGGGATCTTATTGAAGCATATAAGATGATTAGAGGTTTAGATAGGGTGGACAGTGATAGCCTTTTTCCTAGGATGGAGAAGCTAGCACGAGGGGACACAGCTTTAAATTAAGGGGTATGAGTTATAGGACGGATATCAGAGGTAGGTTCTTTACTCAAAGAGTGATTAGGGAGTGGAATGCCCTGCCTGCAGCTGTTGTAGATGCGCCAAGTTTGGTGGCGTTTAAGAGGTTAGTTGATAAGTATATGGATGAGAAGGGAATGGTTTAGTTAGGAGGGGCATTGCTTTTTATTTTGGTCGGCACAACATCGAAGGCCGAAGGGCCTGTTCTGTGCTGTATTGTTCTATGTTCTATGTTCTATTGTCTGTGCAGACTTGATGGGCCAAATGGCCTCCTTCTGTACTGAAGGGTTTATATGATTCTATACTTGAAGGTCACAGATCTTGCCTAATAAGTTGAGATTGGTCAAAGCAAATAACATTAAGTTGGTTGGAAATATTAAACCTACTTAATAATAAAGAGGCTTTCAGGAGTTAGTGTGTAAATACACCAATGTTTTCCATAAAGAAAAGGGATGAATCAAAGAGGCTAAAGCCAAGATTTATTTGAATCCTGATGTGATGCAACATTTTTTGGGCCTATCAGTGCCTTATGCATTTCCTCATAAGGTGAAGTAGAACTTGAAGGACTGGCAATTTTACCTATTATAAAACCTGTACAGTTCTCTGAATAGGTTGCACCCATAGTCTGTATTCTCAAACTGGATTATACTGTCAGAATCTGTGGGGATTATGAACTAACTGTATATCAAGGAACTTAGATAGATAGCTACCCTATTCTGAGAATTAAGGACCTCAGCACTGAATTAGCAGGGGGCCTAAAGTACACCAAGTTATAGAACATAGAACATAGAACAATACAGCACAGAACAGGCCCTTCGGCCTTCGATGTTGTGCCGACCAAAATAAAAAGCAATGCCCCTCCTAACTAAACCATTCCCTTCTCATCCATATACTTATCAACTAACCTCTTAAACGCCACCAAACTTGGCGCATCTACAACAGCTGCAGGCAGGGCATTCCACTCCCTAATCACTCTTTGAGTAAAGAACCTACCTCTGATATCCGTCCTATAACTCATACCCCTTAATTTAAAGTTGTGTCCCCTCGTGCTAGCTTTCTCCATCCTAGGAAAAAGGCTATCACTGTCCACCCTATCCAAACCTCTAATTATCTTATATGTTTCAATAAGATCCCCCCTTAGCCGCCTCCTTTCTAACGAAAACAACCTCAAATCCTTCAACCTCTCTTCATAGGACCTGCCCTCCATACCAGGCAACATCCTAGTAAACCTCCTCTGTACCCTCTCCAATGCCTCCACATTGGGAAGTTAGTTCCCAATCACATTTATCAGCAGCTAGAGTTGAATGAAGATTTCAAGAGTTAGTTACTATAAACACACACAAGGGGCTATACCAGTGTACATGTGCACCTTTTTGAAGTCTCATCAACCTGTGCCAATTTTCAGGGTACAATGGAAAATTTATTACAGGACATTCCATATATTGGGTTTGTGTCTAGATGCCATCCTAATTGCAGGTGCCTCACCTGAGGAACACAAGTTAAACTCAGAGGAAGTTTTGGGGAGATTTAAGTAAGTGAACGTCTGCTTGAAACAACAGGAATGCACTTTCTAGTCGGATGGAATTACATGCTTGAGGGTAACTGCTGAAGATTAAAGTTCTTTGGAGGATAAAGTTAAAGTCATTAATGAAGTGCCTCAGCTTAAAAACATATAAGAAGTTAAAATTATTCCTAGGAATGGTGAATTATTACAGCGTGTTCTTACAAAATGTGCCTACAGTCTTAGCCTCACTTCACCAGCTTTTAAAGAAACATCAGCATTAGAAATGGGAAGAAGCATGAACAGAAACATTTATCAAAGTAAAGCTTTGAACCAACCAAACTTGTGATGCATCACCATATGGAGTGGAAGCAATTTTGTCTTACAGGGTGTCTATTGAGTAGAAAGGCCAATTGCATTTATGTCAATAACATTATCAGGCGCAGAGAAAAAGTATTCTCAGATTGATAAAAAAATTTTGGTAGAAGTTTATGCGAAAACGTTTCATCAATATACATATGGAAGACATTTCACCATAGCATCAGATAATTGGGAATTCTCTGAAAATGGGATTAAATCGGTAACTTTGAGTGGCTCCTCCAGGGTTAACAGGGTTATTCTGAAGATATTAGCAGAATTAAAATCTCTTTTAATTTCTAAGTAACTATTTTAAATTAGCACACCCATTCCCCAAGGAACATACACCTCCTCCCACCACCCGCCCAACATCAATGTAGCACTCTCCCAGGATATTCCTCAACCTCAGAACCTCCATGAGATTCCTGCCCACCCTCAACCTATGGGCTGGACTCTGATTTCCCCCCTCCCCCATTCTCTGCTGGTTGAACCACTCTTGACTCAAAGCTGCCTCCCCACCACTAACTTAACCTGACATATCCCAACTCGGCAAGACTCATACTCCTGCCCGACTGGCTGGACCAAGCTGATCTGTATCAATCTGGATAGTTCACATGTCTAAAATGATGCATTTCAGTATTTTTCAGAAGATTGACAATTTTCTCCAGAATCTTATTTGAGCCTTATTTGAGTGATGGTTTAGAGTCATTAGTATACCTTGAGGAGACTTGAATCTGGTTTCCATTGGTGAGAGGTTTTGCTAAATTCTTTCATGTGTTTAAATGCAGGAAATCATTGGAAAAGGCTCAAAACTCTCAATCCCTGTCTTTTATATGAGGCAATAGTAGTGACATTGGATATAATGCATGGTAAAAAGAAAAACCATAACTACCTCCTTAATGGGAATTAAAAGTCTGGAAAAAAAAAGGTTTTAATCTATGTTCCTACTTCCCACCCATGGCTTGTTTAATCCTATGAGAGGTCTGACAACACCAATTTTAAATCCAACCGATTTATTTCATAGTAGACTTGCTAGCTTTTGGCCTTTGTAGCATTCGTCAGGCAAATGAGGTGTTCTGGTCGCAGAAGGCCGAAAGCTAGCAAGTTTACCATCAAATAAATTGGTTGGATTTAAAATTGATATTGCCAGACCGCTTACTGAGTTTACCCCAGTCCAACACCAGCATCTCTGCATCATTCTTTAACCCTAAGCAATGCAAAGCTTGTGTGGGTAGTAGTGACTTTGGGCAATCAAGTAAAATGATTAATATTGGATCCATTGTGAGATATTTCTTCCCTGTTTTATTTTCCTCTGATATCAGTCAGGTTACTGATCCAATATTATTTATTCAACACCATCAGCCAAAATCCAAATTAAGTTTCGATGGAAGCAAAAGAATGGTCTTAATTCCTTCACCAGCAATTCTCAGATTGACATTCCTTCAACATTATTGTGAGTTTGTTGGAGATCAGACTATTCGTATTTCTCTTCCTTGTAAATATTTTTACTTTCCACTATCCTGCCCAAACATGTAACATTTCTAATAACTTTCAGATTGATGCAATGGCGACATGAACAATTTATTACAGATTTTCACTGAAGGTCAGAAATAGATGCACAGAGTGTTATCTAATCTTCAAATGAAATATTGTTCTTGATTCACTATGTCACACAGTTAAAATGTCACACAGTTAAAAGCAAATTATGGCAGATACTGGAATCTGAAGCAACAACAGAAAGTGCTGGAAAATCTCAGCAGGTCTAACAGCATCTTTGGAGAGAGAACAAAGTTAACGTTTCAAGTCCACATGGCTCTTTGTCAGAGTTAGAAATTGTCTTTTTGCGTCAGAAATTGTCATAGTTGTCTTTCATGAATCTTGTTGTGGTACGAAGCCCATAGAAGAACTTGAATATTATTTCTGGGTGAAAATAGAACCTTACAATTACTGATGTAGTCTTCTGAATCTTAATGGGAGATCACATTTGCTTGCTTTCGTGTTAAAGCTTTCATGGGATTGCAGCTAATGATGCCTCTCTCATTCACAATTGCAATTTCATTGATCAAGTGCACTGTGATGCGGCTTCCCTGACGTGGAATCATCTTGTAGAGATGCTGGCATTGGACTGGGATAAACACAATGAGAAGCCCCACAACACCAGGTTAAAGTCCAACAGGTTTATTTGGTAGCTAAAGCCACTACCAAATAAACCTGTTGGACTTTAACCTGATGTTGTGAGACTTCTTACTGTGGAATTATCTGCCATGCACTTGAAACAGTTCAACAGAAAGATACGGCATATGTATTGAAATATAATAAATTCCAATAACTTGTCAGAAGCTGCGCTTCCTTTGTGGTTTTTCAATAAAAATTACAGGGTGTATCTTTGTTCTAATTTTCCCCTTGTACTATAAATAATTTGCTTTTTCAGGTTTTTCAAGATTCTATGATGAAGCACATGTGTATTTTCTGGAAAATGCAAAATCTCAAAAGGGAATAGAAATCTTAAATTATAATCTATAGACCTTTGTAAACAATATTCTTACAATGCATTGGTAACATTAAAAACAATTAAATATTAATGAATTCAAATCAGCTGCATCACAAGCTAATTCCTATCCTTTTTATCTCTTTGACTTCACTTACATTTGCACTTAACAAAATACTTCACAGAGCAAAACGGAGTTGTTTACTTCCATCAGATAAGAGGGGCTTGATTTTCTAAAAAATTCCTTTGTGGATCTGAAACACACTAACATGAACCTGAGGGATACCAATATCCGGGGGGGGGGGGGAAGTGGTATTTGCTCATGCTTTTCGGGACAGTTTAAACTAATGCAGCAGGTGGTTGGGAACCTGAATTGTAGCTCCAATGTACAGGAGGTTGAAACTGGTGAAGCCATGAATAAGGTTTCAAGGTCACCATACTGAGATGCAGGCTGTTAGACTAGATAGGATTGAAGTTCATAAGGAGGAGGTGTTAGCAATTCTAGAAAGTATGATAAAAGATAAGTCCCCTGGGCTGGATGGGATTTATCCTAGGATTCTATCCTAGGGAGGAGATTGCAGAGCCTTTAGCTTTGATCTTTGGGTTGTCATTCTCTACAGGAATAGTGCCAGAAGACTGAAGGATAGCAAATATTGTCCCCTTGTTCAAAAAGGGGAGCAGAGACAACCTGGTAGTTATGGACCAGTGAGCCTTACTTCTGTTGCGGGCAAAGTTTTGGAAAGGATTATAAGAGATAGGATTTATAATCCTCTAGAAAGGAACAATTTGATTAGAGATTGTCAGCAATTCTTTGTGAAGGATAGGTCATGCCTCACAAAGCTTATTGAATTCTTTGAGAAGGTGAACGCAGAGGTGGATGAGGATGAAGCAGTCGATGTGGTGTACATGGATTTCAGTAAAGTGTTTGATAAGGTTCCTCATGGTAAACTATTGCAGAAGATACGGAGGCATGGGATTGAGGATGATTTAGTGGTTTGGATATTGGCTAGCTGTGAAAAGACAGAGGGTGGTTGTTGATGGGAAATGTTCATCCTGGAGTTCAGGTACTAATAGTGTATCACAAGGATCTGTTTTGGGGCCACTGCTGTTTGTCATTTTTATAAATGATCTGGATGAAGATGTCGAAGGATGAGTTAGTAAATTTGCAGATGGCACTAAAGTCAGTGGAGTTGTGGACAGTGCAGAAGGATGTTGTAGGTTACAGAGGGACATAGATGAGCTGCAGAGCTGGGTTGAGAGATGGTAAATGGAGTTTAATGTTTAGAAAAGTGTGAAGTGATTCACTTTGAAAGGAGGAACAGTAGTACAGAGTATTGGGCTAATGGTACATAACTTGGTAGTGTAGTTGAGCAGAGATATCTTGGTGTCCATGTGCATAGATCCCTGAAATTTGGCATCCAGGTTGATGAGTTGTCAAGAAAGCATACGGGGTATTAGCCTTTATTGTTAGGATTGAATTTTGGAGCCTTGAGGCCATGTTTCAACTGTACAAAACTCTGGTGTGGCCGCACTTGGAGTATTGCATACAGTTCTGGTCGCCTTATAGGAAGGATATGGAAGCATTGGAAAGCGTGCAGAGAAGATTTACCCAGGATTTTGCCTAGTATGGTGGGAAGGTCCTATGAGGAAAGGCTGAGGGGATTTGAGGCTGTTTTCATTAGAGAGAAGAAGCTTAAGAGGTGAATTAGTAGAGGCATATAAGATGATCGGAGGATTAGATAAGGTAAACAGTGTGAACCTTTTTCCTCAAATGGAAATGGTTAGCACAAGGGGACATAGCTTTAAATTGAGGGGTGATAGACATAGGATAGATGTCAGAGGTACATTCTTTACTCAGAGAGTATTAAGGGTGATGAATGTCCTGCCTGCAACAGTAGTGGATTCGCCAACATTAAGCACGTTTAAATGGTCATTGGATAAACATATGGATGATATTGGAATAGGGTAGGTTAGATGAGCTTTAGATTGGTTTCACAAGTCGGTGCAACATCGAGGCCAAAGGGCCTGTACTGTGTTGTAATGTTCTATGTTCTAATATTTCTACCAATTTATTCTGCCCCATTGCTTGTGCCAGAGCTCCAGATAACTTGCCATTTGTGGATAGAACAGCTCAGTAAATGCTGATATTTATGGCAGACTAATACCTCATTCCCTTGAGCTTCTCTGCTTGGGTTTGCCAAAGAGGAAGGAGGCAACGCTACCAACCCAATGAGTGATATCAACATCATAATGTTCAACACGAGATCTTTACTCAGGTGGCAGTAACTGTCTATAATCTTAAATGGTATCAGAGCTACCTACTGGATTGAAGTTGTGGATCTGTCTTTTAATTTATTTTGCTGTAGGCAGAAATGGTGCACAAAGATTACAAGATCCTAGACTTTCACAGAGTACATCGGAAATATCTATGAGGAGAAAATCATATAGAACTCATGGAGCCAGTATTCAGGAATGGCAAGAGCTTTGGACAAAGGGCAAGAATTGGGGCCAAAGAACAGAAGGATTGTTGATGAATTAGGTATGTTTGGCTTACTCACTTGGCTTGACTGCATGTTTGCTGCTATATTTTCACAAATATATAACCAGCAAATCCTCTTTAATGAAATAGAATAGAGACAAGATAGAGTATTGCTTTCCATAGTAGAAAATGTTTGTTTGTGCAATGTGAATGGAAGCCATATTGACATTCAATGACAACTCTCTCATTCCAAAACTATGGACCAGGTTAAGAAAAAAAAATAAATGACTTGAATGGAGCAGACTAGTTAATAGATTAGTCATTAACACATTTATCTTTATACTCTAAAAGCTACAGCCGTACAGCAAATCCTTTATGATACAAAGAACAAAAAACAAAGAACAAAACAGCACAGGAAATAGGCCCTTTGGCCCAACAAGCCCGTGCCGCCACCCTGATGTTCCCACCTCTACCCGTGATCCCTGTCCATGTTTATAGATCAATGGATTGAGAACCAAATTTGAGACAATTTAGGGAGAATTTGTTTTGCCAATTAGCCTAAGAGCACATCTTTGGGATGTGGGAGGAAACCGGAGCGCCCGGAGAAAACCCACGCAAACACAGGGAGAATGCGCAAACTCCCACAGACACAGGCCCAAATCCATGTATCTGCACAGCATAGTGATAGTCCCTGAGCTGTCATGTTGCCCATCAAATGGTCCAGGTCGAACGTACACTAACGATGTGAAGCACTAGGATACTCTTGAAAAAAATCCAAGAGCAGTCCTCTCACGACCCATCGCGTGTATGCCCCTCATTAGACAACAAGGTGGACCAAAGCACCTGTAGGATGATGTAATATTATTAAGGTGATATTAAGTTTGGGTCTCTCAGTATGACTACTTACCATCTCTAAAGACAAATACTTATGTATGCAAAACTAAAACCTTTTTCCCTATTTTAACAGGGTGATATCACCACATCTCTTGCTTCACATCTCCATTCCATTTAGTATTCTTCCCTCAATTCTTACTATTTAATCAATTACATTGCATGAGAAAATTACACAAAACCTGCAAGATGTAAATCATGACAGTAGGCATCTTCAACAAAAGTTACTTCATAGCCAATGAAGTGAAGGTTATGGAGTTCATTGGTCAGGTACTGTGTTCTTGGAATGGGAGACAGCAATGTCAAGGAGATACTACTAATGTCATGTTAGTAGTTGAACATGTACTAACATTCCTGCAGAACTACACAGATGCAGCCTTCCATCCCTTTTCCTGCTCCCTTAATCCTAAATGATTGATGAAATACATCCTTGGTTTGTACTTTTCTATCCTATAAACCCACCAAATGAATGGGCAACATAAAAGGAGGTACAAAAGCTTTAGAGCCTTACTTTCTTTGTTAATTATGACCATGATGATGTTCAGGCTTCACAGGAGCCTCCTGAGAATGAAGCTGTCTATGTTTCTCTGCCTCAACAACCTCAATATCCTTTTTTAAATCATAGCACAGAGATTTTCATGGTGTGGTGCAGTGGCACAGTTGTTAGCATTGCTGCCTCAGAGTACCAGGGATCTGAGTTCAGTTCCCTTCTTGGGTTGCTATCTATGTGGAGTTTGCACATTCTTCCTGGGTTTCCTCCCACAATACAAAGTTGTTCTGGTGAAGTGCATTGGCCATGCTAAATTCTCCCTCAATCTACCCAAACAGGCACCAAAGTGTGGTGACAAGGGGATTTTCACAATAACTTCATTGCAGTGTTAATGTAAACCCATCGTAACATTAATAAATAAACAAATAAACTTGATATTAAATTTACTTTCTCATGCCCACCCAGCTGTGCTAGTACTTCTAATAGGCAATTAGATAGTGTTAGTGATTATGTGGAACTGACAGGATACAGATGAGCATGTACCACCCTCTCAGCAGAAACTCGCCATAAATATTTTAGTTGCATCAGTTCAGTGTGAGAACTAATTATAATATTATGTCTGTGTAGAGTTTACATGTTTATCCTGTGTCTGCATGGATTTTCTTCGGGTGCTCTGGTTTCCTCCCACATTCCAAAGATGTGTGGGTTAGGTTGATTGGCCATGCTAAATTGCCCGTAGTTTCGGGGGGATTAGCAGAGTAAATATGTGAGGTTACAGGGATAGAGTGGAATTATTGTCAATGCAGTTCCGATGGGCAAAGTGGCCTCCTTCTGGACTGTAGGGATTCTGAGATTCTTTGATCCTATTCTCAATTCTACATGAAATGTTGTCATTTGGTTTCTGGGAGACAATGGGGAGAGAAAATCCACCAAGGCAATAAGTACATTTGACATGTCTGTATTAATGTGTGTGTTTTTGTTATAGTTGTGTCTGTATGTGAATGGTGCACACTTGTTAGTTTGTGTAAGTATTGTGACTGGGAAGTGGGATGATGTGAGTGTAAAAGACGATGATGATTTTAGAACATAGAACATAGAATAATACAGCACAGAACAGGCCCTTCGGCCTTCGATGTTGTGCCGACCAAAATAAAAAGCAATGCCCCTCCTAACTAAACCATTCCCTTCTCTTCCATATACTTATCAACTAACCTCTTAAACGCCACCAAACTTGGCGCATCTACAACAGCTGCAGGCAGGGCATTCCACTCCCTAATCACTCTTTGAGTAAAGAACCTACCTCTGATATCCGTCCTATAACTCATACCCCTTAATTTAAAGCTGTGTCCCCTCGTGCTAGCCTTCTCCATCCTAGGAAAAAGGCTATCACTGTCCACCCTATCTAAACCTCTAATCATCTTATATGCTTCAATAAGATCCCCTCTTAGCCGCCTCCTTTCTAACGAAAACAACCTCAAATCCTTCAACCTCTCTTCATAGGACCTGCCCTCCATACCAGGCAACATCCTGGTAAACCTCCTCTGTACCCTCTCCAATGCCTCCACATCTTTCTTATAATGTGGGGACCAGAACTGCACACAATACTCCAAGTGCGGCCGCACTAGAGTTTTGTACAGTTGCAACATGATGCTGCGGCTCCTAAATTCAATCCCCCTACCAATAAAAGCTAAGACTCCATATGCCTTCTTAACAACTTTATCCACTTGACTGCCTACTTTCAGGGATCTATTGACACATACACCAAGATCCTTCTGTTCCTCAACACTATTAAGAGCCCTACCATTAGCCCTATACTCTACACATTTATTGTTCCTGCCAAAGTGCATTACCTCACACTTTTCCACATTAAACTCCATTTGCCACCTCTCGGCCCAGCTCTGCAACTTGTCCAAGTCACTCTGTAAACTAAAACACCCCTCTTCACTATCTACCACACCACCAACTTTAGTATCATCTGCAAATTTACTGATCCATCCCTCAATACCCTCATCCAGATCATTTATAAAAATCACAAACAGCAGGGGCCCCAAAACAGACCCCTGAGGCACACCACTCGTCACCGAAATGCTTCCCAGTCTATTTTCAAATTTCATCTTACAGAATTGAATCCATTATAACCTTTTAGCTAAAACAGGATATTGAAAACTAATTTGTTGCCATGCTGATCACTTGCTACTTACACTGCCTATTCCTCAGGTTCTACTGCCAATGTATTATGAACCATGCAGTTTCCCTTACATTCAAGGTACACCCTGAGTGCATGAAATTAAATCAACTAAACTTAATCCTTACAGGGTTACCTTATATATCAAAAATATAACATTTTCTTTGATTCTGATTCATATGGGGTGATGTTCAGACAGAACAAGATCACAAAACACTTCTGATCACAATT
The DNA here is from genome assembly GCA_024679065.1 of Sphyrna mokarran. Taxonomy (NCBI): domain Eukaryota; kingdom Metazoa; phylum Chordata; class Chondrichthyes; order Carcharhiniformes; family Carcharhinidae; genus Sphyrna; species Sphyrna mokarran. Next base: position 63,282,890 of record JAGIQG010000011.1, on the reverse strand, counting down.
ATATTCAATTTTCAGGAGTTGATGAATCAGACTTTCACCTGGTTTAAACTTTCAAACTTTTTCACTCATATTAGCAAAATGGAGTTCTTACTCCCAGTTGTGTGACTGGGTATAAAGGTTTTATTGAATTATGAATAAGTGATACTTGTGTTCTGTTTCAGAAAAGAATGTGTCTGTTCAGCATGGCAGAAATAAATTAAGTATACACTAGGATGCAAATTGCTTTGACGTTGTTAGACATTAAAAGTTGAATAATAAAAGAATAAGTGACAGTGAATTAAATTGTTGCTTTGAGACACGGGCCTAGAAATTGACAAACTCCCTGTGTAGGAAATCTATATTACAGCATTCAAAATTATTTCTTTCTCACAAAATAAGTTTTACAGTGAAAAGTGATTTGATGCAACACTCTACGAGTGTTGCATCAAACTTTTTGTTTGCAACACTCTTTTTGTTGTGTTAATTAAGAATTGACATGCTATGTCAGAGCTATACAGACTGGGTGATGATGCAGCAGTGTACATATCAGGAAACTATATTTGATCTTTTTTTGCCTGTAACAAGAGTAGGTTTGAGTGATCTAATAAAATGGCACCAAAAATCAAGCTATTACAGAGAAGAATCACATTTTGGCTGATTGGCTCACTGTTCCAAAGTAATAGGCCAGATTTGTCCCAGCACTCATTCAACTGAGATATAAAATTGTTCTGCATTGCTGTATCTCAACTTTGTGCAGCCTCTTTAGTGGCACACAATAATCGCCAGGGCTCAAGTGAAATTGAATTCAACAGGTCTAAAACAGAATCTGATTTTTATGTTTAAAAATCTAACACGGTTCATCTTAGGAAAAATACTGCAGATGCTGAAATCTGAAGTAAGAACAGTAAATACTCAACAGGAAAATCTCAGCAGATCTGACTTCATCCGTGGAGAGAAAATAGAGCCAATGTTTCTAGTCAAGATGCTGTTATCATTCAGATGTTTTATGAAGTCCATCTGAAGCAAAAGATACTGCATGATCTGCAATCTCTCAACCATGAGTTTTTGTGAGTGGGCTACATTCTCAAAGGCTGCAGCCATAGTTTGGTGTGTCTCTGCATTGTCCCACTGGGTTTCCTACAAGCTTTGGAGCCACTCTGCCATAGGCTGCAGAATCTTGATAAGCCTGTTGAGGCGCTCAGTTGTGGCTTGCTATCGCTCGGCCATCACTTGGATCCTGCCACTCATGATAAGAATCTCTTGCCCCAGGCTTTCCGTTACAGATTCAACCCTTGCAATGCTGTCTGGGAACCATGCAAGACAGGCAATAGCTGCTCTGTCTGAAAGCTTTCGGACTCTTCCAGCAGCTGAAAGAGAAGTGATCGAGGCCCATGTGTCAGAGTCCTCGCACACTCCCCCCTCCACCCAATTTGCATATACAATGTACAGATGTATCATGTTCACTAGAGAGTGACCCAAATGTCTCTCCACTAATCGCACCCACTGATATGAGAGTCTTGGGGATGGTGAGTTACGAGGTGGATGCTGATTCAAAACTGATGCCACCCTCGGAGGTCCCTTCATCCACGTCCTCCAAGGAGTCTTCCGAGCTGTCAGAGGCAGAATGTGTGGGAGCAGCCATGAGGACCTTGATTCCAGATGGCCCGCGCGCGGTCGGAGTCCCTTCCAGCAACACAGGACTCATGATTAAGTCGTAGCGTTTATAGCATGGAAACAAGCTCTTTGGCCCAATTTTCCATGCCACTTTTTTTTTAACCCCTAAGCTAATCACAATTGACCGCATTTGACCCATTTCTTCTCTATCCATCTTACCCATTTAACTGTCTAAATGCTTTTCAAAAAACAAAATTGTACCCACCTCTTCTATTATCTCGGGCAGTTTGTTGCAAATACTCATCATCCTCAGTGTGAAAAAGTACTCCTCTGGGCCCTTTTGTATTTCTCTCCTCTCACCTTAAACCTATGTCCTCTAGTTCTAGACTCCCTTATCTTTGGGAAAAAAATATTGACTGTCTAGCTGATCTGTGCCTCTCATTATTTTATAAACCTCTATAAGATCACCCTCAGCATTCTATCCTCCCAAGAAAAAAGTCCCAGTCAATCCAGCCTCTCCCTTTAACTCAAACCAACAAGTCCCAGTAGCATCCTAGTAAATCTTTTCTACACTCTTCCTAGTTTAATAATATCCTTTCTATAAGAGGGTGACCAGAACTGTGCATGTTATTCCGAGTGTGGCCTTACCAATGTCTTGCACAACTTCAACAAGACATCCCAACTCCTATATTCAATGTTATGATAGATGAAAGGTGTTGAACATTTTCTTCACCACTCCGTCCACCTGTGACTCCACTCTCAAGGAGTTATGAATTTGTACTCTTAGATCATTTTGTTCAAAAACTCTCCCCAACGCTCTACCGTTAACTAAGTAAATCCTGTCCTGGTTCAATCTACTAAAATACATCACCTCGCATTTGTCTAAATTAAAGTCCATCTGCCATTCGTCAGCCCACTGGCCCAATTGATCAAGATCCCATAGCAATCGGAGATAACTTTCTTCACTGTCCATCTGCAAACTTACTCACCATATTCTCATCCAAATCATTAATATAAATGACAAATAACAATGGACTCAGCACTGATCCCTGAGGCACATTGAGGCCTCCAGTTTGAAAAACAACCCTCTGCAATACTCCTCTGGCTTCTGTCAAGAAGCCAATTTTGTATCCATTTATATATCTCACCGTGGATTCTGCGAGATTTAATTTCATGCAACAACCTACTATGTGGTACCTTGTCAAAGGCCTTGTTAAAGTCCATGTTGACAACATCAACTGCACTGCCATCATCAACCTTCTTGGTTACTCCTTCAAAAAACTCAATCAAATTTGCAGCACATGACTTTCTACTTGTAAAGCCATGCTGACTGTCCCTAATCAGTTCTTGCATCTCTAAATGCCTGTAATCATGTTTCTCAAAATATCTTCAAACAACTTATCCATCACAGATGTGAGGCTCATTAGCCAGTGCAAGGGAGGGAGAGGAATCTGGGCTGCTTGTAACTTACTTGAGATTTCTCCAGCAAGTGGAGGATTGGCAAGTACTCACTTCTATGCTCCAAGCTAACTATGCTGTCATTTATGGTCCACATGCCCTCCTCTCCCATAAGCTCCAGGTCCATATGCCCGCTCCTCTGCTACCAATGTGTTGCATGTACAATTAGAATGAATATATAAAACAGAAACTCCAAACAGAAACTTGTTTAAAACATGTTGTCCGCAAGATCATTTATAAATTTGTCACATGTCTCTTCTCATTTTCATTTGGAAGTGAAGACTTCACATTTTAAGAATTTTTTTGTTAGTAGAAATTTATGTTTCCATTTTGGAATTTAAAACTCTTGATAAATTGCCTTTCAACAACAATAACTTACACTTATGTGGCATATTTAATGGAGTAAAACATTTCAAGGTACTTTTCAGACTGTTATCAGGTGAAATTTAACACTGAGCTATATTAAAGTATATAGGATAGTGTGCAAAAAAGCTTTGCTAAAGGGGAAGATTTTAAGAAGCATTTTAAAGGATAAGCGAGAGATGGGGGGTGGGGTTTAGGCAGCAAATTCTAGTGCTTGGAACCTAGACAGCGGCACCTTCAGCAATCACTGGCACAGTCATCCACTATGACCCCAGATGAAAACTGTGGTCACAGAATCGAACTGAAATGGAGGAGGGTAGAGATCTTGGAGGGTTAGATGGTTATAAGAGCATTCAAACGAGTTTGCCTCATTACCATGAAGGGGAAGCCAAGTCAGCACTTCCAGGTATGCTGATGGATGGCAAGTGGGGGAATTTGTGTCTCTGGGATGGTCAGGGCAGGGGAGTGAGACTGCCATATCAGCCAGCCATCAGGGCTAGGAGTGGTGATGAAGGGACCATATGAAAGTAGCCCGGAGAGGGGGGGGGGGGGTAAGGGATTGGTAATGTTGAGGGGGGAGACCTCTGATATCCATAGGCTGGGGAGGCTGTATCTGGCCCTTAGGGGTTCTGTCAGCAGAGCTGGGGTTTTTTTTCCAGTTCTTCTGCACATGCGCAGTTTGTGGCTCTGATCTGAGCTGCAGGCTGTCTGGCCAATTAGGCTCTGCCCACTGCCTCTAAAAGCTGGAAATAGTCTAGCCCATTTTTTCAAACACTAAGTATGTAAAATTGGGAGTGAAAACTCACCTGAAAAATGGATCAGCAACTCTCTCATTTTTACGCTAGCTGGATACTTAGAAACATCTTGTAAAATTCCATTCTGCATGTCATATTGAAACGCATTGCCTGAGAGTATCGTGGAGGCAGAGTTGAATGTGGATTTCAAAAGAGAATTTGGTCATTATTGGATGAGGGAAAATATGCAGAGCAAAGGAGATAAGGTAAGATTGTCACTGGATGAATTATTCCTGCAGAGGACCAATACAGACATATCAGAGTGAACGGTTTCCTACTATGCTATAACCATTCTATAACTCCATTGATTCTACATTCATTTTTATTACATTTCTAAATAATCTCAACCTTTTGACAACTTCCCTTTAAAAATAATGTTATCACTCAAGTTACTTATTTACTTAGGCTTCTCATTGTTTCTCAAAACCTATCTATTCTGGAGACCACAAAAATGAAATATTATCTTAGTGCTCTAAATATAGTTCCAGAGTTTCAGGGATATTTCGTTAATTCAGATTAACTTTTACATTTGTATTTCCAATATTTAATTCTGAAAGGCTTGCTCTTGAGCATTTTTTACATTTGTAAGGTGTTGAAACATGTTAAGTATGCTTAAATATGTTAATACATGTTTAATCAAATCTTAAGCAAACAAAGGCCCTAGTTCATATCTACCTGGAACCTGTGACTATAACTGAGTACATATTACAAATAAATTAATTGGAAATTTGCATGAAAAAGTCTTAAAAAAAAAAGTAATCTCTTCCACTCGTATTCCAAAATTTTATCTCTTTTTAAGGATCATACCAATATGACAAAAGCAAAATAATGCAAATACTTGTAAGCAAAAAAAGTGCTGGAAATATATTCTGCAGGTCTGGCAGCATCTGAAGAAGGAGAAATAGGCTTAGCATTCAGGTCTGATTTTTCAGCAGAACTAGGAAAAGTTAGAAATGCAATAAATGTTCTGTAAGTAAAATAGGAGAGGATGGCAGAAGGGAAAGTCAATGGAAGGATGGATAGCTGGAGAGATTACAAAACTTGTCATTGGGAAATAGGCCAAAGGACATTTTAATGGGAAAAGATGCAAAGATATATTACAAGAGGTGTAAATGCCAGGATTTTTCCAAAAGCTAATGTAATTTGCTTTGGAACATGATTAGTGTAGGACAAATAAATAGAGTAGATAACCAATTATGTGAGTCTTATCACTTCCAAATGAGAATTTGAGACGGGATAGAAGATTATCCACTGTGATGATAAATGCAACAAATGTAGTCTATCTCACAAATGTTTCTATTTTAAGATTCTTATCCTAGTTTAAAAACCCTTCTGGGTTCTCTGCAGCCTCTTACAACCCTATAACCCTCCAAGATCTCTACCCTCCTCCAATTCAGGCTGATTCTGTGATGCCAGTTTCCATCTGGGGTCACAGTGGATGACTGTGCCAGTGATTGCTGAAGGTGCAGCTGCCTAGGTTCTAAGCACTAGAATTTTCTCCCTAAACCTTCCCATATCTTTTAAAATGATTTTTAAAATCTGCCCCTTTGGCAAAGTTTTTTTGCACACTATCCTATATACCATTATACAGCTCCACGTCAAATTTCACCTGATAATGCTCTGAAAAGTACCTTAAAATGTTTTACCCGTTAAATGTGCTATATAAGTGTAAATTATTATTGTTGAAAGGCAATTTGTCAAGAATTTTAAATTCCAAAATGGAAACATAAATTTCTACTAACAAAAAAATTCTTAAAATGGCAAATCTTCACTTCCAAGTGAAAATGAGAAGAGACATGTGACAAAAATATAAATGATCTTGTGGACAACATGTTTTAAACAAGTTTCGATTTGGAGTTTCTGTTTTACATATTCATTCTAATTGTACATGCAACACAGAGTCTTGCTGTAGGATTTTAGGTTATAAATGTCACTGAAGGCTTATAATCCGAACAATGGTGTTGTGAATTCGTAGAGACACCTGAAAATATGTTTTAGATCTTACACTGCACAGGCCCCATGCTACTGGACTGTAATTGGCTCCATGCAGAAGCTTTGATAATTTAGTCTTCAAGTGCTAGCATCTTAAAATAATGTTGTGCGCACTTTTGGATATTTATTTGCACATTTTGCAATTTTGTATATTATGTATCTACATATAATAGATATTGCTAGATAACTTCATTTGTATTTTGATTGATGTATTACTGCTGTTCCAGCTTTATTTTCTTCTGCTTTGAGTGCAACAATTTTGCTTTGAGTACCTGTTTTATATGAAAAACAAAATGGTTAAGATGGGAATTTATTTGTGTTTCCATTGATGTTCTAATGATTAAAAGTTGGAAGACTAGTTCATGAAGGATCAAAGAAAAAGTCTGCTTTTATGTGCAATTGCATGAAAAGCATTGGGTGGAATTCTATGATTCTGTTGTGGATGGGTATCTTACAGAGGACCATAAAAGTAGCAAGTTGTTCTAAAGGCTTTAGTGGAACTATAAAATTTGGTTGATGTAAAATTGTGCCCATTGTATTTGCACCTCAGGGCCCTCACTGAAAAACCCGACTTGGTCCACCTCAGAACGTCAGAGGAGATCTGTCTCTGTCTTCCCAGTTATGGTGTGGAGATGCTGGCATTGGACTGGGGTAGGCAAAGTAAGAAGTCTCACGGCACCAGATTAAAGTCCAACAGGTTTATTTGGTAGCACGACCTTTCGGAATGCTGCCTTTCATCAAGTGAGTGGAGAATTGGGTTCATAAACAGGGCACATAAAGATACAAACTCAATTACAAGATAATGGTTGGAATGTGAGTCTTAAAAGATAATCAAGTCTTTACTGGAGCAGACAATGTGAGAGGAGTGAGTTAAGCACAGGTTAAAGATGTGCTGTCTCAAGCCAGGACAGTTAGCAAGATTTTACAAATCATAGGGGTTACAGGTCATGTGAGATGAACCCAAGATCCCAATTGAGGCCGTCCTTATGTGTGCAGAGCTCAGTGATTCTGTGTTGTCGTGTGTCTTGAAGGCCGCCTTGGACAATGCTTATCTGAAGATCAGAGGCTGAATGCCCTTGATTGCTGAAGTGTTCCCTGACATGAAGAGAACACTCCTGCCTGGCGATTGTTGAGCAGTGTCCATTCATCCATCGTTGTATCATCTGCATGGTCTCCCCAATGTACCGTGCCTTAGGGCACCCTTCCCTGCAGCATATCAGGTAGACAACATTGGCTGAGTCACAAGTGTATGTATGGTGTACCTAGTGGATAGTGTTCTTAAGTGAGATGATACCATCTATACCAATGATCTGGCATGTCTTGCAGAGATTGTTGTGGCAGGGTGGTCACTATTCTCCTGAAGGCTGGGTTACTTGCTGCAAACAATGGTCTGTTTGAGGTTGTGCGGTTATTTGAAGGCAAGTCGTGGAGGTGTGGGGATGGTCTTGGCAAGATATTCATCTTCATCGATGACGTGTTGAAGATTCCGGAGGAGATATTGTAGCTTCTCTGCTCTGGGGAATTACTGGACAACGAAGGGTACTCTGTCCACCGTGTCCCATGTTTGTCTTTTGGGGTCGATGCGGTTTTACGCTGTGGCACGTTGGAATTATCAATCAATGAGTCGAGCCCCATATTTTGTTCTTATGAGTATGCTAACACATTCTTGATTTATGTTTTGTAGGTGTGGACAGTTTTGGGAAATCAGAAAGTGAGTTATGCTCTGTTGAATTCCTAGCTTTTAACCTGTTCTTGAAGCCACAATACTTTTTCTGGTCAATGGTAACCGTCAGAATGTAGACAGTGAGGAAATCAGTGATGGGAATGCCATTAAAGGTCAAAGGGAGATTATTAAATTCTCTCTTTATGGAGATGGTTCATTGCGTGGTACTTGTGTGATACAAGTGTTCCTTGCTATTTATCAGCCCAAACCTGAATGTTGTACAGATTTTGCTGCCTTTGCTCATTCACTGCTTCAGTATCTGAGGAGTCAAATGGTACTGAACATTGGGCATTTATCTATGAATATTCACACTTCTGACTTTGTGATAGGAAGATCATTAATGAAGCAATGGAAGATGGCTGGCCTAGGACACTACCTTGAGAAACTTCTGCAGTGATGTCCAAGGACAGAGATTATTGACCTCCAACAGTCACAACCATCCTACTTTGTGCCAGTTGAGAGTTTTCCCCCTAATTCTCATTGACTCCAGTTTTACTAGGGCTCCTTGATGCATACTCAGTCAAATGCTGCTTTCCTGTTAAGGACAATCACTCTCATCGCTCATCTGAGTTTAGGTCTTTTGAGTATGTTTGAACCAAGGGTGTGATGCTCACTAAAATTGAAAAGTAATTCTTTCATAGTAAGAGCTTTAAGATTTCTGACCAATTAGAAAAGTGTTACAGAAGTGTTTCTTTTCCTCCAGCCCCCTCCCTGCCCCATCTATTCATAGTTTAACATGCCTTTGTAAGATAATATAATGTCTTTTTTGCCCGCCATGCTTCAGCTGGTAGCAGTTTTCCTCTGAGTCGGCAGGTTGGCGATCAATTCCTACTCCAGCGATTTTAGCACATAATCTAGTCTGACACTTCAGTGCAGTACTGAGGGAGTGCTACAGTTTTGGAGGGTCTTTCTATTTGATTAGATTTTACAAGGCAGAAGAAGAAGAAGGGATTGAGTTCTCACTAAATCTGGAGAATATTTATCCATCAGCAAATACCCCCACCCAAATTGGAACAGTGCTGTGCACAAATCATGTTTTTACATTTTGTTATGTTCCAATACTTAGTTGAACCTTGTACTTCATTAGCTGAAAGCAATTTGGTTGTGAAAGAGAGTGTCAATTCTCTATTTTCTGAGTTTTTTTCTGAATATTACTCAAAATTCCCCCCTTTTCCATCAATACTGTGTGTAATCTCTCTTTACTTCTTTTATCTCCATGTTAATTTCTTTGTTCATCTATTTTAGAAATTGCTTAGCTTGCATTTAGTTTTCTTGGGTGCACTTGCATATTTAATATTTTCTCTATTTTTCATTTTCCTCCACTGATCTCTCGCTAAATGCTGTTTCCATTTAATTAGTACCATTGCCTGTAGCTCAGCTTTCATACATTAAGCGATCTGCTACATATGTAGCTCATATTGAATTACTAATTAAGGTATAACAGAGTCAAATAAAGAGCCATTTAGAAATGCTTACATTTGCAGAAAATCTAAATTCTTGAAGTGTTTTGGCTTATTTTGGTTGACTAATCTTCAGACAGATTGCAATAAACAATAGTCCTGTTCAAACAGCCCAATATGTTAAATTGCAAATGAAAATTGCTTACAAGTAATTAGAAGGTAGATTGATGTTGAATTGATCTGTGTCTCTGGCATGATTGTATCACACTTAGATTCCTCAAGTTTGTTAGTCCATGAGTGTTATCTCTTCTGAATGAATAAAATACAAAATCTTTCACATTGCTATTTCGCTTATAAGCTTGGACTTGTGGCTTGTATATTTCAAATTTATTAGATGTTTGTGACAGATTTACATTTTGTGTTTTGATTGAACCAGTGGGTAGACTCGGAATAAAATGTAAACATCATTAGATACATGAACTTTTATAACTTTGATTCTAATGATGTGCCAAGATCCAGATTCTCATTCTAACTGTGCAGAGAAGAAGTCCCATCGTGCCCTGTTGTGATTTAATTTGTTTAACTTCTTTAAAATCTGAGTTTTTAAAACAAGATGTTATCTTTTCTCTGGCACAATTCCCAAGATAAGTTATTTAGAGTAGCAAAAACACCTATATAATTTTATAGCATTTCTACAAACTATTGCATTAATGAATACTAATTTGTTATATAGCAGAGGTATGTGAAAATGCCTCAACTTAAATTGTTTCTGGTGACTAAGCTTGGTGGCCAAATAAGGTGCTGATAATAAGAAACAACAAACTTCTATAATGGGAGAAACACTAGAATCCCTTTGGACGGATCAATTAATGTGACAACTATCTTTTGACTTTTCAACAGGAAAGACTTGGGGAAGGCAGAGGGTTGGGAAGGGGAGTTGAGTGGGGGCAGGAATTCTCCCATCTGGGAGATTCGAACAGTGGCTGATTTATAGGATTTGCACTGGGCAATCAGGTCTCCTCATGTCTCCGAGCTTACATTTTTTTTGGCGTCAACAACGCACGCTAAAAATCAGCGCATATATATTTGCACGAGTTTACATATCTTTCCATCTGATTATCGGATGCATGACTAGAATCTCCGGCCCCGATACTACCTCCCCGCTCTCTGACGTGATGTCGTTCTGGCAGGGTTTACAGCAGCTGTATCAAGTTTGGGAGCTGGCAATGTTGAACAGGAGTAAGGAGGTAAATTTTATGGGGTTGCAGCGGAGGTTGGAGGCAGGGTCTGGAAATGTGCTGCTCGCAGTGGGAAATTTCCTGGAGAGCTTCAGGTGCTGTCCTCAGACCCAGGAGTACTCAATGCAAAATCTGTGGGGTTGGAGTGGGACCCTTAACAGAGGGCTAGCCAAGCTGCTCCTTGCAGACACCGGGTTGTGACTTTTTTGTGGCTGTTGAGTGTGGTGAGGGACTCAGTCCCCAGATATGTTCACCAGGAGACAGATGTCTTGTACGCCCAGGCAGGCCAATACATAGACTTTGATTTTGGGTAGGGTCAGCAGGAGGCCTCGGCTGCAGGCTTTACCTGTATTGCCTGGATGTCCAATGTGTAGGGGCAGTGGATGGAACACATATTGCCATCTCACGTCCGCGTGAGGTGAGTGACAACCATTTGTTAATCACAAGGGTATTCACTAACAGAACCACTGAGGTCTTGGCTGATGATACCAGTGCAGAGGCACAAGACCAAAGCGAAGGCCTGCTACAATGAGGCCCATGCTGCCACCTGGTTTGTTGTGGTACATTGCATAGTGGGAATTACTCTAAACACCTTTCTACCACACACCAGGACCCACTGCTGCTGCCGCCCCTCATGACCTTAAGCAGGCTCCTCAACTCACATGACCCTTCTCCTTCACCAATCTCTCTCCAGCCAAACACCCTCCCCCAACCCCGCCCTCCCAACCTTAGGAAATTTTACAACCAGTTAATGGGCCTGGGCTGGCAGTGGTAGTGAGTCTTTGGTGAAGGCTGAAGGATAATGATGACGTGTTATAAGGCATAATGGGATCCTGCCTTGAGGTGCCACTCAAGTCTGGCTCCTACCTGTTCTCTGAATACACACTGGCACCTGAGCCCAGGGTTGGGAACACAAGACTGTGGAGCAATGGGACAGTGGCTAGAGTACATGACTGAGGGATACTGGGGAAAGTAGATCAAGCAGTGTAAAACATTTGAACTAGGGAGCGTGTATCGCACAGCAGAACAGTCTGTACCTCAATATGTAGGATTGGGATACACTCAGCTTTGTGGGGGAAAAATCAGAGGCAGATTAGTCAGACCTATGAGGTGAAAATGACATTTAATTGTGCTCTTAGCATTGACCAAGCCTTAACCTTGAGTACTGGTGATCCTCACCAATGCCCTCTTAGCGAACTTACAACTTTCTAATTGTGTGCGACGTAGTGCTTTGTCCAAGTGCTCCTCCAGAATGCACATTAGGCATTCAGAGATCCAGCTGTGACCTGCATCCCATTGCCCATGATGCCCTTTGCAGACATCCCCTGGGGGGCTGAGACCTGGAAGGCCTGGTTGACTTTTTCATAACATTGACGTTTCTGTATCATGCAGCTGGCCCTAAGATGTCCTGAGTAAGGAAGATCTCAGAATGTCCAGAATCTCCAGGATGGAAGGCACTGGCATGGCTCTAGCATTTCCTCCTCTCTTGGAGTGCCACTCCATCAAATGCCAGGGTAACTGGACTGAGCTCCAGAAGTTCTGGTGTCACCAGGCTCTGTCAATACTGGAGGCCCTGAGTTGGGGAGCTTGTGTTGCCCATTTTGGGGAAATGAGTCACCATGGGGAGATGCTGCCTGGGAGGTGCACAGAGGTTGAATGCAATTCCTGGGTCGGGGCAAGATAGTTGTTGGATGCCCTTGAGGTGCCTGGGGATGGTTTGACATTGTTAATACAGCACATGTTCGTGCAGGTTTCAAAATGGGATGCCAATTCACGTTTGCGCCCAAAGAATTCACTTAATAATGGCACTGCTCTACAGACAGAGGTGCCAGGACCCTGGCATTAACTACAAATGCCACTGCCTTCCACAATGCATTTGCTGTGCGATCACTTGGCTGATTTCTAGGTGGGAAACAGCATGGCTCCTCTCCTCTACCATGTCAGCAGTCTGGCCTGCTCAGTTTCTATGAATCTCAGGGAAGGTTTCCTTGGGGCTATCTTCCTGGCGTGACTGGTTTTGTGTCCATAATCACTAGTTTGTTAAGGGAGTCCAGATGCAGTCAGTTTGGGTCAATGATGGGCTCATTGGTTAAAAGTCTTTGTGAGAAATATACAATGCTTTCAACAGAGGGTGAGCCATCTCTAAAGATGCTGATTGGGTTAAGTCAACAAGGTCCTGGGTCCAGGGAGTAGCGGATGCAAAGCTCAAGGTTCTCACTCAATAAACGGGAATGCTGGCAGGCAGGGGATGTGCATGACAGCATAGTGCTATTTGTATCCAAGGGTCTGAGTTACTGGGGGTGAGGAGCCCACGATGCCCTGTTCACTGGGGATTGGGGAGGTCAGTGATGTCTTGGTCACTGGAGCATCTTGGAGGCCAATGATGTCTGGGTCTGAGACATTGGGGGATGAGGAGGCCAACGATATCTAGGTTACTGGGGACTGGTGAGGCCAGCAATGTCCAGGTCCCTGGAGATTGAAGAGGCCAGCAATGTCTGGGTCACAGGTAATGGGGAGATCAATGATATCTGTGTCTGGGTCACTGGGGGTCAGGGAAGCCCGCTATGTCTGGGTCAGTGGGTGTGGAAAGGTTAACAATGTCCTGGTCACTGGGGGATGGGGAGGCCAATGATGTCCAGTTCTGGGTCACGGGGGATTGGGGAAGCTAGCGATGTCCATGGCGATGGAAGATGTGAGAGGCCGGTAATCAGGCCAGCAATGTCTCTGGGGGGTTGAGGCTAGTAATTTCAATGCTGGAAGGATTTGTTTAGTGATTTCCTACAGACGTGCAGTGTGCTGATTTCAGCCCCCTCAGTGGGAATAAGGCCTCCAAACTTTTGGAGTGATTCATGCCAGTGACATCTGCAATGCACAGTGTAGGAGATTCATTTTAAAATCCCACTGAAGAAACAAGCACAATTTACTGCAGTTTTCTTGTGAATTTGACACTTAAAATTTTTCTGGGAGAATTCCAGCCTTGTTTCTTCAGTATGTATGATTCTGGTGCTGTTTAATCCCATTATTTTTTAATGTTCATGAGTATCATCCCTGCGCTGAGAGTCACTGACAGTCTATTTTAAAACTTGTCATTTTGTTCTCATATGTTGTTGGAAATATATTACATGGTGTCAGGGATTTGGTTTTCATTACATTCCCCTGCAAGTTATTACCCCAACAGTATTCAAAGCAGCCTATTTGTTTGAGAGGAGTATGAGTCCCAGGAGAATTCTGCACTACCTACAAAATCTACTCTGTCTGGCAGTCAGCCATACCCTTTCTGTCTGATCAAAGGATCACAGCCTCAGAATATGAGGTTGGCCATTTAGGATTGAGATGAGGAGCAACTTCTTCACTTGAAGATTAGTAAAATTATGGAAATCTCTACCACAGAAGGCTGTGGAGATCAAGTCACTGAATATATTGAAGAACGAAATAGATACATTTCGAGACAATAAAGGTATCAAGGGGAATGGGAAAGTGCAGGTGTATGGTATTGAGATGGAGGATCAGCCATGATCATATTGAAGGTGGAAAATGTTAGAAGGGTTGAATGACTTACTCCTGCTCCTGTTTTCTATATTTCTATGTAAAGAAATGGAAGGTAAGGACTTGGCAGGAATGTAGTGTAAGAGATTAATTTTGACTGAGTAATATGCTAATGTGATATGGTACACATCTTTCCAGGAAGTGATATAAAGGCTGGAATTTTACCAATAAACCCCAAATGACGCCATTGGAGAACGTTGTTCTCTGAGCCTCGCCTGCTCCCATTTCAGAGCAGGCATGCTGGTAAAATCAGGGCCAATGTCTCAGCATCTTGCTCTCATAGTGGCTCTCATACCCACAGCAAGAACAGTTCTGATTAAGTTAAAAGCTCAACAAGACCAAGACCAAGACTGAGAATATGATATTTCCTATTCAACTAAGGTGACCAGAGTTGTACTAACATAATTGTAGCAAGATATCCCTATTTTCTTTTTGTATCCATTAATGGGTTGCTGGACACATTTATTTCCCATCCCTAATTTTGCTCTTGCAATTAGTGGTTTGCTAAGCCATTTTTAAGAAATTAGGGATTTGGAGTTATAAAGATGGCAAATTTGCTTCCCTAAAGGATAATAATCCAGATGGGCTTTTACAATTCTACAACAATTGACAATGCCCACACCCCCTGCCTCCCCCCCCCCCCCTCCCCCATAAAGGCCAATATTCTATATTCTATTTGCCTTTCTAATCACTTGCTGCAAATACAAGCTGATTCTTTCATATATTAATTCCTAGATCCCTCTATACTACAGTATTCTATAGTCTCTCTCTATTTACACTATGGTCTGCTTTTCTATTCTTCTTGCCAAGTGGACAACCTCATATTTTCCCACATTAAACTCCAACTGCCAATTTTCTGCCCACTCACTTAACTTACCTACAATCCCTTGTAGACTCTTTGTATCCTCCTCACAACTTGCTTTCCTACCTACCTACCTTCGTATCATCTGCAAATTTGGTGACGCTACTGTTCGGCACTTCATCCAAATTATTAATACAGATTGCAGGTCTTTACAGAGAAAAAATTAATATGACTTATCAAAATTTGCATCAATGGTGAATATGAATAGTGTTTAATTACGTGGAAGTTTAATGTAAACTTAATGCAACTCCTATTACTCAGTGAAACAGAAATATAGTGTAATATAAAACAGTAATGTCAAATGTAAACATTGTGCTGGATAAAAGGTTAATGTGCAATTTTTTCCAAACCACTATTTATTGTTTCAGAGGAATTTCATTAAGATACTATATTTACCCTAAGGCCTCCATATTCTATGCTTTGTGGAAGGTCAATACGAAAAGGAATCCTAAATTTATAACTTAGAGCAAATCTTTTTCTGAGGTTTAGCTCTAAATGGATTGCAGTAGCAGAGATAATTTGGTCATTTTTAATACATTGTTATAACCAATCGCCCTCCTTAGAAAAAAGTGCATCATTGATCAACATACAAGGGCAATAATTTGTTATAAATCAACTAATCCTGACTGTCTAACAAATTGATATACCATATTTGCTACACAGTGGGTAAATGTAATCCTGTTATTCAACAATCTCATTAATCTAACAGGATTTGATTTTAACAGCCATGGATGTACAATATGTAGTTAAAAAAGTATTTCTGTCTTAGCATAGGCACTACAATGTGCTTCTGGAAAATATGGCACCAATATTGGAGCAGGGAAAACAAAGACTCCATTGAATTCTGCTGGAAAAATAAGAGCACATTAACAATGCACATGTTACTAATGTATAAATCAATCAATATATTAAAGGCTATTTTATGAGTTGCAAATTTTAGCTGCATACAAGCTGTATCTTTTTCACAGCCTCCCTGTTAGTTTCAAGAACTTGCTGGATTTACACTTTAACTGTCCATTAAACATGTCACAAAAAGTTATGGTTATTGATTAACTGTTTTAACACACATTTAACAACATGATAATTGTAATGAATTCAACGAGGCCTATAGGAGTACGAACTCCCTGATTGAGGGCAAAATTGACACACCAATCAGAGAGCTCCTTCTCCAAAAGAACCCAGGTGGAAATCCTGGTGCCAGAAATCCCAGTAAGAAGTGTCACAACACCAGCTTAAAGTCCAACCAGTTTATGTGATAGTAAACCCCACAAGCTTGCGGAAATGCTGTTCCTTTGTCAAGTGTGTGGAAAACCTGGTGTTGTGAGACTTCTTACTGTTTTTACCCAGTCCACATCTCCACATCCGGAAATCCTCACCATGAATGGCAGGGTCCAAGCGATGGCTGAGTTACTGCAGGCCACAACGGACTCCGAGAGGGCATGGCCGAGTCAAGTCAGGCTATAACTGAGGGCCTCTACAGGCTTATCGAGATTCTACAGCCCTGGCTCAGGAGCTCGAGAACTTTCAGGAGACACAGTGGGACAGCACTGAGACATAGCGAACTATGAGAATGAGAATGAGGGAAATGTTCAGTCTAATTTCTGCATGGATTAAATTCTTGTTAGAAATTTTGGGAATGTCATTTTTTTTTTCTTACTTTCATTTTGCATCTTTTTTTAAAAATCACACTCTTAATCCAATCTCTCTTTCCATTTAAAATAAAAACAAAAAACTGTGGATACTAGAAATTTGACATCAAAACAGAAAGCGCTAAAAATACTCAATAAGTCTGGCACGTCTATGGAGAGAGAAACAGAATTAACATTCCAAATATAGTATTACTCTTCTTCAGAACGATAGGGAGATGCAGATGTGATGGGGTGGAGAGAGGGAGGGAAAAGAACAAAAGGGAAAGTCTGAGATAGATTATGGAATGAGGGAGGTTAATTCACAAAGATGATATGGAACAAGGGGAATAGTATTGATTATTGTAAAGAAACAAAGCATTTGTCCAGAGTGAGTGTGAATGGCAGAAAAATAAACAGTTCTGTCCAAAAACAAAAACATGACAATCAAGACTCAGATTGGCACACTTAAAACAAAGGAATCAAAATGAGAACAGATTTTACAGTCTGAAATTATCGAAAGCAATTCTGAGTTTTTAAAGTTTAAAATTTTAAAGTTTGTTAGTGTCGCAAGTAAGGTTACATTAACACTGCAATGAAGCTACTGTGAAAATCCCCTAGTCGCCACCCTCCAGAGCTTGTTCTGACACACTGAAGGAGAATTTAGCGCAGCCAGTGCATGGTCATGATAAAGGAGATGTGCAGGTCTGCACATCTTTTGGATTGTGGGAGAAAACCGGAATACCTGGAAGAAACCCACACAGACACAGGGAGAATATGCAGGCAATGTCCCAAGCTGGGAATCGAACCCAGGTCCCTGACTCTGTGAGGTAGCAATGCTACCTGCTGTGCCATCATGCCGCCCACAAGCTAATAGTTCGTAGTAAGTGCCCTTTTTTCCTCTGCCTTAACAGATTTTTTTTAAGTTTCAAGTTTATTTATTAGTCACAGGTAAGGCTTATATTAACATTGCAATGAAGTTATTATGAAATTTCCTTAGTCGCCACATTCCGGTGCATGTTCAGTCAATGCATCTAACCAGCATGTCTTTGGAATGTGGGAGGCACCTGAAGGAAACCTACGCAGACATGAGGAGAACATGTAGACTCCTTGCAGACAGTGATCCAAGCCAGGAATCGAACCTGTAAACCAGCAGTGCTAACCATTGTGTCACCATATTTTACCTTTGGACTCATTTGCAGGCAAGTGCGTCAGCTACCTGAAAGTTTGTGTGGTGAGTTTTTGTATGTTCCCACTTTCAGTTCTCCATAATCAGAATGAGTGGGTGTGATGATAAAGATCCATACAATGGAATCTTTTTTCTTAAAGGAACACGAGCAGGGTCTGAATGGCTACAATGGTGCACAGTGAGAAAAGTGAACAAGCATAAAATGGAGATTTTACATGGAAAGGCTGCTGCCAGTTTTTTGAGGCATTTCTGGAATTAACCTTCCACCCAAGCTGCAAGGTTGTACAGCAATCCAAAACCTCCCAACCAGACTTAGTACTAGTCACCTCTTCCAAATTATTGCATGTACAAAAAGATTTAAAGAGCTTGTGCATTTAAAAGAATAAATCACATAACAAAAAAAAAGAGGATATTTTGCCTGCGGGTCATATGGACAGCACAGTGGCACAGTGGTTGGCATTGTTGCCCCATACAGCCAGGGACACAGGTTCAATCCATGGTTTGGGTCATTGTCTGCACATTCTTTCCGTGTCTGCGTGGATTCCTCCAGGTCCAAAAGACCTGCAGGTTAGGTACGTTGGCCATGCTAAATTCTCCCTCAGTGTACCCAAACAGACACCAGAGTTTGGCGACTAGGGGGATTTTCACAACTTCATTGCAGTGTTAATGTAGGCCTACTTGTGACGCTAATAAATAAAATAAATATGAGCTGTAAGGGCCTTTGATTTGATTTATTATTGTCACATGTATTAGCATACAGTGAAAAGTATTTTTCCTTGCGCACTAGGCAGACAAAGCATACCATTCATAGAGAAGAAAAGAGACGGTGCAGAATGTAATGTTACAGTTATAGCTAGGGTATAGAGAAAGATCAAATTAATGCAGCGTAAGTCCATTCAAAAGTCTCATGGCAGCAGGGAAGAAGCTGTTCTTGAGGCGGCTGATACATGATCTCAGATATCTATATCTTATTCCCAATGGAAGAAGTTGAGAAAATGTCTGGGGTGCATGGGTCCTTAATTATGCTGGCTGCTTTGCCAAGGCAGTGGAAAGTGTAGAGAGAGTCAATGGATGGGAAGCTGGTTTGTGTGATGCTTTGGGCTAATTCATGACCTTTTGTAGTTCCCTGCAGCCTTGGGCAGAGCAGGAGCCATACTAAGCTGTGATATAACCAGAAAGAGTGCTTTCCATGCTGCATTTGTAAAAGCTGACGAGAGTTGTAGCTGACATGCCAAATTTTCTTAGTCTTCTGAGAAAGTAGAGGCATTGGTTAGCTTTCCTAATTATAATGTTGGCATGGGGAGACCAGGACAGGTTGTTGGTGATCAGGATGTCTAAAAACTTGAAGTTCTCGACCCTTTCTATTTCATCCCTTTTGTGTAGACAGGGCATGTCCTCCTCTATGCTTCCTGAAAAAAAAGTCGATGACAATCTCTTTCGATTTGTTGATACTGACGGAGAGATTATTGTTGCCGCAACAGTTTGTCAGATTCTCTATCTCATTCCTATTACTCAGTCTCACCATTGTTTGAGATCTGATTCATTACGGTGGTGTTGTCAGCAAACTTGAAAATCAAGTTGGAGGGGAATTTGTCACGCAGTTCTGGGTGTATAAGGAGTAGAATTGGGGGCTGAGAACACTGCGTTGTGGGGCACCATGGAGGATGATCATGGAGGAGGTGTTGTTATCTCTTCTTATTGATTGTGATCTGTGGATTAGGAAGTTCAGGATCCAGTCACAGAGGGAAGAGATGAGCATCAGGCCATAGAGTTTGGTGATGGAATAATGGTATTTAAGTCAATAAATAGGAGTCTGACATAGGTGTGTTTGTTTTCTAGGTGTTCTAGGATTGAGTGCAAGGTCAGGGAGATGGCATCTGGTATGGACCTGTTGTGGCAGTAGGCAAACTGTGGTGGATCCAGGCAATCTGATATAGTACCTTGACTAACCTTTAGAATCGCTTCATATTGATGGATGTCAGAGCCGCTGGCCGATAGTCATTAAGGAACGCTGCCTGGCTTTTCTTTGGTACCGGAATTATAGGGACCTCAGGTTTCTGTAAAGAGATTGAAAGTTGTCTGTGAATACCCGCCAGCTGATCCGTGCAGGATCTGAGTGCTCGTCCGGTTACCTCATTTAGGCCAGTTTCTTTCCGACCTGTGGAGCAGGTGGAAAATGAAGAGGAGCCTTTAAATGAAGTAGGTGTGGCTGAAGTGGCTCAGGTGACCAACAATAGGAGCCTGGTATTTAGCACATGACGACAGAAGTGAAAGGGGTATAATGGTCTCATTAACGCAGAAAAGGTGATTGAAATCCCACGTTCAAGGGCCAAATGCCCACTCTTTGACTTCCCCAAAATTCTCCAGCAATGAAGCAACTTGCATCTGCCGCTGCTGAGGCATCTCCTCTATCTTGATCTGCGCAGCCACCATTGACACACATTTTCATCTTCATGCCCTCTCACACCCATCACTTCCAATCATTCTTCACAAATTCTGTCATACTGCCCCCCTTAAACAATTTCATTTCTTACAATCAGAATCCTCTGCCTCTTTGCCTGGCAGGAAAAGAGAGCAAAGAACTCAAGCTAGAGTTATTTTGATAGCCCCTGGCACTGTATGACCTCCTGCCCCACTTGAAAGCAGTCTTCTTCCTTGGAGGCAGCATGTGTCAGCCACAGACGACTGTGACAGTCTGAGCTTCCTTGGGCACTGTTCATTAGTCAAAGTGAAAAATCTGATCTGTCTATACCCTATGCTGCGGGCATCCTCTGCTTCAAACTGGAGCTCTATGTTCTTTCCCTCTGTCCTGGTGAGTAGCAGGTGGCTGAGGTCAACTGCTCCTCCCCTTGTTGCCATTCTTGATCCTCTATTCCATATAGAATGAGGAATTGCAGAAGCTGTTCCCACTGCTGCTGAGATGGTTGGCCACAAGGAAGTGCCTGTCAAAGTGAAAAACAAAGTCCATGGTAGCAAGACTGATGTGGAAAGTGTTGGAAAATAAAGAGTGCATTTTATTTTGCTGAGTGAAAATATACTCTCAGAACAAATTGTCTGACTGAAACCTTTTACTTAGACAGGGAAAGCAACTGTTGTGGCTCAGTATTTAAAGGCTTTCCAGCTTGTCAATTCTCACTGTGCTGCCATCTTGTTGATGTTGGCAAGTTTCAGAGTAACTCATAGGGAACTCATGAGCTCATATCTAAAGCCAGAATGTGGGATTAAATCTTCATTTCAATTGCCTTTGTACTTATTCACCTCTCACACCCACCTGCCACATCTGTTAAATATGGAGATGATCAAGATTGTGTAATGTTACGTTTTCATCACACCTGCACACCTTTGATGTTGTTAACCGGCTGCATGCACCAATGCCTGGCTCCCACCCTTCCCCTTACTGGTTGAAATGTCGCCATTATTTCTCTCTCTGTGGCTGATTTGATTTTCATTCTGTCAGCATCTCCATCATTTCTCTGCGTCTTTCTCAATCATTAAACCTAATGCACTGAGGAGGTTGAGCATTGGTTTTGCTTTTTGCTGAGCCCTCATTGTCATCTTGTCTTCACTCTGCACTTCCAACATACTACAATACCACATGTTTTCAAACTGAAGGATACAAGAAAAGCAACTAATGGCACAGATACTGAGATGTCAATAAGATTTGGCCCAATAATGTACTTTAGAAATATCAGTCTTTGCACTTACTGCCACTCATCCATATAATGTTACATAACATATTATGCAATTGATTCAATGACCTAAGATTATCAGAAGCTTGACACCATAAATTCATGAATAAATTTTTTGAACTTTGCCACTGATATTTTTGGTAAAACAATTAAACTCAATATATTCAAGGGCTTTTGAACAATAATTATTACATCTGAGAATAGGATGTCTATGGTGACAAATGCTTGCTTATTCTTGTCAAATTATTATATTTCGTGCAGGAGGAGACAATTGCTTTCAGGTTCACAATATTTATTTCAAATATACATGACCCTCTGACTAACTACAGTCTTCATTTCCTAAAATAAAGGATCAAATCACATCACATTTCTGATAGGTAATTGGTTGAGGGGATAGTATAGTTGTAGAAATATAAGAGTGACGGTATGCAACAGTGCATTTTATTTTTCACATTATAAACATTTAAAGATGAATTCTATTCTGAAAAGAAAAGTGATTATACTTTGAAAAGTTATTCATTGTTTGAAATGCTTTGGGACATGGAATGCACATTATAAAGATAAGTTCTTTCTTCCATCATTCTTTCTGACAGAGAATAGGTTTGATGTCATACTTTTTTCTGAATGCACAAATTGTATTTTAGGTTTTCAGTATTATAAAGTCTTTACAACACACGAAACTGGCCATTTGGCCTAAGTTTGTATGCTGCTGTTTATGGTCTACATGAGTCTGCTCTCACTCTAATTCACTTCACCCGATTCTATTTGTTTATCCCTACTTACCTATGTTGCCTAAATATTTGCCTCACGTGCTTCAAACTCATGACCAATTTTTTCTAGAAGGACAAGGGCAGCACATACATGAGCACTCCAGCACCAAGTTCTCTCCAAGCCACCCACCATCGTGTTCTGGAAATATATTTCTGTTCCTTCACAGTTGCTGGGTCAAAATTCTATAATTCCCTCCCAAACAGCATTGTGGGTTAACTCACACATGTGGAACACAGCGATTCAAGAAAGCAGCTCACCACCACCTTCTCAAGGGCAATTAAGGATGAGCAATAAATGCTGGCCAGCCGGCGACATCCATGTCCCACAAATTAATAAAAAATTAATTTGACAGGATAGAAGATGAAGAAAGATTGAGTATTGAAGAATGAAAGACGATCTTATTGAAGTTTCTGCGTAGAGCAGGAGGTTGGCAAGTTAAATATTGCAAGGGTATTTCCCTGTTGGGCAGTACTGAATCTATTTGTTCCAATACAGTGAAATACCAAAATGGTTTCCAAAGTATTAAAATTGTCAGAAGATCATGAAAAGGTTATTATCTGTTAGTAAGTCCTTCACAAATGACTTGCGGTTAAGTGATGTAGAGAGAACATAATGCAGTGCTTCCTCCAAGGATTATTTACAAGTTGCTTTCCGCCAAGCTGATATACTTTTTTATTTGCAACTTCAAAACCAGCTTAAACTCATAGGTGCCATCTCCAATAAGAATGAATCTAATCATTGCCTTTTGGCAGTGCCATTACTGAATCCCCCACAATCACTACCCTGGGGTTTACCTGTGACTAGAAACTGAACTGGACTAGCCATGTAAGTATGGCTGCAAAAGCAGTCAGAAACCAGGAATCCTGCAGCAAGTAACTCAACTTCTGACTCTTCAAAACCTCTCAAAAGAACAAGTCAGGAGTGTAATGGAATAATCTTCACCTGCCTGGATGAGCTTCAACAAGACTCAAGAAACTTGACGCTATTCAGCTGCTTGGCTGGCACCCTATTCACAAATATTCATGCTCTCCACCACCAATAGAGTGGCCACAGTGTGCACCATCTACAAGATACACTGCAGGAAAATAGCATGGCTCATTAGAGAGCCTATTCCAAATCCAAGACCATTGCCATCCAGAAGAACAAGGATGTAGACACATGGGAACTTCTGCAAGATGGCAGTTCAAAAAGGCAACTCATTATCACTTTCTCAAGGCAATTCGGGATGGGCAATAAATGCTGGAATATCCCATGAAGCCCAGGTTTCACAAACAAATTTTTAAATATCTTTAGGAGGAAAGTTCTTCCATTTTTTCATCTTGCTTAAGGCTTGTTTGCTTGGTTTTGACTGAGTGCAAATTTCAGCATTTCGGTACAGTGAAGCTGGCACAGATTATATCTGACAAATGGTATATGAATATGATTTAAAGCCACAGCCTATACAACCATTCATCACACAGCAGTTCCTGTTGAGAAATTTAACTCTCTGAAATCATAGTAGTTGAATTTCAAACTGTTATTTTTTTTATCCTGTTTCGTCAGAAATCAAGACAAGAGCAAATGGAAATATTCTTTTCAACAGAATTTTCAATTCAATTGAAATGCTATTTTTTACTTTTGTGAGAGATAACTTCTAACACATTTATTTTAGTTGGAAGCTCACCTTGCATTAAAACTTGGAGCGAAAGATGAAAATGAGATTTCAAATGTAGAGTAAACAATCATTAAGTGGGAGAATCACACCATCTGGTATCACATTGTAAAGGCTAGAATGGTTGTAGGGCAGTTCAGAGGGAGCATTATGAAAGCAAAGGTGAAAGGGGAGGGATTAAGGATAAGACAAATGAATGGTACAACTCACCCCTGATGTTGCGACTTAAAGGAGATGGGTTAGCTCAGTAGGAGACACTATATAATTCATTATTAACAGACTGAGTAATTAACAGAGAAAATTTGCTGACGCTCATATGGATACATTTCAAATGAAAGATAAGCATTCAACACAGACTTCAATATTTTTGTTAAGATTTTGGTGAATAGGTAATTTAATCTGTATCAGGTTGAATTTATTGCAAAGCATTCTTGCTTACATAGTATTGCAAGTTTCACTAATGTCAACCCGTCAACCAGAGGATCCTGCCCATAGAATCATAGAGCAATAGACATCAATGACAAGGCACAAACAACACTCCTCCAGGCAGTCAGGAGTCAGTAGGGAATATTTTTCCCCAACAATGGGAGCTGGATATCCACCAACATCACCATCAAGACTTGGATGGAGGTAGCCACTACAGTGAATAACAATGTTCTATGGAACAGGACCATTTTCCAATGCAGGGAGAAGATGGCTGTGCTCATCTAATCTGCCAAGGTAAGTCAATTTCTCTTCATTCACTATTCACAAACTCTTAAGGTCACCTGACATTTTCAGGATTATGCCCACAGGAGTCTTACACACTGCAAGTGCAAGCAGCATTATCACTGATTCTCTCTCAAAACTGTAACATCATCGTCTCTTGTCGTATCCTGCACGAGTCAAGTCCTCTGTCCTTACATAGTGCCATTCAGCACACACATAAGGCAGATATGCTTTTCATCTACTTTGATATTCATGCTGTTTACCTGTCGTTACGCAGAAAAAATTGGCCACAATGCAAGAAAGAGCTTTCAGATCCAAGATGGGATATAGGATACTGATCCCCTATGAGGACCAGGTGGCTGGTGAGGATCTGGACCATGAAAGCAAGATTGGCATTCCTTCCACAAGCAAGTTCAGTCCCATCTACTAGTCTTTGCCCACTCACCAAAACTGAGTATTTTTTAATCCAGGTGGCTATCCAGCCAATCACTAATTTTCTTTTCGCTCTATTGCAGGCATCAGCAAGACAATGAGTAAACAAACCGTCGGCCACCCCATCAACCCCAACACCAGAACGCCCCAGATAAGAATCCTGAAGATCCACTAGATGTAAAGCCGTCACTGCATTCATAGATGGAATCCCTACAATGCAGAAGGAATCCATTTGGCCCATCGAGCCTACGCCAATGACAATCCCATCAAGGCCCCATCCTCGTAATCCCACGTATTTATCTTGTTAGTCCCCCTGACACTAAGGGATGATTTAGCATGGCCAATCCATTTTTGGACTGTGGGAAGAAACCAGAGAACCTGGAAGAAACCTACACAAACACGTGAGAGAACATGCAAATTCCACTCTGACAGTCACCCGAGGTCAGAATTGAACCTGGGTCTCTGGTGCTGTGAGGCACCAGTGCTAACCACTGTGCTACCGTGCCACTCAACTGCAGCCTCTACCAGAACAGAGACATATATTTTGCTTCTTCCCTTTTTTTCCTCTTCTCCTCCTCCTTAGTTGCATGAGAGTCATGAAAAAGACAGCATTGCTTGTCCCATCCACTTCACACTCTTCCTTGTCTCTGAGGAACACTGAACAGAGACATGATTGAACAGAACCCTGCAAAGATCCCCTTCCATTGCCAAGTTAAAGAAAAACTGTGAAGCCTCAAGCTGCCATACATTCCATCCTGAGATTATCCGTTACAGCTGTTGCATAACCTTGAGGATCACAGAAACAGCACCCCACCCACCCACCCAACCACAAATATCCCAGGCATGACAGCTCTTTCACTAAGAAAATAGGATGTGGATGAGTGCAGCCAGGTGCTAGTAGTCTTAGTCAGGAGGCTGTCTGACTGACTCATTAGGATTAGACTAGAGCTCAAACGTGCACTAACATAATTATTGTAATCACTGAGATGTGTAAAATCTGAACCTCTTGGCTGCAATGTGCAGAGGTGTTTGGAGTTTTTTGAATATGAGCTTTGACCATTTCCCCTTTACAGTTGAATCCTTGTGATCTTTCTGCATTCCTATGATGAATATTCATTAAAACCAATGAGTATTTGGCCTCAAGCCACAATGGATTCTTGTCACAATGCAAACCATGCGTTAAGGTGTCCAAATCTTTCAATTGGCATTTGAGTATTCTTAACATGTCTCAACTGAACCTTGTTCACCATGTCCTGAAGCGTAAATTATTAGGTTGTCTTTTCAATCTGTCCAAAAGGACAGTAGTTGACACCTCCCACAATCTCTCAGACTCCTCCGCAGTAATTTTTTCCCTAGTTTAATTTTTCAACAGCGTCATTGCATTGTCTAGTGAAATGGTGCTACTCCAATTCTATTGTGTGAGACAAACTTCCAAGCCCCATGTGATCCTTCCTATCATGTTGGAAGAGCATCACATCCATATTTCCCTCCTCAGGTCACTCTTCATCCTTCCCCTCTAATCCTGGACCCTATCACATTTGTCTTTATCCTAATGCTTTATATTGATCTGTCCTTCTGGGCTTTTGCACAACAAGCAGTCAGGGCCAGAAAACAGAGACAGTCTTGAGTAATTGTGCACCGTGTTACACGGCTGTCCATGTCCGAGTCTAAGAATGCAGAGGGCCTGTCCACCATGGCTGAGCCATGCACAACATGGTACGCAGGCAGTATGTCAGTTATTCATACACTTAAATCATGTGTGTGGTTTGCTATTTGGGTGTAAATTGCACAGTCACAATCAGGGGAGGCATTTATAGTCCGTAGTTGGAAGACAGCTGATACAATGGGAGGCTTCCAATGATTTCATGTGGAGGGTCACAGGACATGACTGTGCATTTGGACCTCATGATGGGGAGGGGTTTATCTTGAATAAGTCTATCCTGGCTCTAACTAATTAAGTTAATGGATTCAGATGGTTTGCATTCTAGGTTATTAAATGATATGGAAATGAAAGTAGAGAAAGTGCTTTCCATAATCTTCTAATCTTCTTTGATTTGATTTATTATTGTCACATGTATTAGCATAGAATGAAAATGTTAACTATTCAGACAAAGCATACTGTTCATAGAGAAAAAAAGACAAGGGTGCAGAATGTAATAACATAGTCATAGCTAGGCTGTAGTGAAAGATCAACTTAATGCGAGGTAGGCCCATTCAAACGTTTGATGGCAATAGGGAATATCAGGAGTTATCAGAGGTTTGATAAGGATATTTCTAGTCAATACACATGGCCTGTTTAATATCACATATTGATAAAGTTTTAGAAACAATATTTTAGGAGGAAAAATCAACAAGCATTGCTTTAGAGACATTTGAGTTAATTAATTAAAAGCAGGATAGTTACGTTCAAGACAAACTCCTCCTCATCATGAGGCCCAATGCACCATCGTGTCCCGAGACCCTCCCACATGAAACAATTGGGATCCTTCCACTGTATTAATTGTTCCCCAACTACAGGTTGTAAATGTGTCCCCGATTGTGAGTGTGCTGTTTGCAACTAGTAGCAGTGGAGGAAATGGTTTCCATAATCTTCTAATTATCTTTGATTTGATTTGATTTATTATCATCACTTGTATTTGTGCCCACCCCAGTCGAACACCAGCATCCCCACATCAAATCATATCAACATCCTCTTCCTTAATAAACGCTGAAAGTGCTTATTATGTATTCAAGCCTTGCCTGTGCCTATAGGTATATATCATCTTCTTTCTTCTCAATAGAATCCTTCCCACCTCGTGCTACCTGCTAACTTTTTGCAAGTCGGTAGAATATTTTTGGGTTCATTTATATGTTGACTGTCATTTGACTCTCTTCATTTCTCCTTTCACCTGAATTGACCTGCCTTGCGTTGTATTCTTTTTAAACTGAGTCATTGTGATCATCTGTATAAGATCCCTAGGAATCTACTGATTAATCTCCCTGTGCGCTTTGTTGCATTCCCCTGATAACAGGAAGCACAATAATGTCAGAATCATAGAGGTTTATGGCCTGGAAACAGGTCCTTTGACCCAACTTGTCCATGCCAACAAGTTTTTAACCATTAAACTATTTTCATCTGTCCACGTTTGGCCTACATCCCTCAATACCCATCTTACCATGTAACTGTCTAAATGCTTTTTAAAAGACAAGGCTGTATCAGCCTCTACTGCTACCTCTGGCAGCTCATTCCAGACACTCACCACCCCCTGTATGAAAAAAATTGCCTCTCTAGACCCTTTGTATTTCTGCCCTCTCAACTTTAACCTATACCCTCAGTTTTAGAGTTTTCCATCTTTGGGAAAAGATGTTGACTATCTATCTTATCTATGTCCCTCATTATTTTATAGACATCTATAAGATTATCCCAAGCTTCCTACATTCCAGGGGAAAAAGTCCCAGACTACCCAGCCTCTCTTATAATGCAAACCACCAAATCCCATCCAAAAGTATATCTTTTCTGCACTTTCTAATTTAATAATATCCTTTTTATTATAGGATGAACAGAGCTGTATATAGAATTCCAATGTTTTGTACAACTTCAACAAGATGTGTTCAATGTTCTGACCAATGAAACTAAGAATGTCAAATACCTTCTTCACTATCCTATCCACCTGTAACTCCACTTTCAAGGAGTTATGAATCGGAACCTAGATCTTTTTTTCTACAACTTTCCCCAACACCCTACCATTAACTGAATAAATCCTGCCCTGGCTCAGTCTATCAGAATGCATCACCTTGCATTTATCTAAATTGAACTCCATAGGGTCCATCCATCCATTGGCCCAATTGATCAGGATCCCGTTGCAATCCTAGATAACCTTCTACACTGTCCACTATGCCATCAATCTTGGTGTCATTTGCAAACTAACTAACCATGCATCCTAAATTTTCATCCAAATCATTAATATAAATGACAAATAACAGTGGACCTAGCATCAATCTCTGAGGCGCACTCCTGGACGGAGTTTGAAAAAACAGTTGAAACCTCCAGTTTTAAAAAAAAACCTCTACAACCGCCCTCTGTCATCTGCCCTCAAGCCAGTTTTGTATCCAATTGGCTACCCCACCCTGAAGTCCAAGAGATTTAAACTGCGTAATAACCTATCATGTAATACCTTGTCAAAGCTTTGCTAAAATCCATGTAGACAACATCGATTGCACTGCCCTCATCTACCTCCTTGGTTATCCTTTCAAAAAACTCAATCAAATCTGTGAAGCACAACTTTCCACTCACAGAACCATTCTGATTGTCCCTAATCAGTCCTTGTCTCCCTAAATACCTTTAGACCCTGTCTCTCAAAATACTTCTAACAATTTACTCACTTCAGATTTGAGGATCACTAGCCTATAGTCTCCAGGCTTTTCCTTGCAACCCTTCTTAAATAAAGGCACAATATTTGCTACTCTCTAATCTTCAGGCACCTCATCTGTGGCTGCCAACGATTCAACTATCTCTGCTAAGGAACTGCATTTTCCTCTTTAGCCTCCCAGAATGTCCTGGGATACACTTCATCAGGATATTTATCTATCTTGATGTGCTTTCAGATTCCTGCACCTCCTTTTCTGTAATAAGTACACTCATCAAGACATCACTATTTATTTCCCCAAATTCCCTAACATCCATAATCTCAAAAATAAATACCGATGAGAACTATTCATCTAGGATCTCACCCATCTCTTGTGGATCCACACATAAATGACCTTGTTGATTCTATTAGTAACACTACTCTCTCCCTAGTAACTCTTTTGCTCTTTTTGTATTTGTATAAGCTGTTGTATTCTCCTTTGCCTTATCTGCCAAAGCAATTTCATGTCCGCTTTTGCCCTTCTGATTTTTCCCTTAATCTGACATCCTCTATACTCTTCAAGGGATCTACTTGATCCCAGATTCCTGTGCATGTTTTTTGCTTCCTTCTTCTTTTAGATCATGGCCTCAATATCCTGAGTCATCCAGGGTTCCCTACTTCTACTAGCTTTGCCCTTCACTCTAAAGAAAATGTGCTTTTCCTGAACGCTAGTTAATACACTTTTGAAAGCCCCCCACTTACCAGACGTCCCACTGTCGGCCAACAGACTCCCCCAGTCAACTTTTGAAAGTTGCTGTTTAATACTATCAAAGTTAGCCTTGCCCCAATTTAGAGTTTTAACTTTTGGGCCAGACCTATCCTTTTCCACAGTTATCTTAAAACTAATAGAATTATCCTCACTGATCCCAAAGTGATCTTTCACCAATGCTTCTGTCATTTGCCCTTCTTTATTTCCCAAGAGGAGGTCACATTTTGCCACTTCTGTTGTTGGGCCATCCACATACTGAATGAGAAATTCCTCCTGAATAACGCAACAAATTTATCTCCACCCAATGCTCTAATACTATGGCTGTCCCAGTCAATGTTGGGAAAGTTAAAGCCCCCTACTGTTAGCGCCCTATTTTTCTTGGAGCTATTAGCAATCTCCTCACATATTTGCTCTCAATTTCCCGCTGACTATTTGGGGGCCTACTGTACAATCCGATCAAAATGATCTCCCAGTTCTTATTTGTCAGTTCTCTCCATACAGACTCAGTAGGTGAACCCTCCTATGTATCCCCTCTCAGTACTGCTGTGAAATTGTCCGTAATTAAAAACGCAACTGCCTCTCCTCTCTTACCTCCTGTTCTGTCTTCCCTATAGCACCTGTATCCTGGAACATTGAGTGACCAGTCCTGTCTCTCCCTTAGCCATGTTTCAGTAATAGCCATAATATCTCAGTCACATGTATCCATCCATGCCTGGAGTTCGTCTGCCTTGTCCATCAAGCCTCTTGCTTTGAAATAAATGTAGCTTCTCTTGCTCTTTGCCCTGCTTTTAATGACTTGAATAGTACTCAGATTAATGGTACCGCCTTTGCCATTTAACTTGCTTTCTTTAACTTTCTCAACCTTTTCTTCTGTCATCTTGCTGCTTTGTGTTTCTTTCCCTGTCAAACTAGTTTAAAGTCGTTTAAAATGGCCTGCCCACATGGAACTCCTGAGCCTTTTATCAGGCAGACCCAGGATTGTGCCTGCTGAATGGTAGTCCCAGGCAGGGGCTACTGTGTGCGTGCCACAGTAGTGGTTTTACTTTGCATCCTGTAATAAACAATGTTCCTTTCCAGTTGGGCTTCCTGAGTCATTGCAGTCACATAAACCAAACTGCCTATATCTTGCATTTATAAACGTTGTTTGGATTCTAATTTATTAAATAGGATGTAATTTGTATAGTGCCTCCTTGGCAATAGTCAACTCCAGATGGCCCGTTTTTCATTCTTTAATTGAATCTTGTTGTATAGATGCCTTTTGTCTTGTGTGCTGTTTCTGTTCAGCAATTCAAACTCTGCAAAAGCATCAGAGGCTACACTGTGTGGACTACAGGGAAATAAGATTGAATGATATATTCCTCTTTCCATGGAATGAAATCCTTGTGCTCTGTTTTGTTCTATTTTGATCTTGTTGAGTTTGGTTCTCCACTATAAATTTGATGCCTTTACTGTTATGAATTTAGTATTCAAATTTGATATAAAAGCAACAAATATTGAGATCCAAATGAAGCTGTCTAAAAATCTTGTATATTAATTTATGATGTGAAATATGAATAAATAAACATAACAGGGCAGCACAATGGCACAGTGGTTAGCACAGGGACCCGGGTTCAACTTCAGCTTCGGGTCACTGTCAGTGTGGAGTTCGCACATTTTCCCCATAGCTGTGTGAGTTTCCTCCTGATGCTCCAGTTTCCTCCCACAGTCCGAAGATCTGCATGTTAGGTTGATTGACCATGCTGCTTAGTGTCAGGGAGACTAGCAGGGTAAATACATGGGTTTATGGGGATAGAGCCTGGGTGGGATTGTTGTTGGTGCAGGCTTGATGGGCCGAATGACTTCCTTCTGCACTGTATAGATTCTAGAACAGAATAAAACAATTTTATACCAAAGATAAAACATGTATTATTGCAATTAAAATTAGATATTTATTTGTGCATTTGTGCATTTTTCAGAAACAGAACAAGAATTCAAAAATACCTATTATGTATACAATATGATGCTTAGCAATGCTTTTATAATTTTTTTAGTTGAAATGAATAAGTTTCATGGATGAGACTGGTTTTCTGCAAACTGGAGAATTATCTAAATTATAGCTTTGGGTGAAACCAAAGGAACAAGGCATTCACAGCACTTTTCCCATTAAAAGTTGTTTGTCATAAATTTCATAAACTCAGGAAAGACAAATAAATATGGAGAGAATCTTATTTTCGCAAGTTATCAGACATTCCAAATCATTAACTCCCAGTCCCAGTTAAATGTCATCCACCTAAAAAAAATACACAATTGGATTTACCAATCTCGATGATTTGTTACTCATTAGGGGGTGAATTGAGATGAGTGAAAGCAGAAATTGAATAGAAAACAATTGCTTCCATAGCTCAAAGCTCTGTAGCTTTGTGATTTATCAAAATCAAATACAGAGGTTTTTATTGTTGACGTCAGTCCTTTCTTTCATGTGCTATGATTAGTCAGTAATGCATTGTATGATTAGGGATAATGATAATTAAGCATTACAGCAATGTTATACATCATGAGGCTGAATAGTTTGTTAGCCAGCTGAAAAGTGAGATCATATTACTGTCTATAAACTGCTCTTGCCCACACATTATTTTGCGCTGTTTGGTTTAACCTTCATAATTCTTCTTTACTTCTTACCACAGTTGGGTAGAATGACCTGACTCCTACTTCATAGAATAAAGGATTGGCGATACTGAATGAAATGGTGCAAAATGTCAGATAATCAATCAGAAATAGATTAACCTGATATGCCCATTTTGAAGGACTTACATGAATATCATCCATTTTGTAATTCCATTTGAGAAGAATAGCTATTCTTGTTTTTTCTCCCCCACATGGAGGAAGGTGATTGGATGGCATACCATTTAGGTCAGCCTCAGGGTGATTCTGGATACATAGGAATCATAGAATCCCTAGAGGGCAAAGGAAGGCCATTTGGCCCATCAAATCTGCACTGACCACAATCCTGTGAAACCCCAATCCCTGTATCCCCACTTATTTATTCTGCTCGTCTCCTTGACATTAAGGGTCAATTTAGCATGGCCAATAAACCTAACTCACACAGCTTTGGATTGTGGGAAGAAACTGAAGCACTTAAAGGAAACCCACACAGACAACAAGGAGAATGTGCAAACTCCCACACACAGTGAGCCAAGCTGAGAATCGAACCCAGGTCCCTGGAACTGTAAGGCAGCAGTGCAAACCACTGCACCACTGTGCCGCCCACAAAGCATCATTGATAAATCTGGAAAAAGATGTTTGCACTTCTGAGTTCAGCTCAATTTAGTGGTTCCAAAGCTCTTATCAATGCAAAAAAAAAGCTTGCATCCAAATGTGGGGGAGGGAACTATCCCAGATTAATCATAACCAGCCCCAAAGCCTGTTCTTCTAATCCTGTTAAAGCAAAAGGTGATTATCTTTCCAGTACTTGCATGGTTTTTTGCCTGGTTCTTCAATTTGATTGGGTTTATTAAATCTCTTCATAAAATCATAGAATCCATACGGTGCAGAAGAAAGCCATTTGACCCGTAAGTCTGCACTGACTCTCTGACAAAGTATCTTACGTAGGCCCTTTCACCCATACTCTCCCCCACCCTATACCTATAACCCCAAGCGTGGTTAATCCACCTAACCTACACATCTTGGTACACAAGGGCAATTTACTTTGGCTAATTCACTTAACATGGATTGGGGAAGGAAACCAGAACAACTGGAGGAAATCCATCCAAAAACGGGGAGAATGTGAAAACTTTGCACAGATAGTTACTCAAGGTCAGAATCAAACTCGGTTCCCTGACACTGTGAGGAAGC
Source organism: Sphyrna mokarran (assembly GCA_024679065.1). NCBI lineage: Eukaryota > Metazoa > Chordata > Chondrichthyes > Carcharhiniformes > Carcharhinidae > Sphyrna > Sphyrna mokarran. The sequence continues at coordinate 63,248,931 of JAGIQG010000011.1, read as the reverse complement.
AATGCTAGCTACTGTGCTACCACTCAGCCCCATTTTTCATAGAATCTTAATAATGCAGATGAAAGCCATTTGGTCCACCAACTCTCTGGCAGGGCATCCTGCCCAGGCCTGATCCCCATGACCCCCCATATTTTCCCTCCGATCCCCCTAATCTTGGCATACTAATGGACAATTTAACATGGTCAATCCAGCTAACCTGCACATTTTTTTGACTGGGAGGAAATCAGAGCACTCAGAGGAAACCACCCAGTCACAGGGAGAACATGATAACTCCATACAGTTAGTGACCCAAGGCCAGGATCGAATCTGGGTCCATGGCTCTGTGAGGCAGCTGTACTAACTAACCACTGTGCTCTGCACTGTTTACTTGTTGCACAGACTAATGCACTTGGGCTTCTGCCAAATGGAGACCAAAGAACTTAAGACCAGAGATGCCTCATTGGCATCAAATATACTTGCTTATAGCTACTGCAAGCCTATGCATGTACTTGAAAAATGCATAAAACATAATGAGAGCAGAGAAAGACATGACAGGTCTCTGCCTGTATTTTGCCAGCCTGTGGGCAACAGTACAGTCCCGATGTAAATTTGAGGAATATCAATCTCACTGTGTGTATCAGAAAGAATATTTCACAATCATAAAACCTTTATAAGCAGTCTATATAACATGATATTTTCCCACAAAGTTCCCTTAGCAATGATTGCTCATACCAGTTTAATTCATGTTTGTTATCAGTGAGTTTTTTTCTAACTGTTGACGCAAACCTTTGTCTGGCAGGAAGATTTGCCAAGATTCCAATTTGCAAGTGTGCTTCATTTAGTCCAGCTCCACCTTACTGCAAGGTTATACGATACAGAGTTCAGTACTGAAATAGCCAAATAAATATGCAGTACTGTCAAGACGCTTCCCATTGGAATATAAAATTTATTAATGTTTCTGCATAAACTTTTTATGAATTACTGGGTCCCTCAGGCATCCATTTTTTTAAGAAGAAATGCAAATATGTACTTTGATCAGTATTCCTCATGAAACTCAAAACCAGTTAATGCTTATTAATTTAGATATTTTACATTAATTCCTGCAATTTCCTCCAGAGAGCCAGTCATCATTTTTGAGCTTTTCAGAATAACTACAAAACTGTGGAACAAATGCGGCTAAAGCTACCGTGTGCATGCATGAAGGATGCAGAATTAAATTTTAATGGGGATTCATGCAGGCAAGGGTGAGTAGAGGACAAATTCCTGTTGAGGAATAGGAGATAACATTCCAAAACTTCACTCAAAGATGTCGGCCTGAGATTGATGGAAACTGAATCTTTTGAATGGAAATGGCAAGCTGTGGACACCGAGCTTGCTGATTACAACTAGATGACACTGAGAGGCTCTACACCCACCATGGCATAAAGGGAGACCCTGGAATACTGGGACAACTAGCTGGAGGTGAAGGGAAAAAGGTCGGCCCCGCAAGGCAAAAACCCATGACGAAAAATGTGAAACCTAGGTGGAGCCTTCCATTCTTCCTGGCTCCACAGAAATGAAACTATTTACACAGCTTCAATTCCAGCCTTAAGGGAACATGTTTGCATATTATCTGCTTGGGTTTCCTCCCACAGTCCGAAGATGTGCAGATTAGGTTGATTGGCCATGCTAAATTGCCCCTTGGTGTCATGGGGATTATCAGGATAAATATGTGGGGTTAGAGGGATAGCGTTTGAGCGGGATTGTGTTTGGTACAGACTCGATGGGCCAAATGGCCTCCTTCTGCACAGTAGGGCTTCTATGAAATTGGAAATATTTTCATTGGCTGCATTTAACGCTCGCCTGGTGCCGGGTTTGTAGGTGGGAGGTGGTGGGGGATGGGCAGATAGGCTTCTTGCTGGATGGTCGCTCACCTCAACCTCTCTGCAATGTAATATTGGGGGAGATGGAGCGAGGTCCGACACTTCAGGTTTCCCACCCTTTCCCCAACAGAGGCCCTTAGTTGACCAATTATTCACCATTTAAGGGTCATGTCCTATCCAGCCTTGATTTTTAGTCTGGTGAGATGAGTTTCTAGATAAGGGGGAAATCTGAAAATAACCTGGTTCAAGTCTTGGTCGGGGGTGGGAAGTGGGCGCTTCTATCAGAAGCCCCCTTTTAATTTTGGGTGGTTTCCTGTTAAGCTCCTGTAGGACCTCCTTTCCCAACCACGGGCCTCTCCCCTAACTCCCCAACCTCCCATTGTCCACCTCTCCCATCCACAGGCCACTCCCACTCTCCCCATGCTGAAACTCCCAAAACCTTATCATTTCTTGGAAATCCCACTGTCTCTTTGGATGGCAGAATGGGAACTCCCTGCCCTGTATCTTTGATGGCCAAACACCAGCAGCCCCAATAAGGGGTATAAGTTCGACAACTCAAAAGCTAGAATCTACTCTGTAGGTTAATTTACTTTCTACAAAGTCAGCAAAAGGCCACAGCAATTCTAACTGCCTTGCCTCATTTAAAGCCAATAATTCTCTTTTGACCAGGAAATTAAGGGAAGTGGAATAGAATCATAATGCTTAACACCGTTGTCTCATAGCACCAGTAACCCTGGTTGAATTCCAACCTTAGATGACTGTCTGTGTGGAATGTGCATGTTCTTCCCGGGTGGGGTTTTATGGCTTTGCTCATCGCAAAACTGTAAAACCCCATCCGAGGTCAATGGATCTTTCCATTGCCTGCCCGTCGCCCACTCCAATTCCAGTGGTGGACAGGACGATACTATTCCGGATCCCTGTATGTGTCTCTGTATGTTTCCTCTGGGTGCTCTGGGTGCTCTGGTTTTTATTCTGACAGTCCAAAGATGTGCAGATTAAGTGGATTGCTAAATTGCCCTTTACTGTCCCAAGATGTGTAGGATAGGATTAATAGTGAAGTAAATACGTGAGATTATGGGGATAGGGCAGGGGGTATTGGCTTCGGTAAAATGTTCTGTTGGAAACGTGGTGCAGACTCGATGAGCCAAATGTTTTCATTCTGCACTGTGTGGATTTGATGATCAACTTCACTGTTAGTAGAGGAAAATCAGGCCACCAGTTGCCCACTGCTTACTTCCAAGTAAATGGGAGGTCCAAGATTTTGGAAAGATACTGCAAGATGGGAAAGAGTAAGTATCTAGGGCAAATGAAGTTATGGTTTTCCTTGTGGGGCTGCTCTTCCTTACTCAATAATGGATATTTTTTGACTCAATTTTCAACTCCTAATCTGCTTCAGCTTGACCAGAAAATCATTACCATTCCTCACTCTATTCCAGCTAACATAACATTATTTCTTATCGCTATAATAGAATTCTACAGCATAAATTCCTTTGCTTCAGTAAGGTGCTTCATTATCTGTAGAACCTTACAGGTTAATGTTGGAGATGGCGGAGTACTCTGTCATTAAATAACCCATTACATTATAACTGTCTCTTTGACTTAGTCAAGATTTGTGCTTCCATATCAGTTCCTGCCCCTTTTGAAATTCTAATATAATTTCATATTGATATGCTAGAATTAGAATTGTGCCAATATTATGACCAGAATCCCTTTGATCTATCATTTTCTATTGAACATACGCTGGCCGATGATTATTGACAACAAGTAATTTTTGATTATAATTTTATCACAAACATTACAGTCATATGTCAATGGACTTGCACCTTGGATGTCACAATTGCCCTTATGCTGGATCAAAAACTCAGCATGGTAACCTGGGCAAACAAATGAAATTAATAAACATTGACTACTATGAACATGTGTACATCCCCATTGGTTATTTTAGGATGTAAGGATTATGGACAGTGAATGATTGCACCTAGCGACTCTCCCAAAATGTCTTCTCACATGTCTCTGATTAAATGAAACAAGCAAGAACTTTATTCCATTCCCCCCTGATTGGAGCAAAACCTCCCTTTGTCTCCTTCATCCTCTGTACACATACAACAGTTTCCACAGTTAACCCTCTCTGTCTGAGACGATCTCGATCTCTCTCACTGGCTTTCCAAGTGAATGCCACTCTCTATGGCGTGAGTGCCTAAAATAATGGGAATGGGTGTGAACTTCAAAGCAACTTGACGATTGAAAATATGGATCATGCTTTCCGCGTGACAAAATATGTTAAAATGAATGGCAAATTACATCAAGTAGGGGATTATATATAATAGGCCCTGAAAATGGAAATGGGGATCACAATGTGAGATTAATGGTGGCAGGAGACTGCACGATCTTTGTGTGGTCTGCTAAATACCATATTGCAGTATACAGTCCATTTTAACTATCTGTCTCAAAGGCCCCATAACTGAGAGATTAGCAATGGTTATAATCTGCCTGCAACTCTTAAAGGGCAGATGTATTTGTTGTTGGAGTGGTCATTGAAGTTGTTGTCAAGCTCATTCTAATGTGAAATAATGTGTAATGGTAGCTTGATATGGGACAGAGCTAGCTCCGAGATGTTCCAATGCTGCACTAGAGGGAAAGTGTGTAATGGAAGAGAGATAGTGGGACCAATTTGGTTGTGTTGGTCAATATCAGGAGTTAAGCCTCAAGAACCTGGATAGTGTTGCAAAAAAGTTCAATGACTGCAGGTCAGTGACTGCAGCTTCAAATGCCATATCCTAACAACTACATCACTGGCCTTCGTAAATGCTCTATCATGAACCAATCAGCAATCACTATCAATCATGTCTCATACTAAACATTACCTCACCTTCACACAGTTAGCATTGCTGCAAGCCTCACACCCATATTGCTCAGGTTGCACACACTACCAACTATTTACCCAAACACAGTGATCCAAACCCAACCAACACACTTTCCTCTCACTTACAGGATAAAGTGACATAAAGCAAAGGCAGCAAGTATCATCTATCCTCTATCTATCCGGAGGTTTGGTGGGGCATAAACATTCAGGTGACAGTGCTCACTATCACTGGTAAGATCATGATCAGTAACATCATCGAAACGTGATGATATCTTCAAACCTGCTTCTCCTTCTCTCATTCCATTTACTCTTAACCCGTAATTTCTTCTGATGTACAAACTGTGGATGATGTAAGCATGTAACTTTTGTTTCACCCTCCAGCGTTATCCCCACCTTCCTTTACAACAATCCTACCCTACGGTGTTTCGCCTTTTAGAAGCAAATGGTTACCACTGCTGCTTCACAGACAGAGGTTCATTTCTGACTTGGGTCACTGTCTGTGCGGAGTCTGCACATTGTCCCCATAGCTGTGTGGGTTTCCTCCGGGTGCTCAGGTTTCCTTCCACAGTCTGAAAAACATGATGTTAGGTACACTGGCTATGCTAAATTTGTCCTCAGCGTACCCCGAAGAGGTGCCAGAGAGTGGTGACTAGGAGATTTTCACAGTAATATAATTGCAGTGTTAACGTAAGCCTTCTTGTGATGCTACTAAATAAATACAAAATTATAAAAAACCCATTCAACTGAAATCTAGCCAGGCAGTGGTAGAGAAGGATGAATCTGGTGATGAATTAAAAACTCTTATCACACTATCTCCTCATTAAAAGCCACCAGATCAGATACTGACACTGTGCATAATTTAAAGGATATCTTAGATGTGGAAACCACGAACTGTGAGACATCTGAATATTGGCCTGCTGTGGTTAGTTGGGGTGAGAGGTCAAAACATTTTCTATTGCACAAGACTCAAATGTGCACTTCAGTGGGGCAATCAGAAGAAGAATGCTGATGAGTATGTCATGAAAATATAGTGAGGAACGCTATGATATGGAATAATTTCTGCTGGTAATGTTCTGGTTATATATTTTAAATATGTGAGTCAAATAATTGAGGCAGGGAAAGATTGACTCTGTGAATGGAACTAATGCATTTGGTATGTTAATGAGCCTAGCAACATTGCAAACAGGTGATTAACTTGCAGAAGTGCTGAGTTCCCAAACACTGACAACTGTGAATTGCAACAAACAATGATTCATTCGCGAACTGAGTAGCTATTCAATGCTTATACTTGACATAGACATAGAAACTAGAAGCAGGAATAGGCCATTTGGCCCTTTGAGCCTGCCTGCCATTCATCTTCATCATAGCTAAATATCAAATTCAATATCCTAATCTCCCCTTCCTCCTATATCCCTTGATCCCTTTAGCCCCAAGAGTGATATCTACCCTTCTTCTGGAAATCAGACAACGTTTTTGCCTCAACTACATAATGGTTAGTGAATCCCACACATTCTATGCCCTTTGTCTGCACTCTGGGGCAAACTCCAGCTTTCCTGGTCTGTGACCCTTTTTGTAGCCGCATCATCTTGTGACTATTCAGTCTACATGGCTGATAACAAAAAATCATGTTGAAAGTAAAATTTACTCAATCTATATATGTTTGCCTGACATTTCCTTTGCCTGAGCTAATGCCTTCACCAAAATAGTTTCCGGCACACATCAGCTAGAAGTGTGCAGGTGCCATTTTGTAGATCAAGTAACATTTATAGTGTCGATAGCAACAATGAGTTGAATTCGATAGTAATTTATAATACCCATTGGTTTACATTGAATAGCAACTTACTGGAGGGATACTTTAGCCTTGAATCAGGACCAAGGCGTTCAGAATGTACCAGACCACTCCCTGCAGATTTTCAAACTTCAAGAACATTATTGAAAACGTGAAACGCATATAAATTTATCATAGCCAATCAAAATCATTGAACAGTAATCTGAAAGTAGTTGATATCTTTTCAAATGGCTCTAAGTGGGAGGATGGGCAAAGCTGGGAAGGAGGCTGGGGGGTTGGGGTGGGTGAAGATCTTCTTCCTTTAATGAATACACATTCAAATGTACATAATTAAACTGTGATGTTTTAGGGTCAGGACCAGAACACCAAAGTATATTGTGAAGCCAGATTAGAGCCCAACAATTTTTCTATTGGGGAATAAATGTGAGAAAAAGATGCTTTGCTTCAGGAATCATTTTATTGACAACTTAGGGGCTTTTTTAAAAATCAAAACAATTTTATTCATAACGCAATTTAAATATAACTCCAACAAATTGAAGCAGTTTAATTCCTAACCATCGAACAATCTTTAACCATGAAAAGAAATAACTCTAATTTCTAAATTAGCATGATTTCAGTATAATCCAAGTAAGCAACAGTCTTTTCATAAACTAAAATACCTTTTTAAATATAATTTGCAAACTCAGGCATACTTGCTTTAAATTAATGTAGCAATCACGCATCTGCAGAGAGGCTTTGCAAAGAGCCTTTGCAGAGAGAGAGAGAGAGCAGACCTTAGTTGGGATTTTCTGGCCATTCATCTGCCCGGATTCTCTGGTCCTGCTGCAGTGAACAGAGATTTGGCTGAGCATCAAATTCGCTATTCTCATTGGCAACAGCGGTACGGCTTGAAAGCCGGAGAATTTAAAACAGCTACAGTTTACTAACTGTAAATTGAATGAGAAATCTAACTTCTCCTATCTCCAGTATCACATGACCTTTGTACCAAAACTCACATTCCATTTCTTCAATCAAGAAAAAACCCCAGGGGACTTTTTTTTTGCAGACAAGAATGCATTACACCTTCTGCTAAATAAGAACATAAGAACTCGGAGCAAGAGTAGGCCATCTGGCCCCTGGAGCCTGCTGCACCATCCAATAAGATCATGGTTGATTTTTTTGTGGACTCAGCTCCACTTACCTGCCTGCTCATCACAACCCTTAATTCTTTTACTGTTCAAAAATTTATCTAACTTTGCATTAAAAACATTCAATGAGATAGCCTCAACTGCTTTTCTGGGCAGAGAATTCCACAGATTCACAACCCTGTGTGTGAAGAAGTTCCTCCTCAGCTCGATCTTAAATCTGCGTCCCCTTATTTTGAGGCTATGCCCCTAGTTCTAGTTTCACCCACCAGTGGAAACAACTTTGCTACTTCTACCTTATCTATACCCTTCATAATCTTATATGTTTCGATAAGATCTCCCCTCATTCTTCTGAATTCCAATGAATATAGCCCCAGTCTACTCAGTCTCATCTCATAAGTCAATCCTCTAAACTCCGGAATTAACCTAGTGAATCTCCTCTGCACCTCCTCCAGTGCCAATATATCCTTTCTCAAGTAAGGAGACCAAAACTGTGCATAATACTCCAGGTGTGGCCCTCACTGCACCTTATACAGTGCAATATAATCTCACTGCTTTTAAACCATCCCTCTAGAAATGTAGGACAAAGTTCCATTTGCCTTCTTAATTTGCTGCTGCACCTGCAAACCAACTCGTTGAGATTCCTGCACAGAAGTATGCTGCAATTTTTTTACCATTTAAATAGTAGTCTTTTTTGCTGTTATTTCTACCAAATGGATGACCTCACAGTTACCAATGTTGTACTCCATCTGCCAGACCATCGCCCACTCACTTAGATTTTCTATGTCCCTTTTCAGACCTTCAGTGTCCTCTGCACACTTTGCTCTTCCACCCATCTTAGTATCATCTGCGAATTTTGACACACTACTATTGGTCCCCAACTCCAAGTCATCAACGTAAATCATAAACAATTGCGGTCCCAACACTGATCCCTAAGACACACCACTAGTCACTGATCATCAGCCAGAAAAACACCCATTTACCCCCACTCTTTCCTTTCTGTTAATTAACCACTACATGGCTAAAGTATAGCCATGTAGCCATTACAGATAAACACTACATGGCTAAAGTGAGCAACTATCCTGCTTTTTAGCATCTAAGTGCTATGTTTTCCAGACACCCTGACTGCCTGTTAAAAAAAACACGGAACTTTAAAAAATTCTATACAAGCATAAAGTATGTCATAAAATGCCTATAGTACAGAAGGAGGCCATTTGGCCCATCAAGTCTGCACCCACCACAATCCCACCCAGGCTCAATCTCACAACCCTACATTTTTTATCCACTAATCCCTCTAACCTACATATCTTTGGTAAGGCGTTTGATAAGGTCCCCCATGCAAGGCTTCTGGAGAAGGTGAGAGGGCATGGAATCCAAGGGGCTTTGGCCTCGTGGATCCAGAACTGGCTTGCCGGCAGAAGGCAGATGGGTCTTGTTCTGCATGGAGGTCAGTAACCAGTGGAGTGCCCCTGGGATCTGTTCTGGGACCCTTGCTGTTTGTCATTTTCATAAATGACCTGGATGAGGAAGTGGAGGGATGGGTTAGTAAGTTCGCTGACGAAGGTCGGTGGTGTTGTGGATGGTCTGGAGGGATGCCAAAAGTTGCAGCGGGACATAGACAGGATGTAAGACTGGGCAGAGAATAGCAGATGGACTTCAACACGGATAAATGTGTAGTGGTCCATTTTGGCAGGAATAATGGGATGAAGGAGTACAATATAGGGGTTAGGAGTCTTAACTGTGTTGTAGAGCAAAAGGATCTTGGGGTCCGGGTCCATAGGACTCTTAAATCGGCCTTGCAGGTGGAGGAAGTGGTCAAGAAGGCGTACAGTGTACTGGCCTTCATTAATCGAGGAATAGAGTTTAGGAGTCAGGAGGTAATGATGCAGCTCTTTAAGACTCTTGTCAGACCCCAGTTGGAGTATTGTGCGCAGTTCTGGTCGCCTCATTATAGGAAGGATGTAGAGGCTATTGAGAGAGTTCAGAGGAGATTTACAAGGATGCTGCCTGGATTGGGAGGCAGGCCTTATGAAGATAGGTTGAGGGAGCTGGGACTCTTCTCACTGGAGAGACGTAGGTTGAGAGGCGACCTGATAGAGGTTTATAAAATGTTGAGAGGGATAGATAGGGTGGACTCTCAGAGTCTATTTCCCCGAGCTGAAATGGTCACTACGAGAGGACACAGATTTAAGGTGCAGGGAAGCAAATACAAAGGAGATGTCAGGGGTAGGTTTTTCACTCAGAGGGTGGTAAGTGAATAGAACCGACTGCTGTCGGAGGTTGTTGAGGCAAACTCACTGGGGTCTTTTAAAAGACTTCTGGATGAGTATATGGAAAAGAATAGGATAGGAGTTATAGATAGGTCTGTGGATTGGTAGATGTGATCGGCGCAACTCGTGGGCCGTAGGGCCTGTTTGTGCTGTATTGTTCTATGTTCTATGTTCTATCTTTAGGACACCAAGGGCAATATAAGCATGGCCAATCAACCTAACCCGCACATCTTTGGACTGTGGGAGGAAACCGAAGCACTCAGAGGAAACTCACGCAGACAAGAGGAGAATGTGCAAACTCCACACAGACAGCGACCCAAGCCAGGGGTCCCCAGAGCTGTGAAGCAGCAGTGCTAACCACTGTGTTACCGTGCCACCCAAATGTAATATATTTGTTCTATACTGGATGCACAGAGTTAAGCTCCAAAATGGCAGCATTAGCATCACATCAAAGTTATAAATTGCTAATCTTTACACTCGAACTTTTCTAACAATGAGTTGGAAATGCCGGCTTTGGATTGGGATGTAAAATATCTCACAACACCAGGTTATAGTCCAACAGATATATTTGGAATCATGAGCTTTTGGAATGCTGCTTCTTCATTAGATGAGTGGTGGTAGGTTCACAACTGGCAATTGTGTCTTTGCCGATATATGCTATGTTTGTGAACCTATCTCCATTCATCTGATGAAGTAGTTCATGATCCAAATAAACCTGTTGGACTTTTAACCTGTTGTTGTGTTACATCTTACTGTACTTTTAACAAACATTCACTTATGCACACTAGTTTCCTCAAACATATGGCGCCATACCAGAGAAGCACAATGTGGATGGTATCTTGGACTTCTGAAAGAGGGTACAAAGAAAAGGTACTTCTATGTGCAATTTTGGGCCAGGAATGTTTTAAACTAGCTTGAGTTCAACATCAAGCTATTTTTCTTTTACATTAGACTGGATTAGATCTCCCACCATTCAAGTTTAATGTTCAGAAAATCTATCCCAGTGTGTTTGCAAAACCAGACGAGATTAATTGATCTGAAAATTATTCTGGATGCACAGCATTTTTAAACTAGCAATTGAATTATTTGTGATGAGGTAGGAGTGCATGCTCATTAGCATTCTATGTAATCGTTCACACCACTGTATCTTTAATCATGGATGATTACACAACTCTGTTCAGAGATTTTCATTTTGTTTAAATACAGACTCATTCTTATACATTTTTAATTCACATTGTAATTCTGAATTCCACAAGTAAGTTGAAAATATGTGTTGGCCATGTATTTCACTGCTACATTTCTGTGGCAGTGTTTAGTTATTTATTTTATATTTTATTTAATGGGCTCGGCACCTCCAGACCACTCATTTATCATTTATTGTTTGTGTCCCTCAGAACGTTTTTCCCTTGCCCAGATATCTATGTAAATAGAAACATTCCCAGAAATTTTGCTCTTTTAGGTTTATTTATTTAACCATGAGAAGTTTTTCTTCAGGAACTAGGCAAGCAGAAATAAATATTGTCTAAATTTCTTTTGTAACACTTCAAAGTGCCTTATCATTGAGTACTTTTGAAGTGTAGTTACTATTATGACAGGAAAAGCAGGGGATCCACAAATAACAAAGTGACAATGTCCAGATAATCTACTTAAATGATGATTGTATTGTGTAGGAATGTAACAAAGGACTACAACATCAACAGTTTAGTATAAAGACCTTTAACAACTCTTGCATACCCTGCCTGCAGCCACACTAGTAAGAATTTCCATACAACCACCACATCTGCTGTAGTGCATAGGTCATGGCACGTTCTATATCTTCCCCATTTCGCTCAGGATAATCCATTCTGACGTGAAAAGCCCAATATTGAACTGACAGTAATAAAGCATTGGATAACTTGATTGCACAGATTATAAGATTGAGCCAGAAAACCTGACACAAGGACCAAAGGTGCCCTTCCTCTAAACCTTTTCAAAGACAGTTTGTATATACACTTAAATTAGTACATGGTTCTTAAGTTTGGATATGGTCTTCTAAGTCGCTTTGAACATGTAGTGATAAAAGTTGGCTGTGCCTGGAAGGCAATAGAATCATTCTCCACATGGCAGACAGCACTAGGTGAGCCTGAGTTGTGGATGGTGGCTGCAGGATTTGTTGCATTGGTAGCAAGAGAATCTTCAATCTCAACTGATGCAGGGAGTCCAGGATGTGGACTCAGTGTGTAAACCTCTGTTGTAGTTGGTGAGGCTGTTTCATGCACCTGTAGCAGAAGATGCCAGCTCCTGACATACAGAGAAGCATTTGAGGTGACCATGTAGCTATTGGGTTGGGGAGGGGATTGGAGGGGGCATGTCTGTACCAATGCCAGTTTGTCATAGCCACAGTCTACATTCTCACTGTCTGGCCCAGTTCCAGAGCCTGTGAATATCATGGTTGTTGGACCTTTTTTCTCTTTGTTGCTATTTCATAAGTGGTCCCTTCATATATGTTTCCACTTTTGGCTGCAGCAGGGCCATGGCGATAGGGATATTTGCTTTTGTGTGTGTGGAAAACATTCTTTGTGCTGGCGAGGGCAGTCTTTCTCTTGGCATATCATGCAAACTAAGAAGTGCAGCACAGAAGTCTGTGTTGTCACCAAGACATTTTTTAAGGAGGTGCTTTGCTGAGTGTACTGCCCACTCCACCGAACCATTCAATTGTGCTTAGAAAGGGCTGCTTGTAATATGTTCCAATGTGTGCAAAATCCTTGAACTCCCCAAAGAAAAATTGCCAGCCATTATCCGTCATAAGTCTCTGCAGAATGCATGCAGAGTAAATTGTCTCTTGAGCTTTCGAATTACTGTGATCTTCTTCATGTTGGGCGAGTAAATAACTTCATACCATCTTGAGAATGTATCAACAAGGTACTACAGATACTACCTCCTATTCCACTTAAATATATCTGCTGCAATAAGTAACCATGGAGGTCTGAGACCGTGTAAGGTAACAATCACACGTGATGGATTGAATAAACATATTCTGGTTCATTTATTAAGACTAGGCACATGAGAACAATTATACAGAAGTGTAATGCTTGAGGATATCAAAGCAGTATCTGTGCTCTACTCAAAGTAAAAGTGAAATTAAAATGGGATTGTAATGACTTCAATGAGGCACATGAGATTGACACCTTGGGGTATGAGCACTCTGATTGAGGTCATAATTGCAGGCTAGTCAGGGACTCTCATCTGTATATAAAAATGTGAGTGTCAGGGCTACACACTCCAGATTCAGAATTTGTACCTGACACACTCCTCGGAGTAGAGTTAACTTTGTAAATAAAAGGAATCTGGTGAAGGGATACTGGTCTCTAAGGAATTATTTCAGGGATCACATGATACATTTCCCTTCCAGCCATGTCATGCTGCTATCCATTAAAGATGTATTAGAATAAATCTTTTTAAATATCGCTTCAACCTCAGTTGGAGTATTGTGCTTAATTTTGTGACTACATTTTAGTAAGGTTTTAGGTTTGGATAGGGTGCAGAAATGATTCACAAGATTGATTCCATGAATGATGGACTTCAGTGTGTGGATAGGCTGGAGAAGCTGGGGATCTTCCCCATAAACAGGGGTAGGTTGAGAGTGGATTTGTTAGAGATGCTCAAATCATGACAGTAGATAGAAAGAAAATGATAACACTCAGACAGAAAGAACTGATCCCACCAGCAGAGGAATCAAGAGTCAGAAGACTCTAATTGAAGACAATTAGTAAAATGAAGCTTCTTCAGAATTATCCTGCTTGAAGGAAGATGATGACGTAATGCTAACATTGCTAACTGGTAGTTGAGAGACCCAACCCATTGGGACATGGGTTCAAATTTCACTGTGATGTAGATAGGATTTTAATTAAATATTTTAAAAATTCTGGAATTGAAAATTAATCTCGATAAGGGTAATCATGAGGCTATCATTTATTGCCTTAAGGGAAGGAAATTGATCATCCTTCCTGGCCTGGTCTACATGTGACTCCACATCCACAGAAATGTGGCTGGCTCTTAACTGCCCTCTGAAATGGTTAAAAAGCCACACAGTTCAAGGTAAAGATAAAGTTACCATAATCCCAGATGACCATAAGCTGCTCTCCCCTTTGACAGAGAGAACTGGCTAGTGGTGATTTAACCTGAGGATCACTAAACTTCAGGTGAGGTTCAGAAGACAAACATTCATGAATAACCTCAGGCAGTACAGAAATTGAACCTGTTGCTATGTATCATAAACCAGCTATTCAGACAACTGAGCTAAACCAATTAGAGATTGCAACATTGGCTGGCCTTGCCAGTGATACTGACATCCCATCAAAGAAGAAAAATTAAAAAAAATGTCTGAAAGGAGAACATTTTATTTCTGAAATACTCAAACAGAAAGTTCATTACTGCACAATAAAGGGCACAAAGTGAAAAAATCAGGACTCTCGTTGAGAACTAATAGAACAGATTAGCTCAGATGCAGCTGCCATTTCTAACATGCCTGATATACTCTTTTGAGATTTTTTTTAGTAACTATAAGAAAAAATATATTAAATACCTGTTTCTGAATTGTTGCAAAGATCACTTACTTTCAAAGTATAAATCACATTAGTGAAATAGAACCATAGAAAAGTTACAAAACAGAAGGAAGCCATTTGGCCCATCCTGTCCATGCCAGCCAGTAGATATCTAGATGCTCTTTCTAATCCCACCTTCCTGCACCCAACCTATATCTCTTTAGCTTATAACACTTAAGGTGCAGATCAAGGTACTTTCTAAAAGAGTTGCGGGTCTCTGTTTCCACCACCAAATCAGACAGTGAATTCTAGATATCCATCACCCTTTGTGTAATACATTGGGACTTTCAATGTGTCCCTTATTAAATTGAATGGGTTGAATACATTTTTGCTGTTCTTTTCTAATTATTGTTCATACACCAGGTAACATGGTTGCAAAATTCTTGGGAGCAGATAAACTAATAACTAAAAGCTACTGATGAGAAGAATTAATCTTCATTGTTATACAGATGTGTCGGAGAAAAATAACTGAACAGAATCATTAATAATGTATTTCAAAATGTTGATTACAACGGTGGTGTAATTTTGTCAAAACACTTCATAGAATCATAGAATTCATAGTGCAGAAGGAGGTCATTTGAGCCACTGAGTTTGTACAAACCACAATCCCACCCAGGCCCTATCCCTATAACACCATGTATTTATCCTAAGTAGTTCCCCCTGACGCTAAGGGACAATTTAGCATGGCTAATCCACCTTATCTGCACAGCTTTGGACTGTACCAGAGCACTCGGAGCAAATCCAGACACAGGGAGAACATGCAGACTCCGTTCAGACAGCGACTCAAGCCAGGAATTGAAGCAGCATCCCTGGCACTGTGAGGTAGCAGTGCCAACCACTGTTCCACCATGCCATCCTGGTACAACTCTGGCACTACTTCTTTAAGAAAATGTCTGAAGTTAAGCTTTATACAATATCTTTGGAAAAGCTCTTGTAGTTGGCATTATCTTCATTTCAGCATGAATTTGCTCCATCAATGTGTTTCAGTTGAGTTTCCATATGTTCTTCCCACCTCATCCACAACCAGAGCCTGCTCAAAAGCTCCAATGTGGCGAGAATATCATTTTATTCTTATTGCAATTTTTTTTCCCTTGTGTGCATTTTCTATAACAGAACTGTTTTGCCCAAGTGATTTTTATATTAATCCCAGTTGTGAGAACAAGTATATTCTCAAAGTGTTGAAAATGGCAAGTCTGATATATGTGAGAACAAGGATCTCAATTTTTTAATGAAAAAAAATCATATCTTAAAAATTATGTAACACACTGTTAGCTGCAGGGTTACAGCAAAGAAAAGCATTTTGAATTAAAATGAATCTGGGCTGCACTGCGCTTATTAAGAGATTTCTGCACTGTGTGTAGTTGGTTCTAAAGTTCATAAAGCGTCCTCGATATTTTGCTTCACATATTTCAAATGCTTTTGCTGTTAAATATTCTCCTTACATCTTTTAACACAGTCCACCTCCACTGTAGTGCTTCAGATATTCATCACTCTGTTCTATAAACATAATTAAATATAAACCATCTGTTTACCTGTCTTTGAACCTGCAATGCTCAGTATGGTTTTCTGGTTGTCAGATTATTATGGTTCATTCTTTCTACAGATCCAAGCTTTTTTTTAGGCACAAATTTTCATTCAGGGCCTTTGGCATGCCACAACTTCACAAAAATGGGACAGAGCTCCATTTCCTTCAGATTTTGCTTTTTGAAGAGGCAACTGCAAAATTCTCAAATGAAAGCAACATACTGCATATGGAGGGTAGGAGTTGGCACTGTGGCATATGGGTATCAGGCACAGTGCAGAACCATGGCAGAAAGATCTTGTTGCACTCACCTTGAAGATTCTTCTGAACTGAGGGCTGCTTTACGTAGTCCACTTTGTAGTAATTGGGTTTTAGACTAGCGGAATTTCCCTCTGGTGTGACGCCAGATTGGAAGGTCTGATGGGGCACTGATGACCAGCTGTTTTAATGAGGAATGCAAGGATATAAATTAATGCAAATGCTGTTCACGCCACCAGGTAGCGAGAAGAGCGACCCACTTTTTAACCTGCTTTTGGGAGAATTGCAACATAATTTTTCATTAGTGACTTCCCAACTTCTTGGTTCTCGCTAGATTCTCTGCTTTCCTTACTACATGGGTGGGATCATAAATCTCTGCTTTGCAGAAGGAGGCCATTTGGCTCATCTAGTTTGCATCGCTTCTCTGACAGAACATCGTACCTAGGCCTTATTCCCATGACTCCACACGTTCACCGCATCAATCCTCTTAACCTACGCATCTTATCATGGCCAACCCAACTAACCTGCACATTTTTGGACTGTGGAAGGACAGTGCAGCACTCAAGGAAATCCGTGCAGATATGAAGAAAATGTGCAACAGATCACAGACCATTACCCATGGTTGGAATGGGACCCAGTGCTAACCGCTGTGCCATTATGTCATGCCTATGGGAAAATGGATGCCCTGGATGGGAGGATTCCACCCAGAAGTTCAATCTCTTTAGGTGGGATTTTCCACATTGCCTGTCATGTGTTTTGCTGTGGTGGAAATGGCCTGCCATTGGCTAGTCATGGGATCTTTTGCTCCCACTGCTGTCAGTGAGGTTTGCTCTTTGAAGCACCCTCACCACTGGGAATTCCACAGTGGGTGCTTGCCAAGAGCGGGGTGGAAATGGCCAGAAAATTCCAACCTTTCTAGATCAAAGGACGTGGGAGACAGATGGGGAGATTAATTCGAGGCAAAAGATCAACAATGGTTGGATTGAATGGTGGGACAGGCTTGAGCGGCTGAATGGTCTTTTCCCACATTTTTATTTCTTATTGTCCTCTTTTCCCTTCATATACAGGAATAATGTTGTATGTGATAACATTCGTAATTTTCTTCATGATTCTCTTCCCTCACTTAAAGGTACATGAGGCAGACAGAGCACATGCTTACTCCTATGTCCAGTCTTTCCTGGAACAGGATGGTTGACTTTTAAAATGAGGGGGACCCCTCCATATCAAGCCTGGCTAACCAGTGGACTCCCCCACTCTTAACAATACCTATAGCTACATCATCAACCAGGTTGACCAAGTTATTGGTGCCCCTTCCATGGCCACCAAGTCCTAGTGTGGGACTCAAACTCAGAGCTTCTGGAGAAACAAGGATGCTACCCACCATGCCACAGAACCTCTGCCATATGTTTATCTAGCCTCACAATTTCCTTATGTTCTGCCACATCATAAAATCAAGTGCGGTTCTCTGAATTAATTCAATTTTTTAAAACTTGTACCATGTTATTCAGCACCTGGCCATGGAGTTTAGCTTTATAACCAATTATATTTTTTTTATATGTACCCTTTTCTATATTACTATAAATAGTTTGAATGCATGAAACCAGAAGAAACGGTTATGAAATTGTACAAGTCACTGCCTTTCAATCAGCTTTTTTCCATTTTCAATGTATTTTACTCTTTCTTGCCAAGCCAATTTTCAGTCAGAGGAGCTAAATGATAAGTTTGCTAAATGATAACCTCTTTGAGCCTCATATGCAGAGCTTTATCAGATGCATTCCGGAAAAGTAATAACATATCCACTTGGATTGCCCTGTTACATTTAGCTCTCATCTTAAAGGGTTCTGGTGAAATACGATGCACTATCTTTCCAAATAATTTTTTGTCAAAATCGATTGCAATTTTTGTGTGTCACCAAAATATTTATGGTCATCCTGGTCTCATGCTTAACTCCAGCATTTTCACAGCTCTTCAAAAATATGCCAAACTTTATCTTTTTGCCTTCATTTTCCTTATGAAAATCTGAATCTTGTCATGTAATCCATTTGTAAAAATTTGATTCATTATTGTCATATATATTGGTATATAGTGAAAAGTATTGCTTCTTGCACACTATACAGACAAAGCATACCGTACATAGAGAACAAAAGAAGAGAGCAGAATGTAGAGTACAATCATAGCTAGGGTGTAGAGAAAGATCCATGTTCCCTGAAGTAATTTTCTTCATAAAACTGGATAGACCATCTCCACGCAGTGGTATTCTGGTGACTGGTTCACCCAGTAAGAAATCTCACAACACCAGGTTAAAGTCTAACCAGTTTATTTGATAGTAAACTCACAAGCTTTCTGTGTTTGTCCCTTTGTCAGGTAATCCTTGGTCTGACTACAAAAGCCTGTGTATTGCAGGTATAAAATATGTGTTCTTGGGCAGCAAGAAGGCGACCACATGTTACGAAGAAGATGGGTCATGTGTGGGGGAGGGGGGGTTTGTGGTGAAGACGGTGATTGTACAAGGGACCCAGTGGAACAAGGGTGTCTTTGTGGTATTCCAAGTAATCCTTACCTCTGGTCTCCTGTTTACTGGACCTGTCATGAAATTCTGAGCAGATCTGAAATGGCAGTTGAGTGGTATAAGATTCCTACTTGCCTAATAAATTAGCCCACCTCTTGACTTAATACGCACTCCGGTTGCACATCGATGGATCTTTGAGAATATAATGCCAGTCATATCATCCGAGATGTGTCAGTGTGTCATGTCTCGTTGTCATCATTTGATAGGAAGCCCCAAAAGCCCCAAAAGTGGTGTTTTCACTCTAGATTTTTTTTTGTGTTCGAACTCCTGCATCATGGCTTATTGTGACAAAATATACAGGGGGTGCCGTAACAGAGTGGACATGTTACTGGTTTAACATGATCAGATGACATGAGTTAAAATTCCAATGTTGCAGCTGGAAAATTCAGCCTCTTAGTTAAATATTTGAATACTGCCATTGGTAATGGTAACCACAATATTACTGAATTTTTGTGAAATCCCATTATATCATCACCTTGTTAGTGCAAGTGAACAAACACGACCACTACAGACTCAGGGTCAGGTTCAACAACGGTATAGCTTTATTTTTACGTCAATGGAGGTGCAGTCAGGACATACAAACAGAACTGCCCTGAAAGCACTCTAAAGACCTGCCGCAATGGGCTACAGTTATACCTGAACTTCAATACATTGTATAATTCAAATGCTAATCTTTACAGTATTCGACTCTGACCATCCAGTTTCAATGTCTTCTAGTATTGTAACAATGTTTTTAAGTGTGTATTAATCATTGCTGTCTGATGGATTTATTAATGGTCTAGAATCTCCGGGGTTTGAACAATGGGTGCTTGACTATTCTCAAGAAGTTTGTTGGGCCAGGGATGCTTCCTTAGTTATGCTAATCCTTATGTGTCTCCATAGAGGATTGCTTGATTAGATCAGAGGTGTTGATTTGGTTGGATGGGGGTATACTTTTAATTTATTTCCTGTAGCTGCCATCCTGTCTGTTTCCCTTTGTGTGCTAGCCCTCATGTGCATTCTAAAAACATGTCTTTGCCTGCTAGTCTGTGTTTGTTCCTTTGAGACCATTAGTGGGGAGGCCTTGAGTGCAAATTTAGTCTGCTTCCATATTGTGTACCCAATTTCATAAAATTTGTTGTCCGATAACATGCTTTAGGAAATAAAATTTGTAGCCCTTGCCTGGTGTGGCCTATCTCAGACTGCAGATCCAGACTGGTTGACCATGAAATGCCCTTGCAAACAGCTTAGCAAGTCACTCTGTTGTATTCATTCACCAACACTTTCTCAAGGACAGTTAGGAATGGACAATAAATGCTGATCTTGCCAGTGGTGTTCTCATTCCATGAATAAATGTAAAAAAAAGGTACTTACAGCACAATGAGAGGTCTTTCATGTTATCTGCCAGCACTGTGTCAGAACAATCCAAAGTTAATCTAACTGTGCTCTCCCCCATGGCCTTGTCTGCTACAAAGGTTTAGCCAATTTTCCTACAAAACAGGTAATGGTCTCTGCTTCAAGCATATCTCATGCCAAAACATTCATTCTATGCTGCAACAAACTTTGCATTAAACAATATTCCAGTCACTCTCCGAACAACGATTGATGACCATTAATCATTGATTTACCAGCCAGAGAAAATCATCTTTTTCTGTTAATTTTATTAAAACTCTCCACAAAATAACCCTGCTGCAGTAAAAGTGGTATAAGCACCTCAATTTTTCCACCACAATTGTTTCTCATCCCTTTCCAGGAATAGGACCCAGTAGTTGGAAGATACATTAATATGGGGATAAAGCTGGAATGTGGGATTTTAATTTTTGAGTTTCCCCAACAATTAGCTGACTGGGACACAAACAAGTTGAATTGTCTATCTCTATGCTGTAAACCTCTATGGAAGTCATCAGTTTCTGTCCAATACAATCCTAAAAACAAGTACACCAAAAGAGAGAGAAATCCAGCAATTTCCTCAATTTCTTCTGACCTTGAAATAATCACAAATTGTCATGATAGGAGGGAGAGGGACTGAACAGCTGGAGAAACTTTCATCAGCATCTAATTTCTTTAAGATGCACAAAGTCCATTCCACTTAAGAAAACCATCTCCATGAACTGACAAGCCAAGTTGGCAGCTGGACTTTGCTACTGTTCCCCAGATCCCCTGCTGCCATGAGCACTGCCAACGGAGATCAGTTAGTTCTCACTGTTTGCAGCCCAGCTAAAAAAAAGTCTTGACCTTTGATGAATAATAGAAAGTGCTTCCTTCCTACTGGAAAAGTGCAAGATCTTACAATTATTTCAGAATGTCATGTCATCAGACTTGCAACTTTTTGCATTATTTATTAGGGACTGAGTGAAAGGCTAAGGATAGGTGTCCAAAATGACAGCTCATTAATGCTGAAAGGTACGCGATGGTCAGCACAATGAACTATAATTAACCGTTGCTGAAATGCTGTGTTTTGGCTTCAAAATTAACTGCACGCCATTACGTCAAGCAGGTTTTCTATTTTTATTCAAACTCCCCTTTTCCCTGGATTGCTTACTTATTGATGGGTGGCACAGCAAGCCACTCTCACTTTCTTAATTCTGCATACTGCTGTCTCATGGCACCAGGGATCCTGGTTCGATTCCTAGCCAGGTTGCTGACTGTACGGAGTTTGCACATTCTCCCCATGTTAGCAAGATTTCTTCCAGGTGCTCCGGTTTCCTCCCACAATCCAAAAGATGTGCTGATTAGATGCATTGACTATGCTAAATTCTACTTCATGTACTCGAAGAGACACTTGAGTGTGGCGACTAGATGGTTTTCACAGTAGTTTCATTGCAATGCTATGTAAACCTATTTGTGACACTGATAAATAAACTTAAACTTGCATTTTGTTGATAGTTATATAAATAACAGGGTTTAATTGCTTTACTGCTGGACTGTATGCTCTTGAAATTCAGGAGATCTGCTCTGTTTGTTCCAATACCATGGAGCATTACCCCATATCCACCTGCAGCTGAGAACAGCAGTCTTATCCCCAAAAAAGGGAATTGGGTTATGTCAATAACTGTGCAGACTTCACACCTCTGCAGCTGAATAAAAAGGATGTGCTCCAATGGCAAATGTTGAAACCATCATCAAAGCTCTAACAAAAAGAGATCAGAATGGTCATTCAGAGGTTTTTGTCAGCAAATTCTTGTCCTTGGAATGGCAACCTCCAGATGCTTTAAAAAGTAATCATTCTATGGGATGTGATTGCAGTGAAGGAGCCGAAAACCTGTTTGCTCAAAAATGTGGTTTAAATGAGGGCCTGACAAATGTTTCTTAAAAGAACCGCAGCTAGCCATCAACAAAAGCTAAATTTGTTTAAAAGAAAATGTCTGATTCTGGAACCAAGAGGTGCAGAAGTGATCTTCCTGGCTGCAAATTTAAACCATGGATCACTCTCCACTATCTATCAATTGCTTCCCTCCTATTTTCCCTTTCAACTTACTGCTTTCATCTTGCTTATTTCATTACTCCTTCTTCTCGTCACCCTCTTTTCCTTAATTGTTTCATTGTCGCCTGGCTAATCACTGCTTAGCTGCCTATCACTATCCCCTTCCCTCTGTCAAATGCTTGTTTCCCTTTCCCTGGTCACCTCATTCCCTTTCCTCATCATCTGTATCCACTTCACACTTTCTCACTCTGTCCAATTCTGTTTGCCTCCAGTCTTCTTTCCCTGGCTAAGTCACCCTTTGGGCATCTTCTCTCATCACTCACCAAAGCCTTACTTGCAGGCTATTGCAGGTGAAGCAGTGGTTTAAAAATCTAATCTTCTTTATCTGTCTGAGGTGCCAAGTAAGTGTCAGTTTACCAGTTTGATGTGAATATGGCCTAAGGCTCTAGACTTTATTAAAAACAGCATTGAATACAAAAGTAAGAAAATTACGTTAAACTTTCATAGAACACTGGTTTGGCCTTGAATGGAATACTGTGTCGAGGCCTAGATACTACATTTTAGGAAAAATGTGAAAACATTAGAGAGAGTGCAGACAATATTTACAGAATGGTCCAGGGATGAGGAATTTCAGTTACAATTGAAGTTGATACTATTTTTCCTTGAAAAATAGAAGGTTTAAAAAAAATCTGATAGAGATATTCTTGGTTTGGATCAACTAGATAAGGAATCCTGTTTCCATGATGGAAGAATGAAGAACCAGTGGGCACATATTTAAGGTACTTGGCAAAAGAAGAATTGAGGCACGAATTTTTTTTTAACACAGTGAGAGGTGAGGTCTGGAATGAACTGCCTGCAAAGGTGGTGGACACCAGTTCCATTGAGGCCTTTAGGAGGGAATTGGATTATTATCTGAATAGAAAGAAATAGCACTAGATGAAATATTCCTTCAGAGATCTGGCATTGACATGGTAGGCCAAATGGCCTCCCTCTGCGCTGTAAAAATTTTGTGATTCCTAGACTTCCAATCAGGTTGACTTCAGACCATCTGTTTTTGTGCAGGCATTGTTCCCTATGTCCCAAGTGCACCAATTAGCTTGCACAAACTATTTTCTAAGCTTGCCAGATCATTTGGGTATTTTGAGTTTAATGGCTGCAAGTAAACAGTTATTCTTCCATCAGAGAGTTCATTACAGTTCCACGCTCATTTGTAAGTAAAAATGATAAAAAAAAAACTTTCCTCAGTCCAGTTTAGAATCAGGAAGCTCCCCAAGGTGAGGGGTTGTGGGGTTGAATGCCTTGAGACCTTCTGCTACTTTAAAGGCACCAGATCATTTCAAGCTGTTGTTGCAATTTATTTAAATATAACTTTTGTAAAATCCTTTTTTTTCACCTGACTATGGAATCAGCTAGTCTTTATTATTAAAGGATGCTTTAAAAAAATGCTGAGTAGCACTTCAGTCAGATATCTCAAGTATTTTCTAGTCTACATGGGTCTTGCATAATGGGGACTCAAGAAAAGACAGAACAATCTGACAGACAGAAACTATCAGTTCTGCATGAATTACCTTGCTGCAGGGGAAAACAATGCCACAAGACATGTCACTATTAACAGATGCCAGCCCTTGAAGGAGCAGTTGAAATTAGAGTTAGTATTTAATCCAAATCTGCATACGATAGTGAAACTGATGTTGACTATCACTATCTCTGCTGCTACCTCTCTCAGGGCAGCATGAGTGAGGATTTGAGCTCATTAGTGTGCACATTTTGGGGCATCATTTGTGCCCTTAGAGCTCCAAAATGGTGCTCTTTGCACAGGTTCACACTTATGGATTGAATCACACTGGATGGCACAGGAGTTGGTGCATGTACCATCTGGACATATACAAACCAGACAGCTTGCATTGTCAAACAGGGTTATACTCAGTTGATGCCCCTTGTACCATTTTGAAACTCAATGTTCAGCCAACTCCACCTCTTGACTTCATATCACTGAACACCAGTGCTTTAAAAATGATAATTAACTGCTTACAGGTTATTTGCTAATAGAAATCTTCTGTCCAATTCTTCCATAAATTATTGGTTTCCGTGATTGTTTAATGTGATACTGATATGAAAGCAGTGGCATGGCAGATGCTGACGGCCATGGTGTGGACCTGAAGACTTCTGCACAAACCAGTTGCTCCCACACATGACTGTACGCACCAGTAGACATTTTCCTCGAAGGAGAAAGGAAAATTAACAGACCACTCAAGACAAGACCAGCTGCTGGAAGAGGGAAAGAAAGGCTGTCAGGTGGAAACATATGTGTTGTTCAGTTAATAATTCTGCTTTAAGCATCAAGAACAATAGAAGAAACATCTGTGCTTTAATAAGGACAGTCTTGCTGGAATGTGCCACATGCATTACCGCACCCTCCGATCAGGGTAAGGACAATGTTGCCAGTGATTGTGAAGGTGACTGTCACCATCATCCTTCCAGACTGGAGCCACTGTGCATTAAATACATTCTGCAGTTTGCCATCCACTGCTGCATAAAATGGATCACTTAAGGTTCTTTAATTCCAAAGAGAGCTGATTGTATTTCATTCTAGGAAAGCTAAACAGTAACAATACAATGTGACAGAGTGGACCACAGACGTGATCAAACAAGGCTTATACTGCCTGGACTGCACTGATGGAACCCAGCAATACTCAGCAAGAATAGGTATCAAGTCGTGTGGTGATCTGCTGTACACTGTGCAATCTTGTAACCTTGACACTGCACCCAGGTTGTTGGGGCTTGACGCCAGGCATTGATTTTTATGGTTACCTGTTCCCATTGCCTTTTGGCTGTGTTTCTAGAGAATAAGCTCCCCAATGCAAAAACAGAATATATGACCATTAGAAATAAGAATAGGAGTAGTCCATTCAGCCCCTTGAACTGCTCTGCCATTCAATAGGATCATGGCTGATCTGATATTCCTCACATCCACTTTCCTGTCCTTTCCCCATAACCCTTGATTCCCTTACTGATCAAAAATCTATCTCAGCCTTCAATTTACATACAGCTCTGACAGATTTCTGTGGCAAGTATTTACGAAGACCCGCAGCCTTCTGAGTGAAGAAGTTCTCCTCATTTCAGTGTTAAATTGGTGCCCTTTTTTTCCTGAGACTTTGTCATCCGGCCTTAGACTTAGTGGTGCTAGCCACTGGTGATAATGGCTTCTGATGATACATTCAGTCAATGTGGTAGTTAATGCTAGCTGGACACAAGTTGTGAAAATAAGTTATCTGCACTGCAACCGACAGGCACAAATCAATGATACATCCAGATTCCTGTGCCCATTTTTGTTGACTATCCAATTGTTCAAACTTGTTCATATATTGGGCTGCTACATGGGACAGACACTACAGTAGCCGGAAATTCTAATCTCCCTTACATACTGGGGGGAGAAGGCTACCCCCAAGATGTACTGGGATCCCCTTCAGAGATTCACAGGTAATATTTGTGCAACAATTGTCAAACGTCTCCTGAGCAATTGGGAGGCATTCCAAGTTTTAAATTTTAAATCACAAATTTTAGAGCTGTCTGACTACATAACATCAATATTTACCCAGAGAAAAGTTAGAAGTATTAAGACAAATTCTAACTTCTGAGTAACTGTTGAACAGAAACAGAGGAGTTGCCCCATATTGCCGACAAGTAGCTATCCCTCATTTGACCGTCCCCAACAGCCTGACCACCAGATATCTCACAGATCCCTTTAATCTATCCCAAAACCACCCCATGGGACTCAGGCAACCCCAAAGGGGCTGCAGTCCATGTCAAGGTCTTCCCAAAATATGGGATTCCCCACCCCCACAGAGAATCTTCTACCACCCTGCGCCCACTCAACCAGGTCCAATTTTCACTCCCATTTGATCTAATCTCTACCTTCTCCAATCTCCAACCCTGAACTCTACCCCTCCAAACTAAACATCCCCTTAACTTCTGCCTCCTCCAATCTTCAACCCCAAACTCCACCCGTCCAAACCAACTACCCCTCGACTTCCACCTCCTCCAATCTCCATCCCGAACTCCACTCCTCCGAACCAGCTACTTTCTTGACCTCCATCCCCCCGACATTAACCACCATTAAGGTCCAACCTGACCCAACATCCCCTGACCGGCCCAACACTCCATGACCCAGTCCAACACCGCAGCTCCCCTCCAGATACTTGAGGCCCTACCTAACCTGACCAAGTCCTAGCAGCCACCTCCCAACAACCTCTAACAGCCCTGCCTTCAGCCTGACCTCTGTCCTCAACTCTTAGCCTCTGGCAGGATTGAGCCTAACCTGATCTCCAACCATCTCTGAGCCTCCAATCCTGCGTGACCTTCAATACCCACATCCCATAAATCCTATCCACTTATCTTAGACACCTACCTTCTCCTCGGACTGTCAAGGACCTTTAAACCTCATTGGAACTTTTATACTGGTTATTACACAATAATATTTCACAATTACATTCCAAAATAATCTCGATATTAACAATATCAACAAAAGGAGATAATCATCAACTTCAGGAAGTGTAGTGGAGGGTATTTCCCTGTCTGCATCAATAGGGATGATGTAGCAATGGCCAAAAGCTTCAGGTTTTTATGTGTGCAGATCACTAACAACCTGTCCTAGTCCCCCTGTGCTGACACTTTGGTTAAGAAAACCCACCAATGCCTCTACTTTCTCAGAAGACTAAGGAAATTTGGCATGTCTGCTACAACTCTCACCAACTTCTATAGATGCACCATAGAAAGCATTCTTTCTGGTTATACCTCAACTTGGTATGGCTCCTGCTCTGTCTAAGAGCTCAAGAAGCTACAAAGGATCACGAGTGAAGCCCAGTCAATGACTTAAACTGGTATCCCGTCCATTGATACTATCTACACTTTCCGCTGCCTCGGAAAAGCAGCCAGCATCATCAAGCCCACACACCATCAGCATACTCTCTTCCACCTTCCTCCATTGGGAAAAAGATACAAAAGTCTTAGATTATGTGCCAATTGACTCAAACACAGCTTCATCCCTGCTGCCATGATTTTGAATGGACTTACCTTGCATTAATTTGATCTTTCTCTTCACCGAGGTATGACTGTAACACTACATTCTGCACTCTCTCCTTTCCTTCTCTGTGCACAGTATGCTTCATCTGTACAGCGCACAAGAAACAATACCTTTCACTGGGTACCAATACAGGTGACAATAATAAATCAAATCAAATTTATAGCACCTAGTGTGTAAAAAGGGGGTGTGGTCTCCTTTTCATTATCTCAACTGCTTATCGACTGCACTGTCTGGATCTCATCCCGCCTGAATTGGAAGGAGAGATAGGATCAAAGAAAAATTAAAGTAAGAAATCAGGCAGTGAGTGACAATCTGACATTGATTACCACTTTAAAATAGCCCAGGCCCATGTTTTCCTTAAATGGAGACATCAGGACAAACTTAATCATTTTTGTCATTGCAATTATATTTCAGGTGGACATGATGTCCTTCAGCAAATACTCTTAGTATAGTTAGGACTATTAACATTTAAATTGAAAACTGAATATCCAGCAATTAACTGACAGAACAATGCCACCAGATTTCTTGTTATTAAACATAAATAAACTTTATAGTGTAAATGAAGAATTAAAAATTTTAACCTAGCACTATAATTTAGGAGCGTCTATGTTGTCAATTTAGTTCTATTTTTTGCTTCTTCCAGCATTCCCTTGCATGTTACAACAACCTTGAAGACTATTTAGGGGAAAACTCACAAGGTATGTTACAGCACCCTGGAATTCACTTTGCTTCTTTTCAGTGTTTTTGCTATTTTCTGAGGTAATCTTGCATGAGGTTCTTTCCATTCACTTTTTAGTTAAGCAATCCTCCAGCTATTATTTAATACCTCATTCCTTTCATTGCTTTCCTATTTTGTTTTCAACATCAAAGACACCCATTATTTTCTGTTGGCCCCCTATGCTTTCACAGCTTCTTTATATTTGCTGGTCTCAAAGCTGCTTCCCAGTGCCTGCCAAATGCTTTCTCTCTCCTTGCTCCAAATGGACTGACCAAGCAGACTGTCTTCTGCTACAATGATCTATATGTTGTACAGTAGATTTTACTTATAGCTTCAATCTGAGTAAATCTTCCAGCTAATTTCCCCCTCACAAATTCAAAAATGAATTCAACTCTCAGTGAATGACAAACTTAGTAATTTCTCTGCTATTTCTCAGACTTGATTAACATTTATTTCCTTTGGCACTCCCAACTCAATGAGCTACACCAAAATAGAGACTGTAACAAATCTTTTGTTAAAAACATTCAGCTAAATTAAATAAATGTAGATTCCAATCACAGAGCCCATCACTATGACAATGTGACATGCTTTAGGATGGTCTCAAAAAAAGTAAACAAATTATTTTACTTTAACACAACTCTTTGATCCTGCAATCCACATGTATCATTTATAATTCTAATAGATATAATCACCCTCTCCAAGCTCCCTGGTTCCACTGAGAGGTCCAGAGATGGGTCACTTGTTGTTTAAATTGTTTCTCATGATCAAGTCATGCCTTCTGAAATAAACACAGTTTAATTGCTTGATCTGCTTTTACTTTTGGGTTATTTTTCAATTCCTTAATAAGGCCTTTCCATTGATCTTACATTTGACTGGTGAATTCCTAAAACAAAACGTTATATTCTAAAACTTGTGAATTATTTGTAGTAAAAGTAATAAATTTAATTCTCTTTTTTAAGTGCTCATTTTCATAATAATTATTCATTCATTTCTAATTTTTCATCTGCAAAAGGTTTGAGAACAGAGATAGAGATAGATAGATAGAACATTACAGCACAGAAGAGGCCCTTCGGCCTTCGATGTTGCGCCGACCAATTATGAAAAGAAAAAGCGATGACCCTCCAAACTAAACCATTCCCTTCTCTTCCATAAACTTATCAACTAACCTCTTAAACGCCACCAAACTTGGCGCATCTACAACTGCCGCAGGCAGGGCATTCCACTCCCTAACCACCCTCTGGGTAAAGAACCTACCTCTGATATCCGTCCTATAACTATCACCCTTAATTTAAAGCTGTGTCCCCTCGTGCTAGCTTTCTCCATCCTAGGAAAAAGGCTATCACTGTCCACCCTATCTAAACCTCTAATCATCTTATATGTTTCGATAAGGTCCCCTCTTAGCCGCCTCCTTTCTAACGAAAACAACCTCAAATCCCTCAGCCTCTCTTCATAAGACCTGCCCTCCATACCAGGCAACATCCTGGTAAACCTCCTCTGTACCCTCTCCAATGCCTCCACATCTTTCTTATAATGTGGGGACCAGAACTGCACACAATACTCCAAGTGCGGCCGCACTAGAGTTTTGTACAGTTGCAACATGACGTTGCGGCTCCGAAATTCAATCCCTCTACCAATAAAAGCTAAGACTCCATATGCCTTCTTAACAACCTTATCGACTTGACTGCCTACTTTCAGGGATCTATGCACATATACACCAAGATCCCTCTGTTCATCAACACTATTAAGAATCCTACCATTAGCCGTATACTCTACACATTTATTATTCCTGCCAAAGTGCATTACCTCACACTTTTCCACATTAAACTCCATTTGCCACCTCTCGGCCCAGCTCTGCAACTTGCCCAAGTCTCTCTGCAAACTATAACACCCCTCTTCACTATCTACCACTCCACCGACTTTGGTGTCATCCGCAAATTTACTAATCCATCCTTCAATACCCTCATCTAGATCATTTATAAAAATTACAAATAGCAGGGGCCCCAAAACAGACCCCTGAGGTACACCACTTGTAACCGAACTCCACGATGAATATCTCCCATCAACCACCACCCTCTGTCTTCTATCTGCTAGCCAATTCCTAACCCAATTAGCTAAATCACCCTCTATCCCATACATCTGCATTTTCTGCAGAAGTCTTCCATGGGCCACCTTATCGAACGTCTTACTAAAGTCCATATATACCACATCAACCGCCTTACCCCCATCCACCTCTTTGGTCACTTTTTCAAAAACTCAATAAGGTTAGTAAGGCACGACCTACCCTTCACAAAACCATGCTGACTATCCCCAATCAATTCATTTCTCTCTAAATAACTATAAATCCTATCCCTAATAATTCTCTCCAATACTTTGCCCACAACAGAAGTAAGACTCACCGCCCTACAATTCCCTGGAAAGTCTCTCTTCCCCTTCTTGAACAATGGGACCACATTCGCTATCCTCCAGTCTTCCGGAACTATACCCGTAACCAACGACGACCTGAAGATCAGAGCCAGAGGCTCTGCAATCGCCTCTCTTGCCTCCCAGAGAATCCTAGGGTAAATCCCGTCCGGCCCAGGGGACTTATCCAACTTCAAACCCTCAAGAATATCTAGCACATCCTCCCTATCTACTTTAATACTTTCCAGTTTGCTACCCTGTACCTCAGTGTTCTCCATAACTACATTTACATCACCCTGCGTGAATACCGAAGAGAAATATTTATTCAGTACCTCTCCAATCTCTTCAGGCTCCACGCACAACTTCCCACTGCTGTCTATGACTGGCCCTAATCTTGCCCTAACCAATCTTCTATTCTTAACATATCTAAAGAAAGCTTTAGGATTCTCCTTAATCCTATCAGCCAAAGTCTTCTCGTGTCCCCTCTTAGCTCTCCTCAACTCACTCTTTAGCTCCCTCCTGGCTAATCTATAGCTATCCATTGCACTAACTGAGCCTTCAAGCCTCATCCTGACATAAGCCTCTTTTTTCCTTTTAACCAGCGAATTAACTTTTTTCGTACACCATGGCTCCCTTACTCGACCATTTCCTCCTTGCCTGACAGGGACATAATTATCAAGGACTCGCAGCAGCTGCTCCTTGAATAAGCTCCACATTTCAGATGTTCCCAGTCCCTGTAGTTTACTCCTCCAACCTATGCACCCTAATTCTCTCCTTATGGCCTCATAATTACCATTCCCCCAGCTATAACTACTGCCCCCAGCTTCATGCCTATCCGTTTCCATCACTAAGGTGAACGTAACCAAATTGTGGTAAGTCTTACGTGATACTAGTCACCAAAATATGCATTAAAGCAGCACTTATTCTCATGCAAGCCAATTTCAAACTAACATTCTTTAAGAATGATTTGCCATGTGTATTAACATCATTCATTTTACAATGCTGCTTGATCACCTCAATGGAGAATATAATGCCCAGGGAGCATCCTAATTTGTATTAGTGTATATGCATTGATCAAAGCTTTTCTTCAGTGCAGAATAATGTATATCAGTGGGAATACTTGAATGTGTGCAAGAAAGACTTCCGAAGCAGAATTGTTATTGTTTGCTGTCTCCCAGCTAGGTTCAGTTGACATATAGAACGGTAGCCAAGTTATGGTGCAGAGAGAGGCTATTCAGTCCATCATGTCTGCACTAGCCAATAAAGAGAAATAAGAAAGTAGCTGCTCATGTTAAACCCATTTTCCAGCATCTGATCCATTGCCATGCAACCATCAACTTAAGCAATGAATTCCAG
Organism: Sphyrna mokarran; assembly: GCA_024679065.1. Classification (NCBI taxonomy): domain Eukaryota; kingdom Metazoa; phylum Chordata; class Chondrichthyes; order Carcharhiniformes; family Carcharhinidae; genus Sphyrna; species Sphyrna mokarran. The sequence continues at coordinate 63,217,152 of JAGIQG010000011.1, read as the reverse complement.
ATGCCCACCACATTCTGGGTGAGAAAGGTTTTCCTCATGTCCCCTCCTATCCTTCTACCAATTACCGTACATCTATTTTAATTGTCTTCCCACCATCAGTGTGCACTAAGGCAGCCTTCCATCTATTTTAATAGCTAGTTATTCCTGGAACAAGTTGCTAGCCTGTTGCTGGAGACTTATAGCTTGAGGGACGCTTCTTTGCATCAAGCATCGCTGACCTGGAACCTCACTAGCTTTTGCCTCCAGCCAATCACATTTTGGAAGTATTTGTAGGTTTGATCATGTTATGAATGCATCTTCCTTGGCCAAAGAGTCCTAGGATGGGATCCTAAACTAGAGCTTCTGGCTCAATGGCAGATATGCTTTCCACTGCACCACAAGACATTCTATTTTAAATCTATGTCCTCTAAGAATTGACCAATTAGCTAGGTGAAACAAGTCTTCCCTGAGTACAGTGTCTAGGCCCCCCATAATTTTGCACATCTGTTAGGTCATCCCTTAGCCTCCACATACTACTTTATTCTCATATATTTGGTTCACATAAGAAAAATCTTCAGATATTGACATCCTGTGGCCTAGGCTAAGGTGACCCTAAGGCTTTAGAAGAATAGGGATATTTTGGCAAAGCAGTATCAGGATACAGGCATATTAATTTAAAGGTAACTCTCTTAAAAGGTTGTGCAAATTTCTGATAGGAATACTGGGGACTATTACAGAGTAGTTCAGAAATTTCTGAGCACTGAAACAAAATCTCAGAATAAATGAACAGAAAATCCAGGGACGGGTGATTCATGGGTTGAGGGATACTGATGAGGGGCAACAAAGGCTGCAGCAGTTGTAAGAATATTATCTGACAGCTTTGAGAGAAAGGGAACCCACAAGGATCTTACCCAAATAGGACTTAACACTCCTGCTCTCTGCAATTCTTTTCTGTTAGCCTCATACAGCAAGTCCACTTTCACCAAAATTAGCCAGTTTTTGCCTTTAATTAGCTTCCTGAAATCTTTATATGCATTTTGGTAAATGTGTAGATTTATTTGCAGCTTTAATAAGCATAATTTCTATTAACAGACAAAAAGTTTCAAAACACTGAACCATTCCAAATTTGTGTGGACAAAATACATGACCCTTTAAACTTGCCAATATCTGCAGAACACAAAAGTCTCTGAACTGAAGTTGCATTCAAAATTAACACGAGAGGAGCTTGTTATGATTGGCATGGATAATGGACAACTGAGAAGAATTCAAGAAGTCAAATTTATCTCCAAATCAGGTTTACATCACTTGGGAAAACAAACAAGCCTCATTTCAAAAATAATTCATTGGTTGTGAAGCAATTTGTATAGTCTGAGGTAAAATAAGATGCTATAAAAACTTAAATTTGCCATCTTTGTTTATTTATTCGCCTTCCATTCTTCTTTATCTTCAATAAATAAAGGCTACAATCAATTATGCTGCTCCACTAATCTAGGATCAGATATATCAGTTGGGAGAAAGGAAGAGGCTCAATCTTATGAAATTTCTATTTTAATACTATACTTAATACAATACTAACACTATTTCTATCTTTACCTTCAAAAGAGGAAGGAGACAAACTAATAAATAGTCTTTAATGTCATTGTCTAATGACTAAAACGTATGGTTTATGCAGCAGCATTTTTTATGATGGGGAGAGTATTCCTGCATTCAGTTAGAGATAGGCTTTTGCACATCGATGGCAATATTATTCAGTGGTAGAAAACTAACTGCTATCTTTTGACAAAGAACACCATTCTACGATAAGCTATTCCTGGTAAACGCAGTCTGAGATGAATAGTTGCACATATCTATTTACTTCACATTGACAATCAAGAACAACTACTTTCTTCCTTTTGACCCCAAAACATACTTTAATAAGGAAATGATTTCAAAAATATTAATAACTTTCTTTCTGAAACCTTTCACTTGTTTATTATGTCACAAGGCAACCATAAAACATTCTATGTTCAAGGTTTTTGTGCTCAGGAATCTTGAATCATACATTTTGAATGAACAATCCTGAATATTTTTAGCTACGTTTGGTGAAAAAAAAACTGAGAATGGATATTGAAATGGATTCTCAATGATGAGCATGTTAAAGGGATATTAAGATAATGAAATTTCAACTACACATTTGTCTATAGGGGTGCTTTGTTCGGCAACTTGAACCTTGAACACAACAGGCAGTCAGAATGAAATAAAGTCAACAATCTCATTCAATGTTGAGTAGAAACACTTGGTGTGTACGCAAACAAATTCTGATGATGATAAATGGTGCGTCCATTCAGTCATTAATATTGCTGATCAGCCTCATTAGATTTGAACTGTAAGTGAGCTAAACCTAATGGGACCAGAAGGTTAATACGATAAATGTGATATTTTACAATGTAATAGAACAGATCCCTTTAGATGGTTAATAGCAGAGGGACAGACTATTGGGCCACCAAGTTTGCAGCTATAACATGATATTATTTATTTTTAATTTTGAAGGTCCTGTAAACTAAAAGCTATTGTAATGCATTCTGTAACCACCTTCTTTATTCTGTTAACCTTCTATATCTTATAAATAAGTTATGTACTACAAACCTGAAGTATTGAATCATCTAAAAAGAAATAAGTATAACCTGAGGAATAATGACAGGGCAGGATGATGACAGGATGATGCAGTGTATTTGTGCTCTGAAAAATACTGCCACATGATAGAATATGGCTTCAAAGACGCATGTCTGTGAGCAAAAAAATCTCTAAAACTTTATCAAGATATAAAGGGAGAAGAACAAACAAAAAGCTAAATGTTAGCTAGTTTCACATTACTTTGGGAATGAAGATCTATACCTTATTTTTCCTGATTATTTTGCCACTTGATACCCTCTTAAGACATCGAGAGCAGAATTTTCCAGCTGCTCTTGCCCTGAAACTGGAAAACTCCACACAAGGTTAATAGACTGTTCCATGGTCTGCCCCTCACCTGCTCCGATTCCCATGGCAAGAGGAACGGAAACATTTGCCCCTAACTGTCAAATTTAATAGTGGTTCATTGGACCAATAATAGAAATGTGTCTCAACTTCTGCCAGAACAGAAATGTCAACCCTTTTATATTTCCAGGTATAGGCAACTATGGGAGAACTGAATTTGTGCCATCAGTTCTACGTTATAATTTCATAACACCTTTAGACTTTAAATTCAATAAAACAAGATGGAAAAGGGGATGATTTAACACTCCCCACTTATGTTTTTTTAAAGTTTTATTTGTTATTGTCACAAGTAGGTTTACATTGACACTGCAATGAAGTTACTGTGAAGTTATTGAGTGAATGGACATGGCATCACTCACTTCCTCTGTAGTTTTGTGACTAACTCCAGTGTTATAGAGAGGGATGAAAACTGATCTCTTTTAGTATCTCAGCATTTATTTATAAGCAGAGCTGTTTTTTGTTTCAAAGAATAGGCTGTGGTACTTACTCAAAAAGAAAACTTTTATTTCGGTAATTACTTTTTTAAAATAATTCACAGCAAGCTGTTTTATGATTAAGTCAGACATTTAGTTTATTCATATATTTAAACCTGGTGTATGTTTGCAACTTCACACACACACAGAAGTATTCAGTACGGGGTTAGGAAATAGGGGTTTTTGTAACTATAAATAGCCTAAAAGTAAAAAGAACCACAGAAATATATACTATTTCACATGATTTCCAAAGTCCAGGAAGTCCAGATCCCAGAAGGAATTCCCACAGAGAAATTCAGTTGAGTTCCTGGCTGAAAGCATCAGTGCAGAATTTCTTTAAAGAAAGGTGGCACACTGAGATGAGTTTGATATCGAGAACTTGATCTGCCAGGGAAATGATGGCCAGTAACCTTCAGGAAAACAAGCTTTGAAAAAACTCAGATGTATAGTAGGCTGCTTTGTCAGCCTGGAGTCTGTTCTTTTGACATTCAAAAGAACGTTCAGCAGACTGACATTTGAGGCTAAAACTGTAATATTAAAGTTAAAAAGTCTCATAATAGCAGGTTAAAGTCCATCAGGTTTATTTGGAATCATGAGCTTTTGGAGCATTGCTCCTTCCTCAGATAAGTCTGGTGTTGTGAGACTGCTTACTGTGCTTACCCCAGTCCGATACCAACATCTCCACATCATGTAAATATTAAAAGCTGTCCAAAACCTAGAAGCTTAGGTCATGTGATGTTGCCCATTAATGAACTAATGCAGCTTAAAAAGCAGTTTCTGTGGTTCTGGCCCAAATCCACTGTTTGCCTTGGGAGATCAATGGTGGAGTGTATCATCTCTGCAGATGTAATAGTTTTTGATGATCTTGCAGTGTTTCAATCCAGGCTGGGGGATACAGATTGTCTGTAGATCCTCCAGTCCCATGGATACTAATGTATTCTTACAATGTGGTGTGAGATTCCACAAAGATAGGAGTGGAACTCTTTCATCCTTGTAAATGCTGTTGGAAATTTCAGAAACTGTGGGCAATCTAGTAAATCATGCGACCTGTAGCCTTCAATGTTTAGTTCAGCAAAGTCCATTTTTAAATCAGCAAAACAAAACCCTAAAATGTGACTTATATAGTTTAGGATCACTTTCCTAGGGACATATTACTCAGAACCCTTCTATATCAAATGAGAGTGTTCCTATGCAAAAAGGAACTTAATGCAATTTTAATGGCCACATGTGTTGTAGATTCTGGCTGGTCAGTGGAAATTGCCAAAAAACGTAAATGTTATCATGAGTTATGTGAAGATGGGATGTATGTTAATGAGCCTGGCTCCAGACTCCCATTATAGCCATCTAGTGGCTGGCCTATGCATTTCATCTACCATCTGGAAGTTAAAACCTCTCCCTGCCTGGAATAAATGATCATGGTTCTTCTCCCACACTTTCTACTGCAGCACAGTTATGATTGTTTGGCTAACAAAAAGGAGAAACTGATTATCCAGTCACATAATAGCATTGCAGCATAAACAAGGTGGAAAGGACACTGATAGTTTAGACATTGAGTGTTCTGGCTACATTCACTAGTGCTAACAGAGTTAGCTTGCTTAAATGTGAGTTTGCCATTTTAAATCTCCTTTTCATTAATCAGAGAAGTCCTCATGCTGCTACTAAATGTAACTCTCCACAAATTATAGATTTGTGACCCTTTAATGAAACCGATGTGCTATTTATAAACATTGAGGACATAGTTCTTTCCTGAACACAATTAAACCCTTACTATCAATGTTAGTCATCCGCCATCAAATCAGCATCCAAATCAAATTCACAAGCCCAGTTGGAAAGTAACAGAATGCAAAACAAATGGTTGCTTAATTATTTCATTCTTGCCCATCATTATTTTACTCAAGACAGAGGAAACCAATGCTAAGATTAGCACCTTTAGATGCATCGGCTGGTATTGCACAAGATGGGGGGGGGGGGAGTACCTCCTTTGATGGCAGATCCTCATGCTCAGCAGAGGTACCTCCTCAAGATCATATCACCCCTCTTCCCCCACAGTTGCATCATTCTCCTCACTGGGGCCTGATAGCCAGGCTCCACTGATACCCCACATTAACTTTCAGTCTGGCCCCTGTTTTAAGGTCTCCCCTTGTCTGTATGGGTTTCCTCTGGGTGCTTCAGTTTCTTCCACACTCCAAAGAATTTGGGGTTAAATTGATTGACTGTGCAAAATTGATAATCAGTGTTAGAGGGAACATCAAGGTATGTATTAGTATTACAAGATTGAGGCTGGGCGGGATTATCATTGATGCAGGCTCCGTGGACTGAATGGTCTCCTTCTGCATTGTAGGGGTTCTATATTCAGAATCAGGCTATCTTGATCTTGCCCATCAAAGATAATCATCTTCATGAAGTGCGAGTGAATCCACCTCCTGAACCATTCACCTCCGGGACCAGATGGGATGTACCCCAGGTTATTGTGGGAGGTGAGGGATGTCATTGCAGAGCCCCTGGCGATGATCTTTGCGTCGTTGATGGAGACGGGAGAGGTTCCGGAGGATTGGAGGATTGCAGATGTGGTCCCTATTTTCAAGAAAGGGAACAGGGATAGTCCTGGAAATTACCGACCGGTGAGTCTGACCTCAGTGGTTGGTAAGCTGATGGAGAGGCTTCTGAGGGACAAGATTTACGAGCATTTGGAGAAGTTTAGGTTGATTAGAAATAGTCAGCATGGTTTTGTAAAAGGCAGGTCGTGCCTTACGAGCTTAATTGAGTTCTTCGAAAATGTGACTGAACACATTGACGAAGGAAGAGCAGTGGACGTGGTGTACATGGACTTCAGCAAGGCATTTGACAAGGTCCCACATGCAAGACTTCTTGAGAAGGTGAGAGGCCATGGGATCCAAGGGGCTTTGGCCTTGTGGATCCAGAACTGGCTTGCCTGCAGAAGGCAGAGGGTGGTTGTGGATGGCTCTTTTTCTGCATGGAGGTCGGTCACCAGTGGAGTGCCCCAGGGATCTGTTCTAGGACCCTTGCTGTTTGTCATTTTCATAAATGACCTGGATGAGGAAGTGGAGGGATGGGTGAGTAAGTTCGCCGATGACACGAAGGTCGGTGGTGTTGTGGATGGTCTGGAGGGATGTCAGAAGTTGCAGCATGACATCGACAGGATGCAAGACTGGGCGGAGAAGTGGCTGATGGACTTCAACGCGGATAAATGTGTTGTGGTCCATTTTGGCAGATCCAACGGGATGAATGAGTACACTATCAAAGGTAGGAGTCTTAGCTGTGTGGAAGAGCAGAGGGATCTTGGGGTCCGGGTCCATAAGACTCTCAAATCGGCCTCCCAGGTGGAGGATGTGGTTAAGAAAGCTTACGGTGTATTCATCGAGGGATTGAGTTCAGGAGTCAGGAGGTAATGCTGCAGCTTTATAGGATCCTTGTCAGACCACACTTGGAATACTGTGCGCAGTTCTGGTCGCCTCACTATAGGAAGGACGTGGAAGCTATTGAAAGGGTGCAGAGGAGATTTACAAGGATGTTGCCTGGATTGGGAGGCATGCCTTATGAAGACAGGTTGAGGGAGCTGGGACTGTTCTCCCTGGAGAGACGAAGGTTGAGAGGCGACCTGATAGAGGTTTACAAGATGTTGAGAGGAATAGATAGGGTGGACTCTCAGAGACTATTTCCCAGGGCTGAAATGGTCGCGACGAGAGGGCACAGATTTAAGGTGCAGGGAAGCAAGTACAGAGGGGATACTAGGGGAAAGTTTTTCACTCAGAGGGTGGTGAGTGAATGGAATCGGCTGCCGTCGGTGGTGGTCGAGGCGAACTCGCTGGGGTCTTTTAAAAGACTTCTGGATGAGTATATGGGATCCAATGGGATTATAGATAGGTCTATGGCTGGGTAGGTTTTGATGTGTTCGGCACAACTTGTGGGCCGAAGGGCCTGTTTGTGCTGTAGTGTTCTATGTTCTATGTTCTATATATTCACAAAAGGTTCAGACAACCTATGTGTTCAACTGGGTATGGAACAAACCATTAGACAAAATCACCTTGGACAATGGATTTTGGGAACTCTTCCATGTCTAAACCATGAACCTAGAATCAATTTGCTGTACCTATATTTTGATAATTGGTCAGTTAGTGAGAGAGACACATGGTGAATTAACTAACACTCAGTAACTACCTTTTTCAGTAACTTCCTTTCTCCAGACCAGGCAAAAGAAAAGAAGAGATGCAGAAGAAAAAGTAACCTGAGTGGGTAATGTCTCTTTCTCTCTCTTGCTCCATTCATCCTGCAAGATTGAGCCCTGCTTGTTGTTTGACCAGCTATTTGCTACAAAAGGCATCTGAAAATCAACCCAGCTGCTGTTAACCCAGGAGACCAAATAGAAATTGTCTGTCAACATTTTAAAATTGTCTTATTGTAGAATTTGGAAAGACCATCAAACCCAGTCTGAAACCATCTGAGACATTAATCTAGCTAATCTGTATACAAGAGCAGATCAGAGGCTAGGAATACTGTGGCAAGTAACTCACCCACTGACTCCCCAAAGCCTATCCATCATCTACAAGTCAAGATTGCAATGGAAAACTCCCCACCTGCCTGGGTGGGTGGAGTTCCAACAACATGCAAGAGGCATGACACCATCCAGGACAAAGCAGCCCACTTGATGGCACTATATCAACAAATGTTCAATCCTTTCATCACTGATGTTAAGTAGCATCAGTGTGTACTATCTACAAGATGCACTGCAGCAATTCACCAAAGATCCTGAAACAGCACCTTCCAAATGCATGACCACTTCCATCTAGAAAGACAAGGGCAACACATATATGGGAATGCCACCACCTATAAGTTCCCTCCAAGCCACTCATCATCCTGACTTGGGAATGTTTCACCATTCCTTCACAGTCGCAGGGTCAAAATCCTGGAATTCTCTTCCTAATGGCATTGTGGGTCAACCCACAGAACATGGGCTGTAGTGATTCAAGAAGGCAGCTCACCAGCATCTCCTCAAAGGCAATTAGGGATGGGTAATAAATGTTGGCCAGCCAGCATTGCCCATGTCCCACAAGTGAATTTTCAAAAGTGATCTTTTTAGGCTTTTGATGTTAACCTGTTAACATCAAACCTGTCCTTCCACTTAGTAAATTATTTGTCTGTGCATGTTTGAACTTTTGAATGCACGTATGTGTGAATCAAGTTAAACAATTTGGATTGGATTTAAACTGCAATAAATATTATTCTCTTTCCTTTGAAGAAACTTAAATGAAAACCTGCCTTGTCTATCTTTTACAATCACAACACTTAAATAGTTAGGAAAAGTCACCACAGTCTCAGATGACCCTATGCTGCTCTCCCCTCCCCTTTGGAGGGGAGAACTGACTGGTGGCAATTTATCCTGAGGACCATCACATCTCAGACTAGTGGCAAGGCCAAGGAGATGGACCATCATGAATAACCTCTGCCATTACAGGAATTAAATCTGCAATGTTGGTGTTGCTCTACGTTACAAACCATTCAGCCCACTGAGCTAAATACTCACTGAACTGGCAGGCATTCTCTTTGGAAAAGAAAACCAGGTGCGGTCAAAGGAGGGTGAATAGAGATAGGAACCATTGTATCTCTTCTCACCTGGCTGTAACACTGCTCTTCCAAATTAATAAATATCCTTGAATGTTCAGATCCCAGCTGTGGTCACTTTATAATGGATTGAATTTTAGTGAGGCATGTTTCCATTTCCTGTTTTATAAAAAGATTGTACAGTACTACACCAGAGAATATGGAGAGTGGGCATGTTTCCCATGCTCCAGAGATCCACAGGCCTTTCTTCTTGCGCTGTTCCAGCAGATGCTGCTGGTTGCCCACCTGGAGCTGCCGGGACTGATGGGGCAGTTAACCAAGTGAATTGGCTGGCAGTTCCAGAGGACAGGACTTTGCCTCCAGTGAGGGAAGCAAGTCCCAGTTGGCCCTGGTTAATCTGCCCTGCAGTTCTTCAAGGCTGCGGCATCAAAATGGAACATTTCAACTCTATCCTACTATGTTTCCAGGGTTTCTCCATCCAATGTCTCTGTAACAGTCAGCATATCTTATTCACTTGTTTTCATCTGGGCTACCAATTCATTCATCTTTTTACAAAAGAGCCTTTAATGTGGTCCTTTTACCATCCTTTCCTGTTCAGACCTTATTTGCCAGTGCATTTTTGTGTTTGGACATTTTGTCCCATGCTATCACATTGACGTTTACATTACTCACCTCATTACCCTGCACTCTTGCCTTTTCTTTCTCCATAACTTTCCAAATCTCCTCTTACACGAACCCTCCAACTCACCTCCCCACATGCCCTCATAACTATTTATATCAGCCTCTCTCTACAAACCTGGTGAATAACACGAGTGTTAGCAATCTTTTGTCCAAAGATGTGCAGGTCAGGTGGATTGGCCATGGTAAATTGTCCCTTAGATCCAACTTGGACACTTGAAGTGTCAATGTCCTTGATAAAAAAGGCAATATATATAATGAAGGACACATTGTTTGTTTGTATTTTATAATGCATAATGATTTGCTGCCATACTAATTCTGTTCATGAAGATCCACTATACACATTGCACACATCTCTCCCTGTTACAAGCATTATGGGTTGGTCATTGATGGATAGCTGTTGGTATCACTTCCAATAAGTCTGAAATTATTATTATTACAACCATGTCTAAATTATAATTCACACCTTCTCACTATTTTGCTGTCAGAGGAAAGAATTTAATTCTTTTGTATGATTACTTTCACAGTAAATCTGCTCGTGTTCATCTTTTGATTTAAAAAAAATACATTAATACACACCAACCCCACACACACTAATACCACAAATTAAGCAATTGTAGTTTCAATTTGAAAAGTGGTGACTTTTCCTTTCCAATTTTGTTAAAATATGGAATGATAAAGATTTACTGCTCAGATCAAAATGTTTCAAGTAGATGATCTATCACCACCTTCTCAAGAACAACTGGAGATGGGCAATTAATGCCATTATGCTCATGCCCCGTGAGAGAGAAAAAAACTGGAGTTGTGAATCCAATCCAGAGCTTTCTGCTTTCTGTGAGATTATCTGGAAGGGATATGAGATAGAGATAATGCTCCTGTGCATAGTTAGGAGAAACAGCCACCTGCACCTGCACACCAACTGAGAACCATTTACACATTGGAAATGCTCGAGTGAAACAGAGAGTTCTACAATCTGAAAAGAAACTAAGAAAAATATGCTCTAAAAAGAAGTATATATATATTCACATAACTCAAGCAATAAAGGCAATGTCAGCATGTCCAGGGAAATTGTTCTCTGTTTCACATTGGATGAGGTGGATGGGTAAGCAGAGAGATGAGGGGGTTGGGGTGGGCACGGGTTAGCGTGGGAGCTCGTTGTCAGACGATCCAATAGTCAAACAGTGTTTTTGTTTTTCTATGATGTTGCGTGAAGTGACAAATGCACCCTGACTGGATCATCACAGATAGAGAGGAATGACTGTAGGATGGGATAGGTACTGCCATATATTTATCAGGTAGCTACTATGTGATTGAAACAGAAAACCTGCTCAACATCTAAACTGGTGAGAGAGGGGACAAAAATTGATTTTTTTTAAAGCAAGGCCAAAACAATTCATAGAGCAATTCACATTTTCTACTTTTTAAGAATTCATTATTAGCTATGACCTTGAGATTTTCAGTATTATTAGCTACTCACTTATTTTTTTCTCTATTTCATATTGTAATGCCCTCATGGACTTATAAATCTCATTTGTTAATATTTAATTGGCATGGGTCTGAATCCTTGCTGTAAGCCAGCCTTTAATTGTGGACTGAAGAGAATGTGCACTCTCTATATTAATTACCAGTAAATAAAATTAAATCCCTCAATCCATGAACTATTTTTGTTTTACTCATAGTCAGTGTACATAGACTGTGATTTGATTTTATTTCCCTATGTCAAAGAAGGTATCTGACGGGAAACTGGAATGTCTTATGGCCCTAGGCATGTAAAGATCTGTTTCTTTTATGTGCCAGATGGACTCGTGTTGAGTAATTGCTATTTATAAAAATATTAAATTAGGTCAAAAGTATATTAATTGTTGAACAGGAATGCCAGACTCCTGTTGGAAGAGGTAAACTTGTCTAAAGCTGTCTGAGCTTGTCAGCATTAATCAACATTAGTGCTCCCAAATTCAAAGCCTCTTAATAATGCTGGAATGGAGCAAAGAATGGTAGAAAAACCATAACTAAGATTATTAAAATAATGAAAACACAGAGGATGGGGGTGATTCTCCCAGCTTACTGTGCTGCTTGAACTGGAAATTGGCATGGATCTGATTACAATATTGAAATCTCAATTTCAATGTCATTAACTAGTCAGGACTGAAGTATCTCCCCCCATTGCTGGGAATAGTTTACTCCAACAGGCCAAGCTAAGGGTGGTGTGCCCCTTGGGCAATGACAGCCTGGCACACTGCCACTGCAAAAGGGAGAAACTGGCATTGTCCACTGGGAAGGCAGTGCCAAGGAGATAAGACAAGAGAAACAGGGCTCACTGAACCCAGGGCTTATGGCGTGGGGGTGCAAACATTGGGTATTGAAACTGCTCGGGGGGGGTGGGGGGGGCACTCTGCAGTCAGCATCGCAGACAGATGGAGGAAAGACAGTTAGTGGGGCTGGCCGTCTTATTGAGGGTGGTTTGAGGGTGCTGTAGGGGAGGAAGGTGCACTGGGAGATCAGAGCTGGCCAGTTGGGTAGGTGGGTCTGGGAGATTGGGGCTTGCTTGAGTTGTGCCATGAAGCCATCGATCAATCATCGGCTCTGACAGATTAATGCAAAAGCTGTAGCCCGCTCTACGCTATGCCGCTGGAGTCTCCGGCAGAAATGATGCTCTAAAAATGTATATATGAAACCCCCTGGTTTTCAGAGGGAATCCCACAGTGCTCAGAGTATCGGAGATTCACTCTGGAAATTGTACTGAAAAAATCATCGTGAGCTACCCCCATTTTTCTGCAAATTGGGGACTTAGAATTTTTTTTGGGAGAATCCAGCAAATACTTTTTCTCCCATCACTCAAGTATAAAGTATTAGTCATGAATTGATGGAGCAATTGAAAGAAGTAACATGACAAGAAGCACAAAATAAATAATCAGCATTTTACAACTTCTCAGAAACTACTGCCCAGACCTCATGTTACAAAGTGACCTCAAGGACAGACATCTCTCTCAGAACAGTTGATTCTACTCTCTTTTTGCCACGAAGTGCTGTGCTGAACAAGTGCACTGTAAGTCCCCACTCACCTGACGAAGGAGCAGCGCTCCAAAAGCTAATGGTGTACCAAATAAACCTATTGGACCTTAACCGGGTGTTGTGAGACTTCATCCTCTAAGTAGGTCCCAATGCACATTTTTCTTTTTCCATGCTTCCCACTCCCATCCCTGACCACTGCTCATTTCTACATCTTCGCCAACCTGCCAATCCTCCCAGTGGTGAAGATTTAGGGGAAGGTCACAGCATCATTTTTGTATGAATACTCCTGTGCTGCAGTGCTCAATGAATGGAATGTGTGAAAGGTGAGTTGGATGTCGAGGAGACTCTCAATCACCTTGTTAGATAAACACAAACTGCCCTGCACTTTGCTGCACCTAGTAATGCTTCAGACAGTGCAATGGGGGAAGAAACCTAAGGTGTTATTATTTGAAGAAGAACATCAAAACTTCAGTTGCATAACCTTGCCCAGTTTATGGATATCGTCTATAATTCCAACCTGTCCATCCACAATTTTTTTTAACAATGACACAATGATGTCCTACTTGCTAGATTACAATTGTAAAACTTACTTTGATTTATTGATAAACTTGGCATCATAACATTGCTCAGCAAGGTTGATGATCATGCTCTATCTCCTCAAATATATAACCAACTTTCTTTCAGCAACAATTACTTCACTCAACCTTTATTTAGCCAGGAAAGTCAATTGAGAACCAATTCTCATTTACAATGTCATCTTGGCCAAGAGGCTACCGCCACAGCAAGAATACAATTTGTTTAAATACTGAAAATAATTAAATACAAACTGGCTTTGAAAGAGAATTGATGGGTTAGTAAATACATATATTAGTCAACAGAGCCTTAACCTTTAAGTAAAAGGCATTTGTAGTAGTTAAATTAGTTAGCTTCAGCTTTAGTTGTACCTCGTTCTAGTTATTGGCAGATGCAAATTCCTATGAATTATAACCGAAGATTGTGCTCACGATTGAGTGACCAATTTGATCAAATCACATGATCTCCGATGATTAAAAAGTGACAGCAAACTGTAATAAACTTTGCTAGTAGGCAAGATTTTCCCTAGCAAGGATTGATAAATAACAGAAGCTAGCAGAGTTTTCAGCGTTTATTTATTAGTCACGAGCAAGGCTTACATCAACATTGCAATGAAGTTACTGTGAAATTCCTTTAGTTACCACACTCTGGTGTCTGATCAGGTCAATGCACCTAACAAGCACGTCTTTCAGAATGTGGAAGAAACCGGAGCACCCAGAAGAAACCACACAGACACGGGAAGAACATGCAAACTCCACACAGACATTGACCCAGGCTGGGAATGGGACCCGGGTCCCTGGTGCTTTGAGGCAGCAGTGCTAAGCACTGTGCTATCATGCTGCCATTGTGCGAGTTGGCGCCTTGAGTGCGATGAAGACCAATTAATCAGAGAGGACAGGTCACAGTGATGGGATGTGAAAAGGGGTATGAGTCACAAATCTAATTGCAGAGGGAAACAGAATATCTAACATACAAACAGAAGTTTTATAAATGTGGTCACCGTAATCAAAAATGGGCAAGTTAAGCATCTGAACTATGGTGCATCTGGCACAGTTAAGTGAGGCAGAGCGTATTGCGATATAGAAAACCAAGTCGAGACTTAACCTTAGCTTGTAAAATGTCAATGCGGGAACTAAAGTCAAAGCGTAGTGCAACCAGATCCTGAAAAATTTGTAAGTGGTAACTTTTATAAGTTCAGTTATCAAGCATTGAAGTTTTGTGATCACAGATTGAATAAAACTTTTTCCTATTAAGCACAGACATGATTATAGTAGCATTCAACAGAAGGTGAAGATCAAAAATACCTGTTGTGCAAAATTGAGTTGCTAACTGTGCAAAACAGAAGGAATGAATGGGCCTACAGAGTACGAGATTATGGTGTCTGCATACAGATGGATAAAAGAACTCCCTATTGCTTGAACCATATCACTTATATAAATAGAAAAAAGAACAGGATCTGAAATAGACCCTTTGCTCCATCCTTTTTAACTACAAGAGGACCAGAGAAAAGTCTATCTAATTTAATATATTGAATACAATTAGAAGTAATTCATGAACCAATCAAAAGAATCCTTCTTTAAACCAATGTGACTCAATCTTTTCCCAAGAATAGAATAACCAACAATGTTGGATGCCTTAAATAGATCAGTAAAATAAAATAATAATAAGACCATAAGACGTAGGAGCTGAAGTAGGCCATTTGGCCCATTGAGTGTGCCTTACCATTCTTGTGCTGCTGCTCTTCCTGTGGTCCATTCTATGCCTTCCATGCACGTAAATGTGTTTTCTTATTCATTTGTGGGACATGGGCTCACTGGCCAGCATTTATTGCCCATCCTTAGTTACCTTGAACAGAGTGACCAGCTGAGTCATTTCAGAGAGCAGTTGAGAGTCAACCACGTTGCTGTGGCCTTGGAGTCATAAGTAGACAGGCCAAGTCAGGACTGCAGATTTCCTTCCCTAAGGGATATTAGTGAACTACATGGGTTTTTCTAACAAGTGACAATGATTTCACAATCATTGGTAGATTCTTAATTCCAGATTTTCTTTTTTTTTATTGAATTCAAATTCCATCATCTGCCATGGTGAGATTCAAACCTGTATCCCCTAAACATCAGCTGAGTGTCTGGATTAATAGTCTAGTGATAATACCACTAAGCCATCACCTCCTTGTGTATTTAATAGTGCCTACTTCAACCTGTATGTGTAATCAAAGCATGCCTGGAGGAGTAAGATGGTTATTCTGCAATATCAGTTTTAATAAAAGTAGAATAGTGTGACTGCTGTAAATCTAAAACAAAATCAGAAGAAGTGGGAACTATTCAGCAGGCCTGGCAGTATTAGTGGAGAGAGGAACAGCATTAACAGTTTGGGTCATAAATTTGAAAGAATAGCTGTATTTGATTCAAAACGTTAACTCTGGCTGGAATTTCTGTATTGTTCACATTGGTTTTCCCAGTGGCGAGGGATGCCTTGAATGAGAAATCCCATTGACATTGGCTGTCCTATCTCAGGAAGACAACATTCTACCTTCTGTCACTGCCAGTCGACTGTTGATCTTGCTGTTGCCTTTCAGCCAGCCAATTCCAGACCGCTACCACCAATAAAGTGATGATGCAATTTTCAGACAGGCTTCTCAGCCCAGAGTTATCCTCCAAGTTCAAAGATGTGTAGGTTAGGTGAATTAGCCATGATAAATGTGCAGGATTGTAGGAATACGGCAGAGGGATGGATGGGTTATGCTTTCAGAGAGTCAATGCAGACTCCATGGGCCAAATGGCTTTTTTCTGCACTGTAGGGATTCTATAGAAGCAGGAGGTCCTGTCACTAGCCAGTGGTGGAACACCTCCAGCATCATTTGTTTTATGGTGGGTTGCATGGAAAAATCTGCCTTCTGTTTCTCTCTGCACAGATACTGCTAGACATACAAAACAGGTTTTCTTGCTTGTTGGGTGGTAGCTTTTCTTCAACAAATAGATGATGCAGTGTAGAACATAAACATCATTACGCATATGAATACAAAATAGCACAAAAACATTGCTTTTAGCAATGGAAGTGAAAAGCATTGCCACAATAAAAGCACTAAAGTTGTCATTTGAATGTTATGTCCACAAAGGTCAGCATCCTCTAAATCCACAACAGTTCAATTTGATTTTATTTATTATTGTCATATGTGTTAGCATACATTGAAAAGTGTTGTTTCTTGTGTGCTATAATGTCAGAGCATATCATTTATAGAGAAGGAAACGAGAAAGTACGGAATGTAGTATCACAGTCATAGCTAGGGTGGAGAGATAGATCACCTTAATGTAAGGTAACTCTATTCAAAAATCTGATGGCAGCAGGGAAGAAACTATTCTTGAATTGGTCGGTACATGATCTTAGATTTTTGTATCTTTTTCCCGAAGGAAGAAGATGGAAGAGAGAATGTCCAGAGTCCGTGGGGTTCTTAATTATACTGGCTGCTTTGCCAAGGCAGTGGGAAGTATAGACAGAGTCAATGAATGGGAGGCTGGTTTGCATAATGGATTGGGCTACATTCACGATATTTTGTATTTTCTTGCAGTCTTGGGCAGAGCAGGAAGCAGAGCAAGCTGTGATACTGTCAGAAAGAATGCTTTCTATGTTGCATCTGTAAAGGTTTGTGTGAATCGTAGTTGACATGCCAAATTTCATTAGTCTTCTGAGAAATTATATGCATTGGTGGGCTTTCTTAACTATAATGTTGGTGTGGGGGACCAAGACAGGTTGTTGGTGATTTGGACACTTAAAAACTTGAAGCTCTCGATTCTTTCTACTTTGTCCCTATTGATGTAGACATGTTCTCTAGTATGCTTCCTAAAGTCGATGACAATCTCCTTTGTTTTGTTGACATTGAGGGAGAGATTATTGTTGTTGCACTAGATTCACCAGAATCTCTATCTCATTCTTATACTCTGTTTCATCGTTGTTTGAGACCCGACTCACTACAATGACGTCATCAGCAAACTTGAAAATCGAGTTGGAGGGGAATTCGACAGCACAGTCATAGGTATACAATGAGTATATTAAATGGCTGAGAACACAGTTTTGTGGGGCACCAGCATTGAGGATGATCATGGAAAAGGTGTTGTTGTTGCCTGTCCTTACTGATTGTGGCCTGTGGGTTAGGAAGTTCAGCATCCAGTTGCAGAGGGAAGAGCCGAGGCCCAGGCCGTGGAGTTTGGAGATGAGTTTCGTAGAAATAATGGTGTTGAAGACTGAGCTGTAATCAATAAATAGGAGTCTCACATAGATATCTTTGCTATCAAGGTGTTCCAGGGATAAGTGCAGAGCCAGAGAGATGGTATATTTAGTCAGGGAAATATTGTTGATCATTGTAACTTCATCATTGTACTCGACCATCAGCTTCAGAATAATTCTTTAGAAGTCTCCATGTGGCTCAAACTTTTCTCTGCAAAATACTTAGAAACTACCAAAAACCCTGATTTTTGCTCCATCTGCTGCTCTGCCAAAGAAGGAGACAGACCCTGTGACCTCTCAAAGGCATTGGATTTGAAATCTTCGAGCAGGGTGAGGATGGCACTGTCAATAGTTGTGAAGATAACTGTGGTCCTGGAATCTTCTAAATTGGAACAGGTGATAATCTAACCGTCTGATAGCTTGCCATTCAGTGCTGCAACAAGGAGATTGGAGAAGATCTGAATGCAAAGAGATGGGAATGAGTTGTTTCTCTCTAAATAGGCAGATTCAGGAGGGACAGACATGTATGACTTTAGCCAGGATAGTGGGTTTCGCAGAATGCCATCAACTGCAAGCATATAACCATACAGGTGCCTTATTTCAGTGGGGAGATCTACTGAAACCACACTGAATACCTTGTACAGAATGTACAGTTGGTATGTAAAAACAACTAGAATAGCATGCTCATGAGCCTCAAGAAACAGTCACAAATTTTTATCCTCCATCAATCTCAGTTGCAGTAACCATTTTGAACCTGAGAATGACTGCTTGGTGAGAGATATCTGTCGTATAGATGGCAAACACCTTACCTTAGCAATCCCACCTATAAGGTCAATGGTCATGCAATGAGAATCATATTGAAATGAAGAATGGTGTCAAGCAGAACATCAGTGCTCTAAAGCACAGTCTAGACTGCCCAAAGTGCGTTCCAATAGATGATGAGCAGGTATCCCAATTCATGGTGGCCTGTTGCATCATCCACTGTCTGTCCATCATGAGGGAATAGCTCCTGTCACCAAAGTTTGGGTAGCAAATTCAGGAGTTGGAGGAATGGTGAGTGGAGACAGTCAACATATTCGCATTCCAGTGGGACTGTTCACAGACACATTATCAGCCTCTGTTTTCCCTGAATAAAGACAGGGATGACTATTGTTCAATATTTCCCACATTAGTATCTTCTGACAGGTCTCCAAAGCATCCCCTTGGCCACCAGCCTGAATAAAAGACATCATAAAATAATTATTCCTACCAACTGTATTCACTTCCAAATTCAACAAAATATGTACAAAATTGAGCTAATTATGCTATTGCATTTTGGGCTGGAGAAAGGTTTGTAAAGGTTTTCCCTAAGGATCAATATTGGGACCTTTGCTTTTCCTGATACATATTAATAACCTAGATCTTGGTGCCCAGGAGGAAATTTCAAAATTTGCGGATGATATGAAACATGGAAGTGTTGTGAACTGTGAAGAGGACAGTGTGGAAATTCAAAAGGATATATTTAAGTTGGTGGAATGGGCAGATAGGTCGCAAATGATGTTCAATGTGGAGATGTGTGAGATGATGCATAAGGTGAACATGGAGAGAGAATATAAAATAAAGGTTAAAATTCTTGACAGGGTACAGGAGTAGAAGACCTGGATATATATATGTATAGATCATTGAAGGTGACTGTATAGGAGAACAGAGCAGTAAGTAGTGCATATAGTATGATTAATAGGGGTATAGAATACAAGAGAAAAGAGGTTTTGCTAAACTTAGATATTAGTTAAAATTCAGTTGGAATATTGTATACAGTTCTGGACACCATATTATAGGAAGGATGTGAATGTGTTGGAGAGAGTGCAAAAGAGGTTTACAAGAATGGATCCAGGGATGAGAAACTTCAGAAATGAGAATAGAATGGAAAGGTTAGGATGTTCTCCTTGAAGAGAAGACAGTTAAGAGGAAACTTGATAGAGATGTTCAAGATCATGAGGGGCCTAGACATAGTAGATAGGGAGAAATGGATCAAGAACAAGACAGCACAGATTTAATGTGATTTGCAAAAGTAGCAAATGTAATTGAGAAAAAGCATTTTCACACAATGAGTGGTTGGGGTGTAGAATGAACTGCCTGAAGTGTGCTGGAGGCAGATTCAACTGAAACATTCAAGCAGCAATAGATGATGGCCTGAATAGAAACAATATACATAGTTATGGGGAAAAGGCAGGGGAATGGCATTAAGCCATAGTACTTGTTTGGAGAGCCAGTGTAGACACATGGACCAAATGGTTTTCTTCTACACATAACAATTCTGTGATTCCATGAATTCCTGGATATGTGTTTTGGGAGGAGCCTTTACCTGACTGAGTGCCCTCACATAATGCTGACGTAGCCCAGTGACTGCAGCATGGCTAGGAGAAGGCTGCTGACTTTCAGTGGCAGTGACTACAGGTCTGGGCCTTGAGGGCCTGACTTCGAACTGCACCACGTGGACAGCAGCTGCCAATGCTGGGAGGCAACAGCAAAGAGACTTGTGGATGTTCAATGTTGAGAGCACAAATCACCCAGGGAGAAGGCAGCAGGTTTGTGTTCTATTGTGCCACTGTCATTCCCTGGGACGGCACCTGAGCAATCCCAGTGATTGGTTAGAGCATTGATTGTTGCTCTGCTATGAGACTCTGAAAGCCCCTTTAAGCACTAGTATCTGCAACATTAAGGGAGCATTCTAAGCCTGCATGGCAAAAAGCAGAGATTTTATTAAATAGAAATAATAAGCACTGGAACACTCAATAAGCCTGGCAGCTCAAATTGAGAAGGAAACAGCTATAGGGAATGGGCTAGGAAGTTGTTGGGGACGAGGTGGGGAGAGCAGGGAGTGGAGGAGGGTTGGTGACGGAGGGTAGCAACAGACTCATTGGCAGGCCTGCCAATACGTCAAACATTTCCTTTCATTTGCCCATCAGCCCTTCTCTGCACAACACTTCTACGATGTAATCCCTACATTTCCCATGGCCTGGCTGCAGCCCACTGATACCTGGTGATTCACCACCTATTGATCCAACCTTCCAAAGCATGGCCAGTGCCAGCATGAACTGGTGCTGCAAGTGATAGAAGGTGATCTTAACATCATATCTCACTGGGGAAAGATAGGAGGCATCGATCCATGAAGGGTGAGGAGGTACGTGCTGCAGAGGTAGATCAAACAGGAATGGTCTTAATGGAAAATCTATGTGGGGAGGGATCTCAGGGTAGTTTGCGATAGACTGCAATAGCTGGTGGGCACAGGTTAGCTCAGAGAGCCAGAGGCTGAGTGACATGTCAGTCTGCTCTCAGAGCAGAGGGATCTGCCCATGTGTACTGGTACCCTTTTCTGCTCTCAGCCAGCATTTAAACAATTTAAGTCCCTCTCCCTCCTCCTGCAGGTGAGAAATTGATTTTGTTTTTCTTTACTCTAAGTGCATAAGATTGCAGATTTGAACTTGCCAAAAGTATGGATCAGAAACTCTCCCATTTTCATGTTTGCTCTGGACTTACAAAAATAATTCAAAGATCATTATGTTTTTTGCTCAGCTCTGTTTTTCTCTACGTTTTCAGCATCAGGCACTAACATCAGGTCAGTTTATGGACATCTGAAAACACTGGTACAGGAAAGGGTCAGGAAATGGGAAAGTGGCGAGCAGGGAAAGATAGAATTGCATGGTGCACCATCTACAGCTTGTACATTTTAACAGTTTGAGAGATGAGATGTAAGGTAGGAACATCATCCAGGATAGCTTTAGCAAAGCTCTTGGCCACTGACATAATGATGAGTGTTCCAACTATCCACAGAGGTCAACAAATCTATTCTTTTCTGGCCCCCCACATATTATTGATGTTGTCACCTATTATAGAGTCAGAATCATACAATGGGCCTTTCAGCCCATTGAGTCTGCTCTGACAATAACTACTATTAAATTCACACTACTCTCATTTTTCAGCACTTGTCCTATAACCTTGAATGTTATGATTTTTTGAGCGCTCATCCAAATACCTTTTGGTTGTAAGTTTTTCGTCCTTGTCTTGCAAAGTGATGGAAATGCATCAGTAAATCTGTTTGTGTGCGTTTGGGTGTTGTACCTGCCACAGTTGAATAATGGGCAGCATGTGCAAACTGTAAAAAGTGTAGTGTAGCTTGTAGCAATGTTAAGTGTGTGCTAATGAGATGAAGCAAATGAACATGGGATTTGATGCATGCTTAATATGGATGGTTGGTAGGTGAGTGAGTGGCGTGTAGTGAATAGAAGAGTGTGTGACGCTAGTGGTGTGTTGGGAGGATTTGGTATGTTCAGGATACCTTGATCGCTCGTGAGAGGTCATTAAGCTCCTTCTGGGGTACAGCATAAATGATCTTAGTACCAGACTGGTGATATGATCCCATGTGTACCAGTGTTGGTTTGCCTAAGCAGACATAGCACAAAGGAGGAAACATTTTCCCCTAGATGAGGAGGCTGTGATACAAGCATAGGTTACAGGATATGTTGGAGTACATTGATGTCAAGTACTGACCCAATTTGCACCCTACAGAAAAAGAATCACTTTTTCCCTTGATCTTTATGATAGTGCCCTCTTTAAGATCAGGCTGGCACAAAGAAACAATTCAGTACAGGGGATAATTAAAATGCCGTGAAAGTATTTTTCATCACATTGTCAATGTTTCCCAGGTGGAAAACAGCCTCTCAGTGAGCTCAGACAGCACTAGGCCTCTTTACAGGCAATGGAGGCTCAGAAATATTTTATTATTAAATGTGAAACACATGCTTCTTTTCTGTGGCCACTGCAGTTTGGGCAGAATGTGTCCTATGTCATGAAAACTTCAGTTCATCACCTGAATTCCTTGGTGCTTCTTTCCCTGGCCCTACACCCAACCCTGGAATATCTGGATAACAAGGACAATTACGTCAGATTCCTATTTATTGACTACAGTTCAGCCTTCAACACCATTATCCCAACAGAACGCATCTCCAAACTTCGTGGCCTGGGACTTGACTCCTCCCTCTGTGACAAGACACACAGACCATAATCAGTAATGACAGGCAATGCTAACAATTCTAACAATTATCCTCAAGCCTGTGTCCTCAGCTCTTTAATATACTTCTTAAATGCTTATGATTGTGTAGCCAAATACCGCTCCAGCTCTATTTTCAAGTTTGCTGATGCACAGGGGAGCAGCACGGTAACACAATGGTTAGTACTGCTGTGTGCCAGGTCTGAGGGACCTGGGTTCACTTCTGGCCTTGGGTCACTGCCTATGTGGAGTTTGTATGTTCTCCCCATGTTTGCAAAGGGTTCACTCCAGGTGCTCCAGTTTCCTCTCGCACTCTAAAGAAGTTTGGGTTCAGTTGATTGGTCATGCTAAATGGACACAAGGGGTGGGATTTTCTGGCTGCGCTTGCCTCAAAACTGGAAAATCCTGCTCAAGATCAACAAACATTTCTATGGTCCACCCCTCACCTGCTATTATTCCCATAGCAGGCAGAATGGGAAAATTCACTTCTTAGTGTCAGGGGGACTAGAAGAGTAAAGACCTGGGGTTACAGAAATAGGGCCTGGATGGGATGGTGGTTGATATAATCTCGAAGATCTGATATGGCCTCCTCCAGTATTGCAGGGATTCTATGATTCTATAACACCATCGTAGTGGGTTGGATCTCAAAAAATGATGAGACGCAGTGCAGGAAAGAGATAGAGAAGCTGATGAAATGGTGCAGCCACAATAACCTCTCCTTCAATGTCAGTAAAATGAAGGAGATAGTCATCAACTTCAGGAAACGTAGTGGAGGACAATTCACTGTCTACATCAAAGGTGATGAAGTGGAAATGATTGAGAGCTTCATATTTCTAGATGTTCAGATTACCAGCTACTTGACCTGACCCCTCCACGCTGATGTTATGGTTAAGAAAGATCACCAATGCCTCTACTTTCTCAGGAGACTAAGAACAGTCAGCATTTCTGCTACGACTCTCACCAATATTTACAGATGCACCGTAGAAAACATCTTTTGCAGATCACAGCTTGATATGACTCCTGCTGTGACCAAGACTGCAAGAAACTCCAAAGGGTGGTAAGTGTAGCCCAGTCCATCACGCATTATTGGGGTGCATATCTGTGTTGTCGGCAATGTTCTCATCGAAGATGAGCAGGTAGATTCCTCAAGTCCTTGCACAATTTCATCCTGACACTATGTAAAATTGCTGAGTTATATAGGAATGATGACAAAGGGCAATAACTTAAATGCTTTACTATAAGATCTTCAGCAGCTTTTACACGCCGGGCTTGTAGCCACATGGGTGAGAATGTCCACGGTACCGACATGACTTCAGGTGTGCAGGTCATGGCAATAATACATTAATATGAAATCTGTACTAAATTATCTGCGTCGTACCAACTGTGTTGAAATAATTATATTTGGAAAGGTCTAAAAGAAATGTTAAATTATAAATAAAGTATTATACTATGTGTTGCTGTAATACAAAGTGATTGAAAAAGAAAAAGAGTGAAAAGGAGATTCAGTTTATTTGATCGTAACTATAAGTGAGTTGGTCATTTTGGACATTGTAGAAGCACTTTTTTTTTCATATACAGCTCATTAATTTTACGCTTTAGGAGTTTTCCATTCAATAAATTGAGGTAATTATCAGAACGCTTAGGTGAGAATACAATACCCTAAATAACGGTTGAAAAAAATGCATTAAAATCCTGCTTAAATGACAGCTTTTGAACTTGATTTTTACATTTAGCTCGAAAACATGATGAGTATTTTTACCTTTCATGATAACCTTGTAAAATATCTAACAGCACTGCTGTAACTTAGACACTTAGACATCTACAGAACAAAAAAAAAATCTGATTACAGCAGTATTCTAAATTATGCTCCTGTAGATGGGGGAAGACTGGAGCTGCGATTGGTTGTATTTGAGGCTGTCACATTTTGTGTTGCGGGGAATGTGTGCAGGATGCTGGATAAACCCACTCTTACTGCCAGGTTTGTAATGTGTAGATTAGAGCCTGGGGAAAGGATCTGTGCAACAGTGTGATAGTCTTAGGTCAATCTATACTTTGAAGAGGACAGATTTACTGATCAGGGACATCCACTGCTTCAATCCTATCTCAGACTTCAGGATTTCACTGAATGCAAAGTCTTGCACAATGAATCAAACGGCTTCTGTATCCCATCAAGTCAAATGTCAGTCTACCAAGGCAATTAAGGTAAGTGGAGCTCTGTTTTCTTTTTGGGTTACCTGAAGATGTGAATGCAATTTATCCCATGATGCTGTAATTTAGAATAGCTAGATGCAAGATAAATGAGCTTGATTTGTATGTATTCTGACAGAAGGTAGCTATTTTTTAATTTGGTTGAGTGCCAAGAAATATTGTAAAAGTTTCCAGAATTTATATAAGGCAGCTTTGCAATGGTTTGAAAATTGATTTTTTTTTAGCTGAGATTTTAAAATGTCATGGAGTGTAATTTTTTTTGTTCATTTACTGCACTTTGCAAAAATTACTGATTTATAGGTTTTGTGGATGTAGAGAGGATAGCAGATCTTTCTGAAAAAATTGATCAGAGGGGAGTTGTTTTTTCTTTTGTGACTTGTGTTGCTGTGTTGTGTTGCACAGTGTGAAGTGCATTCAGTTTATGGAAATAGTATTCCACCTTCATATGCTCATTAATACACTGTGCATTGTATATGGAAAATCTTCAGTCTGTTGAACTGTTGCTTGTCTATGATATATTTATTATTTTACTGGATGCCTCAGTATGAGTAGTTCTAACTACCAAACTATCAAAACCGTAGATCTCTATCAAATGTCTTAATTACCTTTTGAAATGTTTAATTTGTGCAGTAAGCGATGTACAAACATAATTTGATAACATCGGAAATAAAACTTGAGGTTTCAGTTTGTTCTGCCAGAGTGCAACATTACACACTGCAGCGAATCAGATAGCAACATTCTTTAAGCAATGTATGCTTTTCCCTTTGTCCCCACTGGGACACTTTTTCATTGGAAAACCATTCACTGCAACGCAAGCTGTTTTTATGATGAAGTGTGATATCTTTTCTGCTGAGTTAAAGAGCTTCAGTTTGTGATTTAAGGATGTTCATTTGTGATATGATTAAGTCTGATCTCTTGACCTCAGTGAACCTCTAATTTGTTTTACATAAAATATGTTAGTATTTATTATGAACCGACAATAAAAAGTTGTGATAGCCTGCTACTGTTAAATTATTCTATTCTTTCCTAAATGAAAGTAGTCAACCTAAAGTTCTATTTCATGAAACACACTTAATATTTTGTCATGAAAAATGGTGCTGACTGAGAGTTTTATTTCATTTTCTAAATTCTCTATTCTGCTGCCCATGAAATATTGAAAATAAAAATACTTGTGGGTATTGAGTTTTCAGAATCAGAGAAAGACCCTATATAAAAACTAGGGTTTAAAAGGAATTTAATGAATTTCTTACCATTCTAGCATTGGGTAATGAAATGACCAGCATGGAATACTAACAAGCTGTACTTGCTTATCACTGCAACATTCACATCACAGATGTTGTGAGGATCTCAATATAGAATTACTGTAGGTATACATTTGCATGTATATGTACAGTCAAGAGCATATCAGATTTGTCTGAGCAATATACCTAGCTCAGCATGGAAGTAGATCTAAAGAATAAAGAATATTATCAATAACTGCTTTGTAAATCAGCTGTTCTGTTGATGAATATAATGTGAGTTCTGGTCAGGTCTTTGTCTCAGCCAGATTTTCTGTGAGAAACACACTTCAAAAGGGAAGTGTTTTAACCAAATCACTTTGTAAATCAATATTTTAACAAGTCATAATTTTAAAAAACCTTTTGTTACAATAGGAATACAATTAACACTTCTGTTAGGAGGATGTTAATTGCTTATTGAAAATCATTTGACATGTCACAAGGGTAACATGCATGTCTGTGCTGGAAGAAACATCCAGAACCCGGTATCACAATCAGAGAGCTAATAGAAACATAACATAGTTTTTATCAAGTCTCAAAATCTCAACTTTGGCTATGTCTGAAATATCAAAGTGATTCCAGTATTTAAGTGATTCCAGGTGATTTAAGAAGACCTCAGTTTACGAGTACAACTTTGAAACTACAGATCCTGAAGTGTACTACACATTGTTAACTCTGATCCATATAATTTAGTCCATTGATCTATACAATTGATTAGATCCTGTAATTAGATCTGTAAAATACATTAGTAACTCTCTGCAACTATTGTCAGCACCAGCCAAGTTTAGTTCTCAGCCAAATTGGATGGTTTCACTTTTACATATTTCTTTTTGTGCTTGCAGATTGCCATTTTCCCATTCTGCCTTTTGGTTTCATTTATATACTTAGTCATTTTGCAATTTATCCCATAATTGTACTGCTGTCAAAACTGTGAGGGGAATGGTTCTGTGACACAAGAGATATGTCCTAATAGATTGGGAAAGGGTTAAAGGAAATGTTGCCTTCAGTTCTTGAGTTAAGAAGCAAGTATGGACGCACCTTCATTGTTTCCACTGTATATATGAGAGAAAGTGGCTTCAGTACACAAAGTACAAATCTATTGTTTAATTGGACTTTTACATAGCGTCATATAGAATGCACAGCATTCAAATGCCAGAACTGATGTTCCAGGAGCTTAAAAGAGTAGAAGAATAAAAGTCAGCTATGCAACTATAAAGGATGCATAATTCTTGCAGGGAATTGCAAACTGTTGTTTTTCTTTATTTGTTGGCTCGGGAAACAGTGATAATAGGATGTCAAGATTAATGGTCCATTGAACAATTACAGTTGCTGCAATGTGAATGGCTCTGGTTCAATGAGGAATGGCCTCTCAGGGTCATGATTTGAGCCAATTGTCATGTTCCACTTATGGAACAAGTGCCCACGTCTGCCTGGAACATACTCAACCCTCAGATTGAGGGTTATCCAGATTTTCCATGAAAGCTTAAAACTTGGGAATTGACCACAATGATCAGTTACCAGATTGTGATTGTCATTGTTTGCAGTCAACCAGGAAGTGTGTCTTGGAGGGGTGGGGCTAACATCAGTTCAGAGGATATGGAGTGCATTCCAATGAAGACTATAGGAATTCAATCAAATGCATGGGTTTTGTCTTGAGATTCCTGCATCTATGAGAATGCTTCTTTATCTGACATTGTTTATCATTAGCTATTTTTTGCCATTCATGCAAAACATCTACTTTTGAAATAAAAGATTTATGACAGGTTCCACATGATTCTATTAAGTATCTTTTCGATTGGGAAGAGTGGGAGAAATGTTATAAAATGAAAATGTGATGCAAGCAGAATGTAGGTTTACATTCTCAGTAAGAACTCCAGGGCTCTGCTGCTTTGCACAAAGTAGAGAAGTGCAAAATCAAAGGCGCAAGCTTCTCCTGAATTAATAAACTGGCAGAGCATAAGCATAATCAGATCATGAACATCATTTTAGTTGCTGTTTTAAATTAGCTCTGGGAATGCCAATCATTGTTACTGTACTTTTGTGGCCTTCATTTGTACTCAACTGGACGGGATCTAAAAATGTTTCATCATTTTGAAAGATGAAAAAGGAGACGTGCCAAAAACAGTGACAACAAAAATAATTTGCATTTATGTAATGCCATAAATGCACTGCACATTTTAATGTGCTTTACAGGAAAGCAGTCAGAAACAATTTGACATTGAGCCCAGAAGGAAGCATTAACCCAGGTGACCAATTATTTATTCAAAATAGTAGTTTTAAGCAGCATTTTAAATGAAGAGCGAGAGGGAGAGAGAGAGAGAGATAGAGGTGGAAAGGCAAAGAGGTTTAGGCAGGCAATTCCAGAGTGGAGATTTAAATGGCTGAAGGACTGAGCACCTGTGGTTGGGCAAAAGATAGAGGCATGCATACATTGGAGAAATGCAGAGTTCTCAGAGTGTTGTACAACTGTAAGAGGCTGCAGAGATTGGGAGGGCAAAGCCTATGAAGGGATGTGAATATGGGGATCAGAATTGTAAAATTGAGGCATTGATGGATGGACCCTGGTTAGTAGAACTCACAAACAAGAGGCAATGGATGAACAAAACTAAAACATTAGCAAGCAGTTTGAATGAGTTTGAGGCCAGTCAGAAGAGTGCTGAAATGGCCAAAAGTAATTATTTTAATAATTTTGTTTAATAATGGACAAAGATATTTGTTATTCCTCTAAATATAGATAATTTTGTTCATATTGGGATCTGGTTGTCACTTTCAAGACTGACATTTATTACCCAACTCTAATTCTTCTTGAAATGATGGTAGTTGACTAACTTTTTGAACCTCTGCAAGTTATTTATAAAGAACAAAGAACAAAGAACAAAGAACAAAACAGCACGGGAAACAGGCCCTTTGGCCCAACGAGCCTGCGCCGCCACCCCGATGTTCCCACCTCTACCCATGATCCCTGTCCATGTTTATAGATCTATGGATTGAAAACCAAATTTCAGACAATTTAGGGAGAATTTGTTTTGCCAATTAGCCTAAGAGCACATCTTTGGGATGTGGGATGAAACCGGAGCACCCAAAGAAAACCCACGCAAGCACGGGGAAAATACGCAAACTCCCACAGACATAGGCCCAAATCCATGCATCTGCACAGCACAGCGATAGTCACTGAGCTGTCGTGTTGCCCATCAAATGGTCCAGGTCAACCGTACACTGACGACGTGAAGCACTAGGATACTCTCGAAAAAAAATCCAAGAGTAGCCCTCTCACGACCCATCGCGTGTATGCCCCTCGTTAGACAATAAGGTGGACCAAAGCACCTGTAGGATAAAAACAAGTACATCAATATCATCATCTATTTACACACTTCCCAGGGACTCCCAAGGCTCATGATCCCTATTTTAAATCAGTTTTCTATACCCCTCCATTCCCATTCTGTTCATGTGCCCATCTAAGTATTTCTTAAATAACTCCAGAGTACCTGCCTCCACCATTTTACTTGGCAGCGCATTCCATACCCCCTCTGTGTGAAAAAACTCCCTCTAAATCCAAATTATACCTTACCCCCCTCATCTTAAGCCTGTAACTCCTCATGCTATTCGAGTCCATCCTAGGAAAAAGCTTAACCCTGTTTACTCTATCTATACCCCTCATAATCTTGTACACGTCTATCAGATTTCCTCTAAATCTATGTCTTTCTAAGGAAAACAGTCTCAATTTGCCTAACCTCTCCTCGTAATTCATACCTTCCATACCAGGCAGCATCCTGGTAAACCTAAAAAGCTTTAATATACATACTATTTGTACAATTAATTTATTGGTCCGAGAGTGTGTAGAGTGGGTATACTGGCATGGAAACACCAGAGCTTGGGATGGGGACACAAAAGGTAAATATTTAGAAGGCATGCCTTTGCAGATGTGGCATGAAGGTCATAGTAAGTGTGTTGAGGACATCCTTTAGCATGTGGGTCACAAGAAGGACTTTATGAACTTACCTTTCAAAAGATTCCCTCATGCAGCCTGTGGCTAATGACAACTTTGAGGAGCAGTAAAGCATGACTGTTTGAAAAGCTGGCTCAACTCCATAAATATCGCAGAGGACTAAGACATGGCCATCAACACAATGGAACTGGCCAGATCAGGAATGGAGGATGGGAGCCAAAGCAGCCAGCACTCTTAAAAGATGAAAACCAGAAACCCTGGGAGAAGGACCAGAAATCCTAGCATTGGGTTCTGACCCCACCATTCTTATTGGTCCACAGAGACTCCTCAACTCCGCAAAAATCCAGCTTGAGATTTTTGATGAGAATTGCAAGGTACAGTGGTCATCAAAGAGTTAATTTTCTGCATTAAAGAGTTATGGAATATTAGTAGGATTGGATTAATTATATATTTATTTCACATTAATATACAGATAGCAGAATATATACTTTCACAAGAATGGGGTTGCCTTTCGACTAGCTTCTTTCAATCTCTTCTGGATCGCATTTATTATTCTGCAGTGCTCTGGACTAAAGACTGTGCACAATCATTTCCTTTTGTTCCTCTTGTTCAGAATAACAGTATTCAGCTTATTTATATTCTTTTAGCACTGTAAACTTAATTTTGATACATTGCTGGCTTCTCTTCATGATTCTTGGATCTTAAACTCAGAATTTTACACTATTAGCCTTTCCTCATTTCAAAAGACATAATAACGGAATTTTTCACCATTTATGTCCCGTTGCTACTGCAAACAAGGATGGCAAATTTGACTCTCAGCCAAATCTCCATTCACTGCAGTGGGACCAGAGAATCCCACTGGTGTGAATGGTCAGAAAATCCCAGCCATTATATTTTTTTCTGAATCATAACTTTAAATTTGTCCTTCAGATATTTGGTGCAAATTTATTTCATTCTTTCATGGGGTGTGGTCGGCGCGGCCAACAGTTATTGCCCATTCCTCATTGCCTTTGAAAAGGTGGTGGTGATCATGGTGGTTTTGCTGAGGACAAATTCAGATAGAATTTTCTCTCTTGTTGGTTCCTTCACCTGCTGCAGAACTAAACTAACAGCAATGGCCTATAGGACTCGGACAGCTCAGTCATTAGTGGCGCTACAGAGCCCAACCTGGTGATGGATATTTGCTTCCCCACACTGAGTACCTCTGTGCCCTTCCTACTCTCACGGCTTCTTCTATATGCTGTTCAACATGGAGGAATACTGATTCATCAGGTAAATGGTTTGGGATGAATGGGTAGTTGGTGGCAACCAGCAAGAGGTGATCTTGCCTATGTTTGACCTGATTCAATGAAACCTCATGGGGTCCAGAATCATTGTTGAGGACTCCCAAGGCAACTCCTCCACAGTATACCCCACCACCCCCCCATCCACACTGCACTGCTGGGTCCATCTTGCCAGTGGGACAGTTCATGCTCAGGAATGGTGATGAAGGTGTCTGTGATGTAATCTATACGGTATGATTCTGTGAGTATGATTATGTCAGGCTAATGCTTGGATAGTCTGTGAGACAGCATTTCCAATTATGGAACAAGCCTCAGGATGTTAGGAAGGAGGAATTTGCAGGGTGGTCAGGGCTGAGTATGCCACTGTCGCTTCTGATGCCTATGATGATGCCGATTTGATCCATCCAGTTTCAGTTCTTTTGGATTTTGTAGCAAATTGATATAACTGAATGACTCATTAAGCATTTTCAGAGGGTAGTTAAGAGTCAACCTCATTGCTCTGGGTCAGAGTCACATGGAGGCTGGGCCAAGTAAGGAAAGCAGATTTCCTTCCCTAAAGGACATTAGTGAACCATATACATTTTTACAATTGACAATGGTTTCATGGTCACTATTACTACAACTAGCTTTTCATTCCATATTTACTAATTAATTGAATTTAAATTTCACCAGCTGCCATACTTGGATTTGAACCCTTTGAATCCTAGACCTCTAAATTGCTTACAATTTATAATCTACTCTGTCAGCAACAATAGAATCTTATTCTCTTCTTTTTGACTTGTTGTTTTCCAAAGAAGGACTTTTTAAAAATACAGTTTAAACTAACTGCAAAGCTGCTTCGATGACTCAGCTGACAAAGGCAATTTGGCTGAACTATATAAATCACAAAAGTCTCACATACAATCTCCTCAATTTTATTCCTTCACTTTGCTAATAATACCACAAGCTTCGGAGGCCTGTGCTATTTAGTTGATCTTAGCCATGACAATGACAGGGTTGCTGCAATTGGACTCAGTTCAATGTTGGAGAGAAAAAAAATATGACAAGGGTTTCTGCTCTTGGTCAGCCTCCAGAGATGGTGCAGAGTAGGAATCAGATTGGGACAGATTCCCAAAAGTGGCAATGATGCTGCAATATTGGAAAGACTGACAACATTCATCTACATTCACTCACGAAGAGTGGTCACTTGAGTGACAGTAAGCGTCGATAGAAGAGTATGGGCAAACTAGAAAGAAAGTATTAGCTACAAATGACACCAATCCTACAGAGCAAAACTATAAACTTCAAGTATTTTTCTTTTAAAATGTGAGAATCGTACTGTACCTCTGGTGTAAACTCATGTATTTAGCTGGAAAACAGGTTTTACATTAAAATTCACCATCAATTATATTTTAGAGCTGACATATTGCATGTATAAATAATGTTGATATTACTAAATGCTTATTTGTTAGGTGTTTTGAACTAAGTAAATTATTAATGGAAGCAAAGATTACAGTTGTTACAGCTGTTTATTTTTCTCCTCTATCAAACTCGAGTAAAGCTATTGAATAAAATACGTTGCACAATAACATAATTATAAAAACTTAATTGACAGGAATCTTTCATGACATGTTGAAAATCGACAGAGCTTATTATTCAGCATGTAACCATAATAGGAGGCAATGATCGGGAATTACATGTTTTCTACGCATTATATTTTGTATTGTTTTCCTATCTAATGATCTCCTGTTTCCATTGCATTTTATTGAGGAGGGACCAAACAAAATCTGGCAATTCCTTCAATGACAGGATCTCCCCATAGCATCAGCTTTTATCCAAGCAGGCATTTCTTTAAAACGTGGTCGCTTTTGAGTGGTATGAGCTGAAATTATTGCCCATCATTCCTCTTGAAGTCTCATAAGCAGCTGTAGCCACTTAATCTGGCTTTCTCTGGAATAAGCACTTCACAGAAGTTGGATTTTATGAGGAACTATAGTCCGGCCTTTCACCCTTCCTAACTTAAAGATCTACGGGGAGCTTGTCCATGGGAAGGAATGGCCTCCTCACTGACTTGTGGCTGTTAATATACTAATAGTGGGATTTCCACCCCTTAAGGACAAGGTGTCCTGCTTTAGAGAGCTGGCAGCCAACTAGATGACTGGCAGTTTTGTAGTCCCAGAGGGTACCAGGCAGGAGTGGTGGGTAGGGCAATAGACAGTCCCCAGTGGAGATTATTGCTGGAGCTAGACATCAAGGTAAGTGGACATGGGGTGGGCAATTTTACCATGGTCAGGTTTATAGGTCCCATGAGGACTTTCTGCATTGTAGTGATTCTGTAAAATCTAGAAGTGAGGATGAATAACCTAGAGATACAAGTTCAATTTCCACCTTGGCTTTGAGAATTTAAATTTAATTTGAAAAAATATGTCAATGAAAATAAACTGGCATCAATAAAAGTGATTTTGAAGTTTCATTTCCATAAAAACAACATCAGATTCAGAGAAGTCCTTTAAGGAAGCAAACCTACCATTGATCCAGTTGTGTGAAATAACTAGAATGAATTGCCACATCGATGACAATTTCAAAAAGGATGGCACTGTGACACAGTAGTTAGCACTGCTGCCTCACAATGCCAGGAACCCCGATTCAATTCAGGCCTCGAGTCACTGTCTGTGTGGAGTTTGCACATTCTCCCTGTGTCTGCTTGGGCTTCCTCCAAGTACTCTGGTTTCCTCCTACTGTACAAAGATGTGCTGATTAAGTTGATTTGCCATGCTAAATTGACCAAAGTGTTAGGGGATTTCTGGATAAATGTGTGGGGTTATAGGAATAGGGCCTGGATGGGATTGTGGTAGGATGCAGACTTGTTGGGTCAAATGCCTCTCTCTCTACTGTAGAATTCTATGAAGGCCCATTTCCTTCTTCAATTATTGCCAGCTTGTCAACAATAACTATGTCCCAAGAATGAATATGTCTCAAAAAACCTTGGTCATCCAGGCACTTTAACAAGCTGAATCATTCCTTCTCTAATAATCAAGTTTACGTGGCTTCTGAATGGTTGGATAGAAGTCTCTCTGAGTCCTTTGAAATGAGGACACTTGTCTCAAAATGCTGACCATGGCAAGAGTTTGCACATTGAGGATATTATGGCACTTCAGTGTCCACATGGTTCTGATTGACCAGAAAACTGTTATACATTAATCGCTTGTTTTAGGAGCATTTGAAGGATTTACAGGTTAATAGACAATCTTTGCCAGCTTACCAATACAACATAGCCATCAAGCCCTGGTGTGGGACTTGAATCCTGGTTTAGACAAGACAATACACACTGCTACTACAAGACCTTCTTGCTTAGGAAATAACAAGGTAGAGGATCAGGAGTTGGAAACCCTGAGAAAAGGAACAAGGTGGTTAGTGGAAAGCTGAATTAGAAAAGGGAACCCACGTAAGCCAAGAGATGGAGCACCAAAGCATGAGACAAAAGGCGAAAGAAGGCTTCGAGATCAGGAAGGACAAGGATATGAATGGATTTGTAAGCAAAGACAAAAGGGTGCATCATACCTTTAAAAAGATGATATTGTACAATGTGTTATTAGAAGAAGAATGCAGATAACAGTTCACTATGAGTGATAAAATTGGAAAGAGCGAAAGAGCTGAACATTTTCTTGTTCATGGCTACGGTTTATCTGAGACTTAGGGACATTCTAATAATAAGAAAGGTGATCATAGGACCAAAAGAGGTCGCATACAAACCAAGCTGTGCACAATCAGCATCATTTGGAAAGTAACTTCAGTGCTGTGAATAATTTCTGAAGGAGACACATGTAAATAAAAAAGGAGAGAATCAATGATGGAGCCTTGGGGATTTGAGCCAGAAGCTATTGAAGATTTACAGTGCTGGTGCACCAGTGTAATGCTTGAATGAACCTGTTTATTCATTCATTCAGGTGAAATATTTGATGCCTCTCCGTAAATAGCTCATTTTCAGATTTAAAACAAAATGCTGGGATTAATCAATCCTAAATTCAGCAAGAATATTGAAATTTATTTCTTGATCAGATTACAATAGATCGCTCATAGTCAATCGATAATGTTCAGCTTGCAGACATGCAGGAGTGGCCAATTATGAAATACAGAATATATCAAAGATGCCCCAACTGGGAGTATGTAATTTCATATTCAATTTCTCAACATACATTCTGTGTTCTGCATTTGTGTGAACAGAAATCCTGGTTAACCCTCTAAAATGTTTGAGAAATTGAAGTAATTGTCTTATTTCAGACATAGTTGTCTGAGGTGTATGTTATTAGGTTGTATTTCCATGGGCGTCCCAGGAGGTCACTGCAGAAGGACAGAGTTTCAAACACATTCCATTACTATGACATATCAGTACGCCAACAGCATCTTGCAATTGTATAGCAAAGTTAATGTAGGAAAACATGCAGGGAAATCTCAAGGCTTCAGAAAAATGTAATTGGATAAAAATTGATATGGACAGAACACAATCACACTGAGATAGCTTCAGTTTCAACTCTGTTTATAGACCAGTGGTAAATGTCTTGGTGGCTTCTGAGAGATACAAACTAGTCTGCACAAGCATCACTCATGAGCTTGTTCAAAGATCCCATGGTGAAGAGGCAGAGGACAATTATGAACATTCAACAACCAATGTGGAACTAATGAACGCATAAGTTGTTTATTAACTATCTGCCACACGTGTGGAAAATCGCAATAACACAATAGGACCTTGGGCTAATATGCAAAATTATCTCCTGTTTTCCGCCCAGCCTTATTCACAGTTCTGCCGAAATCAAAGGAACCAAATATCAGCGGAGAATATATGCAACAAGCAACTGAGAGGATGCTGTCAAAAATATTTTTTTTTACTTACACATTACATATTAACTACTCGACATAATGTGAACACTTTTCCATTTATGTGCTGCTTAATATGTGCTGTCCATCTCCAATTTCCTTTGTACTCTTTAGCTTGATGGCTATTTTGGATGGCAGTTAATAATCCAGTATATAGCTATGAAACAGGAATGACATGTAGGCCAAACCAAGCAAGGATGACAGATTTCCTTCCCTAAATGGCATTCGAACCAAGATGGATTTTTGCAACAACTGATGATAATCCTCATGGACACAAAACCAAGACTAGCTTTATATTCCAGATTTATTAACTGAAGTTGAATTTGGCCAATTGTCCTAGTTTTATTCGATCTTATGTCCCCAGTGTATCAGCCTGGGTTGCTGGCAAATTTGACAGTTCTTTCCCAGATTTGGCAATTCCTTGACAACTTTTAGATAGCTTTGACAATTTGTCGACAGTTTGATAGTTCTTTGACTGCTTTGACAGTTTTTTGACAACTCCAATGAGTTTATACATTTTTTAAACATTTAATCATATCTACATTTAACAATCCCAAAAGGCATATGTGGCATATCCCAAGGGTTGCCTTACCTATCCATTAAGCTACCTTCCTTCTAAGAGTGTCTTACCTCTCCCAAAGATACCCTAGGACCATATTCAAAATGGTATCTTTCCTCTCTAATAAAAAAGGTACCCTGGCCATTCAGATGAAATCATAAGGTTCAGATCTGCTCCTACCAAATCTAATCTTTACACTTTGGGTTTAGGACAAAAGCTTCACAAATAGCATATGAGTGGAAGCAGCTGCTATTGTATATTGGGTTATAAATAACACATGAACCATGTGTTATTTATAACCTGCCCCCATTCATCCTGCTGAAAAAATTCATGTTGGAATTAGGGGTCCATTAGCATGTCAACACAAATCTGCTATATGAATATTTGAAACTGAGACATCAGAGAAGAGTAGCTGGCCTACTTTTGGAGAAGAGTAGCTGGTTTACCAACCCTGATTACCACACCACAATGGCTGGAATATCATGACAAAACACCTTTTCACATCTCCAACTTACCTCGCGGAACCATGTAATCTCCTAGGAAAGGGGAAAACAAAATAGAGCCAATGAGCGAACAAATAATCTTGAATCATCTGTAAAGACAATTACTTTCTTGAGGATGTGATCTCTTCCTCTGCCAGGAACCACACCAGTTCCCTCTTGAAGGCAAGCTGAGTGTTAACACCCAATGCACCAGTCGGCAATGCTTCCCACAGACTCAAAATTTTTTAGACAAAAAAGAATCATTTAATACTCAGCAATATGAGTATTATTCAGATACCACTCTTCCGACAACTTCAGTAAAAATCTTGTTTCTGAACAAAAAGCATTTTCTTCATCACTTGCTTGTTCTGTTAATTTCCTTCATCAATTTCCTATTTTTATCATCACCTTAATTTTCAAGTTTTATCTTTCCATGGTAACGGGCAGAATTTAATGTCCTTTCCCATGGCATGTTTGGTGGCAGAGCACTTAGTTGGATGAGAAGATGTTAGGAGGGCATCCTGGTGCTTTCTACCTCAATTAAGTCCATGTCAAGATGCCTGTGGGCAGCCTTCCCATCCTGCTGCCACTTAAGGCTCTTAAATGTGCAATTAATGCCTGCTTAACTGCCCCATCCTGACTTCATGAAATTCACCAACTGCATATAGGGAGCAGGCCTGCTGGAGGTATGCCAGGTAAACTTTCAGGAATGGGATAGGGCCCCTATTACAAGTTAAAACATTTATTGCCTGATAAGAATCATTAAGAAGTGGGGAGCCAACTCCTTGTCATTGCTGCTGACCTCCCTTCCACTTGATCCTGGCTCCTGCTCTGACCAAGACTGTATTAAAGTATTAGAACATTACAGCGCAGTACAGGCTCTTCGGTCCTCGATGTTGCACCAACCAGTGGAACAAATCTAATGACCCTCTAACGTAAACTATTCCAATGTTATCCATATGCCTATCCGCTGATCACTTGATTGCCCTTAAAGTTGGTGAGCCCACAACTGCTGCAGGCAGGGAATTCCATGCCCTTATGACTCTCTGAGTAAAGAACCCTAACTCTGATATCCATACTATAATTATCACCCGTCAATTTAAAGCTATGTCCCCTACATAAGAGACTACAATGCCTTGTGAATATAGCCAGTCCATCATGCAGATCAACCTTCTATCCATTAACTCCATCTACACTTCCTGCTGCCTCAGAAAAGCAGCCAGCATAATCAAGAACCTCACGCATCCCAGACGTACCTCTCTTCCATCTTCTTCTATTGCAAAAAAGACACAAAAATCTGAGATCACGTACCAACCCAAGAAGAGTCTACAAACTCAAAACATTAAATCTGTTTCTTTCTCCACAGAACTGCTGAGTTTTTCCAACATTTTCTGTTTCTTTTCTTTGCCGCTTGCTGTTGGTTGATTAATAGAAATATATGGACAACCAAGGAAGGTGAAGTGATTAGTTTTTGGACCTTGAAAACAATGAAATCACAAGAGCTTTCAAGTATGCTGCTCAAACTATTTGTGGACTATATGTGGATGTTTAATTATTTTAATGTGAGTTTTAATCTGACTACATTCCGTTAGGTCAGAACTGAAAGATGCATTTAACCTCTCTCATTTTAGCATTTGAGTTTGGTGCTTTATATGGAAGCATAAATCAATGCAGTTAACCTATACAAACTAATCAGAAAAAGCTTAGTAATGAATTTGTTCTCCTGCTATTGGTATAATGCACCACCTTGCATCTTTTTGTGCGATATGTAGATTTAATGTGTTGGGTTATATGCACAAGTTGAATACAAGATTGAACACAGAAATTTAGGACAGATAACTGTTAAAAGCTTTTTTTTATACTAGACTGTGAAGCTATAGGATGTATTATGGATCAAGTATCCTTTACTTGAAATCCTTTGCGTCAATTATGTTTTAGTATTCAGTATTGGTTTAGTATTGGTTTTTGATCTATTGTTTATATGGCAGAACAAGTCACTTACATTACAATAGCTGATATGTGAGCTATCTATAGATCAATAAATACTAGTTGTTTTTCCTCTTGCCAATTCTCACGCACCCTACTTCTTATCTGTTAACACTTATTACACTTCAGTCATAGAGGTTTACAGCATGGAAGCAGGCCCTTTAGCCCAACTTGTCCATGCTGCCCTTTTTTTTAAAACCCTAAGCTAATCCCAATTACCTGCATTGATCTATATCACTCTATACTCATCATACCCATGTAATCAACTAAATGCTTTTTAAAAGATAAAATTGTACCCACCGCTGTGTGAAAAAATTGCCTCTTTGGACACTTCTGTATCTCTCCCCTCTCACCTCAAACCTATGCCCTCTAGTTTTAAACTCACCTACCTTTGGGAAAATATATTGACTAACTACTTTGTCTTTGCCCATCATTATTTTATAGACCTCTATAAGGTCACTCCTCAGCCTTCTACACTCCAGAGAAAAAAGTCCCAATCTATTCTATAGCTATAGCTCTAGCTCGTTAGAGGGGTCAGTTTTCGTACAAAGTGTGCAGGAAGGTTTTTTGACTCAGTATGTAGATAGGCCAACTAGAGGTGAGGCTACATTGGATTTGGTGCTGGGCAATGAGCCAGACCAGGGGTTAGGCTTGGAAGTTAGTGAACATTTTGGTGATAGTGACCACAATTCGGTTACGTTCACCTTAGTGATGGATAGGGATAGGCATGAAGCTGGGGGGCAGTAGTTATAGCTGGGGGAAGGGTAATTATGAGGCCATCAGGAGAGAATTAGGGTGCATAGATTGGACTAGGAAGCTACAGGGACTGAGAACATCTGGAATGTGGAGCTTATTCAAGGAGCAGCTGCTGCGGGTCCTTGATAAGTATGTCCCTGTCAAGCAAGGAGGAAATGGTCGAGTAAGAGAACCTTGGTGTACGAAAAAAGTTGATTTGCTGGTTAAAAGGAAAAAGGAGGCTTATGTCAGGATGAGAATTGAAGGCTCGGTTAGTGCAATGGATAGCTATAGATTAGCCAGGAGGGAGCTAAAGAGGGAATTGAGGAGAGCAAAGAGAGGACACGAGAAGACTTTGGCTGATAGGATTAGGGAGAATCCTAAAGCTTTCTTTAGATAGGTTAAGAATAGAAGATTGGTTAGGGCAAGATTAGGGCCAGTCATAGACAGCAGTGGGAAGTTGTGCGTGGAGCCTGAAGAGATTGGAGAGGCACTGAAGAAATATTTCTCTTCGGTATTCACGCAGGGAGATGTAAATGTAGTTGTGGAGAACACTGGGATACAGGGTTGCAAACTGGAAAGTATTGAAGTAGATAAGGAGGATGTGCTAGATATTCTTGAGGTTTGAAGTTAGATAAGTCCCCTGGGCCGGACGGGATTTACCCTAGGATTCTCTGGGAGGCAAGAGGGGAGATTGCAGAGCCTCTGGCTCTGATCTTCAGGTCGTCGTTGGTTACGGGTGTGGTTCCGGAGGACTGGAGGATAGCGAATGTGGTCCCGTTGTTCAAGAAGGGGAAGAGAGACCTTCCAGGGAATTATAGGCCAGTGAGTCTTACTTCTGTGGTGGGCAAAGTGTTGGAGAGAATACTTAGGGATAGGATTTATAGTTATTTAGAGAGTAATGAATTGATTGGAGATAGTCAGCATGGTTTTGTGAAGGGTAGGTCGTGCCTTACTAACCTCATTGAGTTTTTTGAAAAAGTGACTAAGGAGGTTGATGGGGGTAAGGCGGTTGATGTGGTATATATGGACTTTAGTAAGGCGTTTGATAAGGTGGCCCATGGAAGACTTATGCAGAAAATGCAGATGTATGGGATACAGGGTGATTTAGCTAATTGAGTTAGGAATTGGCTAGCAGGTAGAAGACAGAGGGTGGTGGTTGATGGGAGATATTCATCTTGGAGTTCGGTGACAAGTGGTGTACCTCAGCGGTCTGTTTTGGGGCCCCTGCTGTTTGTAATTTTTATAAATGATCTGGATGAGGGTATTGAAGGATGGATTAGTAAATTTGCAGATGACGCTAAAGTCGGTGGAGTGGTAGATAGTGAAGAGGGGTGTTATAGTTTGCAGAGGGACTTGGACAAGTTGCAGAGCTGGGCCGAGAGGTGGCAATGGAGTTTAATGTGGAAAAGTGTGAGGTAATGCACTATGGCAGAAATAATAAATGTGTAGAGTATAGGGCAAATGGTAGGATTCTTAGTAGTCTAGATGAACAGAGGGATCTTGGTGTGTATGTGCATAGATCCCTGAAAGTAGGCAGTCAGGTCGAGAATGTTGTTAGGAAGGCATATGGAGTCTTGGCTTTTATTGGTAGAGGGATTGAATTTCGGAGCCGCAACGTCATGTTGCAACTGTACAAAACTCTATTGCGGCCGCACTTGGAGTATTGTGTGCAGTTCTGGTCCCCACATTATAAGAAAGATGTGGAGGCATTGGAGAGGGTACAGAGGAGGTTTACCAGGATGTTGCCTGTATGGAGGGCAGGTCTTATGAGGAGAGGCTGAGGGATTTGAGGTTGTTTTCGTTAGAAAGGAGGAGGCTAAGGGGGACCTGATCGAAACATATAAGATGATTAGAGGTTTAGATAGGGTGGACAGTGATAGCCTTTTTCCTAGGATGGAGAAAGCTAGCACGAGGGGACACAGCTTTAAATTAAGGGGTGATAGTTATAGGACGGATATCAGAGGCAGGTTCTTTACCCCAAGGGTGGTTCGGGAGTGGAATGCCCTGCCTGCAGCAGTTGTAGATGCGCCAAGTTTGGTGCGTTTAAGAGGTTAGTTGATAAGTATATGGAAGAGAAGGGAATGGTTTAGTTTGGAGGGGCATTGCTTTTTATATTGGTCGGCGCAACATCGAAGGCCGAAGGGCCTGTTCTGTGCTGTAATGTTCTATGTTCTATGTTCTATATTCAGTCTCTCCTTATAACTCAATCCATCAAGTCCCAGTAGGATCCTAGTAAATCTTTTCTGTACTCTTTCTAGTTTAATAATTTCCTTTCTCTAATAGGGTGACCAGAATTGCACACAGTATTTCAAGTGTGGTCTTACCATGTCTTGTACAACTTTAACAAGACATCCCATCTCCTGTATTCAGTGTTCTGACCAATGAAACTAAATATGCTGAATGATTTCTTCACCACTCTGTTCACCTGTGATTTCACTTTTGAAGAGTTATGAACATGTACCCTCTTATCTCTTTATTCTGTAACTCTCTCAATGCCCTACCATTAACTGAGTAAATCCTGTCCCAATTCAATCTACTAAAATGCATCACCTCACATTTGACTGTATTAAACTCCATCTGCCATTTGTTAGCCCACTGGCCCAATTGATCAAGATTCCATTGCAATTGGAGATAACTTTCTTCACTGTCCATTATGCCACCAACCTTGGTGTCACTTGTAAACTTACTAACAATGCCTCCTAAACTCTCATCCAAATCATTAATATAAATGGCAAATAACAGTGGACCCAGCAAGGATCCTTCAGGCACACCGCTTGTCATAGGACTCCAGTTTGAAAAACAACTATCTACAATCACCCTCTTGCTTTTGTCAAGAAACCAATTTTGTATCCACTAAGATACCTCACCCTAGATCCTGTGAGATTTAACATTATGCAACAACTTACCATACAGTACTTTGTCAAAGGTCTTGCTAAAGTCCATGTATACAACATCAATTGTGCTGCCCTCATCTATCTTCTTGGTTACCCCTTCAAAAAACTCAATTTAATTAGTGAGACATGATTTTTCACTCACAAAGCATTGCTGACTGCCCTTGATCAGTCCTTGCATCTCTAAATGCCTGCAGATCCTTGCTTTCAAAATACCTTCCAACAATTTACTCATCACAGATGTGAGGCTCACTGGTCTGTAGTTCCTTTTCCTTGCAGCCCTTTTTAAGCAAAGGCACAATATTTGCTACTCTTCAAACTTCAGACATTTCATCCTTGACTATTGATGATTCAAATA
Source organism: Sphyrna mokarran (assembly GCA_024679065.1). Lineage (NCBI taxonomy): Eukaryota > Metazoa > Chordata > Chondrichthyes > Carcharhiniformes > Carcharhinidae > Sphyrna > Sphyrna mokarran. The sequence continues at coordinate 63,174,010 of JAGIQG010000011.1, read as the reverse complement.
TCTTGGCTAGGAAACCTGTAATTTCCTCCCTAGCCTCCCATAAAGTCCTGGGAAACACTTTTTCTGGTCCCACAGGTTCATCCACCTTGATGTGCTTCAAGACTTGCAGCACCTCCTTCTCTGTAATATGTACACTCCTCAAGAACCTGTGATATAATATTACATTCCATTATTAACATACAAATTAACTGCATTGCAATTCAAAAAAGTTTGGTTTTTGGATGTGCTTGGTTTTCAGATGTACAAATAAAGCATATGTGACCTGTGCCAGAGTTAGTGGTCAGAAATGAGTCCATGCCAACATGTAAGAATAGGCAATTTAAGGAAAAGGGAATGTGGAAACAATACAGGCAGATAGGATTCTGACTTACGCTCAATTTCCAATTTCGAATTGCTTACACTGTTAGAAAAGCCCAGCAAAGAGAAAATGAATATAACCTTCTTTATGACACAATATCTGACTGCCCTGATCATGTACAATCAATGGAAAAGGTGCAGACTAAATCTATGTAGGTTTTGACAAACAGGATTTTGATTTTTTTTTGCAAAACTCATATTTATTTGCTTTCTCTGTAACTGCGGTAGCTGATTGAGCAGCACATTGTAGATTTAAATGGCTAATCATGAGTTGCTGGTGCACTGCTCAAGCTACTATTATATCATACACAATGGCTTTCTATGACAAAGACATGCAGCCTTTAAATGAGAATCATTGCATCAATGTTCAGAGGCAATAGGATTCAAAACGCATCAAATATAAAATGCTAGAAACAAATAGTTAACTCTGATTAACTAGTTGACCCAAGATGGGGCTGCAGTTGAGATGTAGTTTTAATCGAAAATTAAGAACGTAGCAAAAAACATATTTGGGGATGCAATTAAATTGCATCATTTATTTCACAATTAAAGTCAGTTTAGGCACAGTCTTCGCCACTGGGGAAAATGTAAAGCAAGAGAGAACTGCCAGCCTTAGCCGATGTTGTTAAATAACAACTAATATGATTTGGTAATTAAAAGACTGGTTGAATGTATGGACAATTTACATGATGACCCAGCAGTTTTGCAATGTAGAACTCATGATAAATGAATCGTCATGCTAATTCAATAATGCCAATGGATATTGGGGTAGCGTTTTCTCTTTGGTCACACTCGCTCAAAATAGCGCCAATTGCACGTAAAGTGTATCTGTTTTGAAAGTTGAAAGGGAGGGGGGTTTCTTGAGTTTTTACTTCAACTCATTTACATCTCGCTGTATGCAAAATCTGGCACAATAGGGCAGCTTTTTAAAAATAAATTTGCTTTAATGAATATCTTGATATATTAAAGGCTGGCAGCCAGGTGCAGTCTGATTAATACAGCTGGAAAATAAGCATTTTTAATCTACTGCCTGAGAGTAATCCCATTTTAAATAAGTGGAAATGACTTTTATAAAATGCACCTAACCATTTGCCCATTATAGTGAAGTCCCTTAGTAGTTGAAGCAAAACATATTGGAAAGCTTTTAAAACAAGCTTATTAATGCTCTTGCACCCAAAAGAACCAGCTTATTTTTTTAACAACTTCCTTGAAAGTTACAAATGAACACAAAAGACAGGATTTTTCTCCCCCTCCTCGGCATTTGCTGGCAGTGGGACGAGTGCACTGCTCACTGGCAGCGGGTTCTTATGGTCCCATTGTTGTTAACAAGACTTCTCAGTGAGTGCAGCCCTCACGGGGGTATGTTGTCAGCAAGAGTGTAAGATCCCACTGACGTGAAGGCAACAAGATTTCAGTGAAATAGTGGAAATTCCCAGTGGTGACAAATTGATCTTGAGAGGATGGCCAGTTTTAAAGGACATGGCCTGCTTTTTGCCTGATTTTTAGAAACAGTCATGGGGAAGATTGTGAAAGCATGATTTACACAAATCGAATTTGCACTTCAAATGCAGCAATTTTCATTGTGCTACCAATTTAGTAAATTTCAACCAGACTTTTGCTGAAAATCCTAACACAATGGCTGGAATTTTCTGATTGTTCATGCCAGCAAGGTTTTCCCATCCTGCTGCAGTGGATGGAGATTTGGCTTTCTGCTAAATTCTCTGTCTTCGCTGCAACGAGTGCGTAGCGTGAATGGACGGTAAGGTTGCACCCAATGAGTGAGAACTCCACACCTTTATATTTGAGATATGCATGATACTCCAATGGCTGCAGGACATGATTGTATTAGTGGTTTAACATATGGTCATGCAGGAATGAATCAGTTGGAATAGATTGTGCTGCACAATAAGTTAACTCTAATCCCTTTTAAAGTCGGTGCCAAAAATCTCTGCAAAGACGGACATGGTCAAGCAGAGAGTTTTTATATTTCCCATAAAAAATGCATCCAGTGTTTCAGTGAGAAGCTCTCAATTTGAATCAATTCTTCTAACTGTTATTGTGGTTGAAGGAAACTGTTTAATATTTCCCTCTGGGTTTTCTCATTATTGTCCTCCTCTGTTCTGAAAAGCAGTCACAAACAGCAGTGTAAGCTTATCTTTTTCAGTGTAGAGCTCAACCTATTCCCTGCTCAGGGAACAATAACTCCCCATTACACATTTTCTGAATCACTCCTGATGCTGAAATGGAGACAATATTCCAATTGTTCTGCTTCTCATTCTGATTGCCGCCTGATTTGCTATAATTCTCTAGGTCAGAAAAGGTTCAGCAGTGGAAGCAATCACTCAGTTCTAAGCAACTGACTTCTGCAGATTTCATTCAGCCCTCTTTGTTTTGCTTTAAAATTTGCAAAGCGCTACCTCGCACAGCAATGTCTTTCTACCTTCTGGTTTTGTTCACCAGCTCTTATCGGAGATTATTTGTTTTTTGGCTGTAACAGACGAAAGGCCAGAGATGTTAGACATTGTTAAACAACTTTTGCTTTGAAACTATCTTGTTTACAGATAATCTATGGAATAGCTTCAGGAGACGAAATTTCACATTTCTCCATGGAATCTTTTGAACATCATTTGCATCTGTTGTACGACAGATGTGTTATTTTATCTTCTTTTGAGGGATGCGGCAAAACCAGCATCTGCTGTTCACCCTTTTTTGTATATGAATTAAATAGCTCAACGAAGTTGCTGTGGATCTGAAGTCACATATATGTCAGATCAATTAAGATTGGCAGATTTCCATCGCTCAAGGGCAATAGTGAGCCAGTTGGGTTTTTACAACAGTTGATGACAGTTACCATGGTCACAATTAGAAAGCCTTGCTCGAGTTTTATTAATTGGATTCAAATTTAATTTGGGAGGGATTTGAACTCAGTGCCCCAGAGCATTAGCCTGCACCTTGGGATTAGCTCAGCAACAGTACCACTTTGTCACCATCTCTCTTTATAGCCTAATGAGAAGGAAAAACACTCAATGCTGTTAAAACACACAGTAAATTAAATGTGTTTAAGTGTAAACAGATCAGTTTATTCCAGTTGGATATATCCAATGTGCTTCTTTTCTCCTCTCTCCCAAATATTAGTGGGCTGCCCTGATTTGCATTGAATGCTCTATACACAAGAGGAATAATGAAATGGAAAAAAAAGGAAAAAAAATCTCTAAGGCTTCTTTGATTGAATCAAATCCAATGAATTTGTAGTTTTATAAAACAGAAAATAATGCTCTGTATTCTTAAATACTGTGCGGACATTCAAATTTTATGCATCACAACTTTTGACTTCAAAGTTTAGGCATTTGAATTTTACAGCTGGCTATAATTTAACTGGCTATGTGATCCAAGCTATCAATCAGCAGATGATCAGAAGAGCTATTTTCTTCGAAACTGGGATACATTCAAATCCTTGGAATTCTCCATCCGGAGGATTGTGGATATTCAGTCAATGAGTATATTCAAGACTGACTGAGATCAATAAGTTTTTGAATACTAAGAAAATTAAAGGATATGGGGAAAGCTAAGAAAGGGGAATTGATGTAAAAGCTCAACTTTGATCTTGTTGAATGATGCAATAGTTTTACTCCTCCTCCTATTTATTATGGTCTTGCATCTTACAAATGCAAAATTTATTGAATTAACTGTCCTGACCTTTCCCAAAATGCAGAGAAAATACATTTTCTTTCAGAAATACAGTTATAAGGAAAGTTGCTTGATTTGTAAGATAAAATCTACTTCATCCAAACTGTAACCTGCATTTAAATAGAGAAGCTGGTCCTTGTTACTAGATTTAACATACAATGCTTATATATTTACAGGAGCAGATGGTTAACAGGCTCAAGAAATGGAGTGGAAAATGGATACAGGGAAAATGTGTTACATTATCATGGTGTCCCGCAGGGTCAATTAACAGCTATTTAAAGCTGCAATTCCCTGTGAATTATTTCCAACCCTATTGTAAACTTCTACCTCATCGAATAACCTTTTATAGTTTGACCTTTTTTCAGTCAACTTGCACAGGATCTCCAAAAGTTCCAATCTTCTTTGCTGTCAAACAAAAAACTGGTATCCTTCTGAGAGTGATTTCTTTCCTCTCTTCATGATAGTTGTCTATATTTCTCTTTCTGGCTCTGTCTGCTTTCTCTTTGTATCTGTATCTGTAAACTGATCACCTTTATCCTTCAACTCCTCAGCTTGTAGCTCTCCTTTGTGTTTGATAGCCACAGGGCCTTTTTCTTCAACTTCTGTTCTCTTGGAACTGCTTCCAGGTTGTGTCACTACATTACATGAACCAGCTTTCTGTACTATGCAAAGAGATTATGTCTACAGTTGATCCAGGTCCTTTTCAAACAAACAGTCTTAAAAATATAACAGATTCCACAATCTGTTTAACAAGTTTTTCTTACTGCACTCTTTCCTGGTCAAAGTTATCACACTTCTGATTAACTGAAGACCCATGTCTATCGAGATTCCCCCTCACCATGAAGATTGTGACCAAGTTATGCCATCAGTCTAGCTATTGCAGCTGACTAGTTCAGACACTCCATAACTTGAAGAACTGGAGTTAGTATGTCTTTGCATGTCTCAGACACTACATTCAAAATTACAGTATCTTACATCAGCAATGTCCATCAATTGTCATGCTTCAAACAGGTGACAATGTACTCTGTGCTCAGCAAAACCAATTCCACTCTCATGGACATTTCTGACTATGCAAGCATTTGTTGCCAATTTGTAATTGTTACTGGGAATATGCCTTATTTCTATGCAGCTGTCATGATTACTATTCTTATACCATTAGATATAGGAGCAGTATTAGGCCATTCTCCCCATTGAGTCTGCTCCACCATTCAATCATGGCTGATAGGCTTCTCATCCCCATTCTCTTGCCTTTTCCCCATAACCCTTGATCCCTTTATTGATCAAAAACTATCTATCTTGGACCTGGTTTCCACAGGCCTCTGTGGCAATGAGTTCCACAGATTTGCCACTCTCTAGCTGAAGAAATTTATCCTCATCTGTTTTAAAGGAGTGTCCCTTCACTTCGAGGTTGTACCATCTGGTCTCTCCTACAAGTGGAAATATCCTCTCCAATTCCACCCTATCTAGTTCTTAGTATTCTGTCAGTTTCAATTAGTTCCTGCATCAGATTTCAATCCCAACCCCATTATTCAGACCATCAGGTGTTGTGTTGGCTGCTTGAGGAAAAATATTGATTCCCTAAGCTCATGGCCGATAACATCTGTCAGGAGTCTGACCATAGAGAAGGAGGCACTGTGCAACCAGAGGTATACTTCTCTCAGATCTCTGTGTGAACAATTTGTATCTTGATCACATGGTTATTGGACAAGTCTGGTGGGACCCTGCAATAGGCCCAAGATTGTTTAGCTCCACTGTGATGTGCTGCCTGAGAAAGAGGCAATGCTTGAAGTCACCAGCAGAAAGCAGGAATGTGGGATGAGCAACATATCAAGGGATAGAAAGGGCCACCAATTCTGTCTGCTGCCAAAACTCTACAATTAAAAAAAAAATCATAGGGTGTTTTGATTAAATTATCAGTTTTTCAGTGCAGAGCCAGTCATCCTTACCATCAGACAGAATCCTCTGGATAAATGCCCTCTACTTAAACACACAAATGGGTGTTGTAATCACTTCCCTTAACAAATTTCAAAACTGTAAGTCATACATGTGAAAACCCTGACTGCCTGTCTTAAAGTGCTTGTTTAATGTGGTACTCTGAAATGTTGCTATCTCAGTGGTTAAAGATGGAAGGTGAAAGGCTGCTGCTTATTTACTAGTATGTATGAGATGGCTATGGTCTGACTTCAAGAGGCCCTAGGATCAGTTACAGACTTGTTTTATGTGTTACAAGACTGACTGCACTGCTTTTGTGTTCTTTGGGATGATCTCCTCCAGCCATATCAGTTAGGATGGGCCTGTTCCAAGGGAGATAGAAATCATGGGGATAATAGGCCTCCTATAATCCCCTTTTGCTTAAGTAAATGTATTAATATGTGATCTGCTGAAAGGTCAAGGATATGCATATATAATAGTGTGGATAGTGCATTAAGGACACCACAGGCAGGATTTTCTGGCCACATTCATCCCAAAACCGTAAAATCTCATCCAAAGTCAGTGAAGCTTTCCATTGCCCACCATAGTCTGAGAACTGTCATATGCAGAACAGAAGCATTTGCCCTCGTGCTTGGGATAAAAGAAAGGCAGTTGGAAACATAGAAGCAGGTGCAGTGTTTACAAAGCAGCAGAAGGAGGTTCAGTGAACTTATGCTGCTCTAATTGGAGGAAAGTGAGAGGAGCTGGGAAATTAATGTCAAAGCTACAAATCAGAGTTGGCAAAGCATAAAGTAAGAGCAATGTGAACATACTTGAGAAACTCTGATTGGATTGTTGAATTTCCTTGAATATCCTGTGACATTGCAGCCAGATCCTGGGTTCAGCGATTCTCAAATTTGTCTGCTCTGCTATCCCCGCCCATTGATCCTGGACTATTGCTTAGCACTCTTCTCTGAAAGGGAAAAAAACAGGTCTGTCCTCCACAAAAGCCTCCAAAGCAGTATTTGAGTGTCCTTTTAAAACTTTTTTTCCAAGAAATAAACTCCATTTTACAACAGCGATTGAGAATTTTCATTGAACACAGTCAAAGTGTGACTCCTACCCATTGAGGTACATACTGTCTTTAACCAACCGCTCTGACTGTTGAGCCATCAATGAACAATGCAAGTAGAATTGAAAGCACAACGAATGTAATGAAATGAAGCACCATTCAAAATTTGGTGTGTGCATGTCTCTTGTCAAGCATATATATTGGCTATGATACCCATTCAGTTTGCTTTTAGCACAAGTTGAATTTTTCCTCAGATTTCATCTGCATGTTTGTTTTTGAAACCATGAATATACCTGTAAAGCATTATTAACAATATATTCAAGGTCTAATTTTAAAGAATAAACATTTACATATTTCTGATGTGCTTGATTACTCAAGATTTTGTGCTCACGAGATGCAGGATATATCTTTAAAAACAACCAAATTTAACAAATATGGTGGTCAAAGTGATGCGTTTATTTTAATGCAATCACTTGCAGACAAAACTGATTAAACCACCACACAGTGGACCATTTAAATGTTGTCAGTGGGAATGTTCATTAAGAGCATTTCAGTCATTCAATAAGACAAATCGCGCTTGCATCAGCCCAACAGTAAATTCACACATTGCAGAATACTAGTCAAGGTATCCTCTGGAGATTTAACTTATTTCTGACTGATGAAGATAGATAATGATCACTCACTAATTGACAAACATGTTGCTGCAAACATGCTTAACATCAATTAAATCAGCTTCAATCCCTCTGGATCCTGCAGTGTGAGGATTTCACTGTACCAACTCAAAAAGGCCACAGAAATCACAATTGATTACGTGATCATGCATTCTTACTATGAATTAAATTGGATATTTTAAGTAACATTTTAACAGCAACAGCTTATAACTACTGTCTTGCGGTTTAGTCATCTCATGGTGGAGTGCAATACCATGACACGTTTTGCAAGTAATTTTATGAATTAAATGGTAAAATATTTTCAACATATTTAAACACTGCACATTAGAGTGAAAATATGACTGTTAAATAAATAAACCACATGTGTTCTCTAAAAATTAATGCTTCTTCACTACCAATTGTGTAGCTGTTTTCTAATACCAACCCCCCCCGCCAACTTTCCAGCAAATACATTTTGTTGTAAAACTGCAGAAGCAGCATAAAGTGTATTAGCCAAACATGTCAATCTTCATTTATATAATCATACACAGCACTAAATATTAGATCTCACTTTTATATTAAACTCATCACGTGGACTATGTTGCATATGAAAGCTTCGGTAAAGGTTAAAAAAAATTGACCTCTTGATGCCAGTCAACGTTTTATTTTAACTGATGGTATAATTGCTAAATTATGAAACTGATCTTAATATTCTAAGATGCTCAGAAATATTGGAAATTAAAAATTACCAGGATGGCTGGCAGGGTGGGTGTCCTCTGCCTGACCTTGACACTGACCTTGTCAAAATTCCTGGGATCAATTCATTTGTGCAATCACAAGTATAGTGAAAGTGTAATGTGTACTGTGATGCACTTACTTGGGTGGGTGAACTATGAGAGATGGAGTTGGTGGTTGTGGAGAAGGGCAGGAGAATGGGGAGGAAAAACTCCTAATAAAGTCACTTGGAATGCAGTACTTCCTCGATATGCCTCATCATTCTTTGGATCTTACTCTACCAGAAGGAATATCAAACCTCTTGAAAATATTACTTGTTTCAATGAGAGCACGTCTCAGTCTTCTACACACAGGAATTATATGCTATTCAAGTAGAAATTTATGGGGATGATTTTGCATCTGCGTTCAATTCAACAGTAAATGGCAACATGGATGCAAAATCTGGCAAGAGTCGGGAAATAGGATTCTCACAGGCGAGATCTCATTTCCCAATTTTCCCAGATTTTCCCTTGCCAGTGCTGTGGTGAGATATCCATCCACAAAGGATGGGCAACTTATTTTAATGTTATTAACAGGCCTCCCTGCCACATGAACACCCCAACCCTCACTTCACTAAATAACTAAACCTCACTGATGTGAGAAAGGTATTTAAAGATGGGATTTAACTGAGAGGATTCTGCTGGGTACACTCTGGGGAGAGGAACATACTGGCGCTGCCAGGAAGGGCCCTCTGGCGAGCTCAATTGAGAGAGGGTTCCCATTATGTGTGATGATGCGGAGGGAGGGGAAAGGGCCAATATCGTCGAAAGGGAGACCTTCTGCTGAAGGAGGAGGTGGTGATTTACTAGTGAGGTGGGGAGTGGGGGGATACTTGCTGGTAAAGTGGCCTGGAGGATTTGCTGGTGAAGTGAGTAGCAGGGGACTTACCAGTGAAGTGGAAGGGGTGGGGAGGGGGGTGACCTGCCTGCAAAGGGGAATGTGCCCATGATACTGTTGCAGTAATAGGCTTTGGAGGTAGGTGGGAGAGAGCCATCCCTCACTTGGATAGCAGAGGGAAGCCCTGATACATTCATTGAGGGAGGGTGGGGGTGCCTTTGTGGTGGAATGTAGGTGGGGGATAGTTAAACCTCAGTGCTGATTGGGGCATCCTTTAAAAATAGTGCCCCGAGTTCCATGGACCCGGCCTTGCCACCTCTGTCAGGCTCCGCCCCCATCAGACTGATGATTCCAGCCATGGTCCCACATGTTTTTCTGTCAGAGTGCCTGATGATCTGGTACGAAGACTCAGCAGTGCATCTGGAGAGACACATGTTGGTTTTCAGTCAGAGCCTGACATTCTGGCTGGAACTTTCTGGCTGTTCACACCACTGGAATTGTCTGTCCCACCACCTGGACACCCTTGCAGATTATACTGCAGTGAAGGGTACATTCAGTGGAAAACCCCATTGACCACAGCGGGACCAGAAGATTCTGCTGCTGGCCAATGCCTCCATCACAGTAAAATATGTTGAAGATCGTGTGGAAAATCTGTCCCCTCATAGAATCCCTACAGTGCAGAAGGAGGCCATCGGGCTCATTGAGATTGCACTGACAACAATCCCATCCCCGGATCCCAGATATTTATGCTGCTAGCTCCCCCTACACTAGCGGACATTGACAAATTATGGCAAAGTTCCGCCCGATACAAATAAAAACAGACAAACAGGGAATAATGATCAGACAGCATCTGTGTGAAGAGAAACTGAGTTGGCATTTCAAAGGTTGATGACTGTTCAACAAAACTGGAAAATTTTAGAATCATAACAAATTGTAAACAAGGGCTGAGAGAGTCACGGGAGTGGGGGACAAAGCCAGATGGAGTGTAACAGGACAAAGTGGGAGGGTTTGTGTTAGGGTGGAAAGTAAGAACGGATTAAATGGTGCGGTGGCACAGTGGTTAGCATTGCTGCCTCACAACGCCAGGAACCTGAGTTCAATTCCCTACTTAGGTCACTGTCTGTTCAGAGTTCTGCACCTTCTCCCCATGTCTGCGTCGATTTTTTCCAGTTTCCTCCCAGAGTTGGAAAGACATGCTAGTTAAGTGCATTGGCCAATTCTCCCTCAATGTACCCAAACACGTTGCCAAGAGTGTGGCGACCAGAGGATTTTCACAGTCACATCATTGCAGTGTTAAAGAAAGTCTACTTGTGACATTACCAACTTCTTTTTAAAAATTATTTTAAGGAATGACGATGGAATCAGACAAGAACAGAAGCTGATAATTGGCCAGAGAAGGTGTATAGAGGATCCAGCAGAATCATCATCAACAGCTGCCAAATGGGGACATGGGTTATGATCTGAAATTGATGAATTCAGTGTTGAGTCTAGAAGGCTTTAACATGTTCATATGGAAGATGCGGTGCTGTCCTGAGCTGATATCAAGCTTTGTTGGGATGGTTTAGGAAATTAAGCACAGAGATGTCAGTAAGGAAGTTGAGAATTAAAATAACTGGCAAATGGAAGTTTAGGATCACTATTGTGGTCGGAGTGAGTGGAGGGACTGAGTGCAGTTGTTTCACTCAGTGTGCACAAATCTACATTTTATCTTGCCAGTATAAAAGATACCCCATTGTGAGCAGGTCAATGCAATGTACTAAAAAAACACAAACATTTCCTTTTCATGTGGGAGGAATGAGAAGGAATAAGGTGAAAGGAAAGACTTTGCACCATCTATGCCTGTATGGAAGGTGTAGAGCAGAGGGTGTTGGGGATGATAGAGGGACAGGCCAGGATATTGTGGAGCAAACAGTCCCTTTAGAATGCTGAAAAGGGGAGAGGTGTTTGGTGGATTCTTCATGCTGAAGAGAGGGAATTGATGGAGATTGATCGCTCGATTATGCGGGCTACTCAGGCGGAAGGTGAGCACAAGGAATCAGTAAGAGCAGAAGTTCAGGAAATAAAACAAACATGGTCAAAAACACTATCAACTATTGGAGTTCTTGATAGACATAACAGGTGCACTAGTAAGAATGGTGGTGTTGTCAGAACAGATGAAAGATGAGGTCAATGGGAGAAAGGAGAAGAGTCCTTGCAGGTAGTGTTTGAAGTTTATTTATTAGTGTCACAAGTGGGATTACATTACCACTGCAATGAAGTTACTATGAAAATCCCGCAGTCGCCACACTGTGGCGCCTGTTCGGGTATACTGAGGAAAAATTTAGCACAGTTGATGCACCTAACCAGCATATCTTTTGGACTGTGGGAGGAAACCATAGCAGCTGGAGGAAATCCACGCAGACATGGAGAGAAAGTGCAGACTCCGCACAGACACCCTACTCTCAGGTATTGGGGATTGGATGAAATGTAATTGGGGAAATACTGGACTTTGATGAAACTTTCCAGTTTGGGGGAAAAGAATGAAACAACATAAATACTACCAGTAGTATGCAGGGAAATGAAATGATGGAGAGCACCTGGGTAGGAACAAAAAATATTCCACATATCCCATGAAAGGGCAGGCCAGAAAGTATATGAGCTTCCATAGTAAACCCTTTTATTTGGAGTTGGTAAATGGAGTCAAAGGAATTATTCAGTGTGAGAAAAAGTTCAGCCAGGCAGGAGACAGCAGTGTTGGATGAGGACTGGTTTAGCTTGGAGTAAGCAGACGGGTGTGATATGGAGGGATTTGATGTCCATGGTGAAAAGGTACTGGTTAGGGACCGGAAGTCAGAAACAACAATATTGGCAGAAGCATTGGGAGTGTAACAAATGTAGTTAGGAAAAGATTACAAGGAAGAAAAATAGAGTTGAGAGAGGAAGGAATCAGTTTGCTGATAACAGGGCCGAAACAATTGATCTAATGTTGCAGCACAATGTGGATCTTGGGAAGGATGTAGAACTAGGCTGTGTGGGATTGGAGGACTATGGTAGTAGATCAGAGGTAAAATTTCTCTGGTTTTCTGCTACAATGACACCATTACATCACCACTTCCCAACTGCTGCTGTATGATGTTATCACAGTCCAGTATCGATCACAAAATATTTCTTTCGGACCTAAGAATGCAGTATGGCGTAATTATTCTTCAGGATCTGCTGGAAGTACATCAGAAAACTCTTCCAGAATGTTGGACGCAGCAGCACTGACTCTTTAACATGTTTGTAACATGCTCAATCTTGATTCATAAGCGATATTGATGTTATTTGGATCCTCCTTTGATGGCACCAAGTGAGACATATTTCTCCACCTTCTTCATCTTCCTGCTTTTATGCGACTTATATCAAAACTTGTCTATGGAAAAACACTCAATGAAGCTCGTGTGTGGCCCAAGAAGAAATGTTTAAATGCTGCTGGAGATTGATCAATAGACACAAGCAGTTTGAAGCCCATCTCTCAAGACGTTAAAAATGAAAAGGAACGCTTTTGCAAAGGTCAAATTATCGACAGTTGCTTCAAGAGAGATGAGAAAAGCTGCCCTCGACACCAATGCTGAATTCGATTATATATGTGATATCAACCAAAGAAAACTGAAATCAGTTAGTGGGGGTCATAAGAAAATCTCTTCAGTAACTGGACCCATACATACAGAAATACAATTGTCTGAAGCCATTCATCACAGCCCCAAGAAATCACTGTGGAAATCCTGAAGGAAGTTCTTTTTGTTCCAAGTACCTTCAACTGCATAGTTAATGACTTTTTTTTTCCATCATAATGTATAGGTGCTTGCTAATAGATCTCAGTGTTCAGATTCACAACTTCTTTAGTAAGCCTACAAGAAAGCTTACTTTATTCATTCATGGGGCATGGGCATTACTAGCTGGCCAGCATTTGCTGTCCATTCCTAGTTGATCCTGGAGGGCAGTTTGGAGTCAATAACATTTCTGTGACTCTGGAATCACATGTCTACCAGAGCTGGTAAAGACAGCAGATTTCCTTTCCTAAAAGACACCAGTGAACCAGATGGGGTTTTCTGACAATGGTTTCATGTCATCAGTAGATTCTTAATTCCAGACTCTTTTTATATATTGAATTCAAATTCCACCATCTAACCCGGGTCCCCAAAACATTATCTGAGGTTCTGGATTAATATTATGGCGATAATACCATGAGGTCATTGCCTCTCCTGGAGAACATCAAACTTTTCCTGACAATATTTGAGCTAGTAAGAAGTCTCACAACACCAGGTTTAAGTCCAACCAGTTTATTTGATAGTAATCTCACAAGTTTTCAGAAACGGTGTTCCTTTGTCAGGTGTGTGGAAGATTCCACACCAGTGACACACCAAAATTATGATGCAATACTTCTCACTTGCAATACCAAGAACACTCAAGAACTCAGCATTACCCAGGACAAAGCAATCCACTTGATTGGAATTTCTATCTTTAACATCCACTCTCTTCACCATTGGTGTATCATGGCAGTAATGGACATTATTTTTGGCCACACTACAGCAACTCAACAAGGTTTTGCAATAGCATTTCCTAAATCTACAATCTCCACATCCTAGAAAAGCATACTCAGCTGGCTCACAGAAATATAATCACTTCCAATTTCTTCACCATCCCAATTTGTGCATGTACTACTGCTTGCGTGCCAGAACACTGGGCCTTTGACTTCTCTGTTGTCACAGATTTTTCCAGAACTAATTTCTAGTTTTTCCAGTATTTTCTACTTTTGTTCCTCATCTCTCAGTGTGGATGATTCATCCTCTGTGCCTCATAGCCACTTTCTTTTGCTGATCCTCCAATAGGCAGTAAAATTAAACTTTCTCCAACTAATAAATCAAAGAAAAAAGTTTAATAAAGAAACTTCATTATTGCAACACTTGAGGCCTCACCTTGGGCCATTCTAAATTCTTCCCATTCCCAATAGGTTCTTATTTTCACTGACTCAATTGACCATTACATCATTTGTCATTGATTTAATAGTTTACTGGCTCAGCTGACCCTTATGGCTTGTTACCATTGATCACACTAAAACAAATCCATTGTTATTATTGATCACATTTTAATAGATTCACCTTTTTTGTTTTTTATCCCCCCAAAATAGTTTAAGACAACCATCTTCTTTTATTCTTAACAACTTTCTGTTGCTGGAAGTTCTTTTAGTAAAACCAGATGAGCTTGGAAGTTTTTTGTTTTCCAGCACTTGTTTAATGCTGGCCAAATCAGTTCTCAGTCACCTTTGAGTGAACATGATCTACATAACACTCAATAGGTATTTTCTTTCCCAAAATTGCCATAAAAAAACTCTGTTAATGTGTCAGATATTATATCCCATATCCATTGCCTCCACTAATGCTGAGATTTCAGCCACCAATGTACTTTTGACTACCTTTTTATTTATTTCTTGCTTCCCAAGCCAAGGGGCAACACTTTCCTTCCTTACCTACCAAGAATATTATGAATCCAGCACTGTTTGAATGTCCGTTTGGTAGATTGGCATGTGAAGCATCACTAAACTCAACTAACTACATTCTTCTGGTTCTCTTAGTTCTGGGAATTTAATTACACATTCCTCCAATTTTAGCTTTTTTAAAGCTTTTTTTGCCTGCAAGATCACTGACTGAAGCATGCCTCAACATATTACCGAACTCGAGGAAATTATAACTCCCATTCAATCTTCTCTGTGTGCATTAGCTAATTTAGTTGTCCTATCATAATCCTCAACAATTCTGTTTTTCTGTTGACCGGTTCCTCTTTTTCCATTGATCTTTCTCTGGTGATGGGAGTGGATCAATACTACCTAGATATTCCTGTTGATTCATTATTACCTCAGATTTACTTTGTCACATATCTAGGCCAAGATATCAATAAGCATCCGCTGCTTGACTCTACTTTAAACTCTGTCTTTAGCTTTTCAGTTATCCTTTTTTCAAACTCTTCTGTATCACCCCAAAGGAAATCATCAATATGCATCACAAAAATTCCAACTAATTTTCCTTCAGACTTCCAATAGAACATTGATGGATTTGCTTTTAACTGGACACAGCCAGTCTTCAGCAACACAGAACATACAGAGAAATACTAAAAGCTTAATGCATCTCTTAATCCATATAAACATTTGTTCAATTTCCATAAATGTCCCTGTGTATTACCTACTTCTTTGAGCAGCTTAAAACAAATTTTCTTTGAAATATTTCGCCCTGCAGAAATGTTGCTCTAACATCCATTGATTTACGCAGCCAATTATTAGATGCTAGAACAGAAAAATTCAGTGTCACTTTTCCTGCCGTGGGTGAATCAATCCTAATGTCTCCATTCTCCAAGTGTTCCTCATACCCATGGGCTACAAATCTGGCTTTTGTTTTATAAGTCTGAACTTGCAAAACTTTCTCTGTACCATCCCACCTATGGGACAATGTAGGCTGTTCTTCATCTGCTACCTTGGTGTATACCCCAAACTCTTTCTAACTGTCCAACTCTTTTTGTTTGGTCTCTCTTATTCCAATGAGCTCCATTTTATTGGCAACTACCAACACTTCCGTATCATGGGAACTTCCATTTTTATTACTATCATTGGTTTGATTTCTAGTTTTCCTCCTCAAACTTCAGCCTCTACTGCATGTTCGTTCCTGTCAAGGGTGTTACTCTCAGACCATTGCTCTCTGTTGACGCAACATTTTCCTGGATTCACAAATGCTCACTGTTTCATCCTCAGGACATAGCTCTCTTCTTCTTTGCTTCCATCTTTCCACACCAAAAGCTTTTGCTTTTTGCTCTCGCTTTTGGATATTGAGCCAGAGTTTATCCATTCCTGAGGCCTTTTCTGCTTTCGATTATAGTGGCATCACTCCTCTCATTTGACACCTTCAGTATCTATGATGTCACTGTGTCTACTTTAAGTAACTGAATCTTTGAAGTAACAGTTTCATCACCTGCCTCACTGTTACTTTGTTGATCATTAGATTCCCTCTCATCTTTAGCTGTTTGATCCTCATAGTAGCTCAGGGTATGTGCATACGAGATACCTCTGCACTTCTACATTTTGCTCAGATGCTCCAAATTCATAACTAATTCCCACTACTCTAAGAATGGGCTCGCACTGTCTGGTTATTTTGTTGTAGTATAACTACCTTGCCATCTAAACCCTATCACTTTCCTGGGTCCTTTCCACTCTTTTAGGCCTTCTTTTTTGTAGTAGACCATATCAAATTTCTTGAAGTATACCCCTCACAGTCTTATACGATGCCTTAGGACTCATCTTATCTGTTCTAAAACCTCCACCTTAATGAAGGCATTTCTTCCTGCATGCATAGCATTTAAGTGTGCAGAAAACATGGAGCTAATTCTTGTCCCTTCTAATGCCAGAGGAGTGTCTGTTAATGTGATGGCAACTTTGGATTCCTCCCCTATATCAACTGATATGGACTATAACCCCCAACCCCAAGAATTTTTTGAGTGCGCTGCTCATGCTAATGGAACCTGCAATTTACAACCCAGTTGATCCCCCAAAATTTTATTCAATATGTCATCTATAACTGCATAATTTCTTTCACAGAGGCCATTGCTGAATGGGCTCTCTACTGCATTGTGCATTATGCAATATTTAAATTTTCATACACCTTGAAACTCATCTTTTGCAAATTCACTCCCATTGTCTGTTAAAAATTTAGATGGTGACCCCAATCCTATTCCAATCCAGTGGGTCATATTTTATCCATAATGATCATTTTATTTTTGTTGTAAGTCATTGCAGATATGCTAAAGAGGGTGACCATGTTCACACAGTGCAATAAATAGACAATTTGTCCTTAACTCATATCTTTAAATCCATTGCTATTACATCGGTGAAATTTTATGTTAATGGTAGACTCATGAATGGATGTGACACTGTCCTTCTATATTATTTGCAAATTTCACACTGGGCTGCTCTTTGAGATCATTATATCCTTTGTCCAGCATACTTGCACCATGCAGCAATGCTCTCAGTCTCTGCGGTGCTGGATGGGCAAACTGATTATGGAGTTTCTTTTTGTCCGCTGTGCTGTTGTTTATAAGCGACACTAATGCATTATGAATCCTTTGGTCCAATAATTTCAGTTGGCTTAAGGGAAAACAATAATGGTCAGATCTTGTAAAGTGTAAGTCTATCATTTTCCTAAATACCATGGTTTTATCCTGTTTCAAACTGGTGGTCATGTCATCGCAGATTTGCTTAACCATTAAGGAAACTATATCTGTACTTATGAATAAGCCGATTCCCGTAATCCTACAGGGAAGTACCGCCCTGTTGGAAAATGTTAAAGTTTGTCATTTCCAAATCTAAAGCAGGTAGAACCATTATGCTCTTTCATTTTCTTTCAGTCTTTATGATCAAGAGACCCTGAATAACAATGTAGCTAATCTTGTCCACAGACAGTGGACATACATCCATTATCTAAAATAGCACAATTGAAATGATGCTTGTCATGAGACTCAACTTTGCCACCAAAACAATACCTTTCTGATCGTTATTCTCATCACTATTGATTTCTACATATTCTGTGTCACGTATAGTTTCAAAGATACGATCTCTTCTTTTCAGGCAGTTTACCATATAGTGATATGGGGGATTGCATTGGAAACAGTGATTCACAATTCCTTCAGCATTTCTCTGATTTAAACGTCTTATATCAGTTTCCCATGTACATCTTCTTTCCCCATTATCAAATTGGTTATATCCTGTTTCAACATTAGATCTGTTATAACTGTAACTGCCTCTATTAAAGGCCCTTTGTGCACCATTTGGTCTGGCACATGTCTGATTTACCATTGCTCCCTCTGTTCTGGGCACTATGGCATTCTGATCTCTATTGAACAAAGTGCTGAGGAACAATTGTTTTCCGAAAAACTTTTTTATGATGCTGTCATTTGATCAAAGAGGAATTCTGTTCCCTTTAATTGTATTCCAGTCATTACTAAAAGACTATCCATTTGTAACAGATATGCACAGTCCAACAACTTAAAGGCCAACACTGCATCTGGAATCTCCAAATTAAATTTCATTAGCCTGTTACGGCCCCTATTAAAATCCATGATATATTTTTCCATGAACTGGGTATCTGGTCTCCTAATCCTGTCAAACAGCACCCACCCTTCATAATTCTCCATGAACTCATCTTTTTGGCAAAACTTATCTAAGTATTGTCACAAGAGGTTTAGCCCTTCTTCTTTATTTAGAGTATCTGCTGTCCAATGGGAATTACTTTGCTCCTTATCTTGCTCTTGACCAGAAGCGACTAAGCTAATGCCATACCTTGCTTTTTTTTTCAATATTGCAGCGACAAGTGTTTACATTTCCACCTCTACATTTCATTGTCAATATGATTCAGCACCAGATCATACAGGAGGACAATCCAATCCCATTGATTTACTTCTATGTTCTGCCGTGGTTGCAGTACTTTTTCAAAAACAAACACAAAGTTCTGACGGGTTTTCCTCTGCTACCAATATTGATCCTCCAGAAGGAACTCTTCAATTTAGACAATAAAATAAAACAAAATTTAGTCCAACAAATAAATCAAAGAAAAACGTTTAATAAAGAAACTTCATTACTTCAGCACTTGAGTCCTCACCCTGGACCATTGCAAGCTTCTCCCCAAAGCCTAACAGATTCTTATTTATACTGAGTCAGCTGATCAGCTGACCACCTTATATAATTTTGTCATTGGCTATAATTTACTGGGTCAGCTTGCCCTTACGTCTTGTTAACATTGGTTAAATGACAACAGATCCAATGATTTAATTTGTAACAATCTAATATCTTCTAATCACAAATATCTCAAAAACAGATTTCCCTCTTCCTGTAATGCCAAGTTTTATTTTATCCCTGTTATTGACCTTTTCCTCAATTAAGGAAATTTTTCACTGTATTTAGCAGTCAGAGAATTGTGAATTACAGATTTTATTGTTTTACCTGTTGTGTGATTGGATCCAAGGAAGTTCAGTAAGGGGTAACCTTGCTTAAAATAGAGGCCATACACCACTAGAAACAACATTGAATGAAGTCACAATAAAACTCACTCACTTGATCTGGAATTTTTGTTGATCCTCAGGCCTATTAGGGAAGGCAGTGCTGAGGAAGCAGGTCAAAATATACCGCGTTTATGCAGTCAAGTTTCCTTTTAAAGTTCAAGATCAGAATTCACTCATGTGGGCGCATGCTCATCACAAAAACATATAGATCGCACAAAAAGATGTCAACTGCGCACACTGCCATCATCACGTCTTTGCATGATATTTTGATTGGCATGTGCAAGTCTGAAGCATTCTCATCAACAATCAAAAAGGCAATTTAAACAGTAAACAGCAACTGACTGAGAGTTTTCATTGCTCAGTTGCCTTTGCAGTTGGCGAGTGGGCTGATGGTCAACATAGTCTTTATGTTTAAGTTGCAACTTAGGGCAAGTTGAAAGTCAGGACTAAAATAAAATTAACAGCAGTGTCTGAGGACTAAGGTCTGTATATGATTGCACTGCCTAGATGCTAGTGGCATAGTGTTTCAGCTGATATTTATTTTGTACAGGTCAGCGGCTTCCTCAGACAGCTGTCACAGTGGCTTTCCCCTGAAGACTATTTGGAAGTATCGAACCAACCCTCTCCTTTCTCAGTGTCTAGTCTTCTGCTATCATCCCCAGCATCACACAGAATTTCACTGAGCATTTTTGCATACTGAATGGCCATGAATATCATATTAATAGCATGATCACAGGTGGGAGCCTGCTTCACGCCCATTCCCAATTGCAAATAGTTGTCATAACACTAGAATTTGAAATACATTTAGTATTTGAAACTTAAATCAAGTCAATGATTTGATTGGCTGATCATTTTTATTGTTTCTCTATCTCTTAACTATTTACATTTTCTATCAACCCAGTGAGAATCATCAAATGTCCCGAGTTGGGGGGGAGGCGGTTAGTGGGCGGTGCAGTGGCAGTGATCTTATCAAAAAGTTCCAAGTGTCAAACAAGCATGAAAATAGTATAGTGTCGGATCAGTTATCAGTTTTTTTGGAAGAGTTTGAAAATGTAATATTGCATCACTTGTACAAAACATGATGCGCAATCTGTTTCCCACCAGTAGGGAGAGGGGAAAGGGCCTAAGCTTGCCAGAAAGCCAGCTGTTCATAGTAGAGACTGCAATTGTACATGCACAGATCTCTTCCTGCTCTCTGCAATCAGTTCTGTTCAGTCTTCACCAGCGAAGCTTCTGAGGCAAATGATCCTGGACGATTGTGTCCTGAATTCACCAGTTATATGTAAAATCACATTACCAGGGATTTAAATATTACAATCAGCCTTGTATCTTCCCCAGGTTGGTTTTGCTGGAAATCCAAGCCCTGTATGATGAGAAACTGGGCACAAACCCAATATTTTGTCTCTCGCGCAATCTTACCAGCTTACCCCACCCATCAACTAGCATGACAAGATAATGAGAACACCGCCCCCTCCCCCCCCCACAATATTTGTACTTGATAGGATTAACACATTTCAAAATCAATTTCATAAATACTGAAGAAGTTTTCAAAATCATAAAATTCTGCTCAGTGTTCTGTTAAGATTAAATAATAGTCCTCAATAAAATTCTGTGGACTTGTCAGGAAACACATTTTTTGAAAATAAAATCTATGGTAATGCATTTGCTCTTTCTGGTAAAAACATATTCCACATGAAATCATGAAAAGAAAAATGTGATAATCATATTCTGTGAACTGACACTGATCACAACTAACAATCTCGTTAGTTGTGAAAAAGAATCTGATTAATTATACATAATCATTGGCCATATTCATTTTATTAATACTGCATGAATTGCGAGTGTAATACAAAGCTGAAAGCTGCTCTAATTTAATCTCATTCCAAAAATTAGACTTACTGATGGATGAAGGGAAGTTTCTGCTGTAAAGACACAATAGCTTGATGATGAGAATGATGCACTTACACTATTACTACACAAAAGATAAAACAATCAAATTTATATGAAAGGTACTCGAGCAATAAAATAGATAAACCAATTGCAAATATTTATCACTCTACTTGGTTTTGATAGTTCGAATTTACATTTCGATAATGCAGCATCGTGGCACAGTGGTTGTCACCCCTACCTCACAACACCAGGGACCCGTATTCAGTTCCAGTTTGTCTGTGACTGTCTGTGTGGAGTTTGCGTGTTAAAGAACAAAGAACAAAACAGCACTGGAAACAGGCCTTTCGGCCCAACAAGCCCACGCCACCACCTCCACGTTCCCACTTCTACCCGTGATCCCTGTCTATGTTTATAGATCTATGGATTGAAACCAAATTTGAGACAATTTAGGGAGAACTTTTCTGCCAATTAGCCTAAAAGCACATCTTTGGGATGTGGGAGGAAACCGGAGCACCCGGAGAAAACCCATGCAAGCACAGGGAAAATGCACAAACTCTCATAGACACAGGCCCAAATCCATGTATCTGCACAGCATAGTGATAGTCACTGAGCTGTTGTGTTGCCCCCTTCAAATGGTCCCAGTCAAGCGTACACTAAGGAAGTGAAGCACTAGGATACTCTTGAAAAAAAAATCCAAGAGCAGCCCTCTCATGACTCATTGCGTGTATGCCCCTTATTAGACAACAAGGCGGACCAAAGTACCTGTAGGATAAAAACAAATACATTAATATCATCAACTATTTACACACTTTCCAGGGACTCCCAAAGCTCATGATCCCTATTTTAAATCAGTTTTCTATATTCCTCCACTCCCATTCCTTCTGAACAGAAGAGATTCAATGGTTCATATGATTCTATCAATCAATATGATTGCATAAAGCCTTGTCCCCTAATTTTTCTTTGAGCTGCCCTGACTTTGTTGGCGTAACTTTGTTGGAGGTGTATGAATCCTGTTTACAGATATGAATGGAGTTTCTGCAGGATTCTGGGTGAAGCTATGGCACCAGAGTTGGAGAAGCTCTCAGAAAAATATTGACCATTATTTCCAAAGGGAATAGATCAGAGATGGGCTGCAGCACTACCCTTTTCAGTTCTGAGCCCAATTTGATTTGTGTCAGGTTCCTTCTAATGAGATAGAAGTTTCCTTTCTAAAAGCAAATGTATACACTCATCAAAAGAAGTGTGCTTTAGAAATTGGCACACTTTTCCAATTTTTGTCAATTCAGCATTGGCATTAATCATTTCCATGTCACTTATAACGCAAGATAAATAAACAACATAGCCTCTTGTACTTTGCTCCACAATTCCCACACACTCCATTCTCAGAAAAACAATTACATCATTCAAGGGTAATCAAATTAAACTCCAGAATATTTATATAGCTTTACTATCTATATTACCCCTACTTGATGGATTGCTTAGTATAGATCATGCAATCATAGTTTTAACTGCACAGGAAGGATTGTATTCTGTGGAGTATATTCCTTTTTATAACTCTTTTTTTAGAAACCTTCCATTCTTTCACTAACTAGCTATGTATTTTAACATTTTTAATGACTAACACGATCACTTTCTTTGTCAGGATGTGTCCTACATTTGCACTACTCCGATGAAAACTATTTGTCCTTGGATGGATTGATTTTGTACTTCTGTCCTCCACTTTTTCAATCATAATCTGCATTCAGTACATAGGCAGGTCCACAACTGGGAAAACTTTGTAGACCATCTAATTGCTACGCCAAAATAAATAGCCATAAATTGTCCACCTCTCAGATGGTACATGCTGTCCCCTTCTTTCTTTGCAGTCCATTTTATCACCCCTGAAAAGTTCAGTCTTAACATTTTCCCTCTTTTGAACTTCAAGTTTGTGCCAATCTCAAATCTATTGTTGATGTTGAATTGATCACTTCCTTTAAGAATAAATCAATATCTGATTTGCATTCTGCATGAGTTTCACTTTTAGAACTCCCTGACATATCTTTATAGATCAGGTTCCTAGACCCTACTCTGCAATCCCATTTTAGGGCCAGAATTGGGATTTAGGGAAAATCGGCCATTGAGCAGTAAAGGCAAAAATTACACCTCTGTTTCTTTCTCTGGGCATTTTTAGCAGAATGGGAAAGTGAATAGGTATGATCCCACAATCTGCAATTTAAAGGCTGCCAGCACCATAATAGAAGTGGGCATTTCAGAATTCCTGAAATTTTAATTGAAGTCAGCTGTGATTTGGAAGCTGTTCTAAATTATACATGTAGGATGAAAGCGGGAACCATGGATTGGGGATGGGAGAGTATAAAAGGTGGGCAAAAATAATGTTACCTACTTTACAACTCATTATAAAGTAAGTTATATCTATGTTTACTAAAGTGAATTATGACATTATTGTGATTGGAAAATGTATGTAACCATTAAATAATGTGGTTGCCAGGTTGTTATTTCTGACAACTGACAAACTGTCAAATGAAATAACATTATTGTAAAAGTAGAAAAGTCTTAGATGCATTAGAATAGATTATCTACTGGATAAAATGCTATCCTGAATGGTATTTATGAAAGGACTGGCCCAGTATGATATCAGAGCTATTAATGTAAACACTTCAGATTATTTTTATTCATTTGTAGTTCAGCACAGCTATCTGTTTGGCTGTTTGATGCTTTGACAGATGTATGAGCTTTAATTTATTCTTTGCAGATTGAGTCAGCTATCTGGATGTTTGAAAGTGTTAACAAATGTATGGTCTTTAGATCCCTTCAAAAGCACTAATGGATTCTGTAGTATAACATTGTTTATTTAGCTATTCCAGGAAATGTGACTTTATTGGGTTTCTTCCAAAGTATTAATGAATCTAATGCAATGTTTGTTTATTCAACTGTCCCAGGAAATGTGACTTTGATAGCACTGATAGATTTATAAGCTTCTAAGAAGGATCATGGTTTTCAAAATGTTTCCCCAAATGATGTTTGTTCATTTTGGGGATCGACAAACTTTTCAATGATGTCCAAATTCTATTAAAGCAATTGTGAGTTCTTTGTAAAATGGATACTGGATGAGTGGGCTGGGAATGAGGGGGTGAAGATAGGGAGAAGGGATGCAAGTAATAGGAGGGTGAGAAGTTGAAGACAATAGTGAGATGATGAGGAAGCAAGGAGTTGAAAGTAAAAAAAAGACTTCACCCTGATATGAGGAACTGGTCTGTTGTTCCTGGGAGAAGAGGTGGCCCTTTTAATGTGGTTTCTGCAACTTCCAATGCTGTTTTGACAGCACGCCAGACTCCAAGTCAACCACTGTCAAAGAGATGAAAATCTTGCTTGCAACTGCTATCAAGATGAAGGCAGATCTATACATTGGGATTAATCCCAACTTCCAATTCCTATATCCAATGCAAACATTTTGGCCCTCAAATCAAGATATTAGTTTAGTAGTCATTTTTCGCACTGCCTTAAATGTCTTTCTGTGTTGTAGTATGGCAATTCAATTTGCATATAATAGTCCACATATAGTTCAAATTGTATATTGGGCTTGGGCAGATAACAAAGCAATCCATGCCACACAAGTACCAGGCAATGACCATCACCAACAAGAGAGAATCTAACCATATTTTCCTGACATTCAATGGCATGACCATCACTGAGCCTTCCATTATCAACACCTTGGAGTAACTACAGACCAGAGATTGAACTGGACATGCAAAAGTGATGGATCCAAGATTGGGAATTCTGTGGAGAGCAGCTCATCTCCGGACTCCCAAAGCCTGTTCACCATTTAAGAGGGTTATGCGAAAGTGTGATGGAATACTCTCCACTTGCCTGGGTGAAAGCAGCTCCAACAACATTAAAGAAACTCAACACCATCCAGCTTGCTTGATTTGGACCCTATCCACACATTTGACAAGGGTCAATTAACTCCGTTGGCTGGTCAGCCAGACTGCGATGCAGAGTGATGCCAATAGTATGAGTTTAATTCCCGCAACAGCTGAGGTTATTCATGAAGGCCCTACCTTCTCATTCTTGTCCCTTACCTGAGGTGTGGTGATCCTCAGGTTATATCCCCGCCATTCAGCTCTTCCCCATCAAAGGGGAGAGCAGTCTATTATCATCTGGGACTACGGCAAATTTATCTTTTGCACCTTCAGCATTTATTCCCTCCATTACTGAAGCAAGTGGCAGCAATGCATCCCAGTTACAATGTGCACCAAAAACTCTTTTGACAGCACTTTGCAAAACTGTTAATTGTTAGTTAATGGATTTGGGGGGGAGAGGCCGGGGGTTGATTCTCCCAGCTCACTGAGCTAGTCTAGAAGTACAGTGGGCTGGGAGACATAAGTGGAAGATGGTGTAGCGGGCTTCCCATTGGATTCCATGGCCTCCCCACATGTCCAACCAGCAGATTTCCGGCATCATCAGCTCCACACCAGAAATCGGGGTGGAGCTGAATAAATTATTTAAATAAGAATTTACATCTGATTAGTGGGCCCAGAACTGAAATCTCCGGGCCCACTGGACTTCCTCCCTCAGCCAGCAGAGTTTAAACTCCAGTGGAGTTTAAACAGTTCCTCACTAGTGAGGGACTGGCTGGAGTGAAGGGAGGTAATGGAGCCACACTCCCTCCTCCCGGAAGGTCAGAAATAAGGGAACTGTCCCCTCGGGCATTGCCAGCTTGACAGTGCCAGCTCAGCCCCCTGGCACTGCCCAAGTGGCAACATGGCAATGCTCAAGGGACACCGATGTAACGCCCACCAGGCAAAAGGAAATGGCAAGGGGTTGGGGTCAGAGACAGCACAGCCTATTGGGATGGGGCCTGTGGCGGGAGGAGGCGGGGGGGAAATGTGGGTCCTGCTGCCACTTTGCAGGTGGAATCACAAGAAGAGGGAAGGAAGGACTCATGAGAGCTGGCTATCGGGGTTGGGGAGATGCTGGGTCACCCTGTCGGGGGGAAGGTGGCTTGGTCAAGGCTGCACAGTTGGGGGTGCTACTGGGCAAGCGGTGGGGAAGATTAGGACTACGGGGGGGAGGTGGGGCAGATCATGGCAGACCAGATGGTGGAGATGATCAGGGCTGGCCTAGACATGTCCAGGAGACCAGTGAACAGGGCATAGGGGAGATCAGGAGGCCAGCAGTGTGGACAAACTGCGCATGCACTCACTTCAGTGTTGGCAAATCGGAGCATGCACAATTGCAAATAAGAATAGTGGGTGACTTCTCCAAGCTGAGTGGCGGTGAAGGGTGGGGAGAGTGGGGGGGGCGTGCAATCAGGGGCCATTCAACTCGAAAGGTGCAGCAGAGCAGCCTGTTTTTTTCAATTTACCAACGAGGACGTGCTACAAAATGGAGGTGCCTCCTCTCCAACCTTTTCATTTAGAATGGCTTTTGTTGCCAGGCAACCACTTTTGTGGGGTGGGGATGGGAGGAAGATCTCCTTGACCTTAGCTGCTGCAGCACCCAGTTAGGAAAACAGGGGTTCATATGTGACCTAGAACAATGGCTGGCCTGATCTGTTGCCAGAATGCTGTCTTCAGGCAAATAAACCAGCCCTTGTCTACTGCAGGAACATGGAAGCAGACAAAAATTCGACTTGGCCTTGTCTACTTGGCCTTGAGTGGCCTTTGCCAAATTGAATTGACCAGGGCCGAATGCAGATAGGCAGTCCCACCTTCCCTTTACCCCGGGGACAGTGATCCAGGGGTGTGGTGGAGGCTATGTAGTGAACCTAGCTGCTTCTAATACCAGCGCCAACAAAGTCTGAAACCCAAGCCCAAACATTATGACAACTAAAGGAGAGAAGATATTGTTAATAATCTGACATGTACATTACGCTGAAATGCAATGGCTAAGTTGTTGTAAAAACATTGTCTTTTGCATTTGCAATTGTACCACTGAACTCTACTGGATTTTCAGTGTTTGTGGTTACAGTTTATATCTTTGCTAGTATAGTTGGAAATATAATCACTTGTGTGGAAAGTTATGAGTTTAATAGTATAGTGGATTTAACTGAACTTTGACCTAAAAGATAATGGCATCACTCACAGATACTGGAGTATAACAATATGCTTGTCTGTGGATTATTAGAGAAGACATACAGTGTTTGAGTACAGATACAGAAAATTACCCTTTATGACCTTCGCACTGAATAATCCATCATTTTACCTATTTCATCATCTACTGATGCAGACAACAATCTTCACAGCATTAAGTGTGCTCCTGTAGAAAGCTTCTCATATATAGTTTCACATTACTTGAGTAACTATCTTGTAAGATATTCATTTCGCTGTTTCATAAGAAGATACCTTCTCTACCATCATCTCAATGCAGACCAGTCTCTGTAATTGCTTAAGGTTTCACAGATGTCTTTTAAATCATGGTCATTTTATTCTTGCTATGCTACCAGCACATCTGCTCACTTCTTCTCTGTCAAGATGGGTTATAATCTTTTCAGTATAAATGACGGTGCCATATTAAAGTCAGTAGCAGAATCTTTTTGTTGCCTAAGATATTATTCCTTCAATATTTCTTGCAGTCTCAGTTTAAGTTAATATGATACTGCACCATATTACAAATAAGTATTGTACAGCATTGTTAGGAAAATGATGGGGGTGATTTGCTCCACCTTTATGTTAATGATCAAAGATTTGTGCCCATCTTTGGGCTACAGATGTGTTTAGACTTTTCTATGTGGGAATAACTGCTGGCCAATGTGGAAAGGAGAGAGCATTAGTCATGGCAAGTGGCTGAAGGATATGTCCAGTATCCAGACTATGACCTTAAAGGGGCAGCACAGTAGGTAGCACTGCTGTCTCACAGCGCCAGGATCTGGGTTCAATTCCAGCCTTGGGTGACAGTGTGGAGTTTGGGGACATTCTCCCCATGTCTGCATAGGTTTCTTTCAGATGCTCCAATTTCCTCCCACACTCTAAGGATGTGTAATTAGGTTGATGGGCCAGGTTAAATTGACCCTAGTATTAGAGGGTTTAGCAGAGTAAATGTGTGAGGTTATGGGAGTAGGATATGGTGCAGCAGGGAGGGAACGTTGTGGTTGGTACAGATTTGATGGGCTGAATGGCCTCCTTCTGTACTTAGGGATTCTATGATTAGTGTAACAAGTAGGTTGACATTAACACTGCAATGAAGTTACAGTGAAAATCTGCTGATTGCCGCACTCCGGTGCCACTTTGGGTACACATTTAGCATGTCAATGCACTAACTAGCACATCTTTCAGACTGTGGGAGGAAATCCATGCTGTGATGGGGTGAACGGGCAGACTTCACACAGATGGTGACCTAAGTCAGGTCCCTAGAGCTCCTGAGGCTGCTGTGCTGACCATTGTATCCTCGCTGGAATAAAGGCAGCGTAGACAACTACACCATGAACTGCTGGAAGAAAATTGAGCACAGACCAGCATGAGGCTTTTCCTGTGGTGGCAAGTAAGATGGACTTAGAGTTGTGTTATTCTGAAAGATATCAGACTGGTGATAGGTTGCACACAAGATAAAGTGGAAGCACACGGCACCTCAGGGAAGCCTGCAATGTGAGTGAAGCAAAGTCTCCATTATTTTTTAAAATATATTTCTTTTAAGAAAGCTGTACTGTTTTTCTGGCACTTTGCCATCCATACAACCATCACATTTATATGTACAGGGCTTCATTTGTAGTCTGTTCACTCAAGCAGATAGCAACCAGCAATTACTTTTTTACACTTACGTATGAAGTATCTGCATCTTTCATTCACACGGGGACTTTTCATCCCTGCTAGCAGTGGGGAAACTGGATCAAGCCTCCTTGGTGAAAAAGAAAATCACAAATGCACCTTAATAATAAAAGCAAAATGCAGGTGTTGAAAAGGAAATGTACTTGTAATAACTCTTCATGTAGGAAAAAAAGGTGTTCTCAGTACCTTTCCATACTATTTCAATTTTGAGAGTTTCAGTAAGTTATAGTGCAAGGAATAAGAGACAATCCTTTCAAAAAATTGTGGCTGCTGTCTTTGTACTATATGTAATTTGTATCCCACATGTCATCCATCTGGCTGCTATAGTCAACCGAGCTACTAAACAAGTGAATCTGGTGTTCACTGTAGCTTGTGCTGGACGTAAATGTCATTTATTCTAGCATGGTGAGCACAAAATCAACAATTATGTATCCTACGTGTGCAGCAGTTGACACTAAGATGTGGTAGAATTGAGTAAATTTCATCAATTCTCCAATGCATATTGCGGAACATCTGCATTCAGTGGTATGTTAACATGCCTACATAGTTAAAAAGGCAGCTCCTTCCAAATAGATGGCATGCACAGAAAGAAATATTACTGCACGTTATGAAAGAGAGGCAAATCAAAGTACTTTAAAGTTTCATGAATACGACTTTCCACAAATTCCATTGAATTACAAAGAGCATTTGATCTCGCAATTTCACCTAGATGAATTTGATTACATAATAATTTTATCATTTATTAAATATACTTCAATGGTACTTTTTGTTTTGTCATCAATTTAACTCTAGACCTTTTGTTTTTGATATTTTATACATTACAATACCACAACTAATGATAGTAGATATGATTGATTCCATAATTTTTTTTAACCATTCCAAGAATCAAATTATGAAAAGACATCTAGCTTTCACTGCGTTAATCCTAAGCCATATCTCTCTTGATGCTATCCTGACTAGATCCAGCAGACTGGAGGGTGGAAAATGTAATCCCACTAGTTGAAAAACAAGGAGGGGAGAAAGCAGGAAATTATAGGTTGGTTAGCCAAACATCAGTAGTAGGGAAAATGTTAGTGTCTATTGTAAAGGGTGTGATAAAAGACACTTAGAAAATGTCAATAGTATTTTTCAAAGTTAACATGTATTTATGAAAGGAAAATCATGTCAGACAAATCTACTGGTGTTTTTTGAGGATGTAGTTAGATAAGGGAGAACCAGTGGATGTGGTGCATTTGGATTTTTGGAACATATTTGATAGTTCAACATAAGAGATTAGTGTGCAAAGTTAGAGTTCATGAGATTCACAGTTATATATTGATATAGATTGATTCCTGTCTATTAGCAGATAGGGACCAGAAAGTAGGAATAAATAGGTCTTTTTCAAATTAGTGGGATCCTGTAGTGAATAGCTCCAGCTAATCACAATATATATATCAATGGATGAGGGAACCAAAAACAATATTTCCAAGTTTGTTGATAACATGATACTTAATGGGAATATAAATGGTGAGAAGCTTGTTAAAATGCTTCATGTTGATTTAGATAAGTTGAGGGAGCATAGATACTGTGTAACATGTTTACATATGAAGTTATCCAATTTGGATGGAGAAACAATGCAGAGCAGTATGTAAATGTTGATAGACTGATGTATAAAAGGACCTGGGTCTTGTACAGAAATCACTGAAAGCAAACATGCAGGCACAGCAGGCAGTTAGTTGGGAGGCAAATGGTATGTTGGCCTCTATTGCAAGAGGACTTAAGTAGAAGATCAAAGATGTCTTACTGCAGATGTATAGATTCTTGGTGAAACCACACCTGGAGTATTGTGACAGTTTTGTTTTCCTCATCTGAAAAAGAGTATAATTGTCTAATTGTCATAGCTAGAGTGCAGTGAATGTTCATCAGACCGATTCCTGGGGCAGGATAGTCATATGAGAATAGATAGGGTGGGCTGGGCCTACATTCACTGAAGTTTAGAAGCATGAGAGGGGATCTCATTGAAACATATGCAATCCTGACAGGGCTGGATAGACAGATGCAGGGATGTTTCTTCCTCTGACTGGGAGTGGTCTAGAGCAAATGGTCACAATCTCAGGATATGACGTAGGTCACTTAGGACCAGAAAGGGAGAAATATTAAAATTTTTATATTTGCATTTTAAGGAATACAAAAAGTTATACCTTACTTTGCATCTCTACACATGGCTGTTTGGTGTTGATAATGTCTAGACATTCTTAACAGGTGAATTTTGAGGCCTTCTATTGGAAGAAAGATGTGGAAGTACCCAGATAATATTGGGCAATGTTCACCTCATTGATGGAATATCTTATTTGTGTGTGCATTGTGAATGCAGTATATGCAGCTTCCGAGGCAGATGGGAGGTGGTTAGATGTTGCCAGGGTTCAAGACCACCCCACATGCTAATTGTGAATAAAACTGTGAGATTACGTACTCTGTCTGCTCTGGGACCAGCATCTACTATGGTCTGACTGAAGACAATTCATCTTCATTCCTGCAGGGTTTATAAACTCAGCCTGTCCTCTGCCATCAGCTTTCACCTCCTCCATAGCGGGGTGGAGGGGAGCCCCTGAGACCTTCCTGGTGTGCTGGAGGTGGGGGAGAATTTTACTGCTGTTGTTATCAGGATGTTCTTTAAAATGGCATTCTGATCTCAGTACAGTCAGGCTCTGCTGGCAAGTTGAGCCCCTCCCTGCCCCACTCCACCCCACCCCACCCTCTCCCTCCCACTGCATGACAGCATGAAACAAGCTCTCTTGGATTTTTTTTGGCATAAGATCTGGAGACAAGTCTGCTCTGTTTCTCTGGAGAGAAATATATCGATTTTCTTACCAGAAACAACACTCTGCCACTTTCTTGTTCGGGTTTTGCCAAGTATGTTTAAATTTGAGCTTTGTTCTCTTGAATTTTAAGAGTAAATTAAGTGTATAAATCCATGAAATGTTGAAGATCTTGCAAGATTTCAAACCACTTGTTATCTGGCCAAATTGCAGTGATTACTGCAATCACTTCAGACTGCTGTGACTTCATGTTTGAATTTCAGTAAGGACTTTGTTTTGTGCATCAGTTTTAGTGTGAAGAAGCTCATCAATTGCCTCCTGGGACATTAGCCAGGTCACTTCTTATATGTGAAGTATTTTCTTACTGTGGCGCGGTAGAAAATACCTAGAGGAAAGAAAATACAATGATGTGAGAAAATAAGATGACAATTTTGTGATGGTAATTATGGCATAAAAGTTAGGAAGGAAGCACAGGTCAATGATGAAAGTCAGCCAAATATAATGTGAAAGAACTTGATTTTCATCAACAAAATCAAGGAATCAGTAGTTTCCATGACAAATCTAATATCAAGAAGTTGCTTTGGAGATTTAAAAAGATATTCAATAAATGAGTGTAAATAATGTGTTCTATTTATACTACCACTAAAAAAATTATGAACAGTTCTAAAATCACTAAAATGTAAAATACTTGAATTTAATACTTGGCACTGATTGTGAATGATATTCAATTACTTTTCTCACAAACTTTTCAACTCTTCATCCAACCAGCATAAAAATTAGCAAGCTAGAATTTGTACAAAGTTTTATAACTAGGCACATATCTAAGGAAAATTGTTGGCACTGTGACTGAATGGCATTTTAGCCATTTGTACATATTCATTTATTTCAACAGGAGCAAGAGTAGAACTGCAGGTGTTAAAAGCTCAAAATAAAAATAGAAAGCCCTGGAAAGATATGCAGATAAAACTTAGGGCTAGAATCTTATCAGTGTTGATGCCAATAGGATTTTCCCATTCCCCTGCAGTGAACAGAGATTTGGCTGGGTGCCAAATCCTACAACCTCGCTGCATCAGGAATATGGTATGAACAGCAGGTAAGATTGCATGTTTCTTCAGAAGAAACTCTTCAAAAATGTAGATATGAAAATGCAACAAAACTTTCTCCAACTTATAAATCAAAGAAAGGGTTTAATAAAGAAACATCATTCTCCAAACTTCAGCCTTACCCTGGGCTACTCCAAGCTTTCAGCAGTTTGACATGGTTTCTTATTTATAGTGAATCAGTTGGTCAGCTGACTATTACATCACTCTGTAATTGGTTCCATAGTTTACTGGGTCAGCTGACCCTTACATCTTGTTCCCACAGCTCATGTTACAACCAGTACAAAGATGTCACAAATTAGACTCTTCCCTCAGAGTCTTTCCCTATATGTTGTGTCAGACCCACTCTGTGTTCCCACTGACAATGACATCCAAGTCTTGCCCTAAAATTTAGACACGTTTTAATGCTATGAGTGCACTTTAAAGATTAATGATAATTAATGTTGTATTTCTATTGCTTTTCAATTGGAAAGTTAGATGTTTTAAAAGGCTTTCATCTAATATTTGGCAACATGAACAACTTTCCTTTCATTCATACTCAGGAGATTTGAAACAAGTGTCGGAAACCTCGGACCTTGTCCGAACTGGGATTCTCCAGTGCCACGATAGTGAATTGATTTTTGGCTGAGTGCCGAATTCTCCATTCTCACTGAGAGTGGGGGTGGGAATGAATGATACTGGAGAATCCAATCCAGAGTTGGAGGAAACATGCTGTGGAAGTCAGAGAATTACCTCACAGTGCAGAGATGTTAAAGAGCTGGTGTTTTTCGCACAACATTGCATGTTGGCACTGTCGTTAGCGTTGCTGTCTTACAGCGCCAAGGACCTGGATTCAATTTCAGCCTTGGGTAACTGCATAGCGCCTGCATGTTCTGCTGGGTCTGCATGTTCTTCCCACAGTTCAAAGATGTGCAGATTAGGTGGATTGGCCATGAGAAATTGTCCCTTAGTGTCCCAAGATATATGGATTAGGGGGATTAATGAGTAAATGTGTGGGTTATGGGGATGGGGCCTGGTTAAGATGCTTTGTCAGATAGTTGGTGCAGGCCAAATGGCCTCCTTCTGCACTGTAGGAACTCTATGATTTTATGATCCTAAGTAGTGACCAAGTTGTGAAGTGGGAAGGGCAGGGCAGTTGAAGAGGAACTTTGGAAATCTACACCACCAGGCTTATTGTGACCTGAGGGAGAGCTGATTTGTAGAAAGATGTCTCGCTGATCATAATTGTGCCTGTGAAACTCAAACGTGAAAGATGTTGTTGGAGTGGACTCCTGAACTACCGTGCATGAATAAAGAACAGCATATTGTGAAACTGTGGCGTGATGGCACAATGATTAGCACTGTTGCCTTACAGTGCTGGGTTTGATTCCTTACATCGGTCACGTTCTTCCTGTGCCTGCATAGGTTTCCTCCCACATTCGGAAAGACATACTGGTTAGGTCATAGATTCATAGAGGTTTACAGCATGGAAACAGGCCCTTCGGCGCAACTTGTCCATGCTGCCCTTTTTTTTAAAGTCTCTAAGCTAATCCCAATTTCCCACATTTGGTCCATATTCCTCTATACCCATCTTACCATATAACTGTCTAAATGCTTTTTAAAAGACAAAATTGTACCATCTCTACTACTATCTCTGGTAGTTTGTTCCAGAGACAGACCACCCTCTGTTGAAATAATTTCCCCTCTGAACATTTGATGTATTGGTTTTGCCAAATTCTCCCTCAGTATACCCAAACAGGTGCCAGTGAGGACTGGGGGATTTTCACAGTAACTTGATTGCATTGTTAATGTAAGCCCACCTTTGACACAAATAAAATCAACTTTAACTTCATTGTGCCACATTTGTGTGGGGAATGTCATGAATGCTTATAGTTGTATAAGGTGTAACGCTGTTGTATTAACAATATAAATGAAAATGTACCATCTGATCTGAATAAAGAAAATGAATTTTAATCCAAGTGCAATTTACCTTAGAGTCTGATTTTGTTCCATTAAAAGCCACAAAACATTGCTGGCAATTTCTTCATTTGAAGATGATTCAGTAAATTTGGTGATTTGGGTTTATCCTCCACAGAAATCAGAACAAAGGTCAGAGCCTCAGGGCTGTACGTTCTGATTTGCTGCTCACACTCCTTCTCGTTGTCCAGCCCCAATTACAGACCAAACACATTATCCATGTTGGAAAAGTAAATTAAAACATCTAATTAGAGATTGCCCTGAAAATCAAAAAAAGAACTAGGGTGAAGAATTCCCTGACTCAGTGAGAGCAGCCGACACAGCAATTGGGCTAGTGCTCACATGTGGTCTAAAATACCCAACATCACATTAACTAAAAACAGACAAATGTCCCTTTAAATGATATGTTACTATTGCCCTCCCAATTTTAAAATCAAAATATACTGCATTCCTAATTCCTTAAGGACCATGATTTACATATATTTATTTGATCTTTGATGTACGAGGTAAGTTTTTTCCCACAGAGGGTGGTGAGTGCCTGAAATTCGCTGCCATGGGAGTAGTTGAAGCAGATATGATAGTGATTTTAAGGACAAATACATGAATAGGATGGGAGTAGAGGGGTATGGGCCATGGAAGGGAAAGAAGTTTTAGTTCAGTCGGGCACCATAGTCGGTGCAGACTCAGAGGGCCAAAGAGCCTGTTCCTGTGCTGTAATTTTCTTTAAAAACATGGCTTTGACAAAGGGTCATTTGGACTCAGCTCTTTTCTCTCTTTACAGATACTGCCAGACCTGATGAGATTTTCCAACATTTTCTTTATTGGTCTGTAATTTTCTTTGTTCTCTGCTACCCTCTGGCAAAAACACCAGCAACTTGTATTTATTTTCTGTTTGAATTTCTTCACAGGCACAATATCAAACAAAATAAGCATAAGCCACATGAGAATCTCTAAGAATTTAGGATGGATGATCAAAACTTTGTCAAAGAAAAACATTTTAAAGTAGCATCTGGGAGGGTAGGGTGTGGGGCCTGATATTTGATAGAAGGGAATTTCAGAGCTTAGGGCAGTCCATCCTGGACAATTTTTCAAACTTAATAACTAAATTTTTACAATTAAAAGTTAATTTGTTCCCAGACACCAGTAAAAGCAAATGAGCAATAAAGCAGCATAGTAACATTTCATACATAATTATTCAATTTTGTGTATTATGAATTAACATGCAACCGTAACACACGTCTCCATTTTAAAGAACTTTGTAAAAATGTTATTCTCATCTGGGTTTCTGCCAAGGTCTCCATATTCCCTGGTGACAGAAGACTTGGTGAAACCCTTCTCCGTCCAATCTCCCACAGACATTGTAATCAGCCCCTCTCCCCAATACACGCACACGTGCACACACACACACACACACACACATACGCACACACATATGCACACAAACACACATTACCCTCATCCTAACCTCTCCTCACGCGCTCATCAACCTCTTTTCCAAAGACACTCCTCCCATACCAGCCCTGCTTCCCAACTATTCTACGTTTCCTTATGTATCCTATGTGCAGTATGCTTTGTCTGTATAGCATGCAAGAAATAATACTCTTCACTGTATATTGACACATGTGACAATAAGAAATCAAATCAAATCAAAAATTATGTCAGAAAACAGGCATCCAATACTTGGGTTTCTCCCGATTTCACGTTTTTCTATCCAATATCCCTTATAATGTGAATGATAGAATTAATACTTGATGCGGTAAGTTAAGGCATTCTATTTACTTGTATTCAATATTTCAATCCAGAAATTATTAACTCTTTAAACAAGTGGTGAATAACGTTACATTAAGCTTACAGCTGAAGCTGCTGAATTTGATAATTTAATGCAGAAAGAAGTCCTTTTCTCTGTTTTTTTTTCCTGGAGACTGCTCGCCACACATTCACTTGCAGCTGAGAGTATCTGGTGGCACAGTTCAGCTTAAAGATCATGAAAAATGTTTCACACTTAACTGCACAGAGAATAATCTAAGTAGGAAAATGTCAGTTCACTTCCCACATGTAATGATTCATCTCTGCAAAGCAGTTTACATAGGCACCTATCTGAGAACTAATGAGACTGTCCCAACTGAAGCAAAGAAGTGAGAGTTACTATGGGAACAAAATTAGTTTCTTTTTCTTTCAAAATCTTCTGTGGTTTTACACTCATAAAATAATAATAAAACACAGAAGGAGGCCATTCAGCCCAATGTGTGTGCACCAGATGTTTGGCACAGCTATCTAATTAATGCTATTCTCCTATTTTTTCTAGCCCTGGTTTTTTTTTTAAACTACATTATCCAACCCCTCAATTATTATTGAACTGCTTCTGCCGCATCAGTGACAGCACATTTCAAATCATAACAAATTTCTGTCTTTTTTTCATCTTTCATTTATTGCTAGTCAGCTCAAATCTATTGCCTTTGGATACTTGATATGACTTGATGGGTAGCATGGTGGCACAGTGTTTAACACTGCTACCTCATAACTCCAGCCTGAATTTGATTCCAGGCTTGAGTCATTGTCTGTCTGGAGTCTGCACATTCTCATCCATCTGCATGTGTTTACTCCGTCAGTCCAAATGACCTGCTGGTTGGGTACATTGACCGGGCTAAATTATTCCTCGGTGTATCTGGACAGGGGTCGAAGTATGGCAATTAGGGAATTTTCACAGCAACTTCATTGTAGTGTTAATATAAACCTACTTGTAACACTAATTAACTTTTATTTTTACTAACCCTTCCACCACAGTTTTTTCTTTCAGAACAATTTATGGCTTTGAATATCTCAATCTCTTTTCTTCTCTTCATCTACTCTGTTTAATTAAAACAATTCCAGCCTCACCAGCCTCTTCACGCTCCTGCCTTCATCCCTGGATCCTTTCTAGTAAATCTTGTCTATATCCTGTCCCTGAGTTTTATGTTCAAGGTGTGCCCAAAGATGGTGCGGGCCAGAGCAGATGTAAGATACGCTTTTGCCTGACATTGCATTGTTAATGTAATATTACCTTGGCTGGCCAATTAGTGACCATTCAGAGTGAAACACGCTCTGTGAAAGACTGAGTGCTGCCAAGGACGGACAGAAGGAGGCTGGAAAGAGGGTGGGTGCTGTGAAAAGGAAGTACGATGGCTGCTCCTTCAGGGGGAAGACCATTATTGAACTCTCTGTGAGTGCTGCTGACTAGAAAAAATAAATATCAGTGGTAACATGATGCCATGACTATCTGGGCAACACAATTAGATGCTAGACATATTTACTAATTTTATTTGAGCCCTGATGTTCATCCCACCCTGGTTCAAAGTTACAGCTAAAATGTAAAGGCTGCCTTGCCAATCAGACTGATTGCCAACCATAAAGGCAGATAGGCAAAGTAAAATCCCAGCCAATTGCTGCTTAACTAATTTAAACTGGTTCCTTGAGTGTCAGAAGTCATGATTCCAATTCCCGCCCGTGCATAAGGATACAATGGCATTATGACATGCCCGTGCTCATCTTCCACGATTTTACCCACTTCTGCCTGAATAATGTCAAATTCTGGCCCTAGATTTTCTTTTTGAAGTACAGTGACAAGAATTGAACAGAATAATTTCAACTAATTAAGGGATGTGGAAAGAGGGCTATTCAGGGAAAGGGAAGGGAAGGGTGAGGGATCACAATGGCAGGCAGAGGGACAAAAAAATGGATGAGACGACAATCTTTGGAAGGCAGAGAGAAGACCAAGAGAGGAAATCTGCACCCTGACAAGGCTGTATGAAAAGTTCATAACGAAGGAGGTTAGAGCAATACCACATTGTTGACTGGAAGGTCATACCTGAAGGCTCCAAATGTGGTATGTAGAGGTCCATTGGACATGGGCACCTCACAGGGCTTGAGTGGAGAGTGGTTGAATTGAGGAACAAACTTCTTCTTGAGGCTGCTAGCCTTTTTTTTTTGGATTGCTGAGATCCTGCACTTTCTGGTGAACATGATGTGGAGATGCCAGCATTGGACTAGGGTAAACACAGCAAGAAGTATCACAACACCAGGTTAAAGTTCAACAGGTTTATTTGGTAGCAAATGCCACTTTTTAAAAAAAACAGATTTAAGAGTGCTGCTCCGGCGCCAGTTGAATGGGAAATTCTGATCACAGACAGGGCAGATAAAGACATAGGCTCCGAATACTGATTAGAATGCGAATCTTTACAGTAATCAAGTCTTAAAGGTGCAGACAATGTGAGTGGAGACAGCATTAAGTATAAGTTAAAGAGATGCGTATTGTCTCCAGATTATTTGCTACTAAATAAACCTGTTGGACTTAACCTGGTGTTGTGAGACTTCTTACTCTGCCTGGTGAAGACAGGTAAACTGGAGGGGGTGATATGAGTGTGCAGGACTGGTGTTTAAATATAGTGCTGGGACCTTCAAACTCATTAGCTGAATACTGCTGGATGCATCAACTATCAGAAGAGTGAGAGGGAAGTTCATAATTAATGAGGTCCCAAGTTTTTAAAGTTATTTATTTGTGTCACAAGCAGGTTTACATTAACTCTGCAATGAAGCATCTGCGAAAATTCTCTAGTCACCACACTCTGGCGCCTGTTGGGGTACACTGAAGGGGAATTTAGTATGGCCAATATACCTAACCAGCATGTTTTCGGACTGTGGGAGGAAAACCGAAGTACCTGGAAAAAACTCACACAGACACAGGGAGAACATGAGATTCCACACTAACAGTGACCCAAGCCCGGAATTGAACCTGGGTCCCTAACACTGCGAGAAAGCAGTGCCAATCACTGTGTCATTGTTTGGAGCATAATCCCACCATTCTGGCCAATGAGACAAACACTGCTGGAATTGCCACCACCACTTTTTCTGAAAATAGAAAAAAATTCACCAAGGCTTTTTCATTGACAATTAAATTTGGTCCAGATTATCATTTTGAAGAATGTCTTCTCAATAGATGTTAGCCTGCTTGTGCTGTAATTACTAGATCTACCCCCCTTTTCTATTCAAACACAAGTGGAGCATTTCCAAGGACACTTGGACAATTGTTGCCATGGCTTCAGAAGTTTCCCTCAATAACTTATATATATCTCTACCTGGACATGATTGGCAGAATCTCACCAAAAAATGACAAAGCTTTGGGAACTGACTTAAAAATTTTGATCTCCTTTGTGCTTTCAATATTCAGCTTGTTTTCTATTATATTATTAATCCGACATTTGTTACAGGTCAATTCTTTCTCTCACATTCTAATCTTTTTCTTCACATCAAAGAGGCCTAGCTTTGGAAATCTATTCTTTCATTTCATAGAAATATAATTATTCTGTAACCGAATTAGCTCCTGTCTGAAGATCTCCTGTAGTTCAATTTTACAAAAATAAAAGATTTGGACTGTAAGATTTGATTCTTTGGCCATAGCACCACTGCTGCACGAACCAAGAGCTAGAAAATGGCAGATGGATTGGCTTTTGGCATGGCCTGACTGATCGTCATACTTGAAGGTCAGTAGCACACGCATTGTGTTCATACATTGTGAAAACATTCAGAGTGAACAGATTGTGACGTCAGTTAATGCCTGCCACTGATTTGTCATCTGATCGGTCATTTTGGATCTCAGTGAACATGTGAAATCTTTCTTGTAAACACACCAAGCTTAACATGCAATCTGCTGCATTAGAAACCTCCCCCAAAAAGCTATTTAAAGTCATCACCATTCAATCTTCAGGTGAAGTGCTTCTGACTATTTCCTTGTTGCTGCAGAGTTAGTAGAAGTATGGTCAGAAGCACTGACAGAAGCTATTTCAGTTTGGAGGCAGTGGTGCTGGACTTTGCAAGAGGAGACTGTCTGCTCATGTGGTCAATAGTTACGGTTCACTAAATTCACTGCCTGCTGTAGATCTGATCTACATTGCGGAGACCAAACACAGACTGGGTGATCACTTTGCAGAACAGCTTCACTCAGTCCACAAGCATGACCTTGACCTACCAGTTGCTTGCTCTTTCAGTTCACCATCTTGCTCTCATGCCTATATTTCTGTTCTCAGCCTTCTACAATGTTCCAGTGCAGCCTAAGGCAAACTGAAGGAACAGTGTCCCAAGTTCCAATTAGATACTTCACAACCTTCTTGATTCAACACTGAGTTCAGCAACTTCAGAACATGAAATCTGTTCTTTATTCTGATGTTATTTTCCCAAAGTTCCAATCTCTATCTTGTTCTAAAATCTTTGCTGTCAAACAGCACTGACACTTTTTCTGTTATTAACACATTCTGCTATTTTGTTTTCATTCAGTGCTAACATTTATCCTGCTATTAATACTCTGGACAAATTCCTTAATTTTTACTACTATCATCACCATTCCCTTTGTCTTGTATTCCATGACATATCCCTCTTGCATTTTTCAACAGCATAAAACTCATCATGTTTCAATCTCCAGTTGCAAAGAAGAGGCATATTAGTCTTGAAACATTTATTCTGTTTCTGTCTCTATATAGGCTACCAAAACTGTTAAGTTTTTCAAGCACTTTTTGTTCCTATTTCAGATTTCCAACATCTGCAATATTTTGCTTTTATCCCCAGGGAATATTCCTCTTACCTTCCCCTTAGCCATGAACAGTATCTAAAGTGGCTAAGCATCACCGCTGAGGTGGTCACACAACTGTACACCTTGTCAAAGCAGACCAGCAATCACAGAGCAGGACATGGATAGTACTCATAATGTTCCTCATGGTGGCCCTCGGTTCCTTTGCCCACAGGTACTTTCAGGTTGAAGCAGTGACACTGCCAATATAATTCAGTCCATTATCCATCACTGAATCTGGGAGATCATTGAGGTCCAGTATACTGGGAGTGCGGTAGATTCTATGATCTTCTCTATGAACAGATAGAAGCGAGAGGTTTAAGTATATGAATTTGACAGAACAGAGGAAGCCACTGATTGTGTGAGGTTCTGAAACCAGCACACATCAATGGGGAGATGATTTACAACCTTAAAAGGTGCCACTCTCTGAATGAACTACTGCCATTCCCTCGCAGGGCTGCTGCTACAACCTAACTAAACTGCTGGACTGTTGTGAAACCCTGTAAGCTCCTTTAAGCATGAATATCACCAGCCATAATGGCTGGCTATTGGTGTCTGAAGTTGCTTGGCAATAGGCAGACATCTCATGACCTCAGTCTGAGTTCCATTACGGCACTGAGATGTTGGGTCGCTCTTGCATGAGTTGCAATGGAAGCTGAAACATCAGCAACCAGACTCTGCATTATGCTGGGCTCAGGTGGTTAACCACTTTTTCATATTATCGTTCTCTGTCCACGCCCTCTGCCAAGTTGGAGCAGACAGCTCTGTGGTAGGTCTGACAATGTGCCAGGTGTCCTGGAGTTTACGTCCATCAGTCTTTTCCTGTGCACTGCCCATTGAAGTATACGTTGGAGATTTCTGCAAAAAACTTCCTTGCAACCCCATCCCCTAGTCAGCTGGCACACATACTATCTTTTACCATTTGCTAATGGCAGTCTACTAGTGCCCAGTGACACTGGTCCACTGGCCAGAACAGCAGGATCAGCCTATCCTTGGCTGGTTGTTCTGTCCTGTCCTTTATATTCCTCAGGCAACAAATTGTCTGCAATCATGATTTCTGTCCCACTAAGAAACAATATCCCAACCTAAGGGCTGATGGTAAGGAGTAGCAGCAATGTGCCTTCCTTGGGCCACAGGAAGTCCTTTTCCATGTCACCAAGCCTGCAAAGAGGCCACAAGGTCTCTCTATGTGATGAAGTACTACCTGCCATATAAATGATCAAATATTGCTGCCACTGGCCTTCTTGGGCAAGAGATCCATCCAACACCTACCATGTCAAAGGTAAACTACACACCAAGTTTTCTCATGCCCACACCTGCACTCCCAACATGCTTTTCTGGTAACCATAAAATCCAGACCACTGTGTAAAAAACTTCTATGCTATCCTCTGAGCAGTGCCCACACATGTGCTGGTTGTTCTGAGTGCTAGGTCAAGTTCCAGTGCTTCTTTCTGAGATGTGTGTTCTTCCTCTGAACCTTCATGCTCAGTGGTGATTGGTTGGTCCAATGAAAGTTGTTGGTTATCTGGATAGAAGGATTGAATTGAGGGAAATGGATGGTTTGACCATCTGCAGCAGTAACTCCTAACAGACTGCAGGATTAGACTGAAGTGGGATTACAGGTTACCCAAAATGATTCTCCTTTAGATGGCTCCAACAATGCCATAGCTAGGTGAAGCCAGTGCCAGGTGCTGGAATATTGCATTTGAAGTGCATTCATTGACATCAATCACTTCTGTGAGGTCAGTGAGCTTTGTTACCATAGTCAGGTTCTCAAGCCCTGTGGTGTTCACCTCTATATCTATCTGCTCTAACTGTCTTTCCTGTGTAAGTCCGCACTCCCTCCTGGTTCATTTTGGAAAGATGATTTCTGTCCTCCTTTGACCAAAGCATAACGGATTTCAATGCTGCATTTGAAAACTCAAGGAGCTTCTCTCTCTAGTCTGCTGCTCCATCACTGCAATTTCTTCCTGTTCAGTTTACCTTTTCTGTCCATTTCGAGCTCCTGCTGCAGCCAGAATGCATCTCCCCTTTCAAAGTTGCGTGTTGGCTTTACTTGGTAAAAGTAAAATACTGATAAGAGAAATCTAATTGGTCTCAAAATGTTAACTCCATTTCTCTTTCCACGGATGCAGTAGAGATGCCGGCGTTGGACTGGGGTAAACTTAGTAAAAGTCTGGCAACACCAATTTTAAATCCAACCGATTTATTTGATAGTAAATCTGCTAGCTTTCGGCCTTTGTAGCCTTCGTCAGGCGAATGAGGTGTTCTGCTTTTGGAGACCAGAACACCTCATTCGCCTGACGAAGGCTACAAAGGCCGAAAGCTACCAGATTTATATCAAATAAATTGGTTGGATTTAAAATTGAAGTTGCCAGACTTTTACTGAGTCCACGGATGCTGCCAGACCTGCTGAGTTTTTCCAGCATTTCCTGTTTTCATTCACCTTTAATTGGTACCTGTCTTGCATAAACTTGCAACCCTGCGAAGCATGCATCCACTCAGCAAGAAACTTAGCACTTTCACTGCATGCTGAAATCATGGGAATGAGCAGGCAGAGCAAAGATTACGTGCTGCTGCATCGCTGTCACCGGGCTTGTGTTAATAATGCATTGCGTTCTCTGCAACTGCTATGGATTTTATTGAAATTAACTTACTTAACTACTCAGGGCATTCCCTGATATTTGCCATTTGTCCATGACATTTTGATCATATACCGCTGAATTTATTCTTCCTAAGTTTAGTTATCTTCTACCATTTGCCGCCTACTCGGTAATCACTCTTCCGGTTCCAGCTCCCATTAAAAAACTATGGAAGTTCACAGTTCAAAAGGAGGCAATTCAGCACAGAGGATGTGAAATTAAAATAATTGGTACATGAAGCAGAAGAGAAATAAAGGGATTCTGTTTGAATGCAGCAAGATTTTTTTTTACAATTTAGAAAACGTATCTTGAGGGTCAGAGAAAATAATTAAAAATATCGCAGTCCAATTTTTTTTTGCTGAAATATTGCTCATTTGAGATTCTGATTACATTGAAGTTACGTTTTGTGCCTCTGCTTCATCAATACATTTTCAATGTGACAAACTATTTGTGTATTTTATTATTTCAATAACCTACTGTTAATTTTGTTTAGAATCAGGTTGGAATAGGAACCCGAAGACAAGGGTGGATTATGATTAAGGAACATTCAAATTATAGTGTGAGAAGCTGAAACTTATATGGAATTTATACAATATTGCTCAATTTTG
This sequence comes from Sphyrna mokarran, assembly GCA_024679065.1. Lineage (NCBI taxonomy): Eukaryota > Metazoa > Chordata > Chondrichthyes > Carcharhiniformes > Carcharhinidae > Sphyrna > Sphyrna mokarran. Next base: position 63,129,314 of record JAGIQG010000011.1, on the reverse strand, counting down.
GCTACACTGAAAAAAAATAAATGAGTTAACAAATTTTGAACTTGTTACTTCAATGACACATTAAAAGTATCTCAATAATGTGTTTCCAATTAGTCTGCACAATTGTTTGGTGTTTGAGAAATATACCAATCTTCACATAAGATCTTACATTTATTATTTACCATGCCTGCAGCATTTTTTCGTTCCTATGAATATTTTATTCCGGTGATGCATAACATACTGGAACAAAGGGATGCAAGTCTTCATCAAATTCCATTGGTAACAGCACCAATCTTCAAATAAAAGAGATTCACTCAGATCTCTGCATAAAAATAAGCGGCAAATCATGAAAGCAGGCTGGTAAAAGCAAAAAGTGAGTTCAAAATAAGATGCAGTTTGACTTGAAAGCCAAAACAAAGGGTTCATTTTATTTCAGAGAACCATAACTAAGTTGCAGAGTTGTAGAAATAAAAGGTCTTTCCAATTCTATGCAAAAGTAAAGCATATAATGTGACTTGACTCATCCCTAGAGATGCTGCCACAACTGTTCAGTAGTTGGTTCTAAAGATACGTCGGACATCACAAATATTGAACTGAAAGAAGAACTCGGGATTATGGACGAAAGAAGCAATATACATTTACAGCCAACACTCAGAAATTAGTTAACAATACTAAAACTACTATTGATAAACTATTGTTGTACAACTAGGGAATAAATGGAGCAGGAAAATTGTGAATTTTGAAAGGCAAATTAAGAACAAACATCTTATGGCGTGGTTCGAATACAGCTGAGTTTAACAATTCAAAGTCTTGCACTACATTGGGACTGGACAAATATCCACTTATTCTAGATCCTGCCATCAAACATTGGAGCCTCGATACATTGAATAATCACTCTCGAGGTTACTTTTAATAAAACGTTTCAAAAAATCTATTAAGTCAAACAAGATTTCCAAATTTTGAGAGGACTACTTCACAGGATTGAGAATGAGCCTAACAGTTTTGTATATGGTCAGGGAGTGGAGCAAGAATGAAGTTTCTTTAAGGAAATGATTTCAATGCAAAGGACCAACCTGTATCCATGGAAAGAAAGGAAATGCAGCTTAAAGATACTCGGGGTTAAAGTGAACTATAAGCAACTCAAAAAGAAGAATAGGCTAGTAAAGCTCATAAAGAAAAATGGCAGAGACCTAATATAGATATGCGTGATATGCAAGGAACAACAAAGGATAAAATAGAACCACAGAACGTGAGGTTAAAAACACAGACTGCAAAAGTGCTAAATACATTTTTTGTCTCGATTTTAAACCTAGATGGGTAAAATGGCTAATCTAGAAACAGAACTATATGTTGGTGCAGAGATCAATTATGATAGCATTCACAGCACTAACAGTAGAGTTGCCAAACATCTGTGCAAACTTAAGGTAAACAAATCTCCAGAGAAGATGCATCAAAGTTTCTTAAGAACGTAAGGGAAGAAATTGCAGGAGCTCTGCACAAATCTTCCAGAGAGCACTCAGCACTAGAGACGTGCCTGTGGACACTGCAGACAGACAGATGTCACTCTGATTTTTTTAAAAAGGTAACAAAAGTAACTCAGAAGAAAACAGACCAGTGCATTTAAAATCAATTCAAGGTAAATTCTAAAAAGCATTATTAAAGAAAGAAATGATATTATCAAAGGTAATCAATATTGTGATGAAGAAGAGGTGTTGTCAAACTGATATTCTATAAAATAAGTTCCGTAAATATAATCTGTATTTTGGGAAGCATGTTCTTACTACAATCTTTTGATTTGTATGTTTTTATAAAGAAATTGATGTCCAGTTCTATGTACAGCATGATTGTTTGAAGACAAATAAATGGTTGCAACACAAGTGATGACTATTTAATGGGGATGAACTGGGTTGCGAACCGTCTGCTTTTTCGGCACTATATGCGTGCCTAATGACAGTTGACGGATTACGGAACAGGCAGATGATGACATAATTCAGTGTGCAATACTGATTTGACACCATTCCAAATGAGATGTTGTCGCCCCTGCCCTGTCTTAATCCTGTTCAGCTGGAAGTGCATTTACCAGGATGAAGGACCATCACTAATACGGTTTAAAAGAGTCATGAAATACTTACATGTCAGTTGCTGAATTATTTCTTCTGGCTGCTTGTGCAGTTGTATGCATTTTTTGGAGCTTTTCTACATTTATATAAAGTTTGAGTAGTCTATAAGGAGTGGGCTAGCTGTTGTCAGAGTACATTTTTTGTTGATATAGAAGGCTACGCTGGAACAAATTGCTTCTAAATATGGATGGATGATCACTCTTATTCTGGGAATTTATCATAACTGAGGATGGACAGAGATTACATGTGGGATAAGTTGCTGAGGAGGTTGGGGGGAGAAGATCTCTCAGCAACAAGCCAATATTCACAGGTTTTAAGGGAGAAATTCAAGTATCTTACCTTCAGCAAGGATTAATGTTAGAGACATGTTGCAGCCACATGTTTGTTTCATTGGTCAAAACATTGAATGCGGGAGTTGGGACATCTTGTTGAAGTTGTACAAGACTTTGGTAAGGCCACACTTGGAATACTATGTGCAGTTCTGGTCACCCTATTATAGAAAGGATATTATTAAATTAGAAAGATGCAGAAAGGATTCACACAGATGCTACTGAGAATTGATGGCTTGATTATAAGGAGAAGCTGGATCAACTGGGACTTTTTCCATGGAATGTAGGAGGCTTACAAGTGACCTGATAGAGGTCTATACAATAATGAGGAGCTTAGATGAGATAGCTAGTCAATAGATTTTCCTAAAGTAGGGGAGTCTAAAACTCAGAATCCCTAGTGCAGAAGGAGGCCATTTGGTCCATTGACTCTGTACTGACCACAATCCCACCCAGGCCCTATTCTTGTAACCTTCATTTACCCTGCTAATCCCCCTGATATTAGGGTCAATTTAGCATGGCCAATAAACCTAACCCGCACATATTTGGACTGTGGGAGGAAGCCAGAGCACCCGGAGGAAATCCACGCAGACACGGGGAGAAAGTGCAAACTCTACACAGAAAGCCACTTGATTGAACCTGGGTCCCTGGCACTGTGACGCAGCAGTACCACTTGTGTAAAATTAGAGGGCACAGGTTTAAGCTGAGAAAGAAGAGATATAAAAGAGTCCAGAGGGGAAATTCTTTCACTCAGAGCATAATAAGAGTCTGGAACATTAGCATCAAGCATCTGACAGAGGTAATAGTAGAAGTGGGTACAATTTTGTCTTTTAAAAAACATTTAGACTGTAACATAGGTAAGATGGGTATAGAGGAATATGGGCCAAATGTGGATAATTAGAACTAGCTTAGTGGTAAAAATTGGGCTGCATAGACAAGTTGGGCCAAACAGCCTATTTCCATGCTGTAAACCTCTATCTGCAATACCATAGCAGGGCAAGGACAGCATTATCAAGATGACCATGATTCTTAATCATTTTGTGTCTGGCTTCTTCAAGGCTGCTGCTCGAAATACAAGCAGCAACTTTCAGTTTGTGGTACCTTGCTGCATAAGGCAGGTCACTGAGATTCTCTAGAAACAGAGAAATAGCTTCATCACATTCCTTCGTGCCAAGTACAAGCAAGTAGAACAAGCACCAGGATTTGCATAGTTTACAGGCTTTGCTATGCTGCAGGGTGCTATTGACTGCATGTGCCCCATGTGAATAGTCAATTTCATAAACTGAAAGGGATTGCATTTCTTTAATATGCAGCGTTAGCATCCAGCAGCAGAATATGCATGTGGATGTCCATTACTGTGGCAGTAATCACTCTTCCCATTTGAGGCAGTATTTTATCCACCAGCGCAATTCAAAGGCTGACTCCCTGGATGAGAAGAGTTCTGGTGAATTTGGTCCAGAATTCATGCACACATGCACAGCAGCCCTACAACAAGAGCGAGGCTGCAACAAGTAACATTATAAAGCATGTCACTGGCATCTTCTGTCCAGAGTGCCTCAGAGGAGATATGCATGCTTCATTCTATAATATCTCACCACTAATATGGTTTATCAGTTGAGAAGCTGTGGAATAGAAGCATGAGTTAACATAGATTATGAGTTGACAGAGAATGGAACGAGAAATGGAAGCTTAGATATGTTGATCCCTCCTGCCCACCTGTGGCCATGGCCATGATAATGCCAACATGGCTCCCCCATGAGTATTTTTTTTTTCAAAGAGCAACACAGCACGGGAAACAGGCCCTTCGGCCCAACGAGCCCGCGCCGCTGTCATAACTTTATAGTAACAATTCCATTTTCTTATTCTAATTTTAGGTTATTCCTAATATGGAAGAATCTCAATATAGGGTCAATTTGTTTCCCAATCAGCCTAAGAGCGAATTTTTTGGGATGTGGGAGGAAACCGGAGCGCCCGGAGAAAACCCACGCAACCACGGGGAGAACGCGCAAACTCCCGCAGACACCGGCCCAATTCCAAGTGTCTGCACAGCTACAGCGATAGTCACTGAGCTGTCATGGTGCCCTTCAGATGGTCCAGATAAAGCACTCATTTACGACATGAAGCACCAGGCAACCCATGAATAAACATCCAAGAGCTGTCCTCGCACCACCTGCCGAATGCATGCTCCTTGTTGGTCAAGTTGGACCGAATTACCTGTGGAAAAAAAAGCCATAGTTAAACAGTCCTACTATATCCCTCTATCTGCATACCGCTCATGTGGCTGTCCAAGAGACCCTTAAACAGCCCTAGCGTGCCTGATCCCACCACCTTACTCGGCAGTGCATTCCACACCCCCACTACCCTTTGTGTGAAAAACTGCCCTCTAATATTCGTCTTATACATAGCCCCCCTCACCCTAAGGCCATGACCCCTCGTCCTATCCATTTCTGAAGGTGGAAAAAGTTTACCACCATTTACTCTATCTATACCCCTTATAATCTTATACACCTCTATTAGATCCCCTCTAAGCCGACGTCTTTCAAGGGAAAACAACCCCAGTCTATTCAATCGTTCCTCATAAGACAGTCCTTCCATACCAGGCAGCATCCTGGTAAACCTCCTCTGCACTCTCTCCAAGGACTCCACATCCTTCCGATAGTACGGCGACCAGAACTGGACGCAATATTCCAAGTGAGGCCTAACCAATGTTCTATACAATTGCAACATCAAACTCCTACTCTTGTACTCTATACCCTTTCCTATGAAAGCTAACATACGATACACTTTCTTTATCACCTTCTCCACCTGTAAAGACACCTTCAGAGACTTGTGAACCTGCACCCCCAGGCCTCTCTGCGTCTCTATACTCCGAATAGTTTTACCTTTTATCCTATAACTCTCTTCTACATTTTTCCGGCCAAAATGCATCACCTCGCATTTATCCGGATTAAATTCCATTTGCCATCTATCTGCCCAGTCTACCAACCTGTCTATGTCCGTTTTGTATTGCCTGGCACTGCTCCTCTGTACCCGCCAATCCAAGCATCTTAGTGTCATCAGCAAATTTGCTGATCTCACCACCTACCCCAACTTCCAAGTCGTTTATGTAAACCACAAATAGAAGAGGACCTAGTACTGAGCCTTGTGGCACTCCACTAGTGACAGGCCTCCAGTCGGAAAAAGAGCCTTCCACTACTACCCTCTGTCTCCTCCTCCCGAGCCAGTTCTCGACCCATCTACATACCTGGCCCTGTATCCCACGCGCCTTCACCTTCTCTATCAGTCTACCATGAGGAACCTTGTCAAACGCCTTACTGAAATCCATGTAGACGACATCAACAGCATGTCCTTCATCAACTGTTTTTGTCACTTCTTCAAAAAATTCCACTAGATTTGTAAGACAAGACTTCCCCTTGATGAAGCCATGCTGCGTATCCCTGATCAGATCGCAGCGCTCCAGATGCTCATACATCCTGTCCCTGAGGATCCTCTCCATTAGCTTACCTATAACTGAAATCAAGCTCACCAGTCTATAGTTCCCTGGGTTATCCCTCTGTTAAAACATTCATGTGGCCTTGTACTCCATCAATTCTTTTCCAATCTTGTCATGTAGCACTTCTCTGAAAGAAAGAGAGAAGTGAATCAATGAGTGCTCCAGAATACGTTTGAATGATTTGGTCTCCACAGTTGAACAGCTGCCAGGGTATGCATGCCTTGGGTGTGGGTACAGAATTTGCAACACTGCTTGATGTACAAGAATGAGTAAAGGGTATGAAGGTTAGATTTGATTAATAAAGATTGTTGGCACATCGGTGATGGGGTATGGCAAATTATGCTGTTGGGTAGGATATGGATTTTGAAGGTGATCTCACTGACCTTGAGAATGTGTGTGAGTTTGCAATGCAAGCAAGCTCCTGATGCAATACTCCTGGTAATCTCCTCTGCCTTGTTTCAATGCCACCTACACTTCAATCTGGAGAGCCCCCTCAGCACTCCACTTAGGCTGCAGTCACACATATAGCTAGAAAGCATAGCTTGGAGCCTCCTCCCTTGCCTCACTGACTGATATCTGTACACCCACTGTTAGTGCACTGCTATGTATGTGTACAGCACAGCTCCCAGCTTGTAAATTTTTAATGTAGTAAGAGTAATGGTAATTATTTTTGTTTTCCCAAAACATTATAAGTAATGGTTTAAATTTATTAAATGCCCAGGAGATATAATAAATTCCCTGAATACATTTTCATTGCAAATTTACAGAGAATCAAAATTGTACTCTCGAGTATCAAATACATATGTCCATACAGTATGACCTGTCCTTCCCATAGGGACCTTAAAGTGCTGTATTCCAGAACCAACTAAGAAGTCTCACAACACCAGGTTAAAGTCCAACAGGTTTATTTGGTAGCAAAAGCCACTAACTCTTACTTGATGAAGGAGCAGCGCTCTGAAAGCTAGTGGCTTTTGCCTACCAAATAAACTTGGTGGACTTTAACTTGGTCTTGTGAGATTTCTTACTGTGTTTACACCAATCCAACGATAGCATTTCCACATCATGACTTCCAGAACTAAGTCTAGCCTTGAATCTGGAGCTATAGTTTAATCCTTGTATTGCTGTAAAGTGGAGCCTTTTTTTTCTCTGATGCAGAAGTGTTAATAGGAATTAGATCTATCGCATGAGAGAGAAGATAGTTCAAGTTTATTTAATCTAGTGGATTCTTGGTTTTGGATTCCCCAGTTTGTCATTTGCAAACTGGGCATTTAAATGTATATTGTGAAAAATAGTACTCGCTGTTGGACAGAAACAACAAACATGTTACTCTGCTTTAAAAGATGTTGCCCAATTCAAAGTAACAGCAAAGATGCCTGATTTCTGTCCCCAATTCCCTCACTTCATAATGTCAGCGAAGAAGTTGGCACAATTAAATTTCTTGCCCACTGTGTTAGAGGTTACTCATGGTGTGGCTCCAGATCATCCTGTCATTCATTTTAGCAGATAAGTGCATCTACAATGATACCTAAAATGTACACTTACCTTGTGGTTAATCTGCAATCCTGAACTCTGTTTTCATCCTGCTGAATTTATCCCATGACACATGAACTGAGGATGGGTGACAAGTAGAACACTCATATCTTTGGTGCCTGTATGTTTGGAAGCATAAAAGCAAATTACTGTGGATGCTGGAAATCTGAAACAAAAACAGAAAATGCTGGAAAATCTCGGCAGGTCTGACAGCATCTGTGAAGAGAGAACAGAGCTAACGTTTCGAATCTGGATCAGTTGTATTCTCTCTCCACAGGTGTTGGCAGACCTGCTGAGATTTTCCAGCATTTTCTGTTGATGTTTCTGGAAGTATATTTTGCCTTAGCTTCATTGATTTTTAACGTTGCAACTATTTTACATCTATACATCAAATTGTATCAAATTTATAATATTGACAGTGGCCACACGAATGAGAAAAATATATGAACATTCAACTTTATAAAACTATAGAATGGTCGTAAACTCAGAAGGAGGCCATTTGACCAATTGTACTGATTACAGCTCTCTGTAAGTGTAGCCCAGCTAGTCCCACACACCCATCCTTTCCCCACAGCCCTGCCATTTCTTTTTCCTCAGATTCTCATCCAATTTCTTTCAAAAGACCCAGTTAAATTTGCCTCCATCTGAATCTCAAGCAATGCATTCTTGATCCTTTCCATGTACCCTGCTCAAAGACAGGCCCTTGGCTCATTGTCAGCTGATGCTTTGTTCTCAGCCATTTTTCTTGGCAGTTTTTGCCAATGATGGTTTGCCATTGTCTTCCAATCTCAGGATTAGAGCAAAGAGGTCAGGTCTCCAGGAATGGGAATTGAACCCCTGGTGTTGTTGTCGTACACGCCAGCCATCCGAGTGAATCTACACCCCATTCTAGGTCCTAATCATTCAGTTTATCCTTTTTGTTGCTGTTGGTTCTTTTACCAATTATTTTAAATATGTGTCTTCTGGTTTTTGATCCTTCCACCCATGAGAAAATTTCCTCACTACCTACTTTGATCATACCCCATATTATTTTGGACTATCAAATCTCCTCTCAACCTTCTCTCTGCTAAACAGAGCAATCCCAGCTTTTCCAATCTATCCATGCAGTTGAAGTTTCTCAACCCAGCAACCGGTAGTCAATAGATAAAGTATTCATAAATCTTTTCTGCATCCCTTTAAAACTTTCACACCCTTCTTAAAGTGCCGTGCCCAGATTCAGACTCAATACTCCCACTGAGGCCAAAAGAGTTTTTGATAAAGCTCACAAATTTTTTACAAGGTTTAACAAGGCAGACACAGGAAGAATGGACCCGATTCTCCAATCACGACCCATAACTTTTCTGGTGAGTCCAGTTGGGAGAATTGCCTCAACGGCCTTTTTCCAGGATTTGCACATGCTCTAGGAATGTATTTGCATCTTCCAGAGCCGGAGAACAGGCAGAATCCAGACCGTGCTGGAAACTGGCAGGAAGATAGGTAAATTACTTGAATCTTTTTTTTAATATGTTTTGCATGTGATTATAGGGAAATTACTGGGCCTGATTGATTCTCTCACCCCGATGGTGTTTAGAGTAGCTCCCCACATTCGGGAAGCTAGCTGGAGACCCCGCCAGAATGAAGAGAGGGACAATAGGCTGCCCCCCTCAACCCCAGAGATTGGGCAGCATGGGATGGTCCCTCTCGGCATAGGCACCCTGGCAGTGCCAGCCTGTGTCCTGACGCTGCCCAGAGATTTTAATGAGATTCATGATTGTGACCTCTGCAGTGCACAGAGTGGGGAGATTCAGGTCTGAAGCTGTACTGAAAAAACAATCATGACCTAGAATAATTTTCCCATCAATTCAGCACTTTTGAGAGAATCTTCCCCCCCCCTCACCATGTTTCTCATGGCTGTGGTATTGAGCACCAGAGGGGACAGTCTCTGAATAAGAGGTAAGTTGTTTAGTACTGAGATAAGGAGGAATTTCTTCATTTGGAAGGTACTGAACCTTTGAAATTCTATTGCTATGGAGGCTGAGTCATTGAATATGTCCAAGATAAAGATGGATAGATTTCTAAATATTGAAGATACCAAGAGATAAGGGGATAATACAGGTAAATGGCATTGAGATGGAAGATCAACCATTATCTACTTGAATTGCAGAGAAAACTCGAAGGCCTGAATGTTGTGTTCCTGCTTTTACGTTGCTTTGTTCATCATAACTTCCTTGTTTTTGTACTCTGTTGGGGGGAAAACCTCTGCAAGGAGCATAGTCTTCCCCGCTCTCTCCACCCATCCACGATGATCCCTGTGGTGGGTAGAATGACAACATCAGCCACTCCCCCACCCCACTGTGCTCCTATTTATAAATTCCAGGATTGTGTTTCTTCACAGCCACTTTCTCAGCTTGCTCTAACACTTCCAACAGCTTGTGCTTATATACTACCCACCCCCCCGCCCCGCCCTTGTCTCTGCTGCTGCAGCCCTTGTTTTAGAATTGACACTTTATTTTCTATTGCCTCTTCTCACTCTTAAAATGTATCACTTTACACTTCTTTCATTTGTTTTAATCTGTTACATTTTTTTTCATTCCATGGGCTTCGATTTTGCTGGCAAGTCTATAATGCAGCATCATAAATCTTTTGTATATGCCACATCAACTGTATTACTTATCCTTGCCAACCATCACTGTTACTCCATTAAAAACTCAATTAAGTTTGTTAAACATGATTTGACTTTAATAAGTTCACGATGGCTTTTCTTTAGTTAATCTACACTTGTACAAGTGAATGGCCTAGATTGTCATCTCTTAAAACTTTTCCCACTACTGAGGTTAAACTAATTGGTCCTTAGTTGTTGGGTTAATCCTTAATCTTTTCAACAATGGAATAACATTTGTAATTTACAATCCTCTGGTACCATCTAAAGAGGATTGAATGATTATGGCCAATTGCTCTGCAACTTTCACCCATACTTCTCTCAGCAGTCTCAAATGCATCCCATCTAGAACATAGAACACAGAACATAGAACATTACAGCACAGAACAGGCCCTTCGGCCTTCGATGTTGCGCCGACCAATATAAAAAGCAATGCCCCTCCAAACTAAACCATTCCCTTCTCTTCCATATACTTATCAACTAACCTCTTAAACGCCACCAAACTTGGCGCATCTACAACTGCTGCAGGCAGGGCATTCCACTCCCGAACCACCCTTTGGGTAAAGAACCTACCTCTGATATCCGTCCTATAACTATCACCCCTTAATTTAAAGCTGTGTCCCCTCGTGCTAGCTTTTTCCATCCTAGGAAAAAGGCTATCACTGTCCACCCTATCTAAACCTCTAATCATCTTATATGTTTCGATTAGGTCCCCTCTTAGCCGCCTCCTTTCTAACGAAAACAACCTCAAATCCCTCAGCCTCTCTTCATAAGACCTGCCCTCCATACCAGGCAACATCCTGGTAAACCTCCTCTGTACCCTCTCCAATGCCTCCACATCTTTCTTATAATGTGGGGACCAGAACTGCACACAATACTCCAAGTGCGGCCGCACTAGAGTTTTGTACAGTTGCAACATGACGTTGCGGCTCCGAAATTCAATCCCTCTACCAATAAAAGCCAAGACTCCATATGCCTTCCTAACAACCTTCTCGACCTGACTGCCTACTTTCAGGGATCTATGCACATACACACCAAGATCCCTCTGTTCATCTAGACTACTAAGAATCCTACCATTTGCCCTATACTCTACACATTTATTATTTCTGCCATAGTGCATTACCTCACACTTTTCCACATTAAACTCCATTTGCCACCTCTCGGCCAGCTCTGCAACTTGTCCAAGTCCCTCTGCAAACTATAACACCCCTCTTCACTATCTACCACTCCACCGACTTTAGTGTCATCTGCAAATTTACTAATCCATCCTTCAATACCCTCATCCAGATCATTTATAAAAATTACAAACAGCAGGGGCCCCAAAACAGACCCCTGAGGTACACCACTTGTCACCGAACTCCAAGATGAATATCTCCCATCAACCACCACCCTCTGTCTTCTATCTGCTAGCCAATTCCTAACCCAATTAGCTAAATCACCCTCTATCCCATACATCTGCATTTTCTGCAGAAGTCTTCCATGGGCCACCTTATCAAACGCCTTACTAAAGTCCATATATACCACATCAACCGCCTTACCCCCATCCACCTCCTTAGTCACTTTTTCAAAAAACTCAATGAGGTTAGTAAGGCACGACCTACCCTTCACAAAACCATGCTGACTATCTCCAATCAATTCATTACTCTCTAAATAACTATAAATCCTATCCCTAATTATTCTCTCCAATACTTTGCCCCATTTTAATCTGGTCCACTTTAAGTACAGCCAGATATTCTAATACCTCAATTCATAGGCTATTTAATATTCCCACTACTGTTTCACAAACTTGCTCCTTGGTAAAGTCACAGTTGGTCAAAATACCTTGCCTTAGTGTCAAGGAGTCATTTCCAGCACAGAGGGAGGCTGATCAGCCCATTGATTCACTTGGTTGCCCTCTGTAGGGCAAACCAGTTGTCCCATTCCACCATGCAATTCCCATAGTCCTTTACATTTATGCCTCACAAGTTTCTATCTAATTTCTTTCTGAAATCATTCATCATTGAAATCATGGATAGATAGCAGATTCCAAGACATTATCATGCGCTGCAAACAAACGTTATCTTATACTTATCCCTCCAGTTCTTGACCAAAACCTTAAATCTGGGAGAACATTATCATTACCACTCTCTTTGTCTTCTGTCCATGACATCTTTGTCAAATCTCTCCTGTGTTCCAAACTATCCCTGACCCTCTATTTCAGTCTACCTGCTCTACCCACTCTTAAATAGTAGACAGTCCATCACTTTGTACCTCTTTTCAGCTCTGAAGAAGAATCATATGGGTTTGTAAAGTTAACTCTGTTTATTTCTCCATCGATACTGTCAGACTTGATGAGATTTTCCAACATTTTTGTTTTTACTTCATATTTCCAGCATCCACGGTATTTTGCCTTTATTATTGCATAAATCTCTATTCTCCCCAGCTCTTGCATCATCTTGAATAATGTTTCTCTGTCTACCTTACCTATGATGTGGAGATGCCGGCTTTGGACTGGGGTAAACACAGTAAGAAGTTTGACAACACCAGATTTAAGTCGAACCGATTTATTTGATAGTAAACTCACAAGCTTTCGAGGTTCCCCTCTTTGTCAGGTGAATAGAGAGTTCTGACCTCAGACAGTACATATAACAGCACAGACAGTTTACAGATTCCTGATCAGAATGTGAATCTTTACACCTAACCTGCTATTCAAGTCATAAAGTGGCTAACAATATGAGTGGAAGGAGCACGAAGCACAGGTTAAAGAGATGTGTATTGTCTCCAGACAGTACAGTAAGTGAGATTTTGCAAACCCAGGCAAGTCATGGGGGTTACAGATAGTCCAACATGAACCCAAGATCCCTATTGAGACTGTCCTCATGTGTGCGGAACTTAGCTATCAGTCTGTGCTTAGTGACTCTGCGCTGTTGTGTGTGTGAAGGCCACTTTGGAGAATGCTTACCCGAAAGTCGGAGGCCAAATGCCTGTGACCACTGAAGTGTTCACCTTCGGGAAGGGAACAGAATTGCCTGGCGATTGTTAAGCGATGTTCATTCATCCATTGTCGTGCAAGAAAGGATGTCCCGAAGCATGGTATATCGAGGAAACCATGCAGACGCTACAACAACGGGTAAATGAACATCACTCGACAATCACCAGGCAAGACTGTTCCCTTCCTGTTGGCGAACACTTCAGTGGTCATGGGCATTTGGCTTCCAACCTTCGGGTAAACATTCTCCAAGGTGGCACAGAGTCGCTGATCACAGACTGATAGCCGATTTCCGCACATGTGAGGATGGTCTCAACAGGGATCTTGGGTTTATGTTGCACTATCTGTAACCCCCATGACTTGCCTAGGTTAGCAAAACCTCACTTACTGGACTGCCTGGAGACAATACACATCTCTTTAACCTGTGCTCAGTGCATTCTAATCAGTAGTCTGTAAACTGTCTGGGCTGTTATATGTACTGTCTGAGGCCAGAACTCTCCATTCACCTGACAAAGAGGGGAACCTCGAAAGCTTGTGAGTTTACTATCAAATAAATCTGTTGGACTTAAACCTGGTGTTGTCAGACTTCCTACTGTGTTTACCTTACCTAACTTTATCTTAATGTTGTATCTATCTATCAATTATTTCCTTGACTTTCTTTTATGCCAAGAAGAATAACTCCAGTCTAATTTTGTCACTAAAATTCCTCATCCCTGGAACCATCCTACTCAATCTCCTCTGTACTCTCTCAGGGACTTTCACATACTTCTTAAAATATGGCATTCAGAAATGGATGCAAGATGTAGTCTAATCAGAGCTTCAGCCTAATTGCCCTGCTCTTATGCTCAATATCTCTATTTATGAAGCTCAAGATTCCATATGTTTTACAAACCAGTCACATGATGTCCTACTACCTTCAAAGAGTTATGCACATAAACATCCAGATTCTTCTGCCCCAGGATAGGTACATAATCTTTCGTAAGCAGTTAGTACCTCATCTATGCCATCTACCTCCAACAATTTTTGGTTTCTAATTTTCCTTTCCTTTCCTGCCATTATCCTTTTGTTATCAATATGCGTAATATACTTTTTGATTCCCATTTATATTAGCTGCTTGTCTTATACACTCTTATACACTCTTTACCTTCATGATTTACTTCTTCAATTCCCCCCTAAGCTTTCCATTTTCAGCCTCAGTCTTGTATCTATTGTTAATCTGGCATCAGCCATATATTCCCTTTGACTGTTTCATCATACTATTTATCTCGTTAATTATCCTAAGAACTCTGGCTTTGCTACCCCATCTTTCCCCACAGTTACTATCTTCAAGAAGATTCCAGGCAAATGGAATTTAGCCAAGCAAAATGTGAGGGAATGCATTCATAGGAAAGTACCTGAACCATCTCCTCTTTGCTTCATTACAGTTTTGTCTGTCAGTCTTTAATTCCAACTGACTTCAGAAGATCTGTTCCGAATCTACTCATATTGGCTTTCCTCAAGTTCAATATTTCTCCTTTTTTTATATACTTAAATCTTATTATGCTGTGAATTTCAATTTGGAACATGCTGATGTAACAATGAACAAACAAAGTTATTATACATTTCAGTTAATGTTTTAATATCAAATATTTGACATGGAAATTTTACTTTCACCTTCCTTTGAGCTCTAATTTTCTTTATGATTAATGTGCTGCATATATGCTAATATTAGAAGATAGTAATGTAGGAAGCCTTCAGTGTATAAAACAATTAATGTGGATTTCACACTTTCAGCCTACCTGCTAAATTAATTTTACTCTTTCCCCTTCATGAGCCATTTCAGCTCTGCTTTCATTTGTCACAAAAGTCGTCTATTTTTTGCTAAATAGCGATCTGGGAAAGGCCAAATCCTTTTCAACTCACAGTTACTATCATGTATTCCTTCTTCGAAAACAGAAAAGAGACTTTGGCATAAATCTGCCTAACAGAATTTGACATTGATGAACCAATGTTACTGTGATTAAAGATTACTTTTTTTTGCCTCATCAAATGAGAACATGTAACTCAATTTTGAAATTCTCAGAATTAAGGTAGAAGCTAACATCAAAATAGGCTCAAGAGCCCAGCAATACGCAAGCATATTCCTTGATGTATACATGAATCAAAAGACAATGATTTAGTTCCTGTGTTAATAAAATGACTGGGCAGTAATTCTAACTTTTGTCAATGATATACAATGAGCATTATGAGAAGGAAATTCACCTGGGGTACATATTGGCGGAGAATGCAATCTCTCCCATTTTATGCCATTAACAAAAATTAAGCTAGCTCCTTTGGTGTTTTTGAAGATGGGTGGGATCAGTTTTATGGGAGGATGGGGGACGTATTGATTGCCCCCTACTCCCCACTCCGCCTGGATCAACAAAATTCAGGAGTTAACCAACTGTCCTGCAATGGCCTTCCACCTCTCAGTCATTCATGCTATTTAGTGAGCAAGGCTGCCTGCACATAGGCTGGTAGGAGACTGCAAAACTCTCCCCTCCCCCTCTCTCTCTCTGCCCATTGACTCATAAATTGCTGTCAAAATAAATGCAAAGGTAATGGTGTTCATATCTATTTAAATACAAATGCAATAGTATCTTCAGGCGAGGATAGATTCAAGGGAGCTTAAGTGCAGAAACTGAGAAGCTGCTGTCAGTAAAGTTCCATTCTGCTGTTAACCATATGAAAATGGTATCTTGCTATCTAGTGTTCCAGCTAAGTGCATTGAATAGCATGAGGTTCCTGTACTTGTACAGTAGATATGAAGTAAACTCACCATAGAAAATTAAGTCAAGCACTTCAAGTCAAAGGACCACTGTGATAAGTGTTAGTTATTGTCAGTCATTTCTAGCAGAACAATTAACTGCTTCAGTTGTGGAATCTCAATCCTTTTGCCTTCAATCTTTGAAAAGTTTTTAATTGCACCTTTCTTGTTTATTGAAATCATAAAACATAGGGGCAGAGGTAAGCCATTCAGACCATCAAGTCACTCCAAAGACTAACCTTTATTTCCCTCTCTTTGTTTAGCTTATGGCAGCAGTCTTACCTTTTACTTCACCATCCTTACCTGCACACCATATTCAGATCTTGCACTGTTCATTTCATAATTCTGCAGTCTGATTGATTGGGGAAGTACACAGCTTCCTTTTCCTTGTCCAAAAAGACAATGTCATATTGTTATATCACTTGTCAAAAGGTAGG
The DNA here is from genome assembly GCA_024679065.1 of Sphyrna mokarran. Classification (NCBI taxonomy): domain Eukaryota; kingdom Metazoa; phylum Chordata; class Chondrichthyes; order Carcharhiniformes; family Carcharhinidae; genus Sphyrna; species Sphyrna mokarran. The sequence goes on along the minus strand of JAGIQG010000011.1, from coordinate 63,113,038 downwards.
AACTATTTGTTATGTGACTGTGCATCTAGGATGTCACATTTACTGCTGCACTGCAGTCAGATACCAAGCAGATCAACAGCTACACGGAGAGCTGTTAAAAAAAAATCAGTAAAACTCCTGCATTTGAGATCTAAAAGTGTGATCATTTTGAATATCGGAAAGCAGAATTAACAGAGCGCTGATCTCTTTATCATCTCAGATTTCCACAGCAATTTTCTATGCAAATATAAAGAGATGAATCAAGGCAAGGGCAAGTCTAATTGTTCATTTAACAGCCACAGGAATTTCTGAGTCAATGCATCTTTGCTATGTTAACTCCAGCTCAGGGCAATCTGACAATTCACATTTCAAATTGCTGCTTTAATGATCAGGCCAACAGATGAACTCATTTCATAGTAAATGGTTGAACTATCAAAAGAGATATGGGTGGAATTTAATAATCAAGATCGTGGGACCCATAAACCAATTGAAGATCCCTCCCTCACCCCCTCCCCCCACCCTCCTGGGCACACCCTGAATCCAATTTAATGCCAACCTGTGAGGTGATGCTGATACAGGACAGCTTCCAGCTTGAGGCTGGGAATTCCACCAACAACAAGACCCCATTGCTAACCAATCTTTTTTTCAATATATTTATGGGATATGGGCTTCACTGGGCCAGCATTTCAGAAGACATTTGCAAATCAACCGGGTAAAGTTGGCAGATTTCTTCCCCCAAATGGCATTAGTGAACCAGATGGGTTTTGACATCAATTGACAATGGCTTCATTTTTAAAAAATGTTAATTCCAAATTTTTATTGAAGTCAGAGTTATTTCCCACATGAAAAGAATGACAACAATTTTGCACTGTCTTATTATTTTCAAACTGTTTGCATAAAATTTAAACTTCATACTATACCTTTTATTGCTTTCTAGTTCCTTACTGCCATGTGGGGGGTTAGATTTTCCATATATTGACTAGGAGTGATCAGAAATCTAGCTCTAAGATAAAAGCAAAATACTGTGGATGAAATAAAAATATACAGTGCAGGAAAAGTTTTGGATACAGCATTAACTCTGCTTCTCTCTCACAGATGATGCCAGACATGTTGAATTTTTCCAGCACCTTCAGTTTTTATTTTAATATTCTATCCTTCTCCAGATGCTTGGTTGCCACTGAAAGTGAATTACCTCTATTCTTCCCTTTCCTTGAAAGAGCATCAGTATTAAAGCTCTGAAGTATGTGACCAGATATTTACATTCAAAAATGAATGAACTGGTTGCTAGTATATTCTCAGTAAATTAGATTTCAGAAATTCATGTTACATCGGCTGATTGGAACATCTTCAGGGATGGGTACTGGCATGTTAGTGTACTCTGTGCCATAGAAACATGAAGCAGTTGCAAATAGTATCATAGTAAGAATGACCAGATAATCAAGTCATTGGAACACATCTTAATTTAATATCTCTATCAACTTTTCAGCAAGAATTAGCATGGATAATTAACAGTCCAAAGATGTTCGAGTTAGATGGATTGTCATGCTAAATTGCCCCTTAGTTCAGTTTGTTTATTAGTGTCACAAGTAGGCTTACATTAACACTGCAATGAAGTTACAATGAAAATCCCCTGATCACCACACTCGGGCACTTCTTTGGTTACACTGAAGGAGAAGTTAGTTGGGCTAATGAATTTAACCAGGATTGTGGGAGGAAACTGATATACTCAGAGAAAACTCACGCCGACGCGAGGAGAAGGTGCAGGTTCCGCACAGACGCTGACCAAGCCGGGGATTGACACTGTGAGGCAGCACTACTGACCATTATGCCATGTGCTGCTCTGTCAGGCAGGTTAGCAGAGTAAATATGTGGAGTTATGGGGATAGAGTGGGATTGTTGTCGATGGGCTGAATGGTCCCCTTCTGCACAGTAGGGCTTAGAAGACTCTAAGATTCTAAGACCTTAATTCAGATGCATGGGTTTGAAAGTATGATACTTTCATGTTGATCGTATATGTATTTATAAATGAGACTAGGCTGTATTGTCCTGAACAGTGTTAAGCTTCTTAAATGTTAATGGACTTGCACTCATCCAGGCAAGTGAAGAATGTTCAATCACACTCCTGAATTTGTCTTATATATTGTGGCAGGCTTTAGGAAATCAGAAGATGAGTCCATTACCACAGGAATCCTAGCCTCTCAGCTGCCCTTGTATCCACAATATTTATCTGGCTAGTCCAGTTGAGTTTCTGGTCATTGGCAACCCCCAAGATATTAACAGTAGGGGATTCAGTGATAGTAACACCATTGAATGTCAAAGAGTAGTGATTAGATTGTTGTTGGAGATGGTCATTGCTTGGCATTTGTGTGGCACAAAGGTTACTTGCTGCTTGTCAGCCGAAGTCTAGATATTATCCATGTCTTGCTGTATTCAGGCATGGACTGTTTCAGGATCTGAGGAATGGTGCTGAGCATTGTGCGGTCAGCTGTGAATGTTTCCACTTCTGACTTTATGATGGCGGGGAGATCATTGATGAAGCAGCTGAAGATGGTTTGGCCTAGGACACTGGTCTACAAGAACTAACAGAGAATTTGAAAGAGCCTGAGGGGTGTCACGGATTAGACCAATGTGAACAGAAGGAAGGAAGGAAGAATAGGTTAGTACAATTCCCTCTCCCATTTATGAGGGAACTTTACTACTCTGGCAGCTCTCAGTTTCATATTGGGAGTTGAGGGAGGAATGCAGGTGGAAGGATGTGGTATTGGTGATGTCGGCAAGCTTAAAATAATCTGTATAATTTCTAGAGTTTTAGCAATGTTCTCACTTGGCTCTTTTAGCATCTTAGGATATCCTGTTGCAATGTGACACCTCACTGTACTTTTGCCTAACCAATGCATCTAAGGAAAATTATTTGTCCATTAATGATCTCATTTTCCAGATCTTTGGGATTCAGTTTCTTATTAATAGTTTTCTCTTTTTAGTATAAATGGATGCACTTATTGACTACCTCTGTCATTTTGAGTTGAAGACATGTATCAAAGTTTATTAAAGCTTATTCAATTTCCAGTGGATGTTTTTGGAAGCCCAATGGTGTCGGCATTCCAAATGTAAAATGATTGTGAAGCAGTTTGGGTAGATTTGTAGCTTGAATCCAGCATCAGAGTCTGTCTGGCACCAAAAGGAAGCCCAAAATCATTGTGAGAAAGATTCAATGCAAGTTTTAAAACCTGATTTACAATCCAAGTTTAGTTTTAGTGCAATTCAGTCTTAGTTTTCTGTCAGCACAAAAATCTGGAAACTCCAATAATAATTCTCCTCTGTAAAGTAATGCAAATTACTTGATCTTTCTCAATCTCAATATTACACAATCAATAATCTTGGAAAAGTTTCACTTGTTTTCATGTTTAAATTACGAGTTACTTACTTTGAGAATTAAGCTTATTTAATACGGTTGTGTTTACTTTCTTGCATGCCAGCAATTTGAATAATGCTTCTTAGTGCTGTGACGCTGGGCAGGCAATGTAAAGAAGATCAATGTCACCCAGATTTATACACTAGTTTGAAGATACTTTAGAAGCAAGGAGTCTGAAACAGGATTTTGATACACAATCTATTTTAATTTTGTTATTTCAGAGAGAATAAGCATGTAGACAGACTGGTGAGCTTTAATTGTCAAGCATGGTGGCACAGTGATTAGCACTGCTGTCTTATAGCACCAGAGATCTGGGTTCGATTCCCAGCTTGGGTTACTATCTCTGTGCAGTTTGCAGGTTCCCTCCATATCTTCATGGGTTTCCTCTGAGTGCTTTGGTTTCCTCCTACAGTCCAAAGATGTGTGGATTAGGTGCATTGGCCATGCTAAGTTGCACGTTATATTCCTGGGGATGGGTAGGTTAGAGGGATTAGCAGGTAAATATGAGGGGTCACGGGGATAGGTCTGAGGTGGGATTGTTGTCAGTGTAGACTGAAGAAGACTAAATGGCTTCCTTTTGCACTGTAGGGATTCTATGATTCCTGACACAAGCAAGTCCATATAGTTTAAATGTTCTTATGAAACTCCCTAAGCTGCTAAATGATCAGGGACTCAGTAAGAATTTAGCAACACCAATTTATAATCCAACCGATTTATTTGATAGTAAAAACGCGAGCTTTCGACTCCTGTGTCTTCTTCAGGCAAATGCAGTGTTCTGGTCTGCAATAGCACACATCAGCACAGACAGTCTGAGATTGTTGATTAGAATGCGACAATACAAAATGATCAGGGAAGCAGTTAGTCATGAAGGGGCTATCTCACTTGCTAAGAGTAAGTATGCTGTGCTTTTTCAGTTCTGAGTCACCATTTTAACTTTGAAGCAACTAGTGGTCTTTCATATGCTCTACAATGTTGTAAAGTCATTAAGGTCTAGTGCTCTACACTAATAAAAAACAACCATCTATCTATTCTAATCCCATTTTCCAGCACTTGACCTTGTATGCCTTGGCATCACAAGTGTTTAGTCATTGTCAGAGAGTCGTAAAGCGTAGAAATGAGTCCTTCGGCCTACCATGTCAATGTCAACCATTGAATATCAATCTATGCTAACCTCAGTCAGTATTTCTATTGGCCACACAAATAATTAGATTTTCTCAAAGCGTTTTTAACACATCCCACATGACACTGTGATGTCCACTGGTTCCAGAGATGTGCAGTGGATCATTCTTCCTTTTTTTAATGCAAACATTAATTTTTTTGCATAGGGTACATGATTATGTTTGCTGATTTAGCTCGTACATGGATTGTATACGTCCTCACTTTTCTGTTTGATGCTAGTCTGGGCTATACTGCCTACATCCTTTTTTCTTTCATTTTTAAGGATTTTTAAAAATATCATTGATGCATTTGGGGGTGGGGGGTGGTGGGTAGTGATAGATAAAAACAAGGGAGAAAAGAATGAAGATTATGCTAATTGGGTTAGATGAATTAGTGTGGGAGGAGACAACATTAGTACCAGCAGGGACCAGATGGGCTGAAGTGCCAGCTAGTATCCTGTACACTGTATATAATTTGGCCTTGTGTTGCACTCTACTTGCTCACTTAGTTTGACATCATCTCTTCCCTGACTTCTCTAGGATTGTTAAACACTGAAATTAAATACAGTGATACAGGAACATGAAGGGCTGAATTTTCATCTCCTGATGAAGGCGGGCATGGGACAAGGAAAGTAAAATACTTTTAAAAACAAAGTGCTGGATAAACTCAACAGGTCTGACTGCATCTGTGGAAGGAAACAGAGAGAGGAATTGAAGGAAAGTAAAAATGTGCGAAGATACATATATAGTTGGAGAGGTAACAAAGGAAATGGGGCAGAATAGAAGACCAGAGATAGGTTGGGGAAAAAGAGATCTTGACAAATTTGTCATGAACATAAGGCAAAGAAGAGAATTAATGTTCCAATTTACATGTTCACTTTTCATCACCATTGGTGCTCTCCATTCCTTAATAGCACCATTAACACTTCCCATTGCTTTAATTGAATTTGATGATGTGGAGATGCCGGCGTTAGACTGGGGTAAACACAATAAGAAATCTCACAATACCAGGTTAAAGTCCAACCAAGAACCTTCCACACACCTGACAAAGGAACAGCGTTTCCGAAAGCTTGTGTGTTTATTATCAAAACTGGTTGGACTTTAACCTGGGGTTGTGAGACTTCTTATTTAATTGAATTTGCACAAACAAGAAACCTTTATTCTCTGATATTATGATAAGAAATAGTTTTAATGTTGATTTTAACAGCTTTAGTGTGGGGTTTAGGTTAAGATATACATTGACAAGAGAATGTGCTTCTATAACTAGAAAGAGAAATGCATTTGTTTGTGATGCAACATAAACTTCTGGATTTTATGACAAATAAAACAGGGATTGCTGCAAAATTGGATGATATGAGATGATTTACATCCTATAGCCAATAGGATGATTGAATTGAACCCTCTCCAAGAAAGAAAAGCGGAATGGGAGACTGAGGGATAAAAGTTGAGAAATTACAATCCTTGTTGGCACAGTGTTATCATGATTTCTGGGTAAGACAATTCGGGACACAAGTTAACATCATTTCAAAAACAAAGAAAGAATTCACCTGGGGCCACGCCGAGCCATAGAATTGTTGGAAAGCGGCCATACTATATATGTATCTTCGCACATTTTTACTTTCCTTCAATTCCTCTCTCTGTTTCCTTCCACAGATGCAGTCAGACCTGTTGAGTTTATCCAGCACTTTTATCCCTCAGTCTCCCATTCTGCTTTTCTTTCTTGGAGAGGGTTCAATTCAATCATCCTATTGGCTATAGGATGTAAATCATCTCATATCATCCAATTTTGCAGCAATCCCTGTTTTATTAAAGCTAGCACGAGGGGACACAGCTTTAAATTAAGGGGTATGAGTTATAGGACGGATATCAGAGGTAGGTTCTTTACTCAAAGAGTGATTAGGGAGTGGAATGCCCTGCCTGCAGCTGTTGTAGATGCGCCAAGTTTGGTGGCGTTTAAGAGGTTAATTGATAAGTATATGGAAGAGAAGGGAATGGTTTAGTTTGGAGGGGCATTGCTTTTTATTTTGGTCGGCACAACATCGAAGGCCGAAGGGCCTGTTCTGTGCTGTAATTTTCTATGTTCTATGTTCTATGTTCTATAGTGTATTAACCCTTCTTGATTCTCCCCACCCCCTCATCCCGACCTAATCTGGCTGGTGCCCAGCGAGGGCATGAACCAGTCTGCATGTTCAAAACCTCATTCTCCCTGCAAAGCACTTCAAAGTGGGAGTGAAACTACAGGCTGTCAATCATAGTTAGATGTTATAATCATTGTGGTCAAGAACAATGGGATACCTGAAGTGCAGTCAATCATGACTGAATTCAAAATAAGCACACATGACTGGATGCTGATAGAAACATAGCAGATAGGAGGAGGAGGAGGTCATTTGGCCCTTCAAACCTGCTCCACCATTCATTATGATCATGGCTGATCATCCAACTTAATAGTTAATCTTGTTTTTATAGAAAGTCTTTGATCTGATAACCAGCTCTTTTACAAGGCACTGCATGTGAACTCGTCATTGATAAAAAGATTCAAATGCGATAGAATCCTACAGTGCAGAAGGAGGCCATTTGGCCCATCAAGACTGCACTGACCACAATCCCACCCAGGCCCTATCTGCATAACCTCATGCATTTGCCCTAGTTAGTCCCCCCAACAGTAAGGGGCAATTTAGCATGGCAAACCCCTCCATATCTTTGGACTCTAGAAGGAAACCAAAACACTCAGAGGCACTGTAGAAAGATAGAAAAGGGGCTACTATAAAATTGCCAGATCCTGCTCGGACTTTTATTTAATCAACTTAGATATAGAATTCTCTGTCTCAATGGGGAGTAAGTTTGTTAGTAATTGTAATTAGGTGTTTTAAATAATACACATCTTTAATTAGCCCAGCCATATAAATATATCTTCTATACATTTTTAGAAATCAAACAAAAAATCTTTGAAGCAGTCATAGTGTGCCCTTTGAAACCAAACATATGTTAGCTACATTCCTTTAAAACACCCAATTGTTAGAATCATAAGGCCATAAAGGACATTTAATTGCCTCACTAGACACCTTATCAGAAGCTACTGATACAAGAATGAGTTTTAATAAAGCCACCTTCATGGTTTTTAATCAAAACAGAGTCAGAAAGATATTAATTTCACAGCTAACAAAAAAGTTATGGCAGAGGACTTAGCAGGAACTGACAAAAATTAGTGGTAACATAATGATACCTCTTGATACTGTAGGTACTGATAAAAAAGCTCAGTAACTGATATATATATATATATATATGTATATGTATTCCAGGTGTGGCATCATCAGCACCTTATACAGTTGCAACATAATTTTGCTGCTTTTAAATTTCTTCCTTCTAGCAATGAAGGACAAAATTGCATTCGCCTTCTTAATTACCTACTGCACCTGCAAACCAACTCATTGAGATTCCTGCACAAGGACACCCAGGTCCCTCTGCATAGCAGCATGCTGCCGTTTTTTATATTTAAATAATAGGCCAAACTAATAGTCTGTATGCCCTCTTTATCAATTAAAGGATGCCCATGTGAGACTGCTGTAGTGAAGATGCTTGGTGAGACTGCTATCAAACATAGAGACATGATGTCTCACTAAGAGACTAGAGTAAGAAGTCTGATAACACCAGATTTAAGTCCAGCCAATTTATTTGATAGTAAACCCACAAGCCTTAAGAGACTCAAGGACAGGCTTAAGGATGTCGGGGTATCCCACGAAATATTGTGACTTCATAGATCAGAGTAGTTCAGTATTTTTCTATTTGATCAGTAGGTAAAGCATGTCATTTGTAACATTTTTGATTGGATTGTGTCCAAGTGACTGTGAGCTGCAGAATTGTATAAATCAGGATGATTTTCTTTGTCCAGTGGAGTGGTATCTCTGTCCATTGTGTTGAAAAACTACCCTCTTGCTAGCAAGTAAAATAAAGACAATCTATCAGTTAAGTATTTTGTGTTAATGTGTGTTTGTGTTAAAGTCAAACTCGGAAATCGAGATTTCTACAACAGACACGGAGAGAACGTGCAAACTCCACACAGACAGTAACCCAAGCCGAGAATTGAATCCAGATTCCTAGCGCAGTGAAGTAGCAGTGCTAACTACAGTGCAATTCCCCAGGAAGAGGTTTAATAGAGAAAGTTTAAATGATTTCTGCTTTCTGGGAAGCCACAGCAAATTCACTTCAAAGCTGTGTACTTACATCGGGGCTGAGTAGACAGCTGCACATACTGGAAACCCTACAGCACCTCCCTGCCCACCTCCCCCTCCCTCCTGCCCTGTCAGGAGAATTTAAAGCGGTGTGATCTCACCTACAGCTTCTGATGGGGGTAAAGAAAATCTCTACAGCAGAATGGAGTGCTGCAATGAGTTAAAATCCTGCCAAGTGACTGGAGGGCATGGCAGTTAAAATGATTGGGCCGTTTCAGAATTTTCAAGCTGATAGGCAGGAATGCAGAAATTGATGATAAGACTACCTGAAACACCATGCCCGGGGTGACCTTCAGATCTATCAGGGCTTGAAGGGGCAGTCCAACTATGATAACCCCCCATCCTGGGAGAACATAGAACACTACAGCACAAACAGGCCCTTCGGCCCACAAGTTGTGCTGATCATATCTATACCTACCAGGCCATAGAACTATCTGTAACTCCTAATCCCATTAGAGAGTGGTGAAGTCAAACCCTTATTCCCAGCATCAGCCCAAGCCTTGGACCCATGAGCACCCTTCTCTGGCAGAAGTAGAAAGACAAATGGCCACTGGAACTAATTCCTCAGGACCCAAAGTGCCAGCCCAGTGTGACAGTACCAGCATGCTGGGGGCATTGCACTGTTGGCACCGCCAATGTGCTTGACCTGAAGTATGCTGATTGAGGTTCTGAAAGGACAGGAAGCTGAGTGGAATTCTGAGGGGTGAGGATAGCTGAGTGGAGGTGGAGTGGGGTCGATTCAACTTCTTATCTGCATGATGTGTGTGGAGTTGGGGTGGGGAGGGGGAGTTCACCTGTTATTTTTGTTTGTTGAGGGAGGATATCCCTCCTTGGTAAGGGTTGGTGGGGTTCCCCTGATTGTTGGAGGTGGAGAAGGACTGGGGAGGCACCATTTCAGTTTTTAGCAGGGAGGGGATCCAGTAAATGATACAGGATGGTGGCCTGGTCTTGGAACAATGGGGCTGGCTGGCAGTTTCCTCGCTGGGAATTAGTTATTCTGAAAGACATGCTACTTCAGTGCATTGACCTGAGCAAGTGCCGGACTGTGGCGACTAGGGGAATTTTACTGAAACTTCCTTGCAGTGTTAATGTGACTGATAAATAAACTTTAAAAACTTAAAAAAACTGGCATCTATTAGTTATAAGGATCCCACTTGATAGACGTTGCTAATGCCAACAGATAACTCTCCAGGTTTCCTGCAGGTGTGGTCTCAATTCAACAGTATTGCTCCCAATAAATTTTACTTGATTCATAAATACTTGTTATTTGTACTTTGTAGATTGAGCATAACTGAGGACTTTAGAAATCCAACATTCAGACCTTAGAGCTTTGTAAATTGGAAGGATATTTTACTTCCAAATTCCTTTACCAGGCTCATGTTTCCCTGCTGTAACCTGAATATCCAGAACATAGAAGGGCACATTCCATTTTGCAGGACTGAAGTACCGTGTGTGGAATGACTTGACAGTAAAGGAAATGGAATCAGAATAAATCTGAATACTGATCAAGAGTACAATATATGAATGATTGCAGAGCACTTACAATACTTTTTTCAATTTACTGCATTTTGTATGTCTCTCCACAAATGTGAAATTTGCTGTAAATAAGTAGATTTGTTTGGGCATTGTGTGGCATTTGTGTTAAATTCAGTTACTCTTTGTGAAAATAAATTGCAGTGTCATATCAGCTCTGTTGTAGCAGAGCCTCTGAATTCTATGTTTCTTCATTTACTATAAATCTCATTATTCAGTTCCTGAAATTGTTGATTAATTTCAGAATCTAAGACTTATTAACTTACCTAAGTTTGCATATGGTAATGCAATCCTATTTAAATCCAGAATTAAAGTGGAGACTGCTCATAATGCTTCACATTGAGTTAGATATATGAGTCGGTTTTGTTTCATATTATGATCCTTTTCTCTCTGTTTGCCTTAAAATTGAAGAGTGCAGTGTTGTGTAGCAATTAATCTATAAAGGCTAATTCTTCAGCTGCAATTTAGTTAATTTTATTCAGTAATAGTTCTGTTTGTAATGCAAAGGTAAATCCAAGTGCCTCTTGCTTTCTGCATTAAGCTACTGAAATATTCCTCAGACTCCTAAAACTCAGCAGTTACAGGTGTTAATGTCATACTTGCGTGCTTTTCGATTCAGGGATTGCAAGTTGTGAGCTCCCTTGGGAATTTATTTAATCACTCTTATCTGAGGTTCAAGGGCCATTAAATGGGTATTTCATAGTTTTAAAGACTTCGCTTCAAATTAACTGGTTCATTTTGAAATTACCCCAAGGACTAAATTAATAAAATAAAATAAATAATAAACAGCTGCAGTAATATGCTAACAAATAGCAAGAGATGGTAAATAATACTGTATTTAAAGCCTTAAAACATTATCACAGGCATAACGTGATATGAAGTGTATGTATTAGATACAAATTTATCACAGTATTTGCTAGGTCGGAAAACAACAGGATTTGAAGCATCGCTTGCTGGTCATTCTTTATCTGTAGAAGATCAGCAAACTTGAAATGTTAACTGTGTTTCTTTCCCCACAGATGCTGCCAAACCTGCTGAATTTATGCAGTATTTTCTATTTTTATAATCAAACTTTTGTGCACTGATCAAGATAATAGAAACAGTGTATATTGAGATAATTACAAAGTTGCTGTTTATGCTGAAGTTCTAGGAGTAACTTCCAATTTCTCACCATAACCTGGAGCACAATTCATTATAATTGCTTTGGAACTTTCCTCAGGTGGGTAAATTCACTCTTTGGTTCAATACTGAGCCCTATAAACCAGGTAGATGCCAAGTTCAATTTCTGGTGTGTGGCAAGTTATCTCAGTCAAAGTGGTGGTTTTGACCCTACAATCAGCTTCAGTAGCTCCAGGCTGGGACAGCAAAGATCAGTAAATGATCTAAATATTATCCAAGGAAAGACAAATACATGTATACAGACAGGGATAAACATATATCTGTTACATTTCCAAGGCAATATGGTTTATGGAAACCTCAAAACCAAATTCTTCTGAATCTCTTCCTCCTGTCATTCCACTCTCACACAAGATTGACATTAACTTATTTCCTCGAGTTTGGTGACAGCTGGCTGCACCTACCATTCTACTGCTCACACCAAATGATGGTGGTGGGTGGAAGGTAAGGTTATCAGTTATAATGGTAGGTTTTATGAGCTCAAAGCTTACATTAATTCTTGTACTCTAACTTTACCAGAACTGAAAATAATTTGGCTGCTTCCAGTCACTGCATCATGGCAGAGCTCACATGACAATGGCAAACATATGATTGCATTTCAATCCAAACATTCCTGTTTACATAACGAACAAAAGACAAATTTGCATGCACGATCATGTGTAACTCTGAGTTACCCAATTCACCTCTCACACACCAACACATCTCATGGATTAATAAACTACTCACTGCTGTAGTCAGTCTCAGCACATATATTGCATACATAGTCATCAAATCGCATGGAATGTTAGTTTGGGTGAAGCTCTCTCTCTCTGATGCATATCATTTCCAAGACACTCATGATTGCTGTGGTAATATAGAATCATAAAATCCTACAGTGCAGAATAAGGCCATCCAGCCCATTGAGTCTGCACCGATCACAATCCCACCCAGGCCCTTTGCCCATAACCACATGCATTTATCCTAGCTGGTCCCCTTGACACTAAGGGACAATTTAGCATGGCTAATCCACCTAACCCGCACATCTTTGGACTGTGGGAGGAAACGGGAGCACCTGGAGGAAACCTGTGTGGACATAGGGAGAATGTGCAAACTCCACACAATCAGTGAACCAAGTTGGGAATCAAACCTGTGTCGCTGGTGCTGTTAGGCAGTAATGCTAACCACTGTGCCACTGTGCTGCCCCCAATAATAGTTGTTGTTATTTGATTTTCACTGTTCTGGGCTAGTGGACATCGGGGATTGATAGTTATTCTAAATGCAGTGTAGCTGGTGACATCCCAAGTTCCTCATCAGCTGCCTGCAGTGAAAGAACAGCTTTTTTAGTCTCGTATATACTTGGTTGTTCACACCCACTATGATCAAGATGATAACTGCTCTACACATGTTCCAAGTCATTATATAGATTGATTCCTATTAAGAGCATTGAAACTTTGTACCATGATAAACTCCAGCATTGGTTTGGCAGATTTGTCAAAATGGAATGTGGTTTTCTGCCATTTCACCTCGATTTTTTTCACAAATACATATGATTTCAGTAGCTTTTTTTTTATTGGCAGTCATTTGCCTGCAAGAAAGCATTAATGTTTGGAATGGACTACTTTTCATGCCTTCAGACAGTTGGTTCTCCATTCAATGATTGTCTTGTATACGTTTGTGCTAGATTTGTTCTATGTCTTGATGATCCCATTGCCAAGTAATGTATCCAACAATTCATTGCACTTTTATCAAGTCTATTGGTTTCTGGAATAGTTCTCACATTTTCAGAACGGGCAAGACATTTGGCTGTAAATACATGATCATGTTCATGATTTTAGACATCTACAGTTGCAATTTGTTCTTGTTCATTTGGTAAGTTTTCTCTACCAGGTGCTCTACATTCTGAATTTAGTCAGCAATGGCTTCTTTCATTGTGCCTCCACATTCACAGCCTAGCAGATCATCCACAATGTGTGGGGAGGCAATGGCAAAATGGCATTGTCACTGGACTAGTAATCCAGATGATCCAGGAGGACCCAGGTTTGAATCTTACCATGGTAGATGTTGAAATTCGAATGAATTAAAATTTGGAATTAAAGGTTTAATGATGACCATAAAACAATGGTCACACCACGTCATTAAAATCCATCTGGTTTACTAACATTCTTTAGGAAAGAAATCTGATCTATATGTGACTCCATATTCACAGCATTGTGGGTTGAATCTTAAATGCCCTTGGGGATGGACAATAAATGCTGGCCTAGCTAGTGACAGCTGGACACCCAACCCATGAACAAATAAAAAAAATTTCCTCTCCAGGAAGTTCACTATCTGATATTGTATACATTGATATCCTTCTGGAGCTGTGAAAAGTGTAATCATAAATATCTATCAAATGGCATTCGGAATGTCATAAGGAAGCTGTTGCTGTTATCCAGCTTCACTTGCCAGTAGCCACCCTTCACATCTGTAGTTTCACATCATAAATGATATGCAACAGCCAGTCATTCCAACTTTCCAGGTCGTTTCACTGCTTTCATGCTGCTAATTCCGTCTGTCGGAGTTGTCACTTGCTTGATTACTCCTATCTTTTCCCACTCTTCCAACTTGTTTATTCAGGCTGGATGGAAGGTCAGCTGCAACTTTTCTCAGTAAGTGCTGAAAAGCTCTCACGCTCTCACCTACTTTGAGATGATATTCTCCAGGAGACATCCAAAACTTGTAAACAAGTTGGGACATCTTGTAAATAGGCTATATACCACTATCCAAGACATTGGTAAGGCCACACTTGGAATACTGTGTAGAATTCTGGTCACCCTATTGTAGAAAGGATATTATTAAACTAAAAAAGAGTGCAGAAACAATTTATTAGGATGCTACCGGAACATGATGGTTTGAGTTATAAGTAGAGTCTGGATAGACCAGGACATTTTTTCTCCTGGAAGGTAGATGACTTAAGGGTGATCATATAGAGGTTTATAAAATAATGAGGGGCATAAATAAGATAGGTAGTCAACATATTTTCCCGATAGTAGGGGAGTCTAAAATTGAAGGACATATGTTTAAGGTGAGAAGGGAGAAATACAAAAGAGTCCAGGTGGGCATTTTTTTCACATGGAGAATGGGGTATAGAACGAGGTGCCAGAGACAGTAGTAGAGGTGGGTACTATTTTGTCTTTTAAAAAACATTTAGACAGTTACATATGTAAGATGGGTAACAGGGATATGAGCCAAAAGTAGGAGACTGGGACTAGCTTAATGGTAAAAACTGGGTGGCATGGATAAGTTGGACTGAAGGGCCTGTTTCCATGATGTAAACATCTATGGCTCAACGTCATTGTACTGCTCTAGGATCTGCTGAGTTGTCAATGGTGTTACAAGATGTTGTAAACTGGTTTAAGATGGAATATAATATGTAGCAGCATCTTCTTGAGTGTATTAGAAGTGTTGCCATTCATTTTGGCTCTGGCTTGTGAATTAGAACAGTTGCAATTTTGTAGCTTTACCATTGGAAGCTCTGTCACATTGTGACTTCCAGTTTGACAGGAATCAGAAGAGTAAAATCACAGCCATCGTGATTCACCCAGTGATTCACTCAGCCTGTGTCTTTTGTTTGCTTTTCCTTTTCAGTGACTTTCAATGTTTTGTTTAGCAGCTTTCAGCAGCCCTGAACATTTTTGTGTTCCTCTTTCAGCAGTTGTGTTTCTTTCCGGCTCTTCAAAACTCAATGTCAGCTCTGCTTCTGACAACATGTTACAAGCTCAGTGGGTACGTTACTTCTTGGGCTCCGACACTGTTAGAACTGAATGTAATATGGTTGGTTTCAGTCAGTGCTTCATAAGGTCACATGACTACAGCAAGCCCGGTAGAACCTTTAGTATATGATTGCATTCCAATCCAAAAGATCCAGTCCCTGTAAAAATGTGGCAGCAATCAGAGTCGGAAGCCACTAACATTCCTTCAGCAAACTGATATCTACCTTGATGATGTTAGGAGAGGGAGTACAAATTTTAAGAGAAAAAAATTCCAAAGAAGTTACTTTCCAGCAATATATTACAGTAAGGGTAGTATTTAAAATTAGCAAGCAACTGGGAAATAAACTTAAAGATTCAAAGCTCAAAAAGAGATGAATCATCTGCTTCTGATTAAGTTTAAACAGTTTATTGTGTTTAAAAATATAAAATATGAAACTATTTGAAAAGTCTGTTACCCACCTTAGTCTCTTGGAGCATGCTCTACCCAGCCATATAGTTCAATTTTTGTTTGTTTAACAAAATAATGTGGATAATCCCTTCTCCTCGCTCAGGTCACACTCATTGCAACATATACGTTTTCCTAGTAGGAAGTTGTGAATCTAATTAACAATATTGTAAAAAGTCTTCGGAAGTGGAAGTCCCTTCAGCAGAATCGCGTTATTTACAATTCTAACAGCAGTGTACAGAGTGCTATCAGTAGCAGCCTACCTTCAGGACTGCCAGAGGAAGTGACACTCCTGGTTAAATACAAGGAAAAGACTCATCAATTGACTCTTTAATCAGGGAACTCATATTCCAATAGGCCAACCTCACAGGCCTGACTGAAGTCATTACAGATATGTCCACTATAAATCTACTTCTGTTCACCTTGATTATCTGCTCGTCATCCACGATTATACCCACACCAATATGCTTGAGGTCTTTTCATGACTAGTGGGTGCTGCAGAGATTAGAATTATCAGCACTGAGAACATTATATTGATTTGATAAATATTCCTTAAAAACTTTGATTTCCTTTGCTATGTCCCTTTAAGACATTCAAAATATGTGCTAGTTAGACGATGATACAGGTGTACAATGCTAAATTCTCTCCGAGCGTATTCAAATAGGTACCAGAGTGTGGCCACTAGAGGATTTTCACAGTAACTTCATTGTAGTGTTAATATAAGCCTACATTTGACACTAATAAGTAAACTAAAAACTTTAAATTGAGGGGTGGTTCTACAGTTAATCAGTTTATTTGTTTGTTTCATTTATTCAAATGAGAATAGAATTATACTTTGATGCAGAAACAATCCCACGCATGAGCTGCTAGGTATCAAACAAGGAAAGAAATGGGCTACCTGATATCATTGTAATGGAAGAAGGAAGTTAACAAAATGCTATTTGTATGAATGTGCCCAATGGAAAACAAAAGTAGCAAACACTTCCATTTTAAACATTTTGCTGCAATGTTGAAAATATTATCAAAGCACAAGATACTTTTCTGTTCATTATGGTTAACTTTGTTCATGTAAATCAATTAGCCCTTTTGAACCTGTGGTCTGGTTACCAGTCTGAGAGCAATATGGTTCCCTCCCAGTTAGGCTGGAGTGTTGGTGCTAATATGATTAGGTTGCAATAATGTGTAGATGGTTTGACACCTTTTAAACACACAGGAACAAACAGGTAATAATCAAGACCAGGATTGAAAGGACCAGCATCAAAATGGAGAACTGAGAGCACAGATAGGAAGCAAGATTCACCCTGAAGACATTGCTCACTGACCCTATGTTGACCTCATTCCTCTGCAACTGATCACTTGGATTGTCTCCAACATTTTAAATTCTTCCTTCAGATGGGGGCATCAGTGACTAGACCATCATTTGTTGCCCATCTCTAATTGCCTTTCAGAAAGTGGTGGTGAGCTGCCTTCTTAAACACTAATAGTTCATGTGATGTATGTACAATCATTGATCTGGAGCTGGGTTGGTGTTGGCGAAAATGCTACTTCCAATGAAGGAAGTTGAGATTGGAGATAGGACATGCATTGAGGTGGGTGAACATAACATTGTTTGGAAATTGACCATTCTTCCTCTCTCTATACCCATCTGCCTTTCTTAGTCTGTGTGACACTGTGATGTGTAGAGCTGCCACTCATCTGCTGCTACAAAAGGTGTTGAGGTGGTCGCATTCCAACAAATAAACCTTCACTCTCCATGTCCAGCAGGAAAGGACATGCTGGCCTGGGAAAGGGTCTAGAGGAGGTTCACAAGAAGAATTCCTGGAGTGAAGAGCTTGTTGTATGAAGAGTTATGAAGAGTTAAGATTATGGAGAAAAGGCAGGAGAATGGGGAGGAGAAAAGTATCAGCCGCAATTGAATGGTGGAGCAGACTCAATGGGCCAATTCCTCTCCTATGTCTTATGGTCTTATGGAAGTATGAGGACCTTGGGGGTTGAATAAACAACTGCAACACAGTCTGAGAGCACCAAGATAGGATTTTAATCAGCTTGCTTTGGCACACGGAAACCATTGTCACAACCTACAAGTCTGACTCCAGTTAACATCTGCCCCCTTGGAATGAAAGTCCTGCCTTTGCAGACATTGTCTCCTGAAAGGGATGTGCTGAGTTGCAAAATCTCCCAACTTCCTCTACCCACCTCTGGGTAAAAATCTACTCCATTAAGTCACATGACAAATAGCTCGGTCAAGCACTTAGGTTTTATGGTGGCATCTTGAAGGAGGACAGAGAGGTAGGGAAGTAGAGAGGTGCAGGGAAGGTGTTCCAGAACTTGAATATGAACTTCTGAGGCTATCTTTTCCACCACAACTTGTTAATATCGGCTTGCATTTTCACCCTTGTGCACTCACTTTCTACAGTACATTGGATATTGACTTCTGAGGCTGTGATTACAAGGGTGAGAAAGAGAGTGAAAACTGCTCACAGTCCTCCAAATGGAGTCTGACCAGAGCCTTATACAGCCTCTGTAAGGAATGCACCCCGGCTCTTGTATTCTAGTCTTCTCAACATGAATGCTAACATTTGCCTTCTTAACTGCTGACTGAACCTGCATGTTAACATTAAGAGAGTCTTCAACAAGGATCCCCAAGTTCCTTCGTGTTTCTGATTTCCTAAGCATTTTCCCATTTAAAAAATAGTCTATGCCTCCATTCTTCCTTCCAAAGTGCATAACCTCACACTTTTCCACATTGTATTCCATCTGACGCTTCTTTGCCCACTCTCCTAATCTGTCCAAGTCCTTCTGCAGCCCCTCTGCTTCCTTAATACTACCTTTCCCTCTACATATCTTTGTATCATCTACAAACTTAACAACAGTGCCTTCAGTTCCTTCCTCCTAATCATGAATACATATTGTGAAAAGTTGGTTCCATCACTGACTCCTAATGCACATTACTAATAACTGGCTGCCATCCTGAAAAAGATCCCTTTATCCCCACCCTCTACTTTTTGCCAGGCAGCCAATCCTCAATCCATGCCAAGATCTTACCTTTAACATCATGGGCACTTGATTCTCCCCTGATTCTCTGGAACTTTGGCATCCTACTGGTGTCTTCCACCATGAAGACTGATGCAAAGTAACTATTCAGTTCCTCTGCCATTGCTTTGTTTCTTATTATTACTTCTCCAGCCTTTGGTACTTCTCTGCCTCTTCATTCAGTATACACTTGGTACAGAAGAAATGGAGCCTTATAATGACAATAGCATGTATGGAAAAAGTTGAAATGAAATCTTTCATCCATAAATTTCTTAAACAAACCACTTTTACTATAGCCCTGTAAAAGTGTCTATCATTCCTGGATAATTGGAAGGTGTTAATGTAAGAAGTAGTTGATATTAGCATGGGAAGAGGCAAGCTATGTGGTGGAGAGGAAATGGGGTTGGAAGCTAAGGGTTAAATGGCACCCCGTGAATGCAAATACTCTGAGCGTTTGCCTAGATGGGGATGAAATTGGTTCTCAAAGTGTGTGATAGGGACAAAAGATATAGCAGAGAAAGATATAGTGAAAGACCTTCAACAGCAAGTAGAGGTAGACCGTAAGCAGAGAAGTCAATAGGGTTGAATTAATGAAACGTGAATAAATTTTCACAATTAGAAATAACACATTTCAAAAGCAAACATTCTGACAATGTGTTAGCTTGTTAATCAGGGAAGCAAAACAGTCTTGGTGCCCACACAAAAATAGGACACTCATTTCTAAAGTGTGATTCTAAAATGAGAATGTACAAATGAGAGTAAAGGCATATTTCTGAGTGGTGTGCTATTTATTTTGACCTGTCAGGATTTCCTTTTTATCACGAATGCCTGTCCTATCATTTTGTTTCATATATTTTCATGCACATTCACACTTTGTCATTTTCTTCTTACAGCTGTCCACCGCAAGTTCTCACTGCTCCTCTTAAAAAGAGCAGTGTAATCAAAAGCTCACTGAACTGCAATATCACTCACAGCATAAAGCGACTTGCAGTATTTCAGTCTTGCTGCACTGTAAAGTGGTTCGTCTTGAATATGTCAGGAAAATAACATCCTGTTGAAGTCAAGTCCTTTTGTTTTGAGGCAAATTAGCATTTTTGAGTTTATAAATCAGACTGAAAAGCTCTGAACAGGCATCTTAAACCTCGCTGCCAAAATAATATGGAACCTAATCCTAATTTCATTGCGCTATTAATTTCATAATTGCTATAAGTAACAGAGTAGATAATTAGGTTAGGTTAGTATAGCTGCTTTCTGCAAGCAGGTTTAACATGTGGCATTCCACAGTGAGGTAAAGTTAATCTTGCTTTTTAACTGCACCTTTTAAACAATAAATACTTGGTATGCATTTTTTTGGTCTTTAAGGGATCAAAAGGATAGATTGGAAGTGATTTGAAAATGAATATCTTTTTTTATTTGATACAATGCTCTTGAATGCACAACCAAAAGCCATTCCTAATTATTCTCCAAATAGGACAAAACTGCTTTCAGAATCTCAGATTAATTTTCTTCGTTCAGATCGACTTGTAAATTAGCTTCTCACTGTGATCAAACTGAACAGAACACTGGATTCTTCATTAGCAACATGTGTTAACTCTCATAAACTACGCAGTCATGGTATTTTTGAAAGCCCCAGCTGATTTCTTTGTTAAGATTTTGATGAGGTGTTAAAATTTCCCTGTTGCAATATTCAGATGTGCAGACTAATTGAACTGCAGCATGCAGGGACCACACTGCCCTCAAGTGGTTTACTCTTTATACAACACCCAGCAACATAACTGCTGCTCAAGTTTGACTTTAAAGGGCAGCACGGTGGCACAGTGCTTAGTTAGCACCGCTGCCTCACAATGCTGGGGACCTGGGTTTGATCCCTGGCTTGAGTCACTGCCTGTATGGAGTCTGCATGTTCTCCCCATGTCTGCATGCATTTGCACAGTTTCCAAAGACATGCTGCATTGGTCATGCTAACTTCTTACTGTACCCAAATGTAGTGACTAGGGGATTCTTGCAGTAACTTCATTGCACTGATAATGTGGTTTTGTAGGTCATTTCCTGATTCTCAGTTCTAATGTTGTAAGATTAGTGAAACCTCCAGCAGAAATTGTGCAAATATGTAATTTCTCTTTTGCTGCTTTTTTTGCCAAAGTTACCTCCAACAATGAAGGGAAGCCCTTGTGCCAACTCTATTGAATAGTGTTTTATAATCTGGATTCACCTGAGCCTCAAAAATAATTGCTCGGCAGCCATTTTCCACATCTAGCATTGCAACCCCTCCCTGTAAGAAATTTCTTCGTTTCTATCTCATTCTCTTCAGAGGTCCCCTATCCCATTTTCAAGTATACATACCAGTTTAATTTTCTCGTTATACTGTTTTTTTCCTCTCAGTTAGCTTTATGAACTTATTTGTCCTGCTGTAGGAGTACAGAGTATTACATAACACTCCTGATGCAACTGTTTATTTGTTCATTCATGGGAATGTGGGTGTCACTGACTAGAACAAAAAATAGTACAGCACAGAAACAGACCCTTTGGCCTATCAAGCCTGTACTGACACATGATGCCTTTCTGAACTAAAGACAACTGATACCGTTGTGTTGCAATTTGAGGAAACTGAGGACTTTTATGCCCAAATCTTTTTGTAGGTTGATGCTTCAAAGGATTCTGCCATTTACTGTGCACTGGACCAACATTAAATGCCCATCCCTCATTGCTCTTGAGAAGATGCTGATGTTGGCTTCTTGAACTGCTGCAGTCCATGTGGCGTGGGTACACCAAAAATTCTGTTAGGAAGGAAGTTCCAGGATTTTGACCCAATGACAGTTACGAAACGGTGGTATTGGCAGGGAACTTGCATGTGATAGTGTTTCCATCTATCTGTTGTCCTTCTTCTTTCAGATGGCAGTGGATGTGGGTTTGTATGTCATTGTTGAAGGAATCTCGGGGAGTTTCTTGCAGTGTATCCTGTAGTTAGTATGTAAGGCTGCAACTCTTGTCAGTTGTGGAGGCAGTGAATGTTTGTGGATGTCAAGTGGACTCTTTTGTCCTGGATGCAGTTAAGCTTCATGAGTGTTTTTGAAGCTATGCTCATCCAGGCAAGTGGAGAGTATTTCTTTCAACTTATTAACTTATGCCTTGTCGAGTGGTGGAGTCAGGAGGTGAGTTACTCTTGCAGAATTCCCAGTACTTATATGGTTAAAACGGTTTACTTTTTGGTCAATGGTAACCCCAGGATCGTTGATATTGGGGGATTCAGTGATGGTAATGACATTGTATATCAAGGATGATGGTTAGATCTTCTCTTGTTGGAGATAATTATTTCCTGGCATTATCCTGACATGAATTTTATTTGCCACTCGCTAGCCCAAGCCTGAACATTGTCCAGGTTGCGCTGTGTTTGGATATGGACTGCTTCTGTAACTGTATATAATTATGCTTATCAGACTACATGACTTTAAATGGTGACCATCACACAATGGGGAGGTTTTCTGCAAGCAACCATTCATACTTGGCATGGCAGTAAACACCTCCTATTCTCTGGTATGGAGCTACTTTGCTGCTCAATGCTCGGAATTGTCTTTGGTGAGTTCCTGTGCATGGGTTGCTTGCCATATCTTTCAGGGATGCCATATGGGACATGTGAGGCTGGTAATTGTCAGATGCATGCCATTCAGCTTGCCAGATCTCAGTAGTTCATTGAAGTTCTCCAGCCCCCTTGTACTATCATTTCTGTGTTCTGGGAATGCGAAGAGCGGACAGAATCAGGCCATCATCTTCAGAGGCTGTTCAGAGTCAGTCACGGAGGTGGGCAAATGTGGATACGGACTGGATAGAAGGCCCACCTTTGTTTTGCAGGCCTTTGGCCTAGTTGTATTAAAGGCTATTACATCTTTTAGCTGAGACCTTTCAGCCCTTGTTGCAAATCCATACCCCATCATACGTTGCATGCCTCCTCCGTGTCTCTTACCTTCTACACTCTCTCAAAGTCTCTGTATACCCCTTTAATCCAATGCTCCCACCATATAATCCATGCCACCATGATCCTTCTATGCTACATTGTGGTGAAAGATCGAAACCACTCAAGTCTGTAAGTTGCAGCAACTGATACTTTATTCAGAATCTTACTTGAGAAATATGGCCTTGCTCTTACATCACGTCTACCTGATACCAAGGTTATGTAACATAAGCGTATTTTTTTGGTTATAGAAAAATAGGAATTCTCACACATATATCAATAAATTAGTTACAGAGCTTACACAGATGACTCCTTATTTCTGTACCGTGGCCTTCCTGACTCATGGCAATTATAAATCCCTGTTTGCTTTACTATCTCCTTAATGCCTTGTTTTGGCTCGCTTTCCCATTGTGCCTGAAAGGCTCCCAGAGCTGACTTTAAAACTATTATATTCAAACCACATTCACCCAGTGGCAGATTAAACATTAGGCTGAGTAGGTTTAAGCCTAGGGGTCCAGAAGGAAGGGGGCCTGAGAAAAAAAAATGGTTTAACCCTTTTAAGGGTGAATAAATTTTCATAACTATACCTGTCGGTAAATTAATATAACAAATACCTATAAATAGAGAATTTTCACCACCAGACTTGTGCTACATGCAAATAAATACAAAATAAATGCAACAAGGAGGTTATTGTCATGCTATAACATGTATATATACTTATTTTAGTGCCTACTTAGTGCGTACTTAGTTACATATAGTATTTTTCTCAACATTCAGTCTTACATAGTATTAGTCCCATACCACAGCATGATGACTGTCACCACTGCCTCCAGTACGATCTTTATATCATCAAATTCACAATCATCATCTGATAATTCACCAATATCAACATCAAAATCCTTGGCATCTAAATCACTCCCACAATCATCACTGCATAATCCATCATCAAAACTGTTGTTGAGCACATTTACCGCCTGCGAAAATGTCAAAACGGACTTTTGTTTGTACGCCGCCGTTGTTGTTTACAACATGACAGATGACTCTCTGTCACTACTCACCAGCCAAAGAGTTCAAATTCATTATCATAATGCATTAATAACATGTGTATGGCATCATAATGAAGCTGAAGGAAGAAGGGATTTGATTGGAACAATAGAGGTTGGTAAATCTTGTTTGATCAATCACTGGGGCAGGGGGCAGGGGCAGGGGGCAAGGTCAGGAGGCCTTACTAAAGCTCAGCCTAGTGGTTCGACTGGTAGTTAATCTGCCACTGCATTCACCTTTTTCTAAAGCTGTAAGTGGACACCTTAACATGTATTTCAACATTGAATTATTTCAATTACCCCACTTCACCCTTGTACATCTTCCATTGCCATTCACTTAGTATACACTCTGGACTGACTTCAGGAGCCATGTGGAGATAAAGGAAATAAGCACCTAACAATTTAATAGAAGTCTTATTTAAATACAGTTGGAACTGAATAAAACTCAGACATCCTAAAAGTTCTAGAGAGGTTGAGGAAAGGATTGCCAAGTCAATTCTGGTCAGGAGTGAAAGTAATAGGGTAATTGTTATGGGGGACTTTAACTTTACTAATATTGATTGGAATAGCTATAGCTCTAGCTCGTTAGAGGGGTCAGTTTTCGTACAAAGTGTGCAGGAAGGTTTTTTGACTCAGTATGTAGATAGGCCAACTAGAGGTGAGGCTACATTGGATTTTGTGCTGGGCAATGAGCCAGACCAGGTGTTAGACTTGGAAGTTAGTGAACATTTTGGTGATAGTGACCACAATTCGGTTACGTTCACCTTAGTGATGGATAGGGATAGGCATGAAGCTGGGGGCAGTAGTTATAGCTGAGGGAAGGGTAATTATGAGGCCATCAGGAGAGAATTAGGGTGCATAGATTGGACTAGGAAACTACAGGGACTGGGAACATCTGGAATGTGGAGCTTATTCAAGGAGCAGCTGCTGCGAGTCCTTGATAAGTATGTCCCTGTCAGGCAAGGAGGAAATGGTCGAGTAAGAGAACCTTGGTGTACGAAAAAAGTTGATTTGCTGGTTAAAAGGAAAAAGGAGGCTTATGTCAGGATGAGGCTTGAAGGCTCGGTTAGTGCAATGGATAGCTATAGATTAGCCAGGAGGGAGCTAAAGAGTGAATTGAGGAGAACTAAGAGAGGACATGAGAAGACTTTGGCTGATAGGATTAAGGAGAATCCTAAAGCTTTCTTTAGATATGTTAAGAATAGAAGATTGGTTAGGACAAGATTAGGCCAGTCATAGACAGCAGTGGGAAGTTGTGCGTGGAGCCTGAAGAGATTGGAGAGGCACTGAATAAATATTTCTCTTCGGTATTCACGCAGTGTGATGTAAATGTAGTTATGGAGAACACTGAGGTACAGGGTAGCAAACTGGAAAGTATTGAAGTAGATAGGGAGGATGTGCTAGATATTCTCGAGGGTTTGAAGTTGGATGAGTCCCCTGGGCCGGACGGGATTTACCCTAGGATTCTCTGGGAGGCAAGAGAGGAGATTGCAGAGCCTCTGGCTCTGATCTTCAGGTCGTCGTTGGTTACGGGTGTGGTTCCGGAGGACTGGAGGATAGCGAATGTGGTCCCATTGTTCAAGAAGGGGAAGAGAGACCTTCCAGGGAATTATAGGCCAGTGAGTCTTACTTCTGTTGTGAGCAAAGTATTGGAGAGAATTATTAGGGATAGGATTTATAGTTATTTAGAGAGAAATGAATTGATTGGGGATAGTCAGCATGGTTTTGTGAAGGGTAGGTCGTGCCTTACTAACCTCATTGAGTTTTTTGAAAAAGTGACTAAAGAAGTGGATGGGGGTAAGGCGGTTGATGTGGTATATATGGACTTTAGTAAGGCGTTTGATAAGGTGGCCCATGGAAGACTTCTGTTGAAAATGCAGATGTGTGGGATAGAGGGTGATTTAGCTAATTGGGTTAGGAATTGGCTAGCAGATAGAAGACAGAGGGTGGTGGTTGATGCGTATAAATGACAATTGTCTACAGAACAATGATGTGAGAATTGCAGAATTCACAAAATTGCTACAACACAGGAGGCCATTTGGCCCATCATGTCTTCATCGGCTCTTTGAGCAATTCACATACTTTCATTTCCCCGCCCTCTTCCCATAACGCTGCACATTTGTCTTTTTGAAATAACAGTCCAATTCCCTTTGTGCTTCAGTTGGACCTGCCTGCACCACACTCCTAGGCTGTGCGTTCCAAACACTAAATGCTTACTGCATGAAAAGTATTTCCTTATAATACTCACTCTTTTTTTACTAATTGCTTTGAATCTGTGCCCTCTTGTTCATCAATGTTTCTAAGAGACATTATGAAGTGTAATTTCAATGTTCCTTTTAACTGTGATGATTCTTAAATGTATACTTCAATTTGTGAACAAAACATTCAAATATTAGGCCATGGAGATTAGTGTTGATACCTTGAACAGTGTTGTTATTTTTTCGTAACTAATAGATTACATTTTAACAACTGCAGAATTGCAGGGGTGACTTATAACGGCCACCAAAGTGTCACATCTACCAGAAACACAAATAAGCTATAATTAATGTACAAAACAGTTAAAATACATATAACCACACTGTGATAATGAGTTGCAGAAGTACAGTGTGTCATAATCCAAGAAAAACAACTATCATAAATCCTGAGAATTGGAACATCATCCTATAATCAAGCTGTCTAATCTCATCGCACCCGATTTAGTTTAAGTTTTATTTACTGCATCAACGTTCATTTTTTTTTTATTTTTAGCCCTCTGCATTTTAATGGCCACTTGCCCCATGTTTTTTTCAGAATCGGATCCACCAAAGTGGAAATAATCGGGACATAAATGATCTGAAACTCATTGTATATCATTTGGACGTATTTAAAAAAAGAGAACTAGAATGTTACCCTCCTGTTCACCACTAGGTTGTGCAAATAGCCTACTATATAAAAACTATTTTCAGAACAAAACCAGACATGATGTAACTTGCATAAATCCCTTCTGATTTTGCATTGAGTTACATAGTATTTACGGCGCAGATAAAGGCCGTTTGGCCCGACAGGTCAATGCTGGTCATTATAGGTCACAAAAGTTTTCAACAATTTAATTTTATTACATCAAAGTATTCCTTTCTCCCTCGGTATCTATATCACTTCTCCTTAAATATTATCCACACCATGTGATATTTCAATATTCTCAACATTCTGAGTAAAGGAATTTCATTTGAATTTTTTACTGGGTTTATTGGTGCTGTTCTTGGATATATGACCTTTAGATTTTGGACTCCATTACAAATGGAAACATGTTTTCTATAGAAGTGCTCTGTCATCTTATTTTAATGTATATTTATACAATATAACTAGACTGTTATCCTGGCTCTAGAACAGTGCAGTGAAGAGTTCAACTGATTTGTAATAGATAATTCTGGAATTTGCATGCAATCTCTTAACAGGAAATAGCATGTTCTACCTTATCCCCACACTCCTTTTCCAATTTAAGGTGCTACTACTTCATTGCTGTCTGCTCACTTTATTCTACAAACAGACAGTATGGATTTGCTCTCTATAATAGTCTAGGTCAAAGAGTAAGAGCTGTATTATGGACAGGGTATAAAAAAATCGAAATGAAGGGCAGCGTGCTGGCACAGTGTTAGCACTGCTGTTACACAGCACCAGCGACCTGGCTTCAATTCCAGTCTTGGAAGACTGTGAAGTTTGAGCATTATTCTTATGTCTGCATGGGATTCCTGTGGATGCTCCTCACACACTCCAAAAATGTACAGATTAGATGGATTGGCCATGCTAAATTTCTCCTTACAGAGTAATCTTACAGGTTGGGGTCACACCGGTCAATGGGCGTAGTGAACTGGTAACGGCGTGAAGCGAAAAGCAGAGCTTGCACTTAGTTTCTTGCCTCTTGTGATCTTACCAGCCTGGATTGTTGGCATCATCAATAAGGGTCTGAGGCTGATTTAAATTATGGTCCGTGCAGATTCAATGGGCCGAAGGGCCTCTTTCTGCACTGTAAGATTCTATGATTCTATGATTTATGATAAATCTATTTTTAAATATGATTAGTGAGCCTAGGATTATCTGAGCTCACTTGTCTTAACAGTCTCGCTGATGAGGATCACGTATGGTCCCCAGCAATGGAAACCTGACATGGTGGCATTGTCGATGGGACTCAAAGGCCTTTGAGATTCTCTAGGTGGCTGGGGGGAAGAGAGTCAGTGCTCCTTCAGCAGTGCAAACTTGGATTTAATTCACCAGTCAGCCTGCAGAGGGAGCTACTGTGCATGTGCAGACCTCTGATTCTGCACATATGCATTTCCAACAGCAGGGATCTGACAGACAGAGAGAGCTATCAGATCCCTGCTGTTGCAGGCAGCCTATAGCAACCGCCCTGCACAAAGGTGGGGGCTGATGGCCCTAAAATGCATGGACATCTAGCCCCCACCTTTGCACAACTGATCATGCCCCCTTCTCCCCCACAATCTGATCGCCTGCAGAGCAGCAGTGGCCCCCTCCCTCCCCAATCTTGGTCCAATCAGAG
The DNA here is from genome assembly GCA_024679065.1 of Sphyrna mokarran. Taxonomy (NCBI): domain Eukaryota; kingdom Metazoa; phylum Chordata; class Chondrichthyes; order Carcharhiniformes; family Carcharhinidae; genus Sphyrna; species Sphyrna mokarran. The sequence goes on along the minus strand of JAGIQG010000011.1, from coordinate 63,084,817 downwards.
CAGCAGAGGGCCTTCCCCATACCAATCTGCTCACGATGCAGAGTGCATAATGACCCCCCACCACCCGATTGGGCAATCTTTTCAGGCTCTGTCCCTGATCCTGTCCCTGGGCCCTACCTCCCAGCAGTATCTGCTGGTGAGCATTGTCCAGGCTGGCAGTGTTTAAGGGACACCCCCCTCCCCCTTGCCCTTGGCCTCTCTAAGGGGCCTCAATGGCCTCCGGTTCTACTGGCTAGGCCAACACGACTGTTCCCCATTCATGGGGAGCAGATGTTTTCCTTGCTGGAGTGAACTTCTCCTGTTGAGGCCATAAAGGCAAACCTGGACAATTGAGCACTGGGCCCATTAAAGACATGCAAATAAGTATTACCATACATTAGCTTAATTTATTCAGCCTCTCGCCCACTTTCAGCAAGAGGCTGACTTTGCCAGAAATCTGGGTCTCGTAAAATCGTGAGAGCCAAGAAATCAGATGTGATCCTGATTTTCGGCCCTCATGTGACATTACCGGTTTGTTCCACCCACCGATGGGCGGGATGAACCAGTAAAATCCCATCCTGAGTATTGTACACAATGAGGATAGCCCTATGGAGCATGGATTAACTTTATAGTGAATGGCTTAATACTGACTTCAAAGCAACCTCAACAATTCACAAAGGAATGAAGAATTGTGACAAGCTGCCATTTCATTCCGTGGTGAGAAACAACATCTCCAGAAAAAGTGATCCCAAAGGATCTTCCTCCCCCTTTAATTGGTGAAAATATTCACAATTGTGGTTGGAGTTTTAGAACATAGTTTCCCTTTGGACATTGAGGCATGCAGAGCTATCTGGATAAAATTAATTTGCAAAGTTCAGTTTTGTACAAAAGCCTTCATGATGATTACAAACTGTTGTCATTCATTATTATTTTTCCATGAATTATACATTTGGCTGTTATCATTATTACACAAATTTTTTGTAAGCTGAAGAATGCTATTAAATCAGTTTATTCTAATGCTACTAATATAAATATGCAGATAATCAATTTAAGGTTATGACCCCTAGTTCAATCTAAGATCATCCATCTAAGGTTGCCTTGAAAGGCAAGAATAGAGGTGGACATTAAATCAGCAAAAAACTAAGATGAGCAATTTTCTGTGTTATAGCCTGGGTGAAACTCACCAAAAGAAATGACATTGGACAGAGTTTTTCCAAAACCTGAGCCTTGAATGATCCTGCCTAAGGCCAATGGAGAATGCCATTCTCTAAGCTTCGCCTGCCCCCTGAATCAGGGTGAGCACATTGGTAAAATTCCAGGCAAAGTGTCAGGTTCTGACTGAAATGTGACCGACTTCTCCCTAGAAACACAGCCAGGTTTCACTCCAAATCTTCCGAAACTGTCAAGAAAACTGTCAAGAAAAGCAGCAGATATGTTTTGTGCCATTCTAGCGGGATGGCGTCTGATAAAGCCAGTGAGGCTATCTTCACAGAGATCAGGGCACCTTTTTTAAAGAGGGCCCTGATCTCAAAGATGAGTTAAAGAACCCTCCCTTTCCCCTTCCATAAATATTGGGACCACTGGCAGATATGTCAAACATCTCCAACCTTCCAGCACAGAAGGCCAATCACCCCGTCTTCATTACCCAATGGTCAGATCACCATCCCTTCCACCACCACCACCCCCCCCCCCCCCCCCCCCCCCCCCCCGCCATCCTCCCTCATTATGGGAATTCCCCCCCCTCTCCCCCCACCTCACCCCTCAGTTCGGTTACCTAAAGTGTCTACACCTCTTCCTGCCCCAACATCGGCAAGAGCCGATGATCGGTGGGGGATAGGGAGGCAGGGTGGTGGGGAAAGAGTGCCAAATCTGATCAGAGGTGGAGAGGGGAGCTTGAGCCCCTGAAATCACCATGGTGGACATCGAGCCAAGTGCAGCCAGGTTTTGCTGATATATTGAGAACCTGCCCTCTTGCTTGATAGCCCCTTAATTGTTTTAGGCAGCGATGTAAGATCTGGAGAGAAAATCAGCATTTATCTCCAGAAACAAACACGCCAAATTTCTCACTGAAACAATGCTCTGCCACTTTTTGGTATGATTCGCCCAGAATCAATGGTGAATTGGATAAGCACCTAAAGAGAAGAAAATGCAGGATTGCAGGGAAAGGGCAGGTGAATGAGACTATGTGAAATGCTCTTGAGCAAACCAGAACAGATATGTTGGGCTGAATGGCCTCCTTCTCTGCTTTAACCATTCTATGATTGTGTGGCCTGTTATATATTTCATTTCCTCCAATTGGTTTTTAAAGGAACAAAATTTGTTTGTTTAAGTTTCAGCATGACCCAAAAATAGACAAGCAGCTATTTAAAATATGTATTCACAGTGATATAAGATCTTTGTACTTGGTCCAATAGTTAAGAGTCATTATCACTGTTCCTGAGATACATCTCCAAATCAGCCTTTTAAAACTCAGAATGGTAAGCTCAGTGAATTGTAATACACAAGTTCAGTGCTCATCTTAATTTCCTGTATTTTCCCAATTTCTAGAGCTGAATTAACATGCTTTGTTGCAACATGTCCAATTAAGTGGCTGCCACACCAGTAATTGATTCGAACAAAACTGTTTCCTTTGGAATGTTGGTATTGGTTTACTTCCGGGGAGAAACATGATACATTTTTAATCAGTTCTTCAATGTGGTAAAGGCTTGTGACTTCCCTTAATCTCAAACAATGATGAGATGGAGTACAGGAAAGAAATCAAAAATCTGGTGAACTGGCGCGACAACAATAATCTCTCTCTCAATGTCAACAAAACAAAGGAAATAGTCATCAACTTCAGGAAGCATAATGGTGGGCATGCCCCTGTCTAGATCAATGGGGATGAAGTAGAAATGGTCGAGAGCTTCAAGTTTTTAAGTGTCCAGATCATAAACAACCTAGCTAAGTCGTTGGCCTCTAGAAAAGCCTCTACTTTCTCAGGAGACTAAAGAAATTTTGCTCCCAACATCTGCTCCCAACTTCTATAGATGCATCATAGAAAGCATTCTTTTGGGTTGTACCAAACTTGGCATGGCTCCTGCCCAAGGCTGCAAGAAATTACAAAGGATCGTGAACAAAGCCCAGTCCCTCACTCCAATCAGTCTCCCATTCATTGACACTGTCTACATTTCCCATTGTCTTGGAAAAGCAGCCAACATAATCAAGGACACTACACACATCCTGGACATGCTCTCTTCCACATTCTTCCATCAGGAAAATGATATGAAAGTCTGAGTTCACATACCAGCAACTTTTCATTAGACTTTTGAATGGACCTACCTCGCAGTAAATTGATCTTTATCTACACCCTAGCTATGACTGTAACACCACATTCTGCACTCTCTGCTTTCTATGTACGGTATGCTTCATCTGTTTGACACGCAAGAAACAATACTTCTTACTAATATGAGTGACAATAATCAATCAAATCAAATCAAATTAAATGGCAACACTGGGTCAGTGACTTCATTGCACTGGTGCAGTTGCAAGATAATTGTACTAAAGCTAGTAATTTTAAAGTAGAACTTTGGGATAACCTTCAATGCAGGACATTCTTATCTGGTGCTATTTTAAAGAGTTAGGCCTGTGATCCGAAGAATTAGGAAGCCCAGGCAGGGGGAGGGGCCATGTTCTGCTACCAGTCACAATGGAAACAGAATCCTGCAAATCAAACCTATAAGGTGCAGAGTAGCTATACAGTGTTAAAACACTGAATTCCATTTATCATTAATATTAAAAACCATTTTATTTTTAATTTCAAATCAAAGCTAGTAATCTTAAAATAGAACTTTCAGATAATCTTCTACACAGGGTACTATTCTGTGGAATTAAATGAGATGTTGGAAAATGAATTTAATGAGGTCAGCAATTGAAAGTGGCAACGTATTGAAAATTAATTAGGAAATTATGCCATGTCAATTTTGACTTTAATGGTTTTGCCATGCTATAATTAAATTGTAGATGAAGATTAAATCTAATTGGTAAAGCTGTTTAGTAATTAAAACTTTTCATAATAGTTGTGTCTGTATTCAAATTACCTATGACCGGAGCTGAACTAAATATTCGAGAACTCATTAAACATAATTACTAACACTGCGAACTGCAACTTGTATTCATGTAGCCTCTTTATCATAACAAAATGTCGCAAGTCACAAAACCATTTTAAAACAATTTTAAAACTGACACCTGGTCAAACATCTTAAAGGAGTCTTGGTATGGAGATGCCAGTGTTGAACTAGGGTGGGTACAGTAGGAAGTCTCACAACATCAGGTTAAAGTCCAACGGGTTTACATGGAATCACAAGCTTTTGTAGTGCTGCTCCTTCATCATCTGATGAAGGAGTAGCACCCCAAAAGCTCATGATTCCAAATAAACTCGTTGGATTTTTAATCTGATGCTGTGAGACTTCTTACTGTACCTTAAAAAGTGAGGTCAAGATAAATCAAGATTCAGTGATGTAATTCCAGAGTTTTGGGCCTTTACAGCTGAAGGGATAGTCATCAATGCTGGAACCATTAAAACTGGTGATAGTTAAAAGGCCAGAATTAGAAGAATGCAGATATCTCAAAGAGTTGCAGAGCTGGAGAAGATTGGAGTTAGGGAAGGATGAGGCATTTGAAAGCAATAAAGTACATTTTAAAATTGAGGCTTTGCTTAACCAGGAACTCATGCAGGTATGATGGATGAATGGGACTTAGGAAATAGGCAGCAGGGTTTTGGATGACATCAGATTTGTAGAGGATAGAATGTGGAGATTGGTCAGGAATGTAGACAACTCCAAAGATTGATGGGAGTTTTATCAGCAGACGTGCTGAGGCAGGTATACAGTCAGGTCATAATGTGGAGTAGAAATGCATGATCTCGGTGTTGCCATGGCATCTGGTAGCTCTCCCAAAGTCAAATATGGAAAGATTGAGAAGAGTTTAGTTTGGTCTCAGACAGTTGCCAGGGAGAGCCTGTAACTAAGGCATGCTGCTTATAATGTGGACCTAAGCCAATGACTTTGGTCTTCTCAGTATTTAATTGAGAAAAAGCAAAGGGAATTTCTGCTCATCTGGTATTGAATGTCTAAAAAGCTGTCTGGCCATTTGAGAGAGTTAAGAGCAGTGGTGGCAAGGTAGATCTGGGTTGTATTAGCATCCATGTGAAAACTTATGTTGTGTTTCAGATGATCTCACTGAGGAACAGCATGCAGATGAAAAATAGGACGGCAGTTAAGGATAGATCCTTGAGAAAATTACAGATAATGGTGGGGAATTGGGAAGAAGTGTTATTGATGGTGACTGTCTGGCTGCAATGAAAGATAAGAATGGAAGCATGAGAGTGCATTCTCAAACAGTGAGTAACTGTGGAAAGGAATTGGAAGAAGATGATGTAATCAAACATGTCAAAGGCTCCAAACTGTTATAAAGAATGAAGACAGTCAGTTTACCTCCCATCACAGACACCCAGTACCTAATTTATGATTTTATTTTGTTTCGCCTGTGTGGCAGAAGTGGAAGTTTGCAGGGATCCAATTTTAGCAAGACTGGACATGGATTTTTGAGGGAACAACACATTCAAGGACTTTGGAGGGGAAGGGCATGCTGGAGATGGGATGATAGTTTGCAAGGATGCAGGAGTCAAGTATTATATTTTTTGGGAAGAAGGGTGATGATGGTAGACTTAAGGAGAGGTAGAATGGAACTCTTGCAGACAGAATCATTAACAATATCAGTTAACATGACAACTAGGAAGGGGAATGAGTTACCTAAATGTTCCACATAACTGGCTGGTTAAAGATGTAAAAGTTTATATTTTAAGAGTCATTTCTATTAATTTTTCTGCAATTTTCTTTGCAAGAAACTTAAATGTTACTTTTAGACGCTCCTATTGAAAATAAAGCATGGTGAAGATGAAATACTCAAAAATAGGACAAGCAATTGTTTTTGTTGAGATTATTGAAGCATTAATGAAATTGTGAATTTTTTTAATACCTTTGCAAAAAAAGCAATTTTGGTCCTGACAATAAACAAATATCAAGAAATCATAACACACTTTCACTCAACAAGATCAACAAAGCGCTCATGAAGTTTGAATGTCCTGAGATTTTGTTTGTGTCAATGAAAGGTCAGCCAATCATTATGCAATTGCAGCAATGATTTGTTAATATTCTCAAACAGCTACCCATGCTGCTTAAACATTAATAAGTGTTAAGAAAATCAGTTCAGCCTCCATGGAATGCATCATTGCTGTTGGAATTAGTGGAAACTACAAACACCCTCATTTAAGCACAAACTCCACTGCGGTCCCAATGTTACCTCTTCTAAATGTTTTGCAATCTTCCCCTGTTAAAGGAGAGTTGCGTTGATTGAAAAAAAGCTGTTGCTTACTGTCATTACCACAGTTGGCTCGAAAAAGGTATGAAAAGAAATGCAGTGCCAGGGAAGAGAGTGAGCATCCAAATTCACACAGGCCACAGTGTTGGAGGTCACCATGAAAATAGGCCATATTTCCACTGAGGGCTGGGAAACCTTAAAGGAATGGTCTCCAGAGGGAATGGAAGCAGAAGAGGCAGCAATGGACCCTGAAATGCTGGCAGCTGTGTCAGAGAACGTTCTATGATTTCAAACAGATGGCAAGGCCAGTAAATGCATTGTCATATGATGCTACCCACCACACTGCCGCTCTCTCATGAAACACAATTAACCAAATACCCATAGTTCATTCCCTGGCATCCTCTAGCAGTCATGACTCAGTTCGAGCATTTAGATGCTCTATCTTACCTTCATGTATTTGTCATCGTGCCACTCCCATTTCTTGCAGCCTCTACATTTCCATGTCTTTGGCATTTGCAACCACATAACCTAAACAGTGCTACACAATCACTAGCATTCTTCTCTCCCTCGCATGGCAAACTTGCCACAATGGAAGGAAGCAGAATTAAGCCAGTAAGAGACAGATTACTCTGTGTTGCATTGGCCTTACAGAGGTGATGGTGCTCTACATTATGGAGCCACAGAGGCTATTACGCTCACTATCACAGAGAACATTGGAGATTATAGTAATGTTTCTGATTTATCCTCATTCTTAACACTGAGCTCATTCTCATCCTGTTATCTGAGATAAAATATAAATAGTATGGACCTTGGATCACTGGCTTTCCGCTCACTATCTTTCCTCACCAACTTTCCTTTTGTTTTTCTGCTTTCCAATACCCAAGAATTAACACCCTCCTCCCACCACCGCTCCCTCAATGACAGAAGGCTCTCCCTGCATACAGGGCCTCTTTTTACCTCCCTGGAGCAGTGATTGATGATAAATCTGGAGATGATTGCTAGGTGTCTGTCCCTGCCTGGGACAATTCTGAGGCTTAGAAATTAACAACCACGGTGACTTTGATGATCAATGTCAGCACTGTCCTCAGGCTGGTGTGAGGTTGCTTCAAGATGGCAAATATCATGAAAACTTGACCCATGATTTCCCTATTCCAGCCAGAGAGGTACAACTTTACACATACTTGAGGGACGACTGAAAGATTGCTCTCTACAAGCTATTACCATCACCTACCCTCTCCCCTTCCCCACCCCAAGATTTATACTCTACTCCTCTGGCAACAAGCCAAAAGATGTTGTTTGTGATTTTTACTGTTGTGGTGCACAGCGCTCATTGTTTAAATCTTCACATCAGTACATCAGGTTGTTCTGTTGTAGTCGACAAATATTCACATTGTCTATCCTGCTTCCCTGGTCTCATCAGCTTGATTTCTGCTTGCTAAATGACATTGTAAACCCAAATGTGTCAATCTATCCAAATCCTTGTGTATTTGTTCTTCTGTTTTGTATCAGCACAAAACTTCGACAACTTCATTTCTGTTGCCGGTTTCAAATCATTTCTGTGCAGTGTGAACAATAATGGTCTTCATATTATTCCCTGAGGCAAACACGCAATAACCTTCCTCCATTCTTGTGTTGTTCTACGTACAGCCACAAATTGTGTCCTCTGAACTGAACACATGTTTGATCCACTGCAGAGGTTTCCATCATCCCTTGAGGAAAAATCAGTCAAAACCAGTGGGAAATATCCACTGGTGAGAACTGATTTCTAATAGAAATAATAGATTGCAGCTAATTGTGATCAGATTAGCTGAAAATTATAACTGGAAACCAGCTGGCATCTCTGCTTGCCCAGTTGGCATTAACTGGGAACATTTGAATCTTAAGTTTAAGTATTAGTGTCACAGTAGGCACATTAACAATGCAATGAAGTTACTGTGAAAATTTCCTAGTTGCCACAAACCAACGCCAGTTTGGGTGCACTGAGGGGGAATTTAGCACAGCCAATGCACCTAACCAACACTTTGTTCAGAGTGTGGGAGAAAACCGTAGCATCAGGAGGAAACCCATACAGATGGGGAGAGCATGCAGACTGTGCACAGTGACCCAAACTGGGAATTGAACCCAGGTCCCTAGTGCTGTATGGCAGCAGTGCTAACTACTGTGCCACCATACCACTATCACACTGGAACCTCTTGATTTGTTTACTGGCTCTTCCCTGTCTCCCAATTTTGTACCACAATCTCCTTTGAGGAAAATCTCAGCATGTCTGACAGCACCTGTGGAGAGAGAATAGAGCCAACATTTTGAACCAGGGTGACTACATCCTGACTAGAAACTCTACTAGCTCTACTCTCCCTTCCCAGATGCTGTCATACATGCAGAGATTTTCCAGCATTTTCTACTTTTGTTTCAGATTTCATTATCCACAGTATTTTGTTGTAATCTCCTTTGTATAATTGCTAGATCTAAACATAGTGGATTTTAATTTTCACTTGTTGCCAAGAAAAGGTGCAAAATCCAGCCATAATTTTGGTCTGGATTTTGCAGTGAAAATAATGGTGAAATAAGCAGTGTTTACCATTTGTGAAATGTAAATTAGAGACCAACTTCCATTAACCATAAGTGCACAGTTAAAATTCAAAATTAGCAAGTTGTTGACTGATTTTCCCTCCTTTAAAGCTCATTTACATGTTTTCTGGCAGGCCCATGAATGCACCAAATTCCTCTATACCCTGAGCTTTATCTGTGGACTACCACATTGTGGTCCTCATCTGAGTCTGCAGTATAAGTAATGGACAACCTCCCCTTTCAGCTAGCTAGTGCCTACATCACTTTTATTCCTTGCCATGTACACAGGACATTCATGTCTGGGACTCGCCACAGACAGATATTACCTCCAAGCTATTCTCTAAAGAGTGCCAATGGCTCAGCCTGTGGCTGCAAAGCTGAGAATAATTAACTATATTTCTTCTTCTTCATCACTATTCTTCAGTGTTCATTTTTGGAATTGCTACTTATCCAGCTCATGGTTCTAGGTTATCTGAAGGAAGAAAAACAGAAGATTTGACATGAAGGCAGCAGGAGAGAGGAAGGGAGGCTTGCCTGTACCATCTGTAGCTTGGGAATCAGAGCAGAGTGATGAATGAACGGGAGTTGGGATGTCAGAAGGAAAATTAAATATCGGTGTACCTCCATTTTCAATAGTTTCAACTTTGACGCTGACCTTGGGCATCTAATGTGGTGACTCCAATGATGGTGAACATGATCCTCTTCATGGGGTTAAGGACATGCAGCCATGCTAGTTGCTATCAGTTTGGTGAATCCTGAATTACATACAAGCCAGTCCTGCAAGAGAAAGAGAAATGAGGGTATCAGTGAATGTAAATCTGTTTAGACAATGTGGTTGTCATGATTGAATCACTGGAAGTGTGCGCAAGCTTTGAAATATGGCTGTGAGACGTGCAGCAGTGTTAAATGTGTGAGTTTGAGATGAAGTTATGAATGCTGTGTATCATAATCACTCAAGATATTTTGTAAGTGACTGATTTGCCTTCTTCATAATAGGATATCCATCAATTTATTTCAAATAAATGTTTTTTCTTGTATTTATATTTAATTTATAACATTCAGGATGGCACAGTAGCACTGTGTTTAGCTTTACTGCCTTACCACGCCAGTCACTCTGGTTTGATTCCTGGCATAGGTCACTGTCTGTATGAAGTCTGTATATTCTCTTTGTTTATGCATGACTTTCTCCCAGCTGCCATGGTTTCCTCCTACAGTCTGAACGACATGCTGATTAGGTATATTGGCCATGCTAAATTCTCCCTCAGTGTTCCCAATCAGGTGCCATAGTAGAACATAGAACATTACAGCACAGAACAGGCCCTTCGGCCTTCGATGTTGCGCCGTCCAATATAAAAAGCAATGCCCCTCCAAACTAAACAATTCCCTTCTCTTCCATATACTTATCAACTAACCTCTTAAACGCCACCAAACTTGGCGCATCTACAACTGCTGCAGGCAGGGCATTCCACTCCCGAACCACCCTTTGGGTAAAGAACCTACCTCTGATATCCGTCCTATAACTATCATCCCTTAATTTAAAGCTGTGTCCCCTCGTGCTAGCATTCCCCATCCTAGGAAAAAGGCTATCACTGTCCATAGTGTAGTGTAGCAGCTCAGGGATTTTCACAGTTAAAAAAAAGTCAACATTTTGATTTGAAGCATAACGAGGTCACTTAGTGAAATTGAATTTTACATGTTAAGTGTTTACGGTTTAAACTGTAAGTCTCTCCAGAAAATAAAATCTCACTTCTGTCGCAGTTTCATCTTCCTTCAGAAATGTCTAAATCCAGCACTCTTCAATTGCTTTAAAAGTGGAGCCAATAGATTTTTCACAGCCGTGTATGCAGGTATTCAGAGGTTAGCACAGTGATTCCAAATGACTCGGCAAGTAATGATAACAGTTTACTCATTTCTATAATTCAACAAATGACTGACTCTCCTTCTGCCCTGAAAAGCAGTTAGAAAAATCCGGATATTTGTGAGGACTACCATTGCCGTGTAAGTTGTTGATATAAATTTGAAGGCTTATATAAGACCTTACAAATATAACTCTTTTTCATTTTTAAACAATGCATCGACCTGATGTGGGTGTTGCAGTTAAGACCATCATTTATTGTCCATCGTTCATTGTCCTTCAAGGCAGAGATGAGAAAGGTCTCCATTTCATTGCAGGGGTACAAGTCTGCTCGGTATCCCACAAGGTACCCCACAGCCCTTGTTTTCGGACAACTAAAATGCGTGCATGATGTAACACAAGTGAAATGTAAAGTGACTGTGAATTGAGACAAAAACCAGCATCACACTAAATTTTACAGGAAACACTGGTGATGAACAATCTCTCTGTATATAATGATTTGATTTGATTTGATTTATTATTGTCACATGTATTAACAAACAGAGAAAAGTATTGTTTCTTGTGCACTATATAGACAAAACATGCTGTTCATAGAGAAGGAAAGGAAAAAGTGCAGAATGTAGAGTTACAGTCATAGCTGGGGTACAGAGAAAGACCAACTTAATGCAAGGTAAGTTCATTCAGAAGTCTGACAGCAGCAGGAAAGAAGCTGTTCTTAAATCCGTTGGTACCTGACCTCAGAATTTTGTACCTTTTTTCCCAATGGAAGAAGGTGGAAGAGAGAATGTCCAGTGTGCGTAGCATCCTTGATTATGCTGGCTGCTTTGCCGAGACAGCAGGAAGTGTAGACAGAGTCAATGGATGGGAGGTTGGTTTGAGTGATGGACTGGGCTACATTCATGACTTTTTGTAGTTCCTTGCGGTCTTGGGAATGATGTGTTAGGAATTTTAGGAAAAATCCACATTGTTGTGAATTTGGAGTCACATATAGACCAAAGGACATTTGTCAGCTGGATGAAAATTTACAGCAACAATAGTCTCATTGTCACTTTGAATGACAGCATAGAGTGGCATGATGCACTGCTGCCTCACAGCACCAGGGACCCAGGATCAATTCTGGTCTTGGTCACTATCTGTGTAGAGTTTGCACATTTTCCTTGTGCCTGTGTGCGTTTCCTCCAGGTGCTCCAATTTCCTTCCACAGCCAAAGGTGGATAGGATAGGTTGATTGGCCATGCTAAATTGCCCCTAGTGTGAGATTACGAGAATAGGGCCGGGGGGGATTGTGGTCGGTACATATTCAATGGGCAGAATGGCCTCCTACTATACTGTAGGGATTCTATGAGAGTAACTTTTTATTCCAGAATTATTTAATTATATGATTCTAAATTCAATTCAAAAACTGTGGTGGAGTTTGAACTTGTGTTTTCTGATTACTAGTCCAGGTGCATAGCCACTAGTTCATTCCCTAATGCCGGCTGCCTGCATTTTTATAAAAAGCTTGATCATTCACACTAGAGAGTGTTTTACTCTGCCTCTCAAGATGGATTTGCAGCCTCATGTCCACTATTTAATTGTTTATCTTTACCTTCCTCTCTCTCTCTAAAGCCTTCTTTTTTTTCTCTAAGTTATTTGATTATGGAAGTTTTTCCCTTCTTTTCTTCTCACGGTGGGTGTGTAGTTCCTACTCAGCTGCCAATAGTGCATCAGTGCAATAAGATGGGCTTTTCCCACTGCTGAGTTTCCAATTACTAACACATTCGCCATGCCCCAGGCTTGCCTGATTCCCCAGTGCCCCAGCTTCTCAGCAAATCTTAAGAAACACTTTCTGGTCCTATTGCTAACAACAACTTCTCTTTGCAACAAAAATAGCCTCATCCCAAGCAACCAGAATTTTTACTTAATAACTTGGAATGAAGCTCTATTATCTGTGTATTAAGATTGTGCCCTTGTTTTTATTTGCACACCTCCCACCTGCTCACCATGAGATATTGATTATCATGATACACTCTTCATAGTGCAGCTCTAAGAGAGAGAGAAATGAAAACAACCCTTAGTGCATTGTTCACACTCAGTAGATATCAACAGCAGTTGAAGCTCCTCAATCCTTAAGTACCAGGTAAAATCTTGATTTGATTTGATTTCTTGTTGTCACATGTATTAGTACACAATGAAAAGTATTGCTTCCTCTGTGTTGTGTAGACAAAGCAAACCATACATAGAGAAGGAAAGGAGAGGGTGCAGAATGTGATGTTACAGTTGTAGTTAGGGTGTAGAGAAAGATCAACTTAATATGAGGTAGGTCCATTCAAAAACCTGATGGCAACAGGAAAAATAATGTTCTTGAGTCAGTTGCTATATGATTCTCATACTTTTGTATCTTTTTCCCAAAGGAAGCAGGTGGAAGAGACTATGTCCGAGGTGCTTGAGGTCCTTGATTATGCTGGCTGCTTTTCTGAGGCAGCAGGAAGTGCAAAACGAGTCAATGGATGGGAGGCTGATTTGTTTGACACACTGAGCTACGTTCACAACACTTTGTAGTTTATTGCATCTTGGATAGAGCAGGGGCCACAGTTTCACAGGAAACTGTGACACATTTGGAAAGTTGCATCTGTAAATATTGATGAAAGTCGTAGAAGACATGCTGAATTTCCTGTCTTCCAAAAGACTGGAATCAATTGAACCTGAGACAGTTTCATGACAGTTTATTACTGCTCTGTTAATGTTCCAAAGAATAGTTAGATTCTGCACTGAGATGTTTTTTGAGAGTCCCTTTTTTTTAATCTCTTTTCTTTCCCATCTACACCCCTATCCCTCTAATGGTCTTCCTAATATTCATTATGGAAACATGTCTCAATCAGGATAATTTCTCCAAATAGTAAAGACAGCTTTGGCCATGTGGTTGCCTGCCTAATCCTTTGACACTGGAATTAGGACTTCAAACTATAGTTCTGACCATTTGTCTTTTCGTGCCACAGATGGATCTTACCTTGTTTGGCAATGCAGGCGAAGGCACAATAAATAATGAAAATGTTTTGATCACAAATTAATCAATTTTACATGGAAGCTATAGAACTTAAAGCCTGTGCGGAGGGAAAACAAAGGTTAAAGTGGATATGATCTTGGGGACGAGAAAGAAGCAGAAGTCAATATCAAGGGTTCTGGAACTATTACTACGGTTTGTGGATTGTGAATTGAATCTGTCAACAGAAAGGAAATATTGTTGAATATAGACAGCCTATCCAATAATACTCTTTCTCATTTATTCCAGCTCCAGTAATTTAATAGCATAGCCAAAATGACAAGCATAGGGTCCAACAAGGTACTGATTTGTGCAGTCAAATAATACAGTTAATGCTGATAAATAATAAAAATGAGCAGTACAATAATTTTTACTACAAAACCAATAATTTTTGGTTAAGATACCATTATCAAATGCAAAGTACCTTTCAGGAATATATTTATCAATTGTTATATGAGCAGAGATGTAAGAACTGGATGTTTAAACTCAACAGCCTTGGTAAGGAAAGTTGAAAGCACGTTGGGATTGATTTTCTCCCAAATTTAAAGATTAAAGTTGGGGAGAAAGACTGCAGGAATGTCACCTTGTAGCAAGTCTCTCGACATCCCGTATGCATTACACAAGTAATTGTTTGTGTCAAAGAGGCTTTTTTACTGAGACACATTTCACCTTAGTTTCTGCTGTGTAAGTTGTTTTCTCCTCAAGCAAGGTAACTGCTGTCAGAGGCGATGAAGTCTCGTTGAATGAATGCTATTATTGCCCATAACACTCCCGAGAATCAGAATATAAACTATCTATCAAAATGTATGACATAAGATAAATCCTTAATATACATCATAGAATGTAATTTTAGAGATAGTCATGGTATATTTTTGGAATGATTTTATTCAGTCCCAACCTTTTCAAAAGTAAAATTCCTATATTTATACTTATCGCAAATTAAACCAATAGTGAGAAAACAATTAATAATAAACCATTTTTTTTTGTTAAAGTGTGTCTGGGGCAGAGAGGGCAAGAAAAGCAGGATGAATACATCTACTAAAATGAGCAATGCTATTAATCTGTCTGATAAGTGACATTATTTTACTCAAGTATTTCCTCAAGGCTGTTAGGCAGTCAATTAATTTAACTGACAGAAGTGTACCACAGATTCATAGTGCTTAAACTCAAAATGTAGTTTGCACTAAAGGTTGAGGTTTACTTCTTTTGCTTCTGGAAAATGCAGGTTACTGCAGACACAGCCAGTTATATAAGTCAAAATTATGCAAGCACTGGACTCTAAAGCCAAGATTGCACTTGCTGATGCTATTCAGAGCTAACACTGTTAGAATTGGAGTGATCAGTGAGAGAACACCGACTGCTAACCTTTCATGAGGGTGACAGGTACAAACACCATCACTGACATATTTTTGACACCATCATTCAGCCAAGAAGTTCAGCACTTCACAGTAAACATGTCTTCGGTTGTATTTCATGGATCCCATATTTTATGGATCCTAGCCCCATCAAAACACACACACACACACACACACTTTAAGATTCTTTCTCACAAGGGTGTGCCTTTTCCGAATTCAAATGTATCTGACTGTTTAGGCTCTGAACAATAAGAAGCCAACCAAATATGGTTTATTAAGTAAAAGAAGGAGCAAATTTATTAAATCCAAGGGAAGAAAATATTGAAACACGTCTTCTCTCTCTCTCTCACACACACACACAGAAGTACAAAGAAAAGTTAAAAAATATATGTTTAAATATCTTTTGATTGCCCTTGAGGTAGATTTTAAATGCCGTTCTTGTTTTGCATTATGTGGCTTCATTTGGCTGGCACAGTGGTTAGCACTGCTGCCTCATGGCTCCAGGGACCTGGGTTCGATTCCCAGCTTGAGTCACTGTCCGTGTGGAGTCTGCACTTTCTCCCCATGTCTGTGTGGGTTTCTTCCGCGTGCTCTAGTTTCCTCCCACAGTCCAAAGATGTGCAGGTTAGGTGGAATGGCAACGCTCAATTGCCCCTTAGTATCAGAGGACTAGCTGGGGTAGATAAATGGGATTATGGGGATTGGGCCTGAGTGGGATTGTAGTCGGTGCAGATTCAATGGGCTGATTGACCTCCTTCTGCTTGGTAGGATTCTATGATTATTGGGGTCCGGTGTAGAAGATACAGCAATTATTATGAGATCTAAATTTGCTGATAGATTTCTTGTAAATTTGGATTCAAATTAGCTAGTACACTTGTTCCAAAAGAGCCAGAGAGAGAGAGACCCATTTTCTTCTCCAGAAGTCTTTCTTGCCGTTTTCCTGCAGTGAAAGCAGCCTGTCCTGTCATACTTTACCCATTATATTTTTCCAAGGGAGTATGGGAGGACCTGTCTGTGGCAGCTATTGTTTCACTATCCAGTGCTTTGCATTTTAAAAATCTCTGCCTTAAATAGTGACCAATTTCTATTGGTCTCTGAATTATAGAAAAGATCCCTCTCTCCGCTGAGGTGACATGTTTATTTTTCACTATCACCTAGGAAGATGGCTTTGCATTTTAAAGCAACTTGTTCTTTTCATTTCAAATTACAAATAGTTAAAAGTTGAAAAATTATACTTTCCAAAATAAAGAGGCAAAGCTTTAGGGAAGCCAGTACAAATTCTCAAAAGAAACATTCTCTGACTTTCATATGAGAAGTTCATAGACAGGGATCACGGGTAGAGGTGGGAACATTGAGGTGGCGGTGCGGACCTGTTTCCCGTGCTGTTTTGTTCTTTGTTCTTTATTCTTTGTTCTTTCCGTGACCTGGACTCCTAGAAAGGACCAGTTTTAATTATATATAGGCCATCATATCAAATGTAGCTCTTTACATTCTAACTTCCAGTCATTCACCAAATGACAATGCCTTGTATATTGGATCCTATCTTTTGTTCTGATGTAAAGGGCAGATAAAGGTCCACCCCACACACATCTGCTCTGAAAATCTGGCAATTGCTGGAGCCATAGCACAACTGGAGGTCAGAGGGTGTGTACTAGAACCTTTAATAAAATTCAGGGGTTTTCTTGAGTTTCTGTAATGTGAAATTATTCAGTTTAGCTATGATATGTTTAGATTAATATTTTCTAACAGAACTGGTCTATCAATCATGATAGAATAAAATGAATAAATGAAAAAATGTTTTTCAATCTCCTGTCCTATTAGTTCAAATGATCAATTATTGCTATTAAGTGAAAGATTCTATGGCTAATTCATTTATTTAGGGATACTTTGTGAGTAGTTGATGGAATATTGTATAGAAATCTGGCAATTTTTTTTCAATGTTTAGCACTATTTTTACTGCCTTGCAACAAAATAATGCATGTTTACTACCATTGAGTTTTTTAGATTATATAATGCAATTAGTTGCATCTGTCTTAGACTTGAATCTGTATTTTTCACTCTTTCCAAATTTATGTACTCTTCAAGCTCATCTTGTCCCTGAGAAACAACTGCTGCTCCCTTGGATCCTATCGTCATTAATCTGCTTTCCCTTCCTGGTCCTCATGTTAGCTGATATTGTTAACAATTCTCTTATCTTCAGACACTGCCCATTTCTTTATTTCTCCTCAAAAGCAAACACTTAGGCCAAATGTACTTGCAAAATTTCACTCTTTTTCCAAACTCCTTTTTCTCTCCAAGTCCTGAAAGGTGTCACTTCTTAAATCCATATCCATTTTTCCATGTTTGAATCCCTCCAATTAGATTTTTGTCATGCTACCAAGTCTTCTGTAGACAAAGTTGTAAGGGGCATTCTATGTGACTGTGATAAAGAATGTCCCTCTTGGCCTATCTGCAAGCTTTGGCAATTGACTAAACCACTCTTCTCCAAAGTCCCTCTGCTATCGACCAGCTGGGTGAGAGTGCCTCAGCTTGATACATTCTGTCTCTAATGATAGCCAGATAATCACTCATAATGACTTCTCTTCTTAGTTACATATTGTTCCTTCTAGTATATCATCCTTGAGCCTTCTTATTTCTCATCTGCACTTCGCCTCTCTGAAAATCCACAGTGATATTTTTTATTTCTACACTGATGTAACCCAGTTGTAGCTCACCAATAACCCTCACAACTCATACATTGTTTGCTAAATTATTCTATTGCTTCGCCAAAGCTAGTACTGGAGGAGCAGAAATTCCCTACATCTAAACATTATATTCCTAAGATGAGTAGGTGGTATGGTAGTACAGTGATTAACCCTTGTGCCTCATAATGCCAGGGACCTGGCTTCGATTCCAACCTTGGCTGTCTGTCTGTGTGGAGTTTGCACATTCTCAACTTGTTTGTGTTTCCTTCAGGTGCTCTGCTTTCCTCCCACACTCTAAAGGTGTGTAAGTTAGGTGGATTTGCCATGCTAAATTGCCCCTTAGTGTCAAGGGGATTAGCAGGGTAAATATGTGGGAATTACAGGAATAGGACCTGGTTGGAATTATAGTCATAAGCTTTACAGCATAGAAACAGGCTCTTTGGCCTAGCTTGTCCATACCACCCAGTTTTTACCACTAAGTTGTGCACATTTGGACCATACCCTCTATGCCCATCTTACCCATGTAACCGTCCAAATGCTTTTTAAAAGATAAAACTGTACCCGCCTCTATTACTGGCAGCTCGTTCCAGACACTCACCACCCTCAGTGTGAATAAATTGTCCATTGGCCATGCTAAGTTGAACCTTGGTGGCGGGAGATTATCAGGGTAAATATGTGGGGTTACAAGAAGAGGCCTGAGTGGAATTGTTGTCAGTGCATGTTTGATGGGCTGAATGGCCCCTTTCTGCACTGTAGTGATTCTATTCTATGAATCCATAACCCTAATTCTGACTGCTGATCACGTTCCATAGAATCTAATTCCACTTCCAAAATTACACTGGATCCTGTGCCAGCTCATCTGATGATGTAACTCTTATCCATGCCTTTGATGACCACATACCTAGCTGGCCTACCACATTCTTCTCTCCATAAACTTGGAGTCATCAAAGCTCTACTAGTCACACTCGTATTCATGTTAAGTCCTATTCACTCATTAACTCTGTGTTTTAATTTTCACTGTCATTGCCTCTTGATCAAGCAATGCTGCAATTTTGAAATTCTCATCTTTGTGCTCAAGTTCCTCCGTAGTCTTGCTCTTCCCTAGCACGATAATCACCTCTATTGTCAAAGCCCCCTAAGGACTCTTCACTCATATGATTTTGACTCTTTGATTATTCCCAATTTGAATCACTCCACCATTAGTGATCTCTTCTCATACTGCCTCTGAAGCTCAGAAACTCCCTCTCTAAATCTCTTTGCTCTATCAATTCACTCCTTAAAGCCAGCCTCTTATTTTTTTTTTGCCACCTATCCTGATTGTACCTTAAGTGGGTCAAATGTTGCTTTATAACACATTTGTTGAGCACTCGTCCACTGATGTAGTATGGGCTGAGGTTAGAAACAGTAAAGGAGAGGTCACACTGTTGGGAGTTTTGCATAGGTTTCTGCAAAGTTCCAGAGATGTAGAGGAAAGGATTGCCAAGATGGTTCTAGAAAGAAGTGAAAGTAATAAGGTAGTTGTTATGAGGACTTTAACTTTACAAATATTGACTGGAAAAGCTGTAGTTTGAGTACTTTAGATGAATCAATTTTTGCCCAATGTGTGCAGGAGGGTTTCCTGACGTAGTTTGTGGATAGGCCAACAAGAGGTGAGGCCACATTTGATTTGGTACTGGGTAATGAACCAGGCCAGGTATTAGATTTGGATAAAGGTAAACACTTCGGTAATCGTGACCACTTTTCGGTTATGTTTACATTAGCAATGGAAAGGGATAGGTATATATTGCAGGGCAAAAGTTATAGCTGGGGTAAAGAAAATAATGATTCGATTGGGTGAGATTTAGCTTGCATAGGATGTGGAAGGAAACTGCAGGGGATGGTCATAATTGAAATACGTAGCTTGTTCAAGGAACAGCTACTGCATGTCCTTGATAATTATGTACCTGTCAGGCAGGGAAGAACTGGTCGAGCTAGGGAACTGTGATTTACTACAGAAGTTGAATCTCTTGTGAAGAGGAAGAAGAAGACTTATGTCAAGATGAGACATGAAGACTCAGTTAGGGTGTTTAAGAATTACATATTAGCCAGGAAGGACCTAAATAAAGAGCTAAGAACAGCCAGGAGAGGATATGAGAAGATCAAGGAAAATCCTAAAGCTTTCTATAGGTATGTCAAGAATAAAAGAATGACTAGGGCAAGATTAGGGCCAATCAAGGGCTGGGAAGTAGTGCGTAGAGTCGGAAGAGATAGGAGAGGCACTAAATGAATATTTTTCATCAGTGTTCACACAGGAAAAAGACAGTGTTCTCAAGAGGAACACTGAGATACAGACTATTAGACAAGACAGGATTAAGTTTTATAAGGAGGAGGTGTTAGCAATTCTGAAAAGCATGAAAATAGATAAGTCCCCGGGCCAGATGTGATTTATCCTAATATTCTCTGGGACGCTAGGGAGGAGATTGCAGAGTCTTTGGCTTTGATCTCTAGGTTGTCATTTTCTTCAGGAATAGTGCCAGAAGACTGGAGGATAGCAAATATTGTTCCCTTGTTCGATAAGGAGAGTAAAGACAACTATGATAATTATAAACCAGTGAGCTTTCTTCT
The DNA here is from genome assembly GCA_024679065.1 of Sphyrna mokarran. Lineage (NCBI taxonomy): Eukaryota > Metazoa > Chordata > Chondrichthyes > Carcharhiniformes > Carcharhinidae > Sphyrna > Sphyrna mokarran. The sequence continues at coordinate 63,064,393 of JAGIQG010000011.1, read as the reverse complement.
GTCATAGGCAAAGTTTTGGAAAGGATTATAAAAGAAAGGATTTATAAACATCTAGAAAGGAATAATTTGATTAGGGGTAGTCAACACGGGTTTGTGAAAGGTACGTCATGCCTCACAGAACTCCTTATTGAGATCTTTGAGAAAGTGACCAAAGAAGTGGATGAGGGTAAAGCAGTTGATGTGGTGTATGTGGATTTCAGTAAAGCGTTTGATAAGGTTCCAATGGTAAGCTATAGCAGAAGATACAGAGGCATGGGATTGAGGGTGATTTAGCAGCTTGGATCATAAATTGGCTAGCTGTAAGAAGGCAGAGGGTAGTGATTGATGGGAAATGTTCATCCTGGAGTTCATTACTAGTGATGTACTACAAGGATCTGTTTTGGGGCCACTGTTGTTTGTCATTTTCATAAATGACCTGGATGAGGGTGTAAAAGGATGGCTTAGTAAATTTGCGTATGACACTAAAGTCAGTGGAGTTGTGGACAGTGCGGAAAGATGTTGCAGGTTACAGAGGGACATAGGTAAACTGCAGAGCTGGGCTGAAAGGTGGCAAATGGAGTTTAATGCAGGAAAGTGTGAAGTGATCCACTTTGGAAGGAGTAACAGGAATACAGAGTACTGGGCTAATGGTAAGTTACATGGTAGTGTTGATGAGGAAAGAGACCTCAATGCCCATGTGCATAGATTCCTGAAAGTTGGTGCCCAGCTTGATAGGGTTGTTAAGAAGGCAATATGGTGTGTTAGCTTTTATTGGTAGAGGGATTTCAGAGCCATGAGGTCATGTTGCAGCTGTACAAAACTCTGGTGCGGCCACACTTGGAGTATTGCATATAGTTCTGGTCACCGCATTATAGGAAGGATGTGGAAGCATTGGAATGAGCACAGAAGATATTTACTAGGATGTTGAGAATGTCTTATGAGAAAAGGCTGAAGGACTTGAGGCTGTTTTCATTAGAGAGAAGAAGATTAAGAGGTGACTTCTTCGTGGCATATAAGATAATCAGAGGGCTAGATAGAGTGGACGGTGAGAGCCTTTTTCCTCGGATGGGAGATGGCTAGCATGAGGGGACATTGCTTTAAATTGAAGAGTGATAGATATAGGATAGATGTCAGAAATAGATTCTTTACTCAGAGAGTAGTAAGGGCGTGGAGTGCCCTGACTGCAACAGTAATGGACTCCCCAACATTAAGGGCATTTAAATGGTCATTGGGTAAATATATGCATGACATTGGAATAGTACAGGTTAGATGGGTTTTAGATTAGTTTCACAGGTTGGTGTAACATTGAGGGCTGAAGGGCCTGTACTGCGCTGTAATGTTCTATATTTCTATGCAACACTTCCCTATTACATGCTTTATTGTATTTAAAGCATCTATATAAGTTGCTGCCATACATAATTTCTTAAAACATAATAGTGAAACAAAATGCTGGACTTCAACATTACGGCTGATATTTTACAATCTCACTCAGGCGAGGCCCGTAAAATCCCACCCAAGGCCAATGGAAAATCCCATTCTATGAGCCTTGCCTACCCTGATCCCGGGATGGGTGAGACAGTAAAATTCTGGCCTATAACTGGATATTTAGTCATCAGAATGTTGGTTACAATTTTATCTTAATGATTTTGAAGATATGGGATAAAAACAGTTAATAATGTGATCCTCAAATATCACACCTAAGAATTGAGATTCTCCTCTTCAATAATCATAGAAGTGGGTTCAGAAATCCTTGGGATTTTGAAGACTATTAAAATGAAGTAGTCTAGTTTAGAATAGCCATCACATATGCCTAAAATATACCATAAGGAATCAGAAAGTGTCTCATATACAAATGTAGATATGTATATCATGTGAAGGTGCTGTTTGCATAGACATATATAATTATGGGTAGAGAATTTTGAAGATTTTAAATGTATTTTTAAATACCTTGTCAGCTTTGGCCTAGATGCATCCCACCCTGAAGCATAATGGAGAATGAGCAGAACCAGACAGGCCACACTTTTAGGAAACAATGAAGTACAGAATATATTCTCTATTATCAGTAGGAGACCCTGCAGCTGTAAACTACCAAGGTTTTAAAATGAATAGAGGTATCAAGTTGCATTGAATAGAAGTGTTCAGTTTCTACTGATAAGGGATAGCTGGCAGATGGAGAAATGACTTCCTCTCCATTCCTATGGTTTATAGGTGGTGAGGGTGATCCTTGAACCTACCGGATTTGTGTAGGTAAAATTCCAAGGCAATTGTGGGTAAGAACATCTGGGTTTCGTTGACCAATGAATTCCCAAATCTGCTAGAATGCTATTGGTCAAGGTAAATAATGTGTATTAATGGAATTGGATCATCCAGTTTGGATGAGTGGGTGGGAGAAACAAACCTTCAAAAAAGCATATCTGTATTACATATGTACTGTAACAGCAGAGAGAAGTTGGAATCTTCCACTGTCTCTGTCCCAAAGCATATTGGTCAATAAAGAACATCCTGTACTGCATACTGCCTTTTATGAGATTTTGTATTAGTTGAGTTCAGCCCAATATATAGCATCAAAGGGAAGCCACCAAAAATTCCCTCACAGTAATGATTGGTCGCTTTAGTAAAATGCCTCCTTTTAAACAATGGGAGATATATCATTATAATAATGATATGAAGTCTGTGACAGAATATTAAAATAGGTTCAGACCATAACACAGCAATTTTCTTTACATCCTAGTCAATGGATGGTTCACTTTGTATTTTCTATTCAGGCAGATGTGCACAAAGTATTTGTTGTGAAGGTCAGTTTGGAAAATCCATTTGTTAGCCAATGTTTTAAATTACTTGGATTCTTAGAATATTGATGTTTTGTACAATTATTCAGTCATGTGTTGAATTCACATTGTGGTAAAGGTTACTGAAATTCATACAGCTTATTTTGTAGCAAATATCACAAAAGCACAAATAAAGACAAACATAAAATTTTTATGTTTTAAACCTTTAGCATAATTGAAGGTTGAAAATCTACGAAGATTTTATTGTATTTTCCTATTGTCTTCCAGCCCCATTAGCTTCCACTGATAACGTTTCTTGTTCCTATCTATTGTCTCCCTGATAGTATATTTGAGATCAGTTAATTAATGGAGTAGTAGGGCAATTTATACTCACTAAATTCTAATCTGCAATCTATTAAAGTGTAACATAAGGAAATCATCATCTTCAACAGTATTTTAATTGTCTTTGCCATATCCTTCTTTCCTCAACCTGCATCCCCATCCTATCTTTCTCTCAGTTTCCCTCTCACTCTTCTACAAACGCTGAACCTTTCTGCTTTTGCAGTTCCTTCCTTATGCTTATCTTGTCTATGCTGCCCACATTATAGTCTCGCAGTCCGCCTTTCCATATAAGGATAGCTAATATTGGTGAGGTTTCCTTTCCTCCAGCATTATCCCAGTTTCCTTCACATTTGCTATCATCATATCTTTCTACTAAACATATCCAGTTATCATCTCATCTTCTATGAGTGATTTTTCGGCTTTGCTCATCCTGAAACCATAAAATCCCTCCTGAGGTCAACAGATCTTTCCATGTTCTTCCCTTCTCCCACTCCAATTTCCATGGAGATTAGGGCATTAAAATTCCAGCCTATATCTTTTTCCTCTCCAAAGCTCTTAAATGTGTCACAATTTGCCAATTGTCTGTTTAAACCCCTTTGGTGCAGTTTACACCCTCTCTCACAGCATTGAAACAATCCTCGCGAAAAGCATGAGTCACATCCTGTGTGACTGCAATGTCTTAACCTTCTCAATATTATTTAATAATGTCTCCAATACCTCACATCTGTCCATCTCCATAGAAGAGCATTTGCATGGTTTCATTCCATCCCTACCACCAACCACAGTTCACGCAATACCATGCCTTTTTCTCCTCTCACTTTCACAACCAAGATACTCAAGGATCTATTGTTTGGATGTTGTTGCATTCACAGCCGTGTTTTTCTTTCTCTGGTTAGTTCAATTTCAATACAATCACAGGATAATTGCTACATGCTAATTGGATTTTTTTGGCTGGCATTTATTTTGTGGCTTTTGACTTCCTATTGACGGATGGACTTTGAGCATCAGTAGTCTGTGGTACAAGCCTATTTTCAGGGATTGGAGGAAGGAAGATTGAAGTTCATTGCATAAATCAATGAAAAAGACTTCACAAATGTATGATTAATACATATAATTTGCATAAATTATCATATGATCAGACAAATATAGAGTTCAGCCATGAGCAAGGTCACATAAGCAACAACACGGTTTTTAAATATATTTTCTAACGCACATTTGATCTGTTTGTTGGCATTGAGAAAAGTGAACAGGCTTCCCTGATGGGAATCTAATTTTACGGTAGCTCTCCCAGGGCTCCTGTAATAAAATATTGATTATGTATTTAGTGGATCTCAAGTGTGAAATTGAAGTAAAGGATGTTTTATTTTGTTCTCTACGATTGCAAGTTCCTTAGGCAACTTTTTTCAATTACTGAACATGGAAGCTAATTAAAAAAAAACACCGTGTATTGTATTCTTTGAATGGAGATTCTGTGAGTAGATTCCAGTTCAGAAAAATTATTTGCCAAAATAATGCTAAATGTACATTTGTGTCTGCTGGACTTAGACCTATTGAGCATTTAATCGCAGTTCTACTTATTATTCTTGAATGAAACATCCTGATATTATACATCTTGTTTTAGTCTGGCAAGTTTCATCCTCCCTTTACCCAAAATAGAACTTAGAAGTCTTCGATATATGCCCGGCGGTTAAGAGTAATAGATTTTTTTGAAAAACATTTCATTTGTTTTCCTGTTGTCAGCAGAAATAAAGTGTTACTTTAAGGCAGCCAAATTTCAAGTAGAAATGCTGTTCATTACTTTTGACTTAAATAATTTATTTTCAAGCAAAAATGTATTTCACTGCTTTCTGGTGATGTCTGATTGAATTTTAGAGGCTCTCCAAATTTCTGGATAACATTTGCCATGACCACACCTTCAAGTCACATCATAAATTTTCACAATATTTTTAGCTTTCCTTAAAAGGAAATATCTTTGAGCATATTCCTGCTCATCAGGATTCAGATGCGACCTCTGGAAATCTTGGTGAGACCCTGTCGTAACTTTGGTGTGAGTGTACCTGAATGACTGAAAAGATTGTGGTGGCCTGAATGCACCTGGGCTTAGACTTATTCCATAAAACTACAATTACGTTATTAAGGCGAAATTACTGCAGGTACCAGACAAGCATATGGTCAGAAAAGGAATTGGAACAGTGTCAAGATTTCCAGAAACCATTCATCATAGCACCTTCCTCCTACCTCCTCCCACCCACTCGTACCCCCTCATGCTCCAACCTTCTGGCAGAGGTGAAAATAGCGACTATCTGGGAGGTCAGTTCAAGATTATGGAATGGGCCCCAAAGAAAGGTTGCATTTTTCTGATTAATATTTTTTAAGTGCTTCCTTTGGCTTCTGTCATAATTGGCTTTGACCTGAGATCAGAAACTTATCCGGGGGGCATGATTTTCTTTGGTCACCATTTATACAGAAATCATAGATAGATAAAAGATTAATTGAAAATATGAACAAAGTCAGTAACTGCCTCAACACAAGCCAGTGAACTGATAGGTCAATATTGTCTTGGTGCATTTCTTTGGTTCAAGGTGCAGAACTGGATGTTGCGGGGGTAGAGGGGAGGTGCTGTGTGTGATGACACATCCATGTTTGCTGTAAACCCAAATGGCAAAACAGGATAAACTCCACGAGAGTGGGATAACAAGAAAATCATCAGTGAGATCTTGTTTACAGATTCCCCCACCACACCTCTCTCTGTCAGTGACATAACAAGGTTCCTGCACAGGAACATTTATGTAATTAGTGGTCTTCCCCACTTGTCACAGTAACTTCATTACAGTTTTATTGTAAGCCTACCTGTAACACTGATGAATAAACTTTAAACTGTATCATCCTCCCGTCTTAGGATTTCCCCATCACGTCAGCAAAGTTTACAGCAGATTTTTAAAGATGCGATTCAGGTGAATTGGACCCATTAGGGTGCATGGGTGAGAGACAAACATGGTGGTCAGCACCAGAGGGCAGTGCTGAGGAAAGGTTGTGGAGGGGCTTCAGTTGAGAAGGTCTGTGTGTGTGTGTGTGTGTGGTCCCTTATGTCCACACACACACACACTCCCACACACACAGGTAGGTCTTTGAGAGGGCTTTTCCAGTGAGTGGGCAAGAGGAAAGTTCCTGGGGAGACAGATAGTTCCCTAGGGAGAGGGGCATGTCTACGGGAGCTGTCTCCATCTTTGTTAGGGGGACCATTTTTCATTTTTACTTTTTTACAGTTGGGGCATCCCAATCTCTGGAGAGCCAATGTTGGTTGTTCTATCAGGGCCAGCCCTACCACCATGATGGCATGGGACCTGCTTTCTGCATTTTTTTTTAACTAAATGCTGAACAATCAGCTGTACACCTGATTTCTCATCTGTTCCAGCGCTGTGGGAAAAAGATGGAAAATTTTGCCCATTGTCTCTATACAGTTTTCCTCCTTGCCAACTAAATCATAGAAATCTGAGAGTACAAAGAAGAACATTCGGCCCATCAAATCTGCATCGACCACAATCCCATCCAGGCCCAATGCCCATATTATTACCTGATAATCCCTCTAATCTACATATCTCAAGACACTTAGGGCAATTTAAGCATGACCAATCAACCTAACCCGCTCATCTTTGGACTGTGGGAGGAAAGCAGAGCACCTGAAGGAAACCCATGCAGACATGAGGAGAATGTGCAAACTCCACACAGACAGTGACCCAAGCCAGGAATTGAACTCAGATCTCTGGAGCTGTGAAGCAGCAGTGCTAACCACTGTGCTACCATGCCGCCCATAAAAGAATCTGGTTCTTCTTAATGTTTACAGTCCTAACAGTGGCTTGCCCCCAGTATTCACATCAGAAATGTCTGGCAGAAAACTCAAAGGCAGTTGAGTTCATTCATGCCACCACCTGACAATAATTTCAGCAACGTGTATCAAAGGTGTATCAAGATAGAGAGGCCAGATGACGAGCCCAAATTACCTATTGAACATCATCATCTACCTCCCAGCAGCATATTCCGATGGGGAGCACCAATCAAGGAAATTCAGGAAAAGTTTGCGCGTGAAATTTTGCCTTGCAATTGCTTTTTGGAGTCATGAGAAGCAGACCTGCTCCTTTTGACTGCAAATTAAAGAAAATGCAGATATGATTTTAGGCTTCATTTTTGACAGGTCTCCAGCAGTCCGTTTAAGAACCATTGGCTAGATGGCTCGAGACATAGAATTAGTAGTTCAAGCTGGCAGATCGTAAGCTCTGGCTAGCCTAGGTGAATTTAGTAATTCATCAGGGAAAAGGCCACAGCAACATAATTCCACAATTGAAATGAGGCCTGTGCTCATTTCAGATAGCTACCAGGACTGACTTGATTAATGGACTCTGACCAATTTAGCAGAATTTGATAGTGGTTTGAACACCATTGTAGATCGAGTTCAATGGCTACTTGCCAAATTGGATTATCCTTGTCTCTTGTTAAGCCTGTAAAACTTTTGGGAACAAAGTTGAATTTTGATTCAATGGTAAATTTAGACCCAAGAGCCTGCAGCCAGGTAAAGTAGCCAAATTCAATATTAACCACTGCAAACTGGTTTGTGAATGCCAGCCTGCCATAATTCAAAATAAATCAGACCTAACATTATAGCTGACATTTCACTAAAAGAAATTGGGGCCAATACTACACTTCTGAAATATAGTTGTTCATCAGCTTTATCATGAATAGTCTACTATAATTTTAAAAACTTATATAATCCTAATCTCAATTTAAATAATGAGCGAGCATACAGGACAAAAAAAAATTCCCTTACCAGAAATGTAGAATTCTGGAAATAAGTGCAAAACTTTTTGGACTTCTACTAAATAGATTCATCCAGTTTACTCATGCATGGGTGCCCAGCTACAAATGGATTATTTTACATGTAGGCTGGAGTTTTACTGTCCCATCTGCCGTGGGAATCGGAGCTGGCAAGGGGGGGACAATGGAAAGGCCCATTGTCCGTTGACCTCAGGAGGATTTTACGATTTCATGATGAGCAAGGAAGTAAATTCCCACCCACATTCTTTTAGGGAACTAGGATATAAAAACGTTAAAACTTTTAAATATGAACTAGCTGAATAGAATGCCAAAGATATATTTTAAACTTCATCTTAGATAACAATTTGTGAACAAGAAGTTCAAACAATATTGCACATGTCAACCTGGAAAGGAAATAGATTTCTGTTTTTTAATTCCAGTAACTTGCAATTTCAAAACATCAGATAATTTGTATTCAAACATTTGCAGCCACTTACATTTTACATGCAAAAAATATTTGTATATAGCAAGTTATTTGGCTATTTTGGTGGCTTTTGTTCCATAGACAGACCTTGACTTTATGGCATTCAAGTTATGAGAAACAGCACTTGCAACATTTATAAATTGATATCTTTTCGACATCCCATACCATGTTAATGAATTAATTCAAACATTCATTCACGTGCATCTACATTCGATACCACCAACCTCCCTGACTCAAGGCAATCAGTTGCTGCTCCGACATGTTTTTAATTGGGAATCTTTGTGTTTCCAAACTTTATCTAAAACCTTATATTTTAAAATATTAATTTCTTGTTATATTACTTTATTTAATAATTGATTGAGTACAAAATTCCAGGTTAATTTTGTGAAAATTGGATGTCGGCCTTTGATTCAGGAACAAATCTTTATAACATTGTTCAGTTCCAACTTAAGGCCATAATTTTATCCGGCCCGCTTGCCACAGGAATTGGAGCGAGCAAGGGGCAGAACATGGAAAGATCCATTAATCTCAGATTAGATTTTATGGTTTCAGGACAAGCAAGACTAGAAAATCCCACCCACCATGTTTTGATTTAAGGTGTACTTTTCAGGAACAAATTGTTTCATACTTCCGAGGACTGGATAGCATTTTTATTGCACCAAATAGTTCTGTTTGTAAATGCCAAGAAAGTTTTAACAAGAATAAGCTAGCATTTGCAATACCCCTAATTATGCATATAAATATATCAGGGGAATAAAGACCCCATCTTCACCGTCCTTGCGAATGCCGACGGGGCTCAAGATCTGAAAGTTGCAGTTCTTGAGAACATGATTTTGGATCTTTCTTGTCCCTTTCTTGCAACATCAACAGAATTCACCCCCATAAGGGGCATGGAACTGCTTTACATGGATTTGAATAGATTTTAGTATAACTGACCCGCCTTCTCAAGAATATTGATCCCTCGCCGTATATTGAGAAGATGCTAATGTGACGTCATGTTGGCGCAGTTTATAACAGGTTCACCTAGACATGAACCTGTCATGAGGGTCTCGCCAAGGCAATTCATAAAGTAAAACCCCTGGAGGAGAGGGAATAGCCAGGCAGTGCTCTGGCAATGCCCCTTGGCAGAGGTTGGCACTGCCAGGTGGCACCATGCCCATTCCCATGCCAACCTGTGCCAAAGGTCAGGCCCCAGTGGGAGCCTCATGGACAGACGGGACTCATTTAGGTGTGGCTGTGGACTGGAGGTGGATGGAGGATCTGGGGATGTTGGTGACACCTGCTCAAGGGCAGCCAGGAATGGGAGATTTAAGATTGATGCTTAGAAGGTAGGGGAGGAGCTGATTATCAGATGGAGATGAGTAAAGAAGTGCTGACTTGATGGAGGGGTGGCACCTGAGACCTCCATGGTGTGCTGGGGCAAGGTTTACTTGGGTTATGAATGGAGCACTCTTTAAAGATGGTGTCTGTTACTGAGTTTACCAGTGTTTTGAGGCCTTGCCATCTAGCCATTCTAGCATGAAACATGCCCCCTTATTTTGTTTGGCAGAGTGTGGTAAGATCTGGAGAACTCAGCCAAATCTCTGTTCACTGCAACAGGACCAGAATCCCAGCCACGGGCGAGGCTGGAGAATTCTGGCCAGAGAGACTGCCCTTCCTGTGGCAAGGTATTAGTTTAAACTGGCAATGTAGCCAATACGTGACATTTGTTTATGAAGAAAAGACCTACAGTTGGAAATGGTTAGATATGCATCATCTAATTCTCTTTAGTAGGGGTTCCATTTGAAATGGAGTTAGTACTTCTTTAAAAATGGTCCTTATTTGAAATTTAGAGTTGGGAGTAATGCATGTTTCTCTTCTTGATTTACGACAATAACTGGTTGTAAAACCATATTGAGTCCCTCAGTGATCAATAAGAATGAAATTCAAATTGCACTGCTGCTTCACAGCACCAGAGACCTGGGTTCAATTCCCGGCCAGGGTCATTGTCTGTGAGGAGTTTGCACATTCTCTCCAAGTCTACATGTGTTTCCTCCAGGTGATCCAGTTTCCTCCCACATTGTGAAAAACATGTTGGTCAGGTGGTTAGGTTGCATTAGCCATGCTAAATTCTTCCTCAGCGTACATGAACAGGTGCCAGATTGTGGCAACTGGGGGAATTTCATGGTAATTTCATTGCAGTGTTAATGTAAGCCTTACTTGTGACACTAATAAATAAACTTTAAGAGAGTATAATGATAAATTGCAGATTGATATTGCAGATAAAGCTGCAAGTCTCGCAAATTTGTTGGGATTTCAAGCAACAGAAGATGAATATCCATCTTAAAATTGCACAAATTAATTATTTAAAGCATTTGGTTCATTTCAATGTATTTCTTTCCATTGATGCACATATATGGTAATTTTAAATAGTGGCCATTTTCTTGAATAACATCAATAGAAAATTGATTGATGGAACCAAACTGCTTATATGCTTAACTTTAAATGCTGCAACTCATAAGCTAAATATAGTCTAAGCTTGATCACACTGCATATCAGGCCAATTTCTTTCAGCATGTTGCACGATTTGTACAGTGGCAAGATCATTAGGCGTGAACTCATTACACTTGAGATTTAAGATGGGTTGGGGGCAAGGGATTGGATAAAATGAGTTTAAGGAGATTAGTTATGATGAAAAGAAGCTTTGGTTATCTTTGCCCTCCAGAATGATTCTGAAGTATTGGATGCTTTCATTGCAGAAGCTGAAGATGATCATGTTCAATTTGGTAAAGTCAGGTTTGGCCAGTTTGTATGTTCTTTCTACAGAGGGAGAGCTTGACAATCTTTTTATTGACTATTTATGGACCATGGACAATAATAATTACTGAACTACAATAAAGTATCAAACATGAATATCAATGTCCAACAATGGCCTTTGAAATGGTTTGAAATGGTATGAACATCATACCAAGGCTCAGACATTATAGAATCCTTACAGTGCAGAGAGACATATTCAGCCCATTGAGTCTTCACTGACTCCCTGAAAATGCATTCTACCTTATGCCCACTCCCTCGTTCTATCCCTATAAGCTTGTTCAATTCCCTCTAATTAAGGGGCAATTTGCCATGGCCAATCCACCTAACCTGCACATCTTTGGACTGTGGTAGGAAACTGGAGCATCCAGAGGAAACCCACATAAACATGAGGGGGTGGGATTTTATAGCCTCACTCGTCCCAAATCCTGCCCGAGGTCAATGGACTTTTCTATGGTCCATCCCTCGCCTTTCCGATTTCCTTGGCGAGTGGGACTGTAAAATTCCTGCCAGGGAGAATGTGCAAACTCAACACGGTCACCCAAGGTTGGAATCGAACCTGAGTCCATGGCACAGTTTGCCTAATCTCTTAGTAGATAGATGTTAAAGATTTAATGATTTTCTTCAATGTTCCATGCCCTAAGAAGGCATTGGCAACTATTGACTTTCATTGGAATTGTCCACAAATATGCTTGGCAATTGTTATTGCATTCTGTTGAATGGCTGATCATGAAACTCACCAGCTCTTACCAATTCGCATCAGGCAGATTAGAAGAGTTTTTAGGCTATTAATGGTAAGATTTGTCCACATTATGAACATGCTTTTTGTGGTCTTCAAGTCTTGAATGGGACTTGAACCCAAAATTCTAGTCCAAAGGTAGGGGCAATCCTACTACACCGTTATGTTAGAAAAACAAAGAGTTCTACAAAATGGTGACCCATCTGTACAAAGAGAAGCAGCTTACCTTTTTTCATGTTCTTGAGCATCACAACTTAGAAAGCAACTGAATCAATCTGCTTTTGGAAGCTATACAAATTCAGGAAGGATTGGAATGGGGAGACATCTGGGAAATATCAGATGCAGCAAGATTTTCTGGCCAACTTGAGTTGGCGCTTGCTTCCTGTATTCTGTTAGATTCTTTTCCAGACTTTCTCCCCCATAGCTGAGGCTACAGAGGAAGACAGAGAGCAAGAAAGAGATTTCCTGTATTGAAGTCAGAAGTGGATAATTTTATTACATTTTACGTGGCTTATTTAATCAAATTTTCAGTGACTGGGCCTCATGAAGAAAAATAAAATCTGGTAAGTCAATAGAAAGGGAAATAAAATAAGTAATAAAATCAACCGTACGAAGTGACATGTGCCAGGTTTTGTCGGTTTTATGTGATACATCAACAATGTGGGCTTCATCAAACTTAGGTCTTCTTTCTGAAAATGAAAAGCAGTCCACAGAAGAGTGATCTAATTTATGACTTAGAACGATTCCTTTGTTCATATAATTGAGGGATTTGATTCCGTTGATACTATAATAAGGACTGAAAAGATAGTGTAATTTATTAATTTTCAGTTGCATATCATGACTAGAGTTATTCCTGTTATGCGGTGAAAATGTTCTTAAGACACAATGGGAGGCAGTCAAATTGGCCACTTTGAATTTGTTAGTTTGATGTCGATGGGAACACAGAGGGTGAAAGGAATGAAATATAGTCAGAAAAGTAGGTTAATTAACTTTAGTATGACATATCCTAATACAAGGTATAGTAATAAAATGACCAAAAAGCAGATAACTACCCAAGGTCAGGAAACATTCCAATAGTGCAATACCGATGATTCTCAAAATACTGACATGATAGAGTTCATGAAATTTCTGATTTAATAGATTATTATCATGGTCAGCGGAATCATGCAGGCATTTCAGAAACAGTGTGAAGATATGTATACCTCTAAAGTTTTAAAGTTTATTTATTAGTGTCACAAATAGACTTACATTAACACTGTAATGAAATTACTGTGAAAATCCCCTAGTTGCCACACTCCAGTGCCTGTTTGGGTACAGCTGGGGGAGAATTTAGCACGACCAATGCACCTAACCAGCACATTTTTTGAATTGTGGGAGGAAACCGGAGCACCTGGTGGAAACACATGCAGAAATGGGGAGGATGTGCAGACTGTGCACAGATGTGATCCAAGCTGGGAATCGAACCCAGGTCCCTGACGCTGATACTTATCAATCATATAGAATGTCAGGCCTCTCTGGGGTCAATGGCACATATCATTCTTTTAGTTGAGTTTATTATTTATTTTATTTCCCTTTCTATTGATTTGCCAGATTTTATTTTTCTTTGTGAGGTCCATTCATTGAAAATTCAATTAAACATCAAACTCCCCTGATGAAGGAGCAGCACTTTGAAAGCTTGTGTCTTGTGCTACCAAGTAAACCACTTGGACTTTAATTTGGTGTTGTGAAACTTCTTATGATCCTGTAGCTGGCAGAAAAGGCATTTTGAGACTCATGAGGGACTAAGTCCATGAGAGGTTGTGTTCATCTTTGACCACTCACAGAACTGGCCATGCAGGGAATACACAGTAAGAAGTCACACAACACCAGGTTAAAATCCAATAGGTTTATTTGGTAGTAAGAACCACTAGATTTCAAAGCACTGCCCCTTTGTCAGGTGAGTGGGATTTCTATTCACAAACAGGGCACATAAAGACACAAACTCAATTTACAAAATAATGATTGGAATGTGAGTTTTTACAGGTAATCAAGTCTTAAAGGTACAGACAATGTGAATGGAGAGAGTGCTAAGCACAGGGTAAAGAGATGTGCATTGTCTCCAGACAGGACAGTTAGTGAGATTTTGCAAGTCCAGGCAAGTTGTGGGGGTGACAGATAGTGTGACACGAAACCAAGATCCCGGTTGAGGCTCTCCTAATGTGTACAAAACTTGGCTATCAGTCCCTGCTCAACGACTCTGTGCTGTCATATGTCATGAAGGTCGCCTTGAAGAACGCTTACCCAAAGATCAGAGGCCAAATGCCCGTGACTGCTGAAGTGTTCCCCAACAGGAAGAGAACACTCTTTCCTGGTGATTGCCTAGCGGTGTTCATTCAACCATTGTCGTAGTGTCTGCATGGTCTCCCCAATTACCAAGCCTCAGGACATCCTTTCCTGCAGCATATTAGGTCGACAACATTGGCCGAGTTGTGAGAGTATGTGCTGTGTACCTGGTGGATGGTGTTCACAAATGAGATGATAGCATCCATGTCAATGATCTGGCATGTCTTGCAGAGGTTGCTGTGGCAGGGTTGTGTGGTGTTGTGGGGTCACTGTTCTCCTGAAGGCTGGGTAGTTTGTTGCAGACAATGGTCTGTTTGAGGTTGTGCAGTTGTTTGAAGGCAAGAAGTGGGGGCCTGGGGATGGCCTTGACAAGATGTTCGTCTTCATCAATGACATGTTGAAGGCTCCGGAGAAAATGTTGTAGCTTCTCTGCTCTGGGGAAGTACTGGACAAATAATAGTGTGCAAGGAATAACTGCAGGGAATAACCAATTCTCAATCAGCATGTCATTTAGAAGATATTTGTGAGAGAGGTATGGAAAAAGAATACCTTTTTCCTTTGTTCCTCGCTGTAGAAATGGGGATGTTGGCCAAGGAATTAGGTCTTTTCCCCTGTGATTCAGATCAGCATTCCAGTGTAAACAGGGACCAGAATGAACCTGCTGGGCTGGGTAAAAGGAAAAGCTGTGAATTTTGTTCAGGGAATCTGAAATGTTTTTAGTAATATTTTAGTCTTGTGTTGAGTTAAAGTAAATAGCTGGAGGGAAAATGGCAATTTATCTGAGAGTTAAAAGACAGACTGCCTGGATGAAATAAAACCAGTTCCGATCTGTGAGGTACAGAGATTGAAGATCAAGGCTGGGACCTGTGGGGGAGATACAGCTTTGTGGATATCATTAGGTTACTGGATGTGTAAACCTTTGATCTGATTGTTTTAAAATAAGATGGGGAGCTGGATGGAAAAGGTCAGTTGTCCTATAATTTGAAAGATAAAATATGAGCTGACTTTGAAGGTTTTAGATTTTGTGGGATATTTTTAAATTGAGGACACAATTGAATTGCAAGAAATCAGTGAGTAATTTTTGTTTTTTGTTGATAGGTTCTGGATAATGTTTTTGCCTGTTCATCAGCTATTGGTGTGATAATCATATTGCTGGGGGTAACTGTGAGCCCGTACTCTCTCTGCGGGGATGGCAGCACTTGCTCAAAATCCAGAGACTGTGATTCACCCTCTCAATTTTCTGATTTGATTTTATTGGTCACTCATCAGCGGAGTGATGTGAAATGCAGGAAGCTCATTTTAATGCATATCATTAGCGAGCACACTCTCTGGGATATCTCCCCCTCACCAGATATTCAATGGGTATGAGTATGACTTTGCAGGAGAGCCATTTACAATAGGTCTGAATAAGCATGAACTGGTGCCTTCACTTCTGAGGAGGATTTTGGAGGTGAGGGCTTAGCAGCCTTTAGTCTCTGCAGTGGGCACTTCTCAGGAGGCACTGAAGAGGACTCAGGGGACACAGGTAGTTCAACTCGGGGCCAAAGCATCACCGTGCCTGGGAGAGGGATCAGGAGGGGTCACTTGCAAGTTTCGCCCTCCCTTCATGTCAGGGCGCCCCGTGCTTCATAAGGGTTATGAAGCCTGGTTAAGCAAGCAGCATCTCCCGTGGCCTTCCTCTTGGGTTCTTGTCCGTATCACAGCTGAGGGAGTGTCTTTTCTTAGTGAGGGCTGGCAAGAGAGTGGGAGGAAGATAGCACTGCTATTCTCATTCTCATAGCACGGTACATACTCTTGCAACTCGGCCAACGTTGTCTACCTAATACGTTGCAAGAAAGGATGTCCCGAAGCATGGTATATTGGGGAGACCATGCAGACACTACGACAGTGGATGAATGAGCATCACTCAGCAATCACCAGGCAAAACAGTTCCCTTCCCGTGGGCGAACACTTCAGCAGTCATGGGCATTCGGCCTCCGACCTGCGGGTAAATGTTCTTCAAGGGGGCTTTCGTGATACACGACAGCGCAGAGTCGCTGAACAGAGACTGATAGCCAAGCTCCGGACACATGAGGACGGTCTTAACAGGGATCTTGGCTTCATGACACACTATCTGTAACCCCTGTAACTTGCCTGGGTTAGCAAAAAACCTAACTTACTGTGCTGTCTGGAGAAAATACACAATTCTCTAACCAATGCTCAGGATTCCCTTCACACACATTGTTAGCCACTTTAACACTTGAATAGCAGGTTAGATGTAAGGATTCGCATTCTAATCAGCAATCTCTGACTGTCTGTGCTGATGTGTGCTATTGCAGACCAGAACACTGCATTTGCCTGAGGAAGACACAGAGTGTTGAAAGCTCATAATTTTACTATCAAATAAATCGGTTGGATTAAAAATTGGTGTTGCTAAATTCTTACTGCATTCTCATACTCCACAGAGATGAGGTGAGCATGATGCTACCAACACCCCCCCCTCACCCAAGCTTGATGGCATGAACAGGGTGGAGGCTCTGTAGGTGAACAAAGTGAAATTTAGTGACAAACATTCAAAACAAAATGGCGACTAATCTACACTCACATCTATATTCACCTGTACCCAATAAGTGCCTACGGTTTCTTACTCATCCTCACTCGCTCCCCCACCCCTACACTTATGTGTATCCCCAAAATCCACAGCTGAGGTGGAGTTGCCCTGTTGACTTCCATGCCCTTTCGTTGGAGATGACTTTGGCAGGGTTGCCTTAGGGATTGGAACCTTGAAGTTACAGGTTTTGGGCAGCACAGATGTTTGACTGTTTCTTGCTTGATGTCACAGGCCAGAGGTATGTTGCTCAGAGAGTGAAGTGTCAGATGGGTTGGAGACACTCTGGGTTCCATGGCTGGAAGGCCCCAGTCTGTATTCCTCCCGATTCCTTTAGGCTTCCAGTGGCTTCTGTGCTCCTCCATGGAACAGAAAGAGTTGGAGTTAGATCCAGAAGTCCTACAGTCTACTGTTGCTGACACTCGTAGATTCCGACCAGGCTCCACGGTGGACATCAACCTCACAATGCTGACTTCAATTAGAAGGTGATAGGCCTCCTCCAATCAGCCATGAACTCCAAGGAGGGCTGGTATGAATCTTCCCTGACACTTACAATTCTACCTTTGCAGTTCCAGCAGCTGTAGGATGACCAGGCTCAGGGGAACATCAGTTGGAAAAAATGCCTGGGCTTTGGCATCCCTCTGAGTGTCGATTCCCTGGGAATTCCCAGCCTTTGTCCACTGTTATTTTTCAGCTGTGAGGTTCTCATCAGTGAGTGACCTAAAGTTGACCTGCTTAGTGATCTCATTGATGTGTGAGTCCCTGCTCTGCTGTGAGTGTGGGTGACAGCTGTAACGCCTCTTTAATGGTGAGGTCAGAGAAGTCACCCTCTGTACTGCGGGAGTCTGATGGATCCAGGGGATGGTTCAGCTTGTTCCTTTAAACAGCCTGCAAGAGAGGAGATATTTTAACAGTGCATTACAGGAGATACAGAGGGAGTATTGATTACTTACTTGAGACTTGAGGAATATACATTGTGGATTTTCATGTTGTTCTGTTACCTTGGCTTCATCAGCAGTGCAAGTACACTCTTCCTCCTTCTCCACAGCCAGCTTGAAGGCTTGCTCCTCAATATATGTGAGAGTCCAGATCTTAGACATGGCTCTAGCTGACTGCATGTACTTATGCTTGTTGTGGTTGACTTTGTCCTGCAATGGCACAGAGAGGAAGAGCATAGGTGGAAGTGTTGACGTTTAAGATGGTGATGAGATGTGATCAGTGTGGGGCTTGGGTGGAAGTTGGAGTTTGAGGAGGATAGCAGTGATTGGGAGGGGGAATTCTGGTGCCTAGTGTAGGCAAAGGTAAACTAATAATATTTAAATTCAAATTTAAAGATTAAAGTCAGCCTTGTGCCCTTCCTGGGTGAGAGGCTGATCACGCCAGCTTCACAATGCCAGTGGTATTGCGAGAGGCAAGAAAACAGACATGAAGCTGATTTTCTGCCTCTCTCATGATCTTACCAGCTCGCCATGCTGAGGAACCAACACTGTGCCATTTTTTGGTAAGATTTCGCATTGCCTGATTTTGAAGCATAGTTCAATAAAATTCATTTGAGAATTTTATAATCCCATATCTTTCCTAGTGGCATTATTTGTTCTATTCAAGTCTGGATCCAGTGTTAAGGGTATGACCCTGGCACGGATAGAGAATACACTGACTGGCAGATGGCAGAGCATGAGGATAAAGAGTCTTCTTTAAGATGGCAGCCAGTGACTAATGGTGTGCCTCAGGTGTCAGTGCTGGGACCATAACTTTTCATAATATACATTAATGATTTGAAGAAGGAACTGGAGGAACTATTACTAAGTTTGTAGTTGTTGCAAAGATATGTAGAGGGACAAGTAGTATTGAGAAAGCAAGGGGACTGCAGAAGGAATTGGACAGAACAAAGAACAAAGAACAAAACAGCACGGGAAAGAGGCCTTTCGGCCCAACAAGCCCATGCCGCCACTTCAATGTTCCCACTTCTACCCATGATCCTGTCTACGTTTATAGATCTGTGCATTGAAACCAAATTTGAGACAATTTAGGGAGAACTTGTTCTGCCAATCAACCTAAGAGCACATCTTTGGGATGTGGGAGGAAACCGGAGCACCCAGAGAAAACCCACGCAAGCACAGGGAGAATGCGCAAACTCCCACAGACACAGGCCCAAATCCATGTATCTGCACAGCACAGCGATAGTCACTGAGCTGTTGTGTTGCCCATCAAATGGTCCACATCAAGCGCACACTAACGACATGAAGCACTAGGATAGTCTTGAAAAAAATCCAAGAGCAGCACTCTCATGATCCATTGCATGTATGCCCCTTGAGAGACAACAA
The DNA here is from genome assembly GCA_024679065.1 of Sphyrna mokarran. NCBI lineage: Eukaryota > Metazoa > Chordata > Chondrichthyes > Carcharhiniformes > Carcharhinidae > Sphyrna > Sphyrna mokarran. The sequence continues at coordinate 63,045,246 of JAGIQG010000011.1, read as the reverse complement.
GGCGTTCCAAAGTACCTGTAGGATAAAAACAAATACATCAATATCATCGACACTTCCCAGGAAACTCCCAAGGCTCATGATCTCTATTTTAAATCAGTTTTCTATATCCCTCCATTCCCATCATGTTCATGTGCCCACCTACGAATATTAGAGGGCAGTTTTTCACACAAAGGGTAGTGGGGGTGTGGAATGCACTGCCGAGTAAGGTGGTGGGAGTAGGCACGCTAGGGCTGTTTAAGGGTCTCTTGGACAGCCACATGAGCGGTATGCAGATAGAGGGATATAGTAGGACTGTTTAACTATGGCTTTTTTTCAACAGGTAATTCGGTCCAACTTGACCAACAAGGAGCATGCATTCGCAGGTGGTGCGAGGACAGCTCTTGGATGTTGATTCATGGGTTGCCTGGTGCTTCATGTCGAAAATGAGTGCTTTATCTGGACCATCTGAAGGGCACCATGACAGCTCAGTGACTATCGCTGTAGCTGTGCAGACACTTGGAATTGGGCCAGTGTCTGCGGGAGTTTGCGCGTTCTCCCCATGGTTGCGTGGGTTTTCTCCGGGCGCTCCGGTTTCCTCCCACATCCTAAAAATTCGCTCTTAGGCTGATTGGGAAACAAATTGTCCCTACATTGAGACTCTTCCATATTAGGAATAACCTAAAATTAGAATAGGATAATGGAATTGTTACTATATAGTTATGACGGCGGCGCGGGCTCGTTGGGCCGAAGGGCCTGTTTCCCGTGCTGTGTTGCTCTAAAAAAAAAGTATCTCTTAAATAATTCCAGAGTGCCTGCCTCCATCACTTTACTTGGCAGCGCGTTCCATACCCCCACCACCCTCTCTGTGAAAAAACTTCCTCCAGCATCCAAATCATACCTTACCCCCCTCACCCTAAGCCCGTGCTATTTGAGTCCATCCTAGGAAAAAGTTTAATCTTGTTTACTCTATCTATACCCCTCATAAACTTGTACACCTCTATTAGATCTCCTCTAAGTCTACGTCTTTCTAAGGAAACCAGCCCCAATTTGCCTAACCTCTCCTCATAACTCAGATCTTCCATACCAGGCAACATCCTGGTAAACCTCCTCTGCACTCTCTCCAGAGTCTCCACGTCCTTCCGGTAGTAAGGCGACCAGAACTGGGCGCAGGTTAAGAAAGTCGGCAAAGAAGTGACAGATGGAATATAATGTGGAAAAGTGTGAGGTTATGCACTTCGAAAGGAGGAATAGAGACAGAGACTATTTTTCAAATGGGAAAATGCTTAAGGAATCAGAAACATAAAGGGACTTGGGAATCATTGTTAAAGGTTCTCTGATGATTAATGTGCACATTCAGTCAGTGGTTAGGAAGACAAATGACTGTTAGCATTCATGTTAAGAAGGATAGAATACAAGAGCAGGGATGTACTTCTGAGGCTGTATAATGCTCAGATATCATCTGGAGTATTGTGAGCAGTTTTGGTTTCCATATCTAAGGCAGGATATACTGGTCTTTGAAAGGGTCCAGAGAAGGTTCACAAGAATGATTCCTGGAAAGAAGAGCTCATCGTATGAGGAATGGTTGAGGACTCTGGGTCTGTAATCGTTGGAGATTAGAAAGATGAGGGGAGATTTTATTGAAACTTACAGGATACTGCAAGGCTTGGATGGAGTAGATGTAGAGATGATATTCCAAGAGTAGAAAAAATAGAACTAGAGGGCATAACCTCAGACTAAACGGACAATCCTGTAAAACAGAGATGAGAAGGAAATTCTTCAACTAAAGAGTGATGAATCTGTGGAAACCCTTTGGTGCAAAAGGCTGTGGAGGTCAGGTCATTGAGTGTCTTTAAGACTGAGACAAATAAGTTCTTGATTAGTAAGGGGATCAGGGGTTATGGGGAAAAGGCAGGAGAATAGGGATGAGAAAAATATCAACTATGATTGAATGGTGGAGCAGACTTGATGGGCCGAGTGGCCTAATTCTGCTCCAATGTCTTATGATCTAATAGAATTCTTGAAACAGTTCAGGTATTACAAAACAGAGAAGTTATTTCCTCTGATGGGATAATCTAGAGCATTAAGACAGTCATGTTGTTTTTGGAGTGAAATCATGAAGTATTCTTCACAGAAAGGGCATTGGAACTTGGAACCTGTTCTGGCAGATGCAGAGTGAAATGAAAATTTCAATTTTATTTTGTTAAATTAGGGTGTTAATGAATTTGAGGAAAATGTGGAGTTGAGGTACAGATCAGTCATTACGTAACTGAGTGGTAAAACAGGTTTAAGCGATTGAATGGCTTATTCCATGTCTGTATTGTGAACATGGCAATCTGGGACATGAGGAAATATTAGTTTCAACTGTTTTGAACAGTGGTTTCATTGTTGTTATTTATGTTGTTTTGACTCTTGAAGAAGATACACTCTTGCAATTCTCTGCCATGTATATCGTTAATTTGTAACTGATTGCATTCCACAGAAGATATGCCCTTGAACCCAATTAGAATGAAAGTTGCACTTTATAACCTTTGAGATAATCAATTAGGAAGTGGCTTAGGTGCCATGATGTAGGTCTTATCACAATTGATTGAAATGCTTCACTAATATCATTAAGGAAAAGAAGCACTTACTATTTGAAAAAAGGCCTTAATCTTAACTGATATGAGCTGTCAGTTCTTCTTGCTTCCTGGGCCTTTGTCTTCTATATTATTATCCATGTTAGTTTTTCGTGTGTGGGGTGGTATGTGGAGGGTACAGCGCTGTGCCAGAAGAGAAGGGATGGGGTCAGTTGGGAAGTGGTGAGGCACAAGGAACTCAGAAGTTGGAACTTCTCACACAAAGTGTGGAAATTTGCTGATCTTTCTCCGCCCAGGAGCCAAGCTGATTGATAAGGTTGGGTTTCAGTCAGGCAGGGAGTTGGTCAGTGAAGGGTACCAGGACAAGTTAGGTCCATAACCTGTCAGTGGTGAAGGCAAGCAATATTAGCAAAGGTAGGGAGTGCAAAGGCTGATAAGGGTCAGGAATAATGGGGAGAAGGTGGCTGATCGGGCCTGGGAAGGATATCTGGTATTGGGGAGTGGGTGATCAAGCTGCCAGGGGGACATATCAAATCAGTGTGGAATCTGTAGTGATTCTGCCATGGATCTGAGAAAAGGTTAGAAGATTGTTTTTTTTGGGGGGGGGGGGAGGTGGCGGGGGTGGGGGCGGGGCGGGTGGGGGGTTAGGGAGGGAATGGCAGGGTGCCCAGTTTTGTGGCAATAATAAATGAACCTTAAACTTTAGAACATGGAACATGGATGATGTCTGATGTCTCAGAACACTGATACAGATAATGACTGTATTGTCCATGTAAGTTATTCTTTTTAATTTTGTTCAATTAAAATTGATGCATGGAACATTATCAAAATGTTCTGTTTTTGGATAATTTGGGCTTCTGGATAGTTGCCTTCATCTGTATAATTTCTCATTCCCCAGAGCAATGCTATCAGTGTGCACAAATGTAATTCTCAGATATTGGACCAGTACTGATAAATCTACTGAAAGTATTCATGAAATAAGGTCTTGGAAACCACAAGTTGCCTCTTTACAGTCTATTCAATTCCTTATCCTTGCCTATTCTTTGAATAATAAGAAGTCTTACAACACCAGTTGAAGTCCAACAGTTTATTTGGTAGCACAAGCTTTTGGAGCTCTTCACCTTCATCAGGTGAGTGGAGATTTGGTTCACAAAATGGCATATATAGACATAAACTCAATTATTAGATAATAGTTGGAATGCGAGTCTTAACAGGTAATCAAATCTTAAATGCACAGAAAATATGAGTGGAGAGAGGGTTAAGGATGCGTTAAAGAGGTGTGAATTGTCTCAGCGAGAATTTGCAAGCCCAGGCAAGTCATGGCGGTTACAGATAGTATGACATGAGCCCAAGATCCCGGCTGAGGCCATTCTTATATGTGTGGAACTTGCTATTAGTTTCTACTCAATGATTCTGCATTCTCATGAAGGCTGCCTTGAAGAACGCTTACCTGAAAATCAGAAGCTGAATGCCCTTGACTGCTGAAATGTTCCCTGACAGGAAAGAAACACTCATACCTACTGGTTGTCGAGCAGTGTCCATTCATCCCTTGTCATAGCATCTGCATTGTTTTGCCATTGTACCATGCCTCAGAACATCTTTTCCTACAGCGGATGAGGTAGACAATTTGGCCGAGTCATGAGAGTATGTACTGTGTAGTTGGTGGATGGTGTTCTCACGTGAGATGATGGCATCTGTGTCAATGACCTGCCATGTCTTGCAGAGTTTGCTGTTGTAGGGTTGTGTGGTGTCATGGTTACAGTTCTCCTGAAGGCTGGATAGTTTGCTGTTGACAATGGTTTGTTTGAAGTTGTGCGGTTGTTTGAAGGCAAGCAATGGAGGTGTGGAAATGGCCTTGGCGAGATGTTCGTCTTCATTGATGACATGTTGAAGGCTCTGGAAAGATGTCGTAGCTTCTCCACTCAGCAGAAGTACTGGATGACGAGGGGTAATCTGTCCGCTGTGTCCTGTGTTTGTCTTCCGAGGAGCTCAGTGTGGATTTTTGCTGTGGTGCTTTGGAATTGATGAATCAAGCACCATAACCTATTCTTATCAGGGCATCTTTTATCGTCTGTAGGTATCTGTTGCGATCTTCCTCATCTGACCAGATCCTGTGAATAAGAAGGGCTTGTCCATAGGGGATGATTTCTCTAACATGTTTAGGGTGGAAGCTAGAGAAGTAGAACAAGTGTGAGATTACCCATGGATTTGCAGTACAATGAAGTGCTGAGGTGATTGTCCTTAATAGAAATGCATGTGTCCAAGCATGCATCAGATTCTGGAGAATAGTCTATGGTGAATATGATGGTGGGATGGATTTTAATGTTATCATATAGTTGTTTTAGTGATTCTTTTCTGTGAGTCCAAAGGAAGAAAATGTCATCAATGTATCTAGTGTATAGCATTGGTTGATGGTCCTGTGCAGTGAAGAAGTCTTGTTTGAACCAATGCATGAAGATGTTGGCATATTAAGGTGCAAATTTGGTCCCCAAGGCTGTTCCATGTGTCTGAATGAAGAACTGGTTGTTGACGATGAAGATGTTGTTGTCCAGGATGAAGTGGATGAGTTGTTGAATTGTGTTTGGAGATTGGCAGTTTTTGACATCGAGTACTGAGACAGTTGCAGCAATGACACCGTTGTGAAGGATGCTGGTGCAGAGTGCCGAGACATCCCTTGTGATGAGGAGTTCCTGGTTCAACTGCTCCATGTGTGCTGAGTTTCTGTAAAAAGTCCATAGTTTTGCAACAGAAACTGGGGGTTCCTTATACGATGGGTTTCAGGATGTCCTCGACATAGCCGGAGAGATTCTCACACAAGGTTCCATTGCCTGATGTGATGAGATGGTCTGGTGTATTGGTCTTGTGTATCTACAGGAGGCACTAGAGATCTATATACATATGAATGCCTTGTCAAGCCTGTATGCATAATCTAGAACTATCCAACTAAAGTGGGATCTAATTATCATGACTCAGATTTAAGGACACTCAATTATTAATTGAGAATGTGGTCCTTTTCTACCCTCAGGTTCAGTTTCTGATGAATACTTAACTCACTTTCAGCAATAATGGCAAAATTAGAAATTTTGATATGAATAGGGAATTTGAGGTTGTATAAAACTCAAACATAGCTAACGGCATTCTCTGCCCTTTTGAAAGTGAGGTGAACTGCCTACACTCTCTGACTCCAGCAGATATTGTTAGTTAAACACAAGCTAACACACTTATTTCAACTAGCTTACCTTCAATAAGTGCTTGAGTTGCTTAGCTGTTTACAAATGTATTGGAGACAGAGCCATTAACACACACCAGCTCAATGAATTGCTCTGCATGTCAGAGTGGTTCTGCATTTTATCGTTTAAGTGACGTAAGTTATCAATAGATCAGACAATGGAGAGTTTGCCTCATGTAAGTGTAATGCTGAAAGGTCCATGAACAATACAAGAATCCTAACAAATGAAAAGCAGAACCCAATAGAAATTACCCTAAGTGTTCACTGAAGCAAATGATTAAAAAGTGGATGAATACGTACATCTATAAGGGAGATTTCAAAGGCAATAAAAGTAGTAATTAAAGGCATCAATTAAAAGGTTTATAGTCAGACCAACCCCAACTGAATTGGAATAAAGCTGACATATGAAGTAGCCACACTTCGATCTCTAAAACTCAATTGTGGCCTCTTCTGATTAATTATATTGCATATATAAGCACAGTTCCTCACAGTATATTTAATCTCACTAACTTTTTGAAGCAGCAAAATGGAAATTCGCTGGGGAAGCTGGTTCACTAATGAACCTTCAGAAATACATTCTCTCGGAACACTTTGCAGTACATATTTTTGTGTCTCTCCCAGGTTATTGTCCTATTATTCTCTTGAGTCTATCTAGAAATGTTTTGCACATCGAAAATATTGGAATTTAACGTGTAGGTAAAAAAGTAGGATATTCATTCACAAGAACTGTTCTTGCCGCAGACCATAAAATTCCAGGATGTCTCTTCCATGCCTTCTGATTCTGCATTCGCAAAAAGATCAATCGCAGAATTATATAGAATCACAGCATGTATAACACAGGAACAGGCTATTTGTATTGGTGTTTATGCTCCATTTGAGCCTCCTTTTTTTTCATCTAGATCCAACATCATAACCACCCATTCCCTTCACCCTCATATATTTATCCAGCTTCCCCTTAAATATATCTATATTATTCACTTTAACCACTCTTGTGAGAGGGAGCTTCACATTTTTATGACACTCTGGCTGAAAACATCCCTCTTAGATTTCTTGGTGATTATTTTATATTGATGGTATTTAGTTGTGTTCTTTCCCACAAGATGATGCATTCTCCTTGCATCCACTTGAGTACTTTTCTTGCATTCCTTATTTTTTTCTTCAATGTCAAATTTCAATACAGAATGCTGTTAAGCCTTGTTACAATTTTCTAAGATACTTCTAATGTATTAAAGTATTTTTGAAGATGAGGATGAGAGCAGGAGGGGGTGGGAACTGGATTAGGCCTGATATAAGCCGTGGGGATTACCCCTGACTCGGATACAATCTTGTTGAATGGATGCAGATAACACACAATCTTCCCACTGCCAGTTCACCAATGTGATTGCAGTGTGCTGCTGCATGCATACATGGGAGGAGTGTGTGTGTGTGTGTGTGTGTGTGTGTGTGTGTGTGTGTGTGGTGTGTGTGTGTGTGTGTGTGTGTGTGTCAGACGACACTCCCAGGTTTTCAGTCCGAAAGCCTTAGTGATAGAAGTCTAAAAGAGACAAGGGCTGTCACAGATCACAAATGCCCCCTTCACATGTGTTGCTGATTCATCAACTTTGCTATGGATGTGACCTCTCATATGTATGAGGCAATGGTAGTCGTCAATGTTCCTATGGACAAATTTGACAGGTTTATAAACAGGGAACATTCTTTCAAAGCTCAGATTGTGTGTGACCAAAGGAAGAAATTCCTGCATGTCAGTGAATACTTTGTGAGTAGTCCTTTTCTTTAATTCATTCACAGGATTTGGGTTTTGCTGGCTGACCAGCATTTATTGCCTATCCCTAGTTGCCCTTGGAGGGCAGTTGAGAGTCAACTGTATTGCTGTGTCTTTGGAGTTACCAGGTAGAGATAGCAGATTTCCTTTCATAAAGGCCATTAGTGAACCAAATGGGATTTTTTGACAATCAACAATGGTTTTTGAGTCTTCAGTAGATTCTTAATTCCAGATTGTTTTAATGAATTGAAATTCCAACATGTGCTATGGCAGAATTCGTATCTGAGTGTCCAAAACATTAACTGAGTTTCTGGATCAATAGTCTAGCAATAATACTGCTACACCATCACCTTCCACTGATGTCTTTATGATCAGAGACTCACCCGTCTTGAAGAAGTGGCAGGATGTGGGAATGGTTTCTCTCAGACATGTTTATTATCTCGTCACCTCGCTGTGGGTCAGATGTGAGCTGATGTGAGAATCAAGTTTCACAGTGATGCCAACACTTTGAAAAACCAAAGCAAATTGGCTGTGTATGTGTTCTGAAGAAAGGAAGGGGCCAAAGGGAAGTGTATAAAGGTAATGACTTATACTGGGAATATTTTTCAGTTTTGTTTTGGTGAGCTGAACAATATGGCAAAAAATAGTGTAGAGTTTAGATAGGTTTGAAACAGGAACCACATCCAATCAAGACTTGCTGGTAATTTGATTTTTTTTGGTGTGTGCCTGGCCCACTTTCTCTGTTGTGGACTGATTTAATGATTTAATGGATGTTAAAAACAGACATGCTTCCATCCCATCCCCAGGTATTGGGCAACGAGAGATATCCTTTAAATTAATTGCTCCTAACTCCTCTGTGAGACCCTCAAATAGAATGCCAGTGTTGGTATAAAAAGAGCACACACTACACCAGGACACTTGCTGAGCAGTCTATCTGCTTCAAGATGAGATTTCACTGCTTTGATCTCACTGATGGTGTCCTACTGCAAACAGTTATAGGAATTAAAGGGTAGATAAATAGTCTAATATATGCTTGTCTTAGGGTTTATATTTATTTGGGAAAGTATAATGGCATAAGAAGTAAAAATTCCGTTATTGTTGAGCTGGACGATATCACTTGTAATACCTGTCACTGTCACCATTCCATAAATGAAATTGATTGACCTCATAGCCTTCAAATCCATATTGCTTTGAATTTCCCAAGTCAAATAAAAGAAAATTAATACAATAGAAGGCTATAATTTTAATGATTTGTATTACAGGGAATCATTTTCTTTAAATTATATGATCTGGAAAATGCTGAACCGTCACATTTTGTGAAGAAATGTTGTCTTTTGAAGTTTGCTGTGAGCTTCAAGAGTTGGCTGTTATTCCCAGATTGGATGTAGCACAGTGGCACAGTGATTAGCACTACTGCCTTGTAGCTTCAGGGATTTGTGTTCAATTCTGGCTGTGGGTCACTGTCTGTGTGGAATTTGCACATTTTCCCCATGTCTGTATGGATTTCCTCCAGGTGTTCTGGTTTCCTTCCACAGTCCAATAAAGTGCAGATTAGGTGGATTGGCCACGTTGAATTGTTCTTTAATGTCAGAGGGATTACATGAGGTTATGGGGATAGGGCTTGGGTGGGATTGTTATCAGTGCAGACTCGATGGGCTAAATGGCCTCCTTCTGTACTGTAAGAATTCTGTATTTGATGTAACAATTATTGAGGGCTAAGAACCTTTAAGGGGGAAAATCCAGTTTTGATACAAATGCTAATTTTTACATTTGATTATAGCATTAACTGTATACTTACCAATTTTACTGTTTAATCTTGCTCAAAGTTACGCAAAGAAATGAAGGAAATACAGCAGCTAATGTCCATGCACCAAGATCCCATGAACAGCATTGTATAATAACCACATTCTTCGTGGCAGGTTGATGATTAATTATTGTCTGGGACATTAAGATAAACTCACCTACTCTTCTTCAAATCAGGCCTCTGGTATCTTTTACATTCATCTGAGATAGGAGGGAGAACATGGGCTTAATGTCTCCATCAAAAGATAGCACAATTGAAAAACAGTACTCCCTGTGTACTGCACTACAGTGGTCATTGATGAAGCAGTTGAAGATATTTGAGCCTCAGACACCACACTGAGGTATGCCTTCAGGGATGACCTAGTGTAGAGTTGATTGGCTCCAACAACCACAATCATTTTTCATGGTGCTAATTATGATTCTAACCAGATTTTTCCCATTGATTCCCATTTTTGCCAGGCCTCCTTGAATTCACACCTTGTCAGATGCTACCTTAATATCAAAGTCACTCTCACCCTCTTTCCTGTAGATTTTCTGTTCAACTCTGTGGCTTTAGAGAGTAGTTAAGAATCAACAACATTGCTGTGGGTCTGAAGTCACACGGAGGCTAGACCATGTAACAACAGCAGATTATCTTCCGGGAGGACATTACTGAATCAGATGGTATTTTACAACAATCTGATAGTTTCATTGTCACCTTCTCCAAGACTTTTTTTAAATTCCAGAATTATTAATTAATTTAATTGCAATTCCACCAGTTTCCATAGTGTTTCATTTCTCTGGAATATTATTCTTGGCCTCTGTATTACTAATCCAGCGACATTATCATTACAGTACTGTTCTTTACGAGTATCTGGGAAACTGTGACATTGTACATTTTTGTCAGAAAAGTATAAAAATAGAACATTTTTGGATGGTGAATTGGTTGCGTTCAGAGGAACCTGGGTGTCCTTTCATAGAAAGTTAATATGCATGTACAGCAAGCAATTAGGAAAAAAGTAGTATGTTAGCTTTTCTTACGAAGAGATTGAAGTTTCAAAGTAAATAAGTCATAATACAATTATAGAGGGCATTGGTGAGATCACACCTGGAATACTATGTGCTGTTTTCGTCTCCTTACTGAGGGAAGGGCATAATTGCCCAAAGGCCAGGGAAGGCAGCAAAAGTTCACTAGACTAGTTGCAGGAATAAAGTGAGTGTTGTAAGAGGAGCGAATGAGCAGGCAAAACCTTTATTCCCAGGAATTTAGAAGAATGAGAGGTGATCTAATTGAAACATGAAAACTTCTTAGGGACTTGACAGTATAGATGCCGAGAAAATGTTTCCCTCGTGGAATCTGGAGCACAGTATTAAAACCTGAGTATAAATGGCCAGTCCTTTCAGACTGAGAGAAAAAGAACTTGCTTCACCTAAAGGGATGTGTTTCTTTGGAACTCTTTACCCCAGAGAGCTGTGGAAGTTCACTCATTGCAGATGTAAATTGATGGATTGCTGAGCACTTCTTTCATCATCACAACGGTTTACTAAATATGTCAAGAGCGTAAAAAGAAACAAATAAAAGCAGCATTGAGTAAATGGACACATCGCAAAGACATTTACTAAAAGAGAATAAATAGCAGGATTATATGATCTAATTCTATAGAACATGATGTGTTTTATCAGGTCTCAGCCCTTGGCCATGTGATTCTCAAAGTATTTATCCAAACATGAAATATCCTAGAAGCAAATATTACACAGTGCATGTTGTAGGGGCTGAGGGCTTGTAAATCCTATATCATGTATCCAGCCATGTTAGAAAAGACCAGGGAAAACACTGACTCATGTTTTGAGTGTGTTATTGAGCATTGATGAAGTACCACACAACTAGCAAGAGATGAATGCAATCTATGCAATTACAATGGACAAAACTGGCTCAGGGGGCCCTAGTCCTATTAGTACAATTAACATATCAAAGAAGTAGAAATTAACTTGAAGTTAATTGGCAGTTTTTTTTAAAATTTGGGAATACTTGATGCTCAAATCAATCTTGATATTGAAAAGCTGCATATCAACATGTAAACAAAAGTGTGGAAAAAAAAAATGCTCTGGTCTACATTTGGATAGAAAAGAATTGTTTCAAAATGATAGTACTGCTGTTAAACTATATTGTATGTGCTGATGATATAACTATAATTTTGTTGGATTTTTACTAGGGAGCATAGCCTCAAAATAAGGGGGAGCAGAGTTAGAACTGAGCTGAGGAGGAACTTCTTTACACAAAGGGTTGTGAATCCGTGGAATTCCCTTCCCAGTGAAGCAGTTGAGGCTATCTCATTGAATGTTTTTAAGGCAAACATAGATATGTTTTTGAATAGTAAAGGATTTAAGAGTTATGGTGAGTGAGCGGGTAAATGAAGCTCAGTTCACAAAAAGATCAACCATGATCTTATTGAATGGCAGAGCAGGCTCGAGGGGCCAGATGGCCTACTCCTGCTCCTAGTTCTTATGTCCTTATGTCTTAGACAAGATACTACATTTGAATTCTGAAGTGTTTTAGTTGAAAATTCACCAAGTTAAATAATGTTGTAAGAAAATAGGGTATTTTAATTTTGATTCCGTGATCAACCATAAATGAGAATATCGCATGCAAATTATTCATTGCAATTAATAGCTGGGTGGGTTGGCTGCTTAAAGCAGAATTATCTCGATACCAAAGCAAAATATTGCTGATGGTGGAAATCTGAAAGAAAATCAGTCAATGCAGGAAGCACTCAGCTGATCTGACAGCATTTCTGTTTTTCTTTATCTCCACCAACACCGTCAGATCTGCTGTGTGTAATTCCAGTATTTTTCCTGTTGATTTCATTTGAGTTCTCTCGATTGGCTGGGTGAATGGATCTTCATTGTGAATTACAGATTAGGATAGTATCATTATCACAGGCAAGGCAACATTGTTCATTTGATAATTCTTTAAACATTCAAGTGCAATGAATGACATAAACTGCATGGAATTTGTTGCAACGTCAAAGGAAAAGAAAACAATCTTATCTCCTTATGTTATTCAGTCCCTGTTCTATGATGCATGCTTCTATGGATTGAGGGTGAATAAAGAATCACAAAGTACACTTGATAATTTGAACAGTGGGAACTCTTAAAGTATGCACTCATTCACAGTCAGGTCTATGACTGCCCAACAGGGTCCCACACTAGGAGGAGCCAATTTACCTGATGAACTTAGCTGACCAACTTACCTGACAAAGGGTCAACTCTACCAAATAAACCTGTTGAACTTTAATCTGATGTTGTGAGACTTCTGACTAGGAGCCAATTGCCTAGAGGTCACTTGCCCCTTATTCTTGAGGGGGCAGTCTGCACTCCAAGTCTCATATATATAATATATATATATATATATACACATATATAAACCTATACATATATATAAAACCTCAAATATACATAAATATATACATATATATATATATACACACACACACACATGCATCACAAATTATTTGCATTACATTGTTATGGACAAGTTTAAATAAAGAGTGTACATGTATATAATCTTCAGATTGTTAGAGATACTAGAAAAATAACAGCATTTTCTTTAAATGGTCAACCTATTTAGAAATAATGCTTACTGTGCTAAATAATTTACACTTGTATATCACATGATTTGTAAATGAATCAATAAGAGAGGGCAGGATCAGAAATTCCTGTTGGAATCAACAGACTTTTTGCTGGTCTGTCAGATTTACCTCCCTGTCCACAACTATCACTGCAGAGGATGAGATTAGAAAATCCTATCCAGTAAATTTAATTTATGTCAACACATTTCTGTTTGTAGGCACACATTTGTTCCTACACTGAAACAGTCCTACACTGTAAACATACCTCACTGGTCATAAATTGCTTTGGGGACATCTTGAGTTTGTGAAAGACACCACGTAAGCATATCTTTATTTTCCTCAATTATACAGCCATCTAATTATGAGGCATTTCCCACAATTCTGATTAATGGCATATTCTAGGAATTTGAAGTATTTTGTAGTAAACAATGTAAATGATCAAGATTATACATATCTCTCAATCCTGAGATGGAAGCCAAATTGAATTTAATGCAAGATACAGAAACAGTAGTAGCCTTGTGGCTACAGGCATCACAGCGTATTAACAAACAATGGGCAGAATTTAATCAGAACAGCATGGCTCCCAATGGTGGGACAAGAAGTGGGTTGCACTTCATTCCATGTGTTGGGATCTGTAATAAACACAATTATGATGTGAGTCATAAATGTGTGTGGTGGGAATCTGGCCACTGTGCAACTATAGAGCAGAATGGGCAAGAGTGTCCATCTACACCACCAGCTGACTCAGTTCTATGTCAAAGTGGGTTTCAAAAGGCTCGCTCCTGCAAGCATCCAGTCTTTGTTGGCAGAAAGAACTGAAAGGAGGTTTACATGCAGATCTTCCATTTGCAGGGCTAGTAAACAATTTTTTTCTGAGATTCACTGCCTCCATCCTCCTTGACAGTGAACCCCCATTACTCCCCTCTCCTCTGTAAGCATTATTTTTGACCCTATCACTTTCCTCCCTCCCATTCAGCCAAATTTGAATACAGACAAAGAATATCTCCACAGTCCAGCAAGGTCTCCCTTTAGATTCTCCTCCAGGCCATCTGGGAAAAGTGAGAGATACTGTTTCACAGAGATTGAAATGGAAACCAACTTCACCACCGTACTTGAGCAAGGCAGCCTAGACTGAGATTGCAGAGGAGCTGAGAAGCCATGAATATAGATGCAGTGTTTGAAAAGGGTGCGTGACTTCTTCCACTCAGCTGGGATAAGTGGCAATGTGGCATTGTATCAACATTTCTCTTGTGAGTGTAAAAGTAAAGCAATGGCATTTTGCAAGTGGGGAAGAAAAGCCAGCCTAGGAAATACATGGTCATCATAAGAACCAACATAGTAAAAGCGATCAGACTGCCTGGCAGTTGTGTGTGATACGGGATTGGATTCTAGATAGAATGTGTGGCATAGTGTTACATGGGGAAAAGGGAGTTGATATGCACTAAGTCTCCACTTTTTGATGCAGAATAAGGAGACAAACAATGCTGGGCAAGGGTAAGACTATAAGAGGAGTGTCCATACTAATTCTAATGTCACTTCTAACTAATTAGAAGTGACGTTCTAATGTCATCTAAAGAGAGAACCATGGAGATTGCAGGTGAGTATGATACTGATCCATTGCAAATGGCAGATTGGACCAGCCAGCCAGTGGAGTGATTACCAACACAATCTCTGGTGTTGAAAGATCGCCAAATTAGAGACATATATGAAATTGTGGTTTCCTGATAAACTGTGCTTCTCCTTAATGAACTTCTTAGCAGTCTTCACTGCAGGTTGCTGCAAAGGTAAAGAAGGCCAACTCCCATGGAGGAAAGCAACAATGTTGAAGGTCAAGAATACCCAGAAGCTGCACTATCACTTTCCTCTTCCTCATCCTGTACCAGCACAGTAACATACAGGAGCCCCAGAGGGCTTGTGTATAAAATTAGGGGCATATGCGAGAGATCACTTCATGGTCACACTCCTACAGCTGAGTGAGGCTGTGTTAGCATAGGCTGCTTGCACTTGAGAACTGTTGGGAATCAGGCTATATTATACCCCAGACCAAGTATATGTTTCTAGGCTTGGCCACACTAAGTCCTGCTGTGAGGCTACTGGCAAAGCTGAGATGCCAGAGACTATATAGAACCTTGTATGAATGATGATGGAGTCTATCCAAGTCCCCATTTCTACCAAAGTTCTGGCATGTAAGCACACAGCTTTCTCAATGGAGAAATTGGCAACCACCTTAGAGAATCAGGTTTATGACTCATATCTGTAAAATACTACATATTGGCCATGGGATCAGTATTGCAGTGGATGGATGAGAGGGGAATGAGACATGTGGATCTCCAGTCATCCTGCAGCCATTCCTTGTCATTGGATCAATGGGATTGAGCTATCTGCTCGATATTAGGATAGATACTCTGAATCTAGCAGCAATCTACAAGGAGGCAATACTCAGATATTTCCCTGAAGCAGAAAGACAGCAAATATTCCAGTAGCTCACAGAAGATACATCTACCTTTGATGTGATAGTAAGTTCCTACGGAAAATACTTCAGGCCAAAGAAATGTGTGATGATTGAACAATATAGATTGAACCAGAGATGCCAGGGAATTGGTGAATTGATTAAACAAAATGAGGCAGCATTATGGAATTTGGCTTCTCCATGTAAATTTGGCAAACAAAGCAACAATTTATGAACAGCAAATTGAAAAGGCTTCATATTTATGATTTAGTGATGGTTTCCTAATGGGGTATTGATGATTTAACTTTGGAGAAAACGACAAATTTGGCAGTCCAAATTGAATCTGTCACATTAGATATAAAGAATTTGCATTGAAATACAGCTTCAGACTCAGGGATGCAGACACAGCTTGCCCAATCAGCTCACATGCAGGGGTTACAGACATAAGAACCTCAACAGTCTCATCAACATGTGCCCCATCATGATCAGATACCTTCAAAGCTGTACCCAAATTATGGAATTGATAATCAAGTTACAATACCATGCTGGAGGGAAAACATGCATATCATATTTGAAGTAAAATACGAAACTCATTATAACAAACAGACCAGAAGATTTCAAGCATTGTGTTGATGAGAATATATTTCTTTTTCCAACAAGTGATGTAGATCATACTCCTCCTCATTATTTTGACCATGCAGAACCACAACCTCAAATCAATAGTTTTTAACACAGATCCCAGAGACCTTTGTGTCTCAAAATCTCTTTATGCACTTAGAGAGAACTGAAAAGCTGAGCTTTAGGGAGCTTTATTGTCTAAAGATGATGCTGGAGCGAGATGACTTTTTGCAAGCTGTGCCCAGCATACCATCTAATTCTATCCTTTACTTTTGTTCTATGCTTCTAAAACTTCATTCTAACTTTTTTAACAGCTCTATCAATGCTTTAATCCAACCTCTTACAGATTTACACTAAGTTGATCTTTCTCCACATCCTAGCTATGACAGTAATACTATATTCTGCACTCTCTTCTTTCTTTCTCTTTTCTGTATAGCATTTGATAAACAATATTTTTCACTGTATACTAATAGATGTGACAGTAATAAATCAAATCAAAATCAAATTAAGGGATGGCTTGATGCACATATTTTCATTGTGTAATTTAAAATGAGAGCTGGGATTCTCCAGCCTGGGCAGGCTGCCCATAGGAATCTAATGCCACGCAGGATGGGATGTTGCAAATAATTGGAATTTCCGATGGGCATCAGACATGACGGTGACCCGACCTGACCCTTGCTCAATCCTGTTTCCTCCTCATAACCCCTCTCTCAGGTTCCATATCCCCCTCAGACCCTCTGCTCAGGCACCCATCAGGCCACATGCCTTGACAATGCCAAAAGAATACTGCCCTTTGCATCCCACTTGGGTGGCACTTTAGTTAGTACTGCTGCCTTTCAGTGTCAAGGACCTGGGTTTGATTCCTAGTTTGGGTTATTGTTTGTGTGGAGTTTGCACATTCTCCATGTGTCTCTGTGGGTTTCCTCTGGATGCTCCAAATTCCTCCCACAGTCCAAAGATGCGCAGCTTAGGTGGATTAGCCATGCTAAATTGCCCTTCAGTGTCAGGGGGACTAGCTAGGGGAAATGGGGTTATGGGGGTAGAGCCTAGGTGGGATGGTGATTGGTACAGACTCATGGGCTGATTGGTTTCCTTCTGCACTATAAAATTCTATGAATTTCTATCCTGGCACTGACAGCCTGGTCATGTGCTGAGGGGGGCCCTTGAGGGAGGGTCAAGGTCGTAGGTCCTGTGGTGATTTGCCCCTTTGCCGCTAACATGCTACAAAGGAAGGACCCCTAAAGGCTCTATGGGCTGAATGGACTTGGGTTGGGGACAAGCGGTTGACCTTGCTACTCTCTCCTGGGATGCAGGTCTCATGGCTGCACTCCCTTTCCATGCCTGGCAGACTTGAAAATCGCCCGTGCAAAATGATTTCAGGCAGCCTGTGATCAATTTCTACATTTTTGCCTGTCAAAGAACAGAGAAAAGTCCATCATAGGAACAGGCCCTTCAGCCCTCCAAGACTGTGCCAATTATGATACCCCTAGTTATACTAAAGAAAGGCTTCTGCCTTTACTTGGTCTGTATCTCTCTATTTCCTCTCTAATCATGTATCCATCCAGATGCCTCTTAAATGTTGTTATTGTGCCTGTTTTCACTATCTCCTCCGACAATGTGTTCTAGGTATCCACCACTCTCTGCGAGAAAAATTTCCCCTTAAACTTTTCCCCTTTTCCCTTGAATCTGCACCTCCTTGTAATTGACAATTTCACTTTGGGAAAAGCCTCTGAGTATCCACCCTGTCTATGCCTCTCATAATTTTGTGGTCCTCTATCAGGTCTCCCCTCAGCTTCTGTCTTTCCGGTTAAAACAATCCTAGGTTATTCAACCTTTCCTCATTGCCACCACCCTTCAGACCAGGCAATATCCTGGTGAACCTTCTGCGCACTCATTCCAAAGCTTTCATGCCCTTCTGATAGTGTGGTAATCAGAACTGCACGCAATACTCCAAATGCAGTCTAACCAAGGATTTATATAGATACAACATGATTTCCCAACTTTAGTACTCAATGCCTTGGCTGATGAAGCATGCTATATACCTTCTTAATCACTTTGGCCACCTGTGTTGCCACTTTTAGGGAACTGTGGACCTGCAAGCTCAGATCCCCTCTGTTTGTTAACATTCCTAAGGGTTCTGCCATTTACAGTATAATCCACATCTAAATTTGATAATCCAAAATGCATCACTTCACATTTGTCCAGATTAAACTCCATCTGCTATTTCTGTGACTAAGTCTCCAATCTATCTACATCTGGTTGTATTCTCTGATAACGTCTTGCACTATCAGCAAGTCTACCAATTTTCATGTCATCTGCAAATTTACTAATCAGATCATCGACATTTTCTTCCAGATCATTTATATATGCTACAAACAACAGGGGTCCCAGCATCTATCCCTGTGCCATGTTGCAGAGATGCTGGTGGGCACTAGCCACAGATCTCCATTCTGAAAAACACTCTTCCACTGCTATTCTCTGTTTTCCATAACTAATGATGTAGAGATGCCAATGTTGGACTGGGGTAAACACAGTAAGAAGTCTGACAATACCAGTTTTAAATCCAACCGAATTATTGCAAATTTACTATCAAATAAATCGGTTGGATTTAAAACTGGTGTTGTCAGATTTCTTACTGTGTTTCCATAACTAAGCTAATTCTGTATCCATCTAACCAGCCCACTCTAAATCCCACACAAGTTTAGTTTTTGTACCAGTCAGCCATTGGGACCTTGTCAAACACCTTACTAAAGTCCATATAAACTACATCCACAGCTTTTCCCTCATCAATTTTATTTGTCACCTCTTCAAAAAACTCAGTCAAGTTGGTGAGGCATGACCTTCCCCGTAGAAAACCATGCTGCTTGTAACTAACTAGTCCATTTTCATCCAAATGTGCATATATCCTGTCCCTCAGTATCTTCTCCAAAAGCTTCCCCACAGCTGATGCCAGACTCACCAGTCTATAATTCCTGGATTATCCCCACTTCCTTTCTTAAACGAGGGAACAACATTGGCTATTCTCCACTAGTCTGGATACTGGCCTGTGTTCAAAGGAGATGTGAAGATATTTGTTACGTCCTCAACTATTTCTTTCCTTGCCTCCTGTAGTAACCTAGGATAGATCCCATCCAGCCTCAGGGACTTGTCTACCTTAATGAAATTTAGGATATTCAACGCTTCCTCCTTCAATACATTGACATCCTCTTGGGCATTCACACACCTATCCCTGACCTCAACATCCATTATATGCTGCTCCTTGGTGAATGCCAATGCAAAGTGCTTATTAAGGATGTCACTCACTTCCCATGCCTCCACGCATAACTTCCCTCCATTGTCCTTGAGTGGCCCTATTATTTCAATATATACATATAAAGGGATTCCCCTTGATCCCATTTTCATAGCCTCTTTTAGCCCTCGTACTTCCATGTTTAAGTTCCTCCCTATTTTCATTGCACTCCTCAAGAGTTGCCTAGTTTTTAAATGCTTAGACCTATTGTACGCTTCCTTTTCTTTTTGACTAAATTTACAATTTCCCTTGTCATCCATGGTTCATAAGTCCTGCCATTTTTAGCCTTTATTTTTATGGGGACATGCCTGTCCTGCATTTCAATCAGGTAGCCTTTAATCGCCTCCCAGATGCCAGATGTGGATTTGCCCTCAAATAACCATATCCAGTCTACACTCCCCAGTTCCTGTCTAATTTAGCCCTCACCCAATTAAGAACCCTCACTCAAGGGCCACTCTTTTCCTTATCCATGACAAACCCAAATCTTATGGAATTATGATTCCTAAGCCCAAAATGCTCCAGCACTGAAACTTCAATTACCTGGTTTCACTCATTCCCCATACAAAGTCTCAAATAGCCCACTCCCTGGTTGGATTGTCAACATACTGTATCAGAAAGCCTTCCCGGACACATCTAACAAATTGCTGTCCATCTCAGTCCTTGGCAATAAGGGATTCCCAATCAAAATGGGGAGAGTTAAAATGACCTACCACAACTACCCTGCCTTTTTCATATCTCTTCAGCACCTGACTACACAACTGGTCTTCTGTCTCTTGTGGTCGATATTACATTCCCAACATTATGATTTCACTCTTCTTATTCCTGAGCTCCACCTATAATGTCTCATTACAAGATCTCTCCAATGTCTCCTCCCTCAACACAACTGGGATGTTCTCTCTTATCAGCAATGCAACTCCCCCATCTCTTTTGTTTCCCTTATGTCTCATTTAAAGATAATATCCAGGAATGTTAAACTGCCAGACTTGTCCCTCTTTTAACCATGTTTCTGTCAATTGTGAAAATTTTGAGGTGTCCAAGTCACTTGAATCTCCATGCCCCAGGGTCATCTGGAAGGATTTTAAATCATTGCAACACACCATTCTGTAGCAGAGATTTCCCTTTCTCCCTATCAGAAGCTGCACATGAGAGTGGATCCCTTTGAAGTCTTTTATACAGAGGGGATGTCAATTTTGCCTGGAGAGGTGCAGTGGGAGGTTCCATGCTGCACAGCTCTGCACTCAGCCCAAATGCATTCATGTAACTTAGAATTGCAGTCTCTCAGAATCCTAACAAGCTGAAACCTTTGAAACCCTCTCTAGTGCATTGGAACCCTTTGATCTCTATTACTTTCAATGTATATTGTTTTAAGAGAGGCCTCTATTGGCAGCTTAATGTATTTCATGCTCCAATCAGCTGTGTGTTTTCATTCCCTTTGATGCTTGAATGCATCTCAATTTATGCCACTTATTTCTTTTGATGAAGCCACAGCTTTCAATCAGGTTTAGAATCTTTGTAAATAATGTGATTAGAAACAATGAAATTACTTGAGATACATTCAAATATGAAGAAAATTAAAATAAATATACCTGTTTTCCCACTGACATGGGCACTTAGCCTGAAAATGGAAGAATTCTGTCCAAGGTCTTTAGTTTTACAAGAGAAAAAAAAGTGGTGTTTGATCATTCTGTGTTTGATTATGTGAGTCTAGTAACTGATCTATGCTCGATTTGTTAAGACGGAGTGTGCCCTCAGAAAATTAACATTCACCACCAAATTGGGTTAGCATGGTGTAGATATTCTGTAATTGTAGATATTTTAAAACTCTTGTAAATAAACCTGTTGCAAATTAGAAATTCACATCACCTCTGCCTTCATCCAAAATATACAATAAACCAGCAAATGCACAACACCCAGCCTTTGATCCAAATCCTCTCTGCAGAGGAATTGTATTGATTCACAAAGCCCCTCCACTCCCCAGCTGCGAGTGATGGCTGAGGACTTAAGGCCTGGTTGTTACTTTCATTATGTTCATTCTGAAAGTTTGCCCAACATTATCAGGCACACTGTTTATCTTGCTTCTCTAACTAATCAATTTCTCTCCCTAAAAAGCAAAATTGATTTATATTTTTCAGGTAGGCACAGGAGGAAATGTGGTATATCTAACTATTTTAATGAAAAATGAATTGAAATTTTGATGTTTTGGTAGAGATAGAGTTTGGTTCTGAAATTTTCAGGCTTTGATGTCTGGACAGCTAAGGTCAACCTTTATGTGAGGTAAAGGAATCTCTGGATAGTTTCTATGCTGGAGTTGGTATGACAAAGTCAGCTATCAGGGAAGCTTACTCCATCACTACTTTTAACTTTCGTAGCACAAAAACTGGGAGCAATTGAAAATACCAACTGGTGTACCTTCCTATAAATATGTAATTTCTACAGGCATTTCTGTATTTTGAAAGCAGTGTTAATGGGAAAAGATGAATGCAATTGTTTCCTTTGCATACAGCAATTCTCAGGCCCAAATTGATTTTAATTATCTTTCCAATACAGATACATTGTAAGAAGGAGTTATGGAGCAGGGGTCATTAGATGTATTTGGTCATTATTTTTAATGAACAGCTTCATTTTATCCACAGAACCGTTTACATCATTATTTGTCAATGGAGAAGTACATGTTAAATCTCAATGGCGAGGAAGATAGCACTGTGTGTCATGACTTCAGTTTTCAGCTTCAAAATGACTGCAGTTAAAGGAATGATATTGTTGAGGTTTCCAGGGAATATTTTTATATAACAACGGCTTACTAATGAAGCACACAGGAGCAACTGGGTTTCAAAAATGGATTTATGCCAATTTTCAACCTCTCCTAATAAAAGCTGAGTCTTTCCTTACTATAGAATGTAACATTCAGTTCTCCAAAATGTAATTGGATAAGTGCTGGGAAATAAAATCACAACTGTCACTTGATAATGAAGGCTATGAGGCACAATTCCTTACAATGCCTGTTGGTGCAATGGTCACAATTCAGGTTACATAGTCTGGGACTGGAACTTTTTGGTTCAAACTGAGAATGGGAAAGAACATATCTCCTGAAGGGCAGTTTTCTGTGAGACTGAGCCAATAAGCTGTATTATTGATTTTTAATGAAGAAAAAATATCGTGTACTCCGAATACTCCAGTTCAAAATTCAGGGAATAAGTGACAAATGAGTTCCTAACGGTAGACTAATTACTGGAACAAGTGCTGTACAATACTAATCCTCTCTTCGTAATAAGGTGCAGGGCCACTACAGCATCAATCTAGGGTTCATCAGTTTGTGTATTAAATCCAACAATATTTCCACTCATACTATTCCAACTCTTGGAGGAGTTCAACAATATCTTACAATAACACACAGTGTAACATCCCAAGATGCTTCACAGAAGTGACTTCAAACAAAGTTTGACACTGAGTCAGATAAGAAGTTATGAGGATAGATAACGAGAAGCATGGTGAAAGAAAAAAGTTTAAAGGTGCATATTAGAGAAGGAAAGAGAAATAGGCAGTTCAAAAGAGAGGTTTTTAAAGAGGGAATTCTTGAGCTAATGGATTATGCAGCTGAAGGCGAGCAATGGTGGACTAAATTAAGTTGGGGTAGCCCAAGAGTCCAGAATTGGAGTAAAGCAGATATCGCAGAAGATATTAGGGTTGGAGGAGGTTACAGAGATTGGTATGGGTGAGACAGTGGAGTAATCTAAAAAAAAGAGTAGTAAGTTTAAAATCAAGGCATTGCTGGGCCTGTAGCCAGTGTAGGTCAGTGCTCATAGTGACAATGGGGAAACATGATCTGGTGCAAGTTAGGAAAGAAACTACAAAGTTTTTGATGAGCTTGAGTTTATGGAAATTGGCAAACAGGAAGCCGAGGACTGCACTAGAATATTCAGGTTTCGAGGGAATGATGGCAGGAATGAGATTTCAGCAGATGATGAGCTGAGACCGAATTGGAGATGGTGATGTTACAGAGGTGGAAATTAAACAGCGTCTGTGCTTATATTTAACAGTACATGTTTATAAGGCTGACCCAACCACGTTACAGGGCTGAGCTAACAACTTCTTCAGGTAGAACAAAGAACAAAACAGCATGGGAAACAGGCCCTTCGGCCCAATGAGTTCGTGCTGTCACTTCGATGTTCCCACTTCTACCCATGATCCCTATCTATGTTTATAGATCTATGCATTGGAACCAAATTTGCGAGACAATTTAGGGAGAATTTGTTTTGCCAATCAGCCTAAGAGCAGGTCTTTGGGGTGTGGGAGGAAACCGGAGCACCCAGAGAAAACCCAAGCAAGCACAGGGAGAATGTGCAAACTCCCTTAGACACAGGCCCAAATCCATGTATCTGCACAGCACAGCGACAGTCACTGAGCTGTCGTGTTGCCCATCAAATGATCCAGTTCAAGCGTACACTAACGACGTGAAGCACTAGGATACTCTTGAAAAATTCAAGAGCAGCCTTCTCACGACCCATCGCGTATGTGCCTCTTGTCAGACAACAAGGCGGACCAAAGTACCTGTAGGATAAAACAGAAATACACCAATATCATTGACAATTTACACACTTCTCAGGGAACTCCCAAGGCTCATGATCCATATTTTAAATCAATTTTCTACATCCCTCCATTCCCAGTCTGTTCAAGTGCCCATCTAGGTATCTCTTAAATAACTCCAGAATGCCTGCCTCCACCACTTTACTTGGCAGCGCGTTCCATCCCCTCACCACCCTCTGTGTGAAAAAACTCCCTCTAGCATTCAAATTATAACTTACCTCCCTCACCCTAAGCCTGTGACCCCTCGTGATATTTAAGTCCATTCTAGCAAAAAGCTTAACATTGTTTACTCTATCTATACTCCTCATAATCTTGTACACCTCTATTAGATCTCCTCTAAGTCTACGTCTTTCTAAGGAAAACAGTCCCAATTTGCCTAACCTCTTCTCATAACTCAGACCTTCCATAACAGGCAACATCCTGGTAAACCTCCTCTGCACTCTCTCCAGAGTCTCCACGTCCTTCTGGTAGTAAGGCGACCAGAACTGGACGCAGTATTCCAAATGAGGTCTAACCAACGTTCTATACAACTGCAACATTAAAGGCCAGCTCTTGTATTCTATACCCCTTCCTATAAAAGCTAGCATACCATACGTTTTCTTCACAACCTTCTCCAACTACTCTGCCACCTTCAGAGACTTGTGCACCTGCACCCCCAGGTCCCTCTGCATTTCTATACTCTTAATAGGTCTACCCTTCATCATATACCTCCCTCCTAGAAGTTACATTTCACCTTTATGGTGATGTAGGTTGCATTGAAGACAATCTCAGCGGTAACATTCTGCTTGTCCAATTAAGAACAGAAACTTTTGAGAAATGTTTGTGAATATTTTTAAAAAATTAGAAAATAGAATCCCTCCAGAGAAGGAGGCCATTCAGCCCATTGAAGTTGCACCAACAGCAATTCCATCCATGCCGTATGCCTGTGACCCCACATATTTACCTGCTAATCCCCTGACAATAAGGAACACTTTATCATGGACAGTTAGCCTAACCCGCACATCTTTGGAGTGTGGGATGAAATCAGAGCACCCAGAGGAAACGCCCCACAGACTCTACACAGACAGTCACCTGAGGCCAGAATTGAACCCATGTCCCTGGCGCTGTGAGGCAGCAGGGCTAACCACTGTGCCACCGTGTCGCCCATCAACCCACTAAAACCACAACTTTAATTTTTTCTCGATAAACATGAATCAGTTTCATTTCTGGATGGTGAACTTGTTCCCAATGGAAAACATTTCCAAAAGCAAAAGCCTAATCAGTGAGGGAATGGATGTGGCAACCATGGTAACCAGGCACCTCTGGAATAAAGCTAGAACATGAGGCAATTAGGCTGTCCATCTCCATGTTGACCCAATTCATCACACGGCTGCCAAGACAAGTTGAAATAATGGACCATAACACCTGAACTCCATGGCAGTGTAACTGGGGGGTCACTTTAAAGATATGCAAGAGAGCTGCATCCAACCATTGTCCTGTGAGTCCCTATGTAAGGTTTAAATGGCAAATGCCTGGAAAGTGCAAACGTCCTTTGGATAAATGCCCAGAAATAGCAGTTATCCCAAAATGTGATTTAAATTGTAAATATTGAACAATTCTGACTGTGTTATATAAATAATTACCCAGAAAAAGGTTAGAAGACATAAAACTACTTTTAACTTCTGGGTGACTCTTTTACAGACCCATGGAGTATGCTCTCTCTTCCCTCCCACCCTCCCACCCTCCATTCATCCTCCTCCTATTGTCCTAAACACCTAGGGAAACACCCCTACCACACCCTCTCCTCTTCCCCACAAAGGCAATTCCTCTACACCACTAATCAAATGTACCTCACCTACTCCCTGAGAGGGACTTCCCACCCTGACACAGACTCTCTGCTCCCATGGATTTGCCACCATTTTCTACCCTCATGGGATTTCTACCCTCATGGGATTCACATCTCCATAAAATTCTCCACCCATGAAGAACTCCCTCCCACATTGGGCCCCTCACTGCAAGGTGATGGAAATCTCACTTCTATGTACCTGGGGATTATACACTTCTGTGTATCTAGGGGAGGTACATTTCTGTATACGCATCTGTGTACCTGGGGAAGGTACACTTCAGTGTACCTGGGGGAAGTACACTTCTGTGTACATTTCTGAGTATGCGTTGTGTACCTTTAAGAGATTTTTTTTAAAAACTCATGCTCTGTGCAGCTCACAGCCTTAGCTGATCTCATTTTTGCCGGCTTATCTGGAGATGTTCTTTTATTGCTGCTTAAATAGGGTTTGTTTAGTTTTACTGGGAGGTTTACGACTCTGCATTGTCAGGAGGAAGAATCTTTACAGATCAGGTGACAGGAGCTCTTCCATTTTCAGATCTGAGCACCAGTTTAGTTTTTCTCGAAAGGACAGTAAACTGAAAGGAAATATTTCTTTCCCTGTTTTATTTGGCATTTCTGCTGGTTATCTGCAGGCAATGTCTTCCTAGAGTAGAAAATCTGCTGTTGGTGGCTTGACCAGAGATAATCTGGGTTATGGAAAGCTGTTCTGAATTCAAACTGTTCTGAATGTGTCAAGTAGACAACTAGAATTTACAAGATTGGGATCTCTCTATTATCAAACCAAAGGACTTAACTCTTGTATCAAGTGAGCAGTGGGTTGTATAGTGTTGAACTTGTTTAAAGAGTTTTGTCAATGGAAGCTTTTGGTTTGAATGGAAGGTCTTAGATATAGCTGTTAACAGTTAGATATTATCATGATTGTTTTGTTTCTGTTTGTAATTGATAAAATTTATTGCTAATTTTCTTTCCATATATGTTAACTGTATTCTTAAATAAACTTTGTTTGATGGAAACCCCCTAGTGGGTCATTTGAATCATGTCTGAGGCAAACCATATCATGCTTATCCTTAGCTAGATGCCAGGTGCAAAACTTATGATCTGGAGGGGTGGGGGCAGGGGGGAGATGGGGGGGGGGGGTGCTTTATAAAACACCATGAAGTTTCTGACCTGAACCAAAAAAGCTCCACCAGTATCCTCCCACTCTCTCACCCACACTTCTTTCCACTTCCACTTTGGGATTTATCCCCACTAAGGCAAGGTTCTGATCTTCATTGCTCCGACTCTCCCTAAGGTTTGTCTTGATCTGAATCCCCTCCTCCATCACCCAGAACAAACCCAACAACCCTTGATGACCTGGCACTACCTGACACAACCCTCCCCATCCCCACCTGAGGCTTGACTCTAGCGCCAACTCTGAGAACCTGGCACAGCCCACCCGAAAATACCCCCCTCCCCACCGAAATCTTACCCATTTTCATTACACATTTACCATCTTCATGCCATGTAATGGACCTTTAAACTTGGCTGGTTTATCGCAGCTAGTGTTGTTGAAAAAAAATCAGACTTGGCTGCCTTGTATCTGACTGAACTGCCTTTCATACTAGACCCCGGGGATGTACTGCATTGTCCAGATCTCGCCTGGCCAAAGTTGGAAATTATGTGAGAAAGGATCATAAAAGAAATTTCAGGGAAGAAAGTAGGAGCGGACTGGCAATTTGACAGAAGTTCAGGTCCAATATGTGTGATATGTTTACTGCCAACCTGTCCTTGACACTTAACTCAATTTGATGGTTATTGCTCCGAACGGATTTTTCTGCCCTGGTAACAGACGAAAAAAGGAATTGAGTGATAATTGCAAATAAAACAAATAGAATCAAGAGTCATTGACCATGCAAGTTTAATATGTCTTCTGCTGGTCTGAAATCATTCCACTATACTTCATAATGAGTCAATGTACTCAACATAATGGCCATTTATGCTACAATATAAAAGCTTTGGCATTTAACCACTGCAGTCATCTTTTATTGCCTGACATTCTACTCCACTTCCATAATGACTTTTACCACTTAATTAATGTTACAAAACCACAGGGCATTAATTTTTAAATGCTAATGTAGCACTGAATGAGCAATGGAAGCTTGCTGTGTCAATTTAATTGAACCATTATAGCATATGAACATACAGATTGTGCAAGATGCAGCACATGGAGTTATCTTTTGTTTGTACAAGTACATATCAGAGTGCATTATCTTGCTGCTTCGATACATCATGATAAGTTCATTAATTATTACATGGACAGTACCGCTGGTTTGCTAGAATACTGAAAATAATTCTTTCCGGTCACTTCACTTAAAGAGATACAATTTGAATGATCCTTCCTGCTCAGGATCTGCAATTCATTTTTCTATGGTCTCTCTCATTTATTTTATTGCAGTTTATAATGATCATCCATGATGTTCTCAAAGGTTAGGCTCTGCGCTTCTTCCTTTCTCATTCCGGGTTCCATAAATCTTCTTTTCACTTATTTTAATCTGAACAAAATATGCAAGCAATTCATGTGCTGCTCTGTTTGCAACTACGAGTCTAAGAAGAAATCTCTGTATATCTTCACTCCGATACGTGATATTCCTTTTTGAGTAAGGGATATTTTCACTGCTCAGTTTAAGCATATTTCATAAGCGTAAAATCAAATGAATCTAATTTGAATCTGTCAGATTTGAAGCTGGCTGAAATAACCAGTACATAGTTGTTCTTTTGTCTCAGGTTTTTCTGTGTTTAGAGATTGTTGGGTATAAGTAACTTGTCTTGCTCATGAACCTACATAATGAGTGTTGACAGGAAATGTAACTATGAAAGCTGTCATAGCCCAATCCAACACTGTTCTCATTCAGTGGGCAGAGTCTTCTAGTTCTGCAAGCAATGGGAAGTTTAGCGGGCAGAAGAAATTTTTTGGCATGAGGCTAAAAATCAGTTCCCTGGTGGCAAGGTGAACTTTAAGAGTTATGTTCTCAGGATTTTAAAGGTGGGTTAAAGGTAGACGTTAGTTCCCATTTTCTTAACAGAATGACAGTTGATTAAAGTCCAGCACTTTGCAAATTTAATGCATTCCTTTCAAGAGAGTCCCTGTTTGAAATGGACCTTGATACTTCTCCAGATGAGAAATTCCATGCAATAGGTCTGCAGTGCAATTCATACACAGATGGAAAAGTGGTCAAATTATAGTATCGGGTAACTTGTAGCTGGCATTTTTTGATTTGTATTTGATTAGTATTTTCTTATACTTTTTTTTCAAAGGGTCATCTTTAAACAGTTCAATATGTCTTTGAAGTTGTAGGTAGGTCACACTCAGTAATGATTTCCAATCATTGTGACAAAAATATAAACATTTATTTAAACACATTATTGGAACACATTTTGTGTTACTATCAGCCCTTATGTTAAGAGGTAGTTCAACACCTTAGATAATCTGATAACTACAAGTGAATACTAATTTTTAAAAGAGGTACCATGTTCAGAGTCCTTGCTATTAAAGTCAGAAATCCTATATTATCTTTACACAATAATTTCACTAAAATGTATTTCCTATGGAATGGCAAGCACTTGATTAAATCAAAGATTTATTTGGTCATATTCAGTATTCAAATTTGGTGACCATCAGATAATTTCAATGTCAGAATAGGCACTATAACAGCTAACAGAAGATTTTAGACATTCAAATGAAACTGGATTTCTTGTGTTTTCTATCATTCTCTTAATACTTTACCTTTAGGTGAAACTGTGAGTGGGGTGTAAGGAATGCACTGTTAGCACCACCAAAAATTGTCTGAAGTAAAATTTGAAAAGGTAAGAAGAATTAATGCTGCCAGTCATGAAAGGATATCAAAAATGACATGAGGTTCAATCAATATCTTAATCCATTGGTAGTTTTTGACAAGTTGCAAAAGGTAGAGACAGGCAAAAATAAAACAAAATGTAATGTTTGAGGGCTGTGGTTATAGGGTTGAGTCCTGGAGCCGAACTGACTTCCATGCTACTCTATGACATCCAATCAATAACGCAGTTTGCTTGTAATGAGCTGTGGCATATTTTCGGGTTGCAGCCCACTGAGGTTGTCATTGCATGTGCCAATTATATGATGTCTTGTTACAGAAGTTCCTTTACTTCAAATAGCTCAATAATTCATCTGAATTCTCCTGTTCCAGTGCCTGAGAAGACAGCAGTCCATTTCCATTACCAATTAAGTGTGTCAGTGCCTTCAAAATTAACCATGAAAACCTTGACCTAAGTTTCCAACTGAGCTATTGTGCTCAAGCTAACGAATACACATCTATTTTCACGCAGTGCCTTTGGAACGTAATACAGTGTAATTGGGTTGGTTCTGTGGAAAATCCATAGTTAATTATTTAAATATGTTAGTAATACCATTGGGTTTGCTTTTCCAGCTTCCCTTAGAGAGACCCAATTTATGCTTGATCTTTGTGCTGAAGTGTCACATTCCAGTGCAGTTCTGAGGGATAGGGGAGGAATCATCTTACAGATGATAAGTTAAATTGAGGCCCCATCTGTTCTCTCAGATGGACATAAAAGGTTCCATGATATTATTTGAAGAAAAACAATGGTGCTATCCTGACCTATATTTATTCCCCCAAGCAATATTATTAAAAAAAGTTATCTTGTCATTGTTACTTTATTGTTTGGAGGAGCTTGCTGTACAGAAATTGGCTCCTGTATTTCTTACACTACAACAGTATGACAATGCTGTGTCATTAAGAAATGTATTTGAGTCATGTATCTTGTGCAGGATTTTTTTTTGCTATCTATTCTAACTGGTGCCACAGGGTGTACAACCAACAACGTCTCCTGTTACTGCAGCAGTATAATTGCTGGAATGTTTGTTTTAATCTGGAAACTGCTGTTCTGTTATTTTTAATATTCCTCTGGGGTTTTGCAGAGTCGGGCTTGATTGTGTCGATTGATAGAAAAAAGTAGGTGACTGAGTGGAGATAAGTATACACAGAGAACTCAAAGGCAATCTACTGTTGGAGATCTTGACAGAGAGGTCACTTTCCCCATCGTTCCTTCTCTCTCTGGATTTAGAGACTGCAACCTGCCACGATATAATTTTCTTTCTCTAAGATCTGACTATTTGAGAATGGATCTTTCTCTGGAGGTGGCTGTATGAGAATGTTTGTCTGGATCTCTGACCAGAAATGTTAAAAGGCAAATCTAGCAAATTCCATATGAACATATGAGTTTTTGGTGCTAACTAGTTCTGTAAAAGAGATTTATGTCTATGGAACAAGTTGCTTACATTGGAACTACAGAGATTGCTGGTTAAGAATTATATATTGGCATGGTTACTTATTACAGACTGGTAAAAATTACTCAAATTCTTTTTGTATATTTTAAGTTCATTCTTAAATAAAGTTTGCTTTGATAAAATCTTTCCAATGGAAAGTTGAATCATACATGGAGTGAAATACTTTATGCTCACCCTAAATGAAAAGAAAAAGTTAGGGTCCAAGCTAACTTCATACTATATGTTGGAGTTCCTGATCTGGTGCCTAACAACAGTGATTGTATTTCAAAAGTACTTTATTGGCTGTAATACCTTGAGATGTTCAGTGGCTGTGTAAAGCACTGTTTCTTTTGTTTGTTAAGGTGGACATATTTTCTTTTCTGACTGCTGTTACAGGTGAGTACAAAGCTCTTTTCATGTGATTTGAGCTGACATTGATCCAGGCAGTCTTCCACTGTATGAAAACATGTAAGAAGTGGATTTCCACTGAATTTTCCGACTGAAAAAAACATTCTTTTTCAATTATTTCTTCATGGGATGTAGACGTCATTGGCTGAGCCAACATTTATTGTCCATTCTTGAGGACATTAAAGAGCCAACCACATTGCTGTGGGTCTGGAGCCATATGTAGGCCAGACCTGGTAAAGACAACAGATTTCTTTCCCTAAAGAATATTAGTTTTTTTTTACAACAAATGTCAAGGCCAAAGTTCAACTTTTGAAATTCCAGATTTTTATTGAATTCTAATTTCATCAAGTGCCCTGGTGGGATTTGTACCTGGGTCCCCAGAGAATTACCCTGGGTCTCTGGAATACTAGTCCAGCAACAATATGTCACAGAGTCCCATTTGTATGCAAAATGGTCAAAGTCCTGGAGTAGAATTTTTCCCAATGGCTTCAGAATTTTGGAATATTCTTTACTTGCTTGAATGAGTGCAACTCCCCCAACACTCAAGAAACATGGCATTATGCAGGACAAAGCAGTCCACTCCACTGGCATACAATCCACAAACATTCCATCCCTCCATCACTGACACAGTGGCAGCAGTATGTAACTGCTACAAGATGCACTTACGAAACTTGACAAAGTTCCCTAGGCAGCAGCTTCCAAATCGAATAACCATTATAATCTCAAAGGACAAGGACAACAAAAATAGGAGAACATTACCTTGAAATTCACCTCCACGCCATTCAGCATCCTAACTTAAATAAATAGGTGTAGATTTTTTTCACTGTCATTAGTCAAAATCGTGGCACTCCCTTCCTAACGCAGCTCACCACAATCTTCTCAAGGCTCAACGGCAATTAGAGTGGACAATAAATGCTGGCTTAACCGGTGATGCCTCCACCCCATAAATGAATAATCACAAACCCTGATATCATGATGAAATGGGGATCCAAAATCTGCACTGTGTGAAGAACAGTCACTTAGCGGTCCAAATTAGCTCACTAATGGTTAGGGTGCAAATTTGCTGTCCAGCTAATGATGGCAAGAATGCTTTCAAACCTGGAGAGTCAAAGGGAAGATCTTCAGCGCTGAAATAGCAGCAGGGTTGGGCAACATGGTGGTTGGCACCGCTAACTCACAGCACCAGGGACCTGTGTTCAATTCCAGTCTTGGGTGACTGTCTGTTTGCACATTCTCACTATGTCTATGGCTATCTTTGGCTTTTCTTTGGACGTTTAAGTTTCTTTTCGCAGTCCAAAGATGTGCTAGTTAGGTGGATTGGCCATGCTAAGTTGCCGCTCAGTCACTAAAGACGGGTAGATAAGGTGGATTAGCCATAGTAAATGCGTCGAATTATGGGGATAGCGCTCAGAAATAAACCTGGGTGAGGTGCTTTTTTGCAGAGTCAGTGAAAATTAGATGGGCTGAATGGCATCCTTCCGCACTGTAGGGATTCTACAGGTACCTTTTCATGTCATGTGTCCCAAGATGGAAACATCATCTTAAACAACAGATTAAGGAATGACCTTAACAGTAGCGCCAGCAGTGGAGATGGAGAACCCTTCCACAGCACATTCTATAACTGAAACTGAAACCAGGGGAGGGTCTCTAAGTCTGCCTGTCCAGGAGTTCTGCCAGTCAGTCCTTAATAATAGATCTTTAATGAAGTCAACTGACTCCTTCCCTCCCCTCTGCACCACCCGATCAATTTGCCTTTTCCACCTGTCTAAGTACAACTTGAATATTTGGCAGTGTATATAGGACAAGATGAGTCTGCACATTCTAACAGGACTGATGTTGAAATGCTATACTAACAGCTGTCTGCTGCCATACCACAAGCAGGACTGAAGAAAAGTTAATTTAGATTCACCCACCTCAATAACCAGGTCAATAACTCTGGAATTGCTTTTTATCACAATAAGTTTTCAAAAGGTTGAGCAGATTAGCAGAGATTAATAAGGTGACATTTTTCATTTCAGTTATTTATTTGATGTAACCTTAATTTACAGGGTCCGATTTCCTAGAGTAACTCCATGTACCTCAGTTGAGATCAATACCTTGATATGTTGCTAAAGATCAAATTGGATTCCAATAGTATTATAGCAAAAATAGTCAGTGTTTGGAATCAGCAGGTGATAAAGAAGAAGTGTTTCTTGAGTTTTGTTAAAAAAAAACACGCTATCAAAGCTTTGCACCTTGCACTCATCAAGATAGCCTGCCAGAATTTTCCAACAATAACGGGTGAAGCAACAATTTATATTGCATGAGAAAAGAAGACTGACTGGTGGAGCTATTGTGAAGATGAATGCAGCATGGAAGAGTTAACTGCCCTGCCTTTCCCAAATTCAAACCAGGCAAATTTCTAAATGTTTCTCCGTGGTTCGCTTCATAACTCATTGAAAATTGATGAATCCAGCACAAGAGATCAAGGAATTTGAAGTGCACATTATTTGTAACCTGGATTTTCACCATGATGGAAAATTCCTCGTTGAGAAAAGCATCCCAGAAATGGATGAAATTTCTAAGTCTTGTCCCTGAACGAAGTGTTTCCCATCTTTTGTGGGGGAGGAGGAGGGGTTGAGTGGAGTCAGACTGGGCTTCATGTAAGCACCAATTGGATATTTAAATCTTTGGCTGCCTCCACTGAAGTGGGATTTTGGAAGGCCTGTATGTAAAATCCAGAATGTGTAAGTTAGGACATTTAAGAGGATGTCTGAACTTGACGGATTCATTTGGTTAACCAGTGTTCCCCTTGGGGAGGTAACATACCCCTTTAGATGAGGTGGCAAGGCATTTTTGGGAGAGGAACGCCATTCTTCAAAAGAAAGAAGGCATTCTTGGGAAGAGCTGAGTCATACTTTGAGAATGTTAGAATTAAACATGAACTTTTTTCCACACAATCTTCTTGGAACTTTCAAGCTGTCAAAGAGCTGTCAAGTTGCCCAAGACATTTCAAAGGATACTGGGTTGCTATGGATGGAGTAAGGGCATAGGAAGTGTTGGATGAATACATGGGGGGTGCATGAGTTGGCACTAAGATACCATAGTGATTATGCGGGGCCTTGAGGGTGAATGAGCAGCATGGGTTGAAATAGATTGGTTATAGAGAGTGTGCGGAGGGGAGTTGGGGGAGTCAGGGGTGGGAATTAAGGGTGAGGTTTGGAGCATTTTTATTTTGTTTTCTTTTACTTTAAGATCAGTACTGGCACATAGAGGCAAGAATCCCCAACCAGCAGGCTTCATACATGTTCCAGGATCTCCTTTTAAAGTTTATTATAGTGTCACAAGTAACTTCATTAACACTGCAATGAAGTTACTGTGAAAATCCTCTACTCACCACACTCTGGCATCTGTTCAGGTACACTGATGGAGAATTTAGCATAGCCAATGTACCTAGCCAGTGTAGGAGCAAACCAGAGCACACAAAAGGAAACCCACGCAGACATGGGGAGAAACTGCAGACTTCACACGCAAAGTGACCCAAACTGGAAATTGAATTTGGGCCCCTGGCACTGTGAGGCAACAGTGCTAACCACTGTGCCACCATACCGCCTGCCTCAATTTCTATTTGGCATGTTGCCAGTTTTAGTTTACCATTTGAAAACAGCAAAGTTTAACAAAACTGAATACATGTGGAATCTTACAAATAGCATATAGCCGTTCGAAATGAAAATTAACCAACAGGAACTACAATATACCTCCAATCACAAATATGGTCACCAACTGTGATTCGTTGTATCCTGGAAGTTTTATCACACAAGTTTCCTCCTCTAGTCAATGGCTAGGCCAGCAGGGTGATGAATTGGTGGCAGAGGGAGTTGGGGGTGAGGGAGATGGATGGTTGAAAATCCTGCCCAATGTTGATGGGTTTTCTCCAGGCAGAACACACTACGTCATGGACATTGATTTTCAATTACTGGGGTCTCCAATCCTGTAACTGTGCAGCCAAATTCTCCTCCAATTCGATTTTCAAGCTTGCTGATAGTGGGTCAGATCTCAAACAATGGTGAGACACAGTACAGGAATAAGATAGAGAACCTGGCGAACCGGCGCAGCGACAATAATCTCTCCCTCAATGTCAACAAAAGTGATTGTCATCAATTTCAGGAAGCATAAATGAAAACGTACCCCTGTCTGCATCAACAAGGATGAAGTAGAAAGGGTCGAGAGCTT
Source organism: Sphyrna mokarran (assembly GCA_024679065.1). Classification (NCBI taxonomy): domain Eukaryota; kingdom Metazoa; phylum Chordata; class Chondrichthyes; order Carcharhiniformes; family Carcharhinidae; genus Sphyrna; species Sphyrna mokarran. Next base: position 63,009,605 of record JAGIQG010000011.1, on the reverse strand, counting down.
TAAGTTTTCAGATGTCTAGATCACCAACAATTTGTCCTGGTCCCTCATGCCGACTCTATAGTTAAGAAAGCGCACCAACGCCTTTACTTTCTCCGAAAACTAAGGAAATTTGGCATGTCAGCTACGACTTGCACCAATCTTCACTGATGCACCATAGAAAGCATTTTTTCTGGTTGTATCACAGCTTGGTATGGCTCCTGCTCTGCCCAAGACCGCAAGGAACTACAAAAGGTCATGAATGTAGCCCAATCCATCACACAAAACAGCCTCCCATGCATTGATTCTGTCTACGTTTCCCACTGCCTTGGCAAAGCAACCAGCATAATTAAGAACCCCACACAAGCCGGACATTCTCTCTTCCACCTTCTTCTGTCAGAAAAACATTCAAAAGTCTGAGATCATGTACCAACTGATTCAAGAAAAGCTTCTTCCCTGCTGCTCTCAGGATTTTAAATGGACTTACCTTGCATTAAGCTGATCTTTCTCTACACCGTAGCTATAACTATAGCATTACGTTCTGTACTCCCTCGTTTCCTTCTCTATGAACAGTATGTTTTATCAGTATAGTGTGCAAGAAACAATACTTTTCACTCTATGTCAATACACGTAACAATAATAAATCAAATCAAATCAAATCCTGGAGGGCTAACAATTCAAATTTTAACCAATTAGTCAAAATCTAGTAGCAAAGGAGGTGAACAGAAACAATCCAATCACTCAAACTATAATATTTTAAATTCATTTTAGTTATCATTTAACCTAAAACAAACTTCTATCTGAAACTGGGAGCTGTACATTAAAACATATTGACTCAAGTTAATTATGGGTTTATATTTTTTGTGATTGGTATACCTGTAGCAATGCATTTTAAGAAGCCTCACAACACCAGGTTTAAGCCCAATCAGTTTATTTGATAGTAACCCCAGTCACTTTCAGAAACGGTGTTGTGAGACTTCTTACTGTGTTTACCCCAGTCCAACACCAGCATCTCTACGGAATGCATTTTGTCAGAGGTCTGTTTATCTCTGGATACTGCATTAAAATTCTTTCAAGAACTGATAGACATCACTTAGAAATGTCAACTAGCACCTGCACCTGTCATTTCAAAGCATACTTTGTACTGCAGCATGTAAAACTCTTCCAACATGCATCACCATTATTCACTGCCAGGAATCTGAGTGAGTTTGTTTACTGTGTCATCAACTTTAACTTTCTCTTGAGAGGGATAAATATTCTCATGCATTTAATTTACAGGAAGAGGTAGACTGACAAAGAGAGTGTTTTTTTGATAATGCTAGGTAAAGGATTAGCTCACCAACATGTTCTAAGACTATGCTGAAAGAACATTGACAGGAAAGATGCAGCTACTTTCCAAGTAATATGCAGAGATTTATTCCTGCAACTGTGTTAATTATGCACTGTAAAGAATGTGAGATCAATATCCTGACAATAATCATCAAGGGCACCAGATGAATCCTTAACCCTTCAACTTAACTTTTTGTCAAAGAGCATCTGTGGCTTACCATTCAATTTATGCCTGGGAATTAATGATTTGGCCCACTGAACATCTTGCATCAACCAATTCTATTTGAATTTGAGGTTACACTACTGTCCTTCCAACAGAACCTGTACAAACTACTGCGCGTGTAGAATTCAAAAATATTTTATTAAATGTAGAATGATGGTTAAATGCATTTAAAATATTATGCAAATAAGCAGTAGATGGAATTAATTTACAATATAAGTAATGAAGTTACAAAGGCTGATCATTTCTCCCAAAGTAACTTCACATTAAGGACTAAAAGATGTGATTATATTTGCTTAATTTTGAAAGGAGTGTTCGCAATTCCATTAATCAGTCTGAGTGACAAGGGTTGGCAAAATAGTGCCTTCATCATTTAATTAACATTTCAATTGGGCTTCTGATTTCATTTTGTGGACAAGAGTGAAGATAATTCTTTTCACCTGAAATTCCTTAGGGAATTTTGTGTAAACAACTTTCCAAAATTTCTTTCCTAAGATTGTTTACCTTTCCTCTTTGTTTCTAATATGGGTTCTCATTGCACAGTGTAACTTTTTGTTCACCATTTGTTAAAATTAAGCAGAAAGATTGTCATTTCACTGTGAATTAGTAGTAACTGCAGACAAAACATTTACTGATGAATGCAAATTGCAAGTAGTTCCTGATTTTGTTCCTCCTTGATTCCATTGCCGGAATGTTACCACATAGTCTGCCATGGGAATCGGAGCAGGCGAAGCCTGGACATTGGGAAGATTCTTTGATCTTGAGGGGGATTTTATGGTTTCAGGATGAGCGAGGCAGTAAAATCCTGCCCCATAATTATTGTAAAGTTAGTATCTCAGCATCCCAGTACCATTATTGCCTGTCCTCTCCACCTTCTGAAGTCTCTGCTAGCTCTGTTCTTAGAGAATTGACTGAGTTTCCGAACTCCTCCTCATCAGCAAAATATCTGGCAGCATTGGCAGCGTGCCAATTTTTATACAATATCACATTACACTGGCACCATCTGTCCGAAGGTGTGGTATGAATTGAAAACAATCTCCTCTAAGATTAGGGCATGATTGTCACGAAGCAATCGTGGTCAGCTTAAAGACTTTATTAAAATACCACTTATTCTGAGTTCATCTCTCGCAAATTTCTCATAAATCTTTCGCAATATCTTTGCAGAAGCCAGATATAACTCATACTTATCCTTGCTCCATCAGCCTGATCATCAATGCACCCTTTGATTTTATGAAACAAGTACTGATGAACATCCAGCCTTTTGCTCATTACCTTTCTTGTATCATATTTGATAGGTGGAAGCATATATCATATCCTTTAACCGATTGGCTCCGCTTTCATATTCATAGAGTGGCAGAAAAAAAATCATAACCAAACTGGCAGGGAATCTAACAAGCAGCAATCTGTCATCTGCCTTGGCCCCAGCTTGCACATCTCCCATCACAAATTTAAATCCAGCCTTAAGTGCACACTGGTGTCACGACATAATGTGCAGCATAGGTTTCCAATATTTAGCAAAGAAAAGGACAAAACTTGGCGCTGCCTCAGTTAGATTTTTGCAACTTGTTCTTTTTTGCTAGATTAACTGCTTTGGGGAAGAATATCCCAACAGGTTGTGTGGATATGTTTTTCTCCTGGTCTAATGCTTTAATTGCACGACACAATCACGTCATGTTGACAACAATGTCTTTAGAATGTATCCTGTCTAGTAATTACAAATGTAATCTGCAAAACATTTTAAAATATGCAACCACAAAGAGCAGGAGGAAAGTATATGGAGTAGCAACAAAGTAAAATGAAAAATCCAATCACCAGAATTTGTGTGTTTTTTTGTTCATTAACTGTATCCATAAAATACAGATAGAGACATTTCAATGACAGCCTGAACCGTGTGAGTGACACATTCATCAAACCATGTATAATTCAGTGTAGAGCCACTGAATAATTTTTGTTAACATAGCCTTGTTCAAAACGTTCATGCCGACATATATCAAAATCCAGTCTAATGTGACATCCAAGTAAGGATGTGGGTTGACGTGAAGCAGGGTAGGAAGGAAAAAGTGGCGCTCAATGAAAATCAGCTTTGTCACTCAAAGCCTCTTTGTGCAGAGAACTCAGCCAGAAGATGTTGAAGACAAGCAAGATATAATCTCAGGCGATGACGGACTTGAGTCCTGACTGCTGGTTACCACCTAATGACTGAGATATATAACCATCCAGTATGCCTCCACAAAATTGCTTCTACTGCCCCATTAAATTGACTATGGGATTCATGTTACATTCATACAATAATTGAAGCAGTTCCTTGAAGTTTTTTTTATCCTTTACCATAATACTGCAGTTATCGTGTAAATGCCGTGTTAATCCAGATTCAGCTCCTGACCTAACATTTGAATAAAGAGGAATGATACTCCCATAAAGAGGAAGTCTCGCTCAATTTTGCTATATATCCACCAATATATTCTGTGCCTGTACACCTCGCTCCACTTCATCTGATGATGGAACAGCGCTTGTGATCTCAAATAAACCTTGTAGACTATAACTGGTGTCGGGTGATTTCTCATCTTCTCCACCCAGGTCTTACACTCCATCTCCACATCACATCCATTTTACTTGAGAGTCAATTGAGGTTTTGAAATTTAATTTCCAAACGTACAACAACTTTGAGCTTGCTTATTTTTACAGCTAAAATAAAATAACCAAAGGGCCTGATTTTCTTGATGGCGTAATGGACACTGAACCTTGTACACTATTATTATTGTGCAAATCAGTCAGCAACTCGCGAAGAAGAGGTAACCTATGAACTGCCACAAGCTGCTAGCCAATTTTGGCACTCTGCTTGGTAAGATTGCCATCTCACATTTAACTTATTTAAAATTATATGGGTATTGTTGCAATTAAACACTAATTGTGCATTAAATGAACCACAGAAAGCTAAGTATCGGTGTAAACTATTATTGCTTACAAGTACCAAACACCCTCTCTCACTGAGAAAGTTAATAATTCGAAGTGTGGAGTCTCATTCCTTCAGGTTGTGAATAAAGAAATTCTTAAAATGTTGAATTATGTTTATTTTCATTTTCTTTCTGACCCTTCTCTTTTTTAATTCAGGCTATTTTATCTCCATAATACTGTTTATACGTGATTTCACATTGAATCCAACCAATACAATTTACTATCCTTTCCTGTTTTTCCATAATTTATTCCACAATCTTTTAACCTAATTGGCACAGTAGATGTACTGTTTACTGTGTTTTTCACCAAGATCCCAATATTCATGTGCCGCAAAAAAAAATTAACAAAAACAAAAAAGTAAGACTAATTAGCTAGGCATAGTGCAAGAGTCCCCATGGTCTAGTAACATCACATATGTGCAATCAGAGTATTTGGTAATGCATGAAGAAGCATTACATGAATTTTTTAGTTATGTTAAATCTTCTTTAACTAGGTTTGAACTACAGGGAATAAAAATTCTCTTTTATACACCAATGTCCTTCCTCCTGATTCTATTGTTCTTGATTTATGCTATAAAATCTTCATCAATAGCTTTTGCACAATATTATTGAGTAGCAAGGTAATTTTTCAGTACTGTCGGAACACTGCAAAAAGTAGCACAGAAAGGTGGATTTGGTTCTAATTAGTGCAGCCTGGTATGGCTCCTGCTTTGCCAAGACGCAAGAAACTACAAAAGATCGTGACTGTAACCCAATCCATCATGGGAACCTCCCTCCCTCCCATCGATTCTGCCCAGACTTCCCGTACCTTAGCAAAGTAACCAACATAATTAAGGACCCCAAGCACCCCTGACATTCTCTCTTCTACCTTCTTCCGTTGGGAAAAGGATACAAAAGACTGAGGTCACATACCAATCGACTCAAGAACAGTTTCTTCCCTGCTGCTGTCAGACATTTGAACTCATTTACCTTGCATTAAGTTGATCTTTCTCTTCAGCCTAGCTATGACTGTAACACTACATTCTGCAATCTCTCATTTCCTTCTCTATGAACGATTTGTCTGTATAACAAATAAAAAAACAATACATTTCACTGTACGTTAATACTTGCGACAATAATAAATCAAATCAAATCACTAGACTAACTCCAGTCTAATGGAAATACGACATATCGACATAGGAAAGAAAGGGTCAGTAACATCAGTGCAGGTCGTTACAATGCAAATTCTGACAACTAATGAGTAACTATGATGAAGACATTGGAGCAGGTCAGCTGGTGTTTGAACAGAAAAAGAAAAAAAGAAGTAACTCATAAATTAAAGTATAACACCAAGTGAACTTTCCATATATTGTATTATCTTAAAGGTACACTATTAATTTTGGAGTGGAGCACCTTGCTGAATCATATAGTTGTGGAAGGAGCATAAGGTGAGGATAAAATTTATTCAAATCTTGGCACTGATGTCCTTTACTCTGAGAGGAATGCTTCCTGCAACTCTGTCTCTTTAAAAGTCAGTCAGATAACTCACATTAAAAAAAATAGATTTTGCAATCTTTACTTTTTCTGCATATTTTCATTTTGCATGGAAAAGGCAATTAATGCCAAAGTATTCATGACTTTGGACAAACCCCAGAATATATGTATTGTCACTGGATTATCTCAAGTTGGTTTGCAAAAGAAATGAACTAATTGAAAAATTTGGTGTAACTCACAACAGCAATTGTTGATTTAAGTGTAACTTCCTTGCCCCAGAGGCCATTAGTGTCACTTTTTGGCAAATGTTCTTCCTGTTTCTTTAAGAATTGAACCTGCTTAAGGGAAAGCTCTTTTGGAATATGATAGATTCTCTCTGTTTCTGCAGAAATTTACAATTACAAAATGTAATTCTCCATCTCATTTTCACTTTGCCCTCACTTTCTTCAGTCTCCTGTTTCAATCAAGCTCAACTTAAATTCGAGCCGCGGCATATCATCTTTAATCTAGACAGATATTTGAATGGACCCACCTTACATTAAATTGATCTTTCTCTACACTCTAGCTTTGACTATAACCCTACACTCTGCATCCTGTCCTTTCCTTCTTTATGTACGGTATGCTTTGTCCTGTATAGCAGGAAACAATACTTTCCACTGTATACTAATACATGTGACAACAATAAATCAAATCAAAAATTAGTATCTACCGGTTTCAACAATTCCATTCCCCCTACCTTTTTTATATACTGCTATTTTTGGATTGCAACTATTGGTATTGATTTTGCTTTTCATTCTTTCACTTTTTTAAGATCTAACTTATTACTTTGTTACTTGCTCTAATACCATCTCCTTTTGCCCTGTTTTACTAACTTAATCTCTCCTGCCTTCTACACTATCACAGAACTTTCTTTGGTTTTCTAACTCCAACACCACCTCTCGCCCCTGACTTCCCCTCTCCTCCTACCTCTGTACTTACTTAAAACATGTCACAGGTCTATTTTCTTTTCTGGTTCCACATTGGGTGAAGTTTAATAGTCATGGTGGGGGCTTTGTCCAGTTGCTTCAAAACTGGTGGCAAACCCAATGTGCCCATATTCAGGAATGCCTCTGGGATTTAGTCCCAATTGGGGACTTAACTGAGAAACGTTAGGCTTCCTGTGGAATCAGATCCGATGCAGCAAAAATCCTGCCCTGAACACAGCAGTGCCACTGGGGTATAGCCATTGCCACTTGGGCCTTCACCACAGTTCAAAGCTGGTGCCCTAGAAAAGAGGCCACTATGCTCCTAAGGATGGGATAACAGCAATGGAGGTCAGGAGGAGGGTTGACAATAAAGGTTTGGGGAATGGTGTCCAACAGCCCACCTTCCCAATTCTGGATCCCTCAGTCAGGCTCATAGTGAGCCCTCCAGCTACAGATAAATTTACCAAGTTTACCTTACACCCTCAGGAGGCAGGTTCCAAGTCTACCTCAGCATGGAATAGGAATTGAACTAGTGAAGCTGGTGTTATCCTGAACATTAGTGAATTCCCTGGTTGGGGAGTTTCTCTCTCAAGGTCGCTGATAGAATTCCAATGGCAGTGGATGGACAAAATCCTAAGTAGTACTTATCACTCAGTACTTGACTGAGGTAAAGTCAGGAAAGCAGTGGCATCTGCACTTGTCAACCTCCTGCCTGACTACATGGCTACCCTTACTCAGGGCATGCTAGGAAGGGACATAAAACTCTACCTGTTAATGCTGTTTCCTTCTTCACAGGTGCCTGACCTGCTGCATAGTAGTTCCATGATTATATGTTTTAATATTGCAATTAAGGGCGCTGTTTTAATTCAATGAAAAGTTTTGTATGGGTCTGAATTACGACCACACTCTTCAAGGTTTTACAACCTTTCTACTATTCCCCTGGTAACAAGAAGTTTTAAATGATATAATATCATTCACATTTCAGTGCTGACAACAGGACTCCCATGACATATAAATGAATATTGCCAACGAAATGGCAATTTATAATGTCAGACAGTCAGACTTACTTCTAGGAGAGAGTAGAAATAATTTTAATACATGAAAGGTAAAACAGAGAGGGGTTGAAACTAAGACTACAGAATTAAGTGAAACATTTTCTATTGTACTGTACTGACTATACTACATCGAAATGTGGACTAAAGGGCAGGGAATACTGGAATAAAATTACAGAAAAGATATGTGTAAATCTCTGTAACAAGCAAATGCACTGCTTTCTTTATGGAAGAAATTAATGTGATGTTGGGGGTATGGTTAGCTTGGTTGGCTGAATAGATAATATGTAGTTCAGGATAATACCAACAGCACTGGTTCAAATCCTACTGTAGGATTTGGGACTTGCCTGCTGAGCGTGTAAGGCAATGGCAAACCTCCACTAATAGAAGCTGCCAAGAAAACAGCTCAGGATGAAGTAGCGGTAAACAATGAGGCAAGGATCTGCCTTCAGGCAGAACACATTTGAATGAATGAATGAATGAATGAATGTGATAGTGAGATAGAAAGTTAATGCTCAAAGTACCAGTAATGGATGAGTTCACGGAGGTCTAAGAGTTGAATCAATTGGCAAAAAGCTGAAAGCAGACACAGAGAGGCATGGATAATCTTCTCTAAGCCTGTGATGAATTACAGTGAAGAACAGCGGTGGGTTTATGCATAGGTAAATAATACACCAAGACTTCACAAACAATTACATGAATAAGCATAGAATCTGTTCATGGTGATGTAAGTTGAGGTAGGAATATTAGCCAGAATACAATGAGAAATCATTGTTCTCCTTAGATTTATGTTGGGGATTCTTTTGCGTCCATCAGCATAACGATGAGTCTCAGATTTAATATTTCATTTGAAGGATAACACCTTCATCAATACACCACTCATTTAAACTGTACTGGAATGTCAGCCTGAATTATTTGTGCAGTTATGGGATTTAAATGCAGAATCGTCTTATTGAGAGGTGATGAAAGCACTACCAACTGAAAATGAATGGAGTAAGAGAAAATAGCAAGAGTGTTCCCCTTGTGACTAAGAATATTAGTTCCTTTCTGCACCCTCTGCATTGCTATGGTGATAAACTTTGGACTAGTAGTAGTATATCTCCCAAATGTCTTATTAACAAGGATGTCCTGAGGACAGATTGTACCATTGAGAAAAGCAACAACACTCCAGACTCTCAAGCGTAGCAGAAACTAGGTTTTACTGTGTGGAACTAAAAATCTATCGGTTGTATGTAATGACACTGCAATTTCCAGGCAGAATGGAACTAATCAGATAATTCCCCTGTCAATCACACCAAGAGACCACACTGCTGTAAGTGAACTGGGATTGATTTTATACGTAATTTGTTTTACAAATCGGCCCTTTACACACTAAGGGCCTGACTGTACCATTGTATTGCGCCCATTTTTGGGTGTGAAAACTTGGTAAAGTTGACTGTGAGGTGGGCAGCACAACCCACCTTTGTGCCAATTCCCCCTTTACAAAGACCCAAAAGTGGCCACGATTGCTTGAAATGGGCACGACGACTATTTAAATTAAAAAATTGAAATTGACTTAATGGGCTGCAATCCCAACCTTACCTTTACCACTGTGTTCGCACATCCAAAATCGCCGCAAAGCAGTCATGCTCCACCAAAGTCAAATTTGGGCCAGTGAGTGAGGAGGTAAGTTCTGAGTGCCTGATGGCTCTTTGATTGAGATTGGTGGGGAGAGGAGAGAAGGGGGGCATTCATTGCCACTCTGCCTCAGATGACTGAGGAGGAAGGGGAGGTACATTGCCACTCTGCCCTGTGATCAGTGGAGGGGAAGAGGGCCCTGCTGCCACTCTGCCTGAAATCAGTGACAGGGAAGTGATATCCATTGCCACTTGCCTGTGATGAGTAAGGGGAAGGGGAGAGGCTTCACTGCCACTCTGTCAGGAGGTTGCTGTGGAGGGAGCAGGGAGGGGCCCGTGATTGTTCCGGGTGGCAGAGGAGATGGGAAGATAAGGGGGGGATCGGTAATGTTATGGGGGTGGGGAATATCTGTGGGGACCGGGGGAGACATTATCCGGCCCAGGAGCGATGTGGCAGGGGAGCCACATTCTATTATTATTTTTCTGCACATGCGCAGTTGGAGGCGCCGATCAGAGCTGCAGGGTTTTGGGTGCATTGAGCCTCACACATAGGCTTCTGCAGTGGGACTGCTGACATTTTTTTCAGGCAGAGTGCATATGGGAAAGCTTGAGAATGGGTATAAAAGTTGGATCTGAAATACTCCTAGTTTCAAGTCCGCTCAGCACATGAATCAAAATGATAAAATAGGGACCTATGGGTGGGATTCTCCAGCTGCGCTCGCACCAAAACCAGAAAATCCCACCCAAGGTCAATGGATCTTTGCATAGTCCGTCCCCCACCTGCTACAATTCCCATAGTGGGTGGGATGAGAGAATTCCTTCCTATAGGATGGGATTTCCCAAGAAGCTCTAAGTATCAAACTCATGTAAAAACTGGATTAAATCGCATTGGTTTTTTATAGGGACGTTTTCAAAATGCATCTTCCACACTTTGTACGCTGCAGACTGCATTAGTGCGAATATCATTAAAATCTGTGAGCAGAGCCTACCCCCGCTGAAGAAGCCGGCAGTGTAGCACTGTTTAGAGCAATTGCACATGCATCAATTTCCACCTCTTCTACCCCCAGCAGTTCCAATCTCTGTTCCCTATCATCCCTCTGCCCCCAATGGTAGCCCCATCAGCCAAGCCCCCCAGTCCCTAAAGTCCCCTGCAACCACCCTTCAGATCTGACATCTCCCAGCAGACTGAAATCCCCCCACCCCAATGATAGCCCCGATCGCGGGCCCCCCATCCCAATGATAGCCCAATCACTAGCTCCCCATCCCAATGATGGCCCCGATCACTGGCCCCCCCATCCCAATGATAACCCCAATCACTGGCCCCCCCATCCCAATGATAGCCCCAATCGCTGGCCTCCCATCCCAATGGTAGCCCCGATCGCTGGCCTCCCATCCCAATGATAGCCCCAATTGCTGGCCCCCATCCCAATGGTAGCCCTGATTGCTGCCCTCCCCCCCTCCTCTGTCACTGCTGAATGCAGAATGGCAGTGGGACCCCTTCACCTCCGCCAATCGCACCTCCCCTCCACAACCCCAGCTCCCTCAATAAGTCCTTCCCCACATTAGGCACTGCCCCATTGTCACAGGCTGATGCCCAGTAGGCATTGCCACCTTGCCCCTTCGACAGTGCTGGAAAGCCAGGTTGGCACTACCAAGCTGGCAATGTCCAGGGGGCAAATCCCTCTTACCCATGAGTTTCTGGGGAGCCTCTATGACTCTCCTTCACTCCAGTGGAGTTAGGACCCCAGCTCTCTGCTAGAGTGAAACACTCCAGCAGAGAGCTGGACTCAAGCGAAACTTCAGTCCTGGGCCCGCAAATTATATTGAGGTCCTTATTATAATAATTTATGTAGCTATGAACCCATTTCTGGTGCAGAGCTGAAGGTGCCAGAAATCTGGCAGTCGGAGATACATGGAGCCCGTGGCGACCAGTGAGAGGTTCACTATATGGCCTCCGCTTGAGTATCTCCACCATTCATCCCTTCCATCTTACAGAGAAACAATCAATTTATATTACATAAGCTATATATAAATGTACTGCACACATTGCATTTTATGGGACAAAAAATCCTCTTTTTACTGGGAAACTGTATTTGTTTCAATCTTGGGTGCATCAGTGCTTGCTGTAGTTAATGGAGTTAAAAATAGCATAGAAAGTGATGGTCAGGCAGCATCTGGTGCAAAGAAACAGATTTCAGGTTGGTGAGCGCTGGTGAAAAATCATTGGCCTGAAACGTTAACAGGGTTTCTGTCTCCACAGGTGACCTGTTTGGTATCTCCTCATTTTCTGTTTTTATTTCAGATTTCTAAAATCTGCAGTATGTGGTTTGATTTTGATTTGATTTATTATTTTCACATGTATTAACACAGTGAAAAGTATTGTTTCTTGCACGCTACACAGACAAAACATGCTGTTCATAGAGAAGGAAATGAGAGACCACAGAATGTAGTGTCACAGTCATCGCTAGGGTATAGAGAAAGATCAACTTAATGCAAGGCAAGTCCATTTAAAAGTCTGACAGCAGCAGGGAAGAAGCTGTTTTTGAGTCGGTTGGTGCGTGACCTCAGAATTTTGTATCTCTTTCCCAAAGGAAGAAAGTAGAAGGGAAAGTGCCCAGGGTGCATGGGGTCTTTAATTATGTTAGCTGCTTTGCCAAGGCAGTAGAAAGTGTAGACAGAGTCAAGGGATGGGAGGCTGGTTTGCATATTGGATTGGGCTACATTCACAACCTTTTGTGGTTCCTTGCATTCTTGGGTGGAGCAGGATCCATACCAAGCTGTGATACAACCAGAAAGAATGCTTTCTATGGTACATCCATAAAAGTTGGTGAGAGTCATAGCTGACTTGCCAAATTTCCTTAGTCTTCTGAGAAAGTAGAGATATTGATGGGTTTTCTTGACTATAGTATAGGTATGGAGGGACCAGGACAGGTTGTTGGTGATCTGAACACCTAAAAACTTGAAGATCTCGACCCTTTCTACGACCTCATTGACATAGACAGAAGCATGTTCTCCTTTACATTTCCTGATTTCGATGGCAATCTCCCTCATTTTGTTGACATTGAAGGAGAGATTATTGTTGCTGCACCAGTTCACCAGATTCTCTATCTCATTCCTGTACTCTGTCTCGTCATTGTTTGAGATCTGACCCACTACGGATGTGTTGTCAGCAAACTTGAAAGTTGAATTGGAGGGGAATTTGGCCGCACAGCCATTGGTGTATAAGGAGTATAGCAGGGGGCTGAGAACACAGCCTTGTGAGGCACTGGGGTTGCGGATGATCGTGAAGGAGGCATTGTTGCCTATCCTTACTGATTGTGGTCTGTGAGTTAGGAAATTTGGGATCCAATTGCAGCAGGAGGTGCTGAGGCCAAGGCCATGGAGTTTTGAAATGAGTTTCTTGGAGATAATAGTGTTGAAGACTGCGCTGTAGTCAATAAATAGGAGTCTGACATAGACGTTCTTGTTGTCTAGGTGTTTCAGGATTGAGTGCAGGGCCAGGGAGATAGCGTCTGCTGTGGACCTATTGCAGCAGTGGATCCAGGTAGTCTGGGAGGCTGAAATTGATTTGTGCCATGACTAATCTTTTGAAGCACTTCATAATCTCAGAGTCACTGGCCGATAGTTATTAAGACGTGCTGCTTGGTTTTTTCAGGTACTAGGATAATGGTCATTTTCTTGAAGCGGGTAAGGACCTCAGATTGTTGTAAAGAGATTTTGAAGATGTGTGTGAATCCTCCTGCTAGCTGATTCACGCAGGATCTGTGTGCACATCTGGGTACCCCATCCAGGCCTGTCGCTTTCTATGGATTCACCTTCAAGAAAGCTGATCTGATATCTGCAATGGTGTTCATGTGATAGTTCATGGAAAATAGACTCTACTCCACCTCAAACTTGCCATTCTGGATGCAGTTTCTCGGCCAGGTTGGTGGGCATGTGTGGATAAAATTGGGTACCGTGCCAGTGCCATCATTCCTGGTGCCTCTCCTTCAATTTAACAAATGGTGAGGGAGGTGTCAGATAGCCCAAATAATGCCACTGAATGGCTTCCCTCTGCCACTTGTGTCAGGGGAGTCTGGTATTAAATATCCAATCTACTAGGTGATGGTGGCTGTGCAGGGGCAGATGCCTCTATTACAGGTCCCCTGTATCTCTCTGAGTCCCACAACCCAATGTATTTCTTCCTCACTCAGTGTTTTTCTGCCTCCTCTAATTTGCCCACATAAGTTTCCCCCTCCCCAAACAACCAACCTCTGGTCATAGCTCACTTCTCTCCATCGTTCACAATGTGCTGCTGGGACTGTAATGAGGGTGGAAGACCTGCTCCAAACCAAGTAAGGCCTGCAAGGCATTAAGTGGCTGTGGGGCGAACTGGCAAGATGGAGCAGGGTTTTAGACAACTGATGTGAATATTCACCCTGAATAGTAGTTGGCCTTGAAAACTGAATCTGTATTGTATAGTATTGAAGAATTAGCTATTTAGAGCAGCACAATAGCACAGTGGTTAGTACTGTTGCTTCACAGCTCCAGGCACCTGGGTTCAATTCCCGGCTCAGGTCACTGTTTGCCATTCTCCTCGTGTCTGCATGGGTTTCCTCCCACAATTCAAAGATGTGCGGGTTAAGTTGATTGGCCATGTTAAAATTGCCCCTTAGTATGCTGAGGTACATAGGTTTGAGAGATTAGCGGGTAAAATATATGGGGATATAGGGGGTAGGGCCTGAGTGGGATAGTGGTCAGTGTAAACTCGATGGGCCAAAAGCCCTCTTTCTGCACGGTAGGGGTCTATGATTCTAGGTAATACCTTTGGTTAGAATGCATAAATACATTGCAATGTGTCTGTAAAGGACTGCGCCTGTCAAAATTACGTGACACAGTCCGAAGTTAACACATTTGTTTTCCCCTTAATAATGGATAACCTCTTTCAATGTAGTCAGCCTGTCTGATATCTTATGTTTTCAATTATTTCAGTGATCAGTTTCTTCACACTAACAGTTGCATACAATTGTGGAATTTGTCCGATGCTTTTTGGATGAAGTTGACATAGCCACATGCAATCTCCTGAGGATCAGTGGGACATTATGCTACATCACTGATATCATCTGCAGCATGAGAAATTAGTTTCAAGAAGGGAAGACAGCTCTTGAGACTCATCCAATTCTATTAGATAAAACGCGTAATGAACACTATGACAGCTGAAGTTTAATATGTGCAAACTTTTGCTTTGCCTTTTAACTATTCATTAATTCATTTTGCATAATTTAAGATGTGCAAAAACTCTGCTCTTTTCTATTCATGTGTCTTTTGCAAAAGGATGCAACTTCTAATGCAGGCAGCACTTTCAACTTGTACGTTACCTGACCTGATAGTTTTGGAAAAAAAAATTCCAGCCAAGCACCCCTACTCTTGACTTTCCATCCAGTAAAGCCTGCTGGCAATGTATGTGTCTGGATGTAATTGAGAATGGAATAAGATTGGGATGTGATGTCTGGATAACTCAACAATATCACTTGGGCACAGTGTCAGAAGGCATCCCGCATTCTTGATATTATATCCCAGCAGTAAGAAACACCTTTTGTTAGTGTGAAAATTGATAGGAAAAGCTGAGTTTGACATCTATAAAGAAAGAGATTAAAGAAGTGTTTTTCATTCAAATGTTTATTTTAAATTAAACAAAGGAAAGAATAAACTTGCTTGTACAAAATCCATTACAGATATGGTGATATATTACTTTGTAGTTGCACTTTTGAAAATCTGGCAATTGTAATCAGAATGTGCAATAGGCTCAGAAGTCCCAATGGCTCAGTGATCCCTACAATTATATCAAGGATTCCAGCTGCTGGAACCACCAAACTCTGCAGGGTCAGGGGAAAATAATCTAGCAGAGGGTGTCTGTACACTAGTGGCACATCACATTGGTCGTAGAACCTTGGGGAGTTGGGGAATTGTGGCATAAACAACCAGGTCTGAATGAGGGATCCTTCTGGAAAAGGACCAACATTGTCTTATGTCTCCATTTGGCTAAAGGTTGTGTTGTAGGCCTTTTCCTTTTTGAGATGTCCTCATCATTGCATAGATACCTGGCTAGGCTCACATTGATCCCTGAAGAAGTCGGTAATCTTTCTTTCTATAACCTTGGAATTACTGAAGTCTTAGAGCTCCAAGTGTTCCCAGACCATACTCAGCCCTGGCAATTCTTAATCACTGGCCAGTGGCAAAATCCAGAACCTAGGAACTTCATAGGCCTCCACTCACAAGGCCACTGCAGTTCTTGAAGCAGTGCACTGGAAGGGCTGAGGAATTTTGTCTCTAATATCTTTTACTATATAAATCCTGACACAGATTTAATAGTGTCTTCTAATCATCTCCAGCCAATAAGTGCCAAAATTATATTGAAATTATATTGTTTTCATTTAAATTATTTATCATAATTATTCCAAATTGTATCTACCAATGTGTAATCATTATACTGAGGCCAGTCTTTCATCACCAATCATCCTTTTATATACAGAGATTATATACAACAACTACAGTGTACAGGTCAGTCCCGAGTCTATTGATTGCTGCATTGTACTGAGACAGCTAGTTTTAAACCCCCCATTGCTCCTTTCCTATTGGGCAAGCCTTCACATAGCTAACAGGGGAGCTTCAATGAGGCTCACAGGAGATCTGTTGATGATCCTTTGAGGCTATCATAATATCTCTTCTTCATCAAAACCGTTTCTTGGTCTGTACTCACTCAATTATTAATCATTAATAAAGATGATTAATTGAAAATAGAATTCAACAGCAATGTTAAAATCTGAAAGCATTCAATATATAGGCTTGTCTGCATAAAAAATCTGGTGTTTACTTTAATCATAGGAATCACAGCAAGGCAGTAAACCATTATTACTAATGAATGTCTGCTGGCTCTTCGTTGAATCAAAGTCGAGATTTTAAAGAGTAGCATTCAACTTTCAGGAAATACTTTAGTAATCTCAGTGCTACAAGCATTCTGTTTGCTTTAGAATTTAGTCTGGACTTGAAGACCTGGCTCACCAAAGCAAATGTACAATGGGCAAAAGAAAAGAAAGGCTTGCATTGATTTTCATGAGCAGCAGATTTTCAAAGTAATTAACAGCCAATTTAAACTTTCTTAAATGAAGTATAATATCTTGCAAAGACAAGAGACCACCAAACAGATTAACAAATGAATGACTAAGGTAAATAACTTTGTACGGAAAATGATATAAAGACCACTGTATTCAATGACTCTCAACTGTTAACTGCAAGGAAAACTCACACTCAGCTCCAGAATTCATCCTGCCAAGCTCGATTGGCCCAATGGATCACTTGACCCTCTGAAATCTTGCTCCTTAAAAGGGCAGGTTGCCACATGTAGCCACTGTTGTAAAGTAAGAAATGCAATGGCCAGTTTGTGCACAGCAACTTCCACACAGAACAATGTGACAATGAGAAAATTATGTTTTTTTTGTGATCTTGATTGAGAAATAAATATTGAACAGGATATCAGGGGTAACTGCCCTGCTGTCTTTTAGTAGGGATTCGCATTAATACTGAAAATATTGTGACCCCCTTCTTAAAATAGAAATTACATGAACTAAACGCCAGTCCTTTGGCACTGCACCTTTTTCTAGCAAAGTTTTTAAAATGAGCTGTTTTCCAACATATCTTTGTGCTCTTTGTCTTTGCTCAATCACTTGGGCCATAATTTTTGCCTAATCATGGTAGGATATTCACAGCATAATCAAAAGCCCATTGAATTTCAATGGGGCCACATAATGCTGGCACTAGGCAAAGTTGGAAAACCCACCTTTTACCCTTAAACTTTTAATACATTGTGATTACTATTGTCTCAATGTCACCTTGCACTTAATTATCTTTCCTAGTTCATTTCATATTGCTGGATCCAACATGTTCTGTTTGTTCTTGTGCCGTTTATATGCCATGAAAGAAAAGATACATTTTGCGCAAACATGATTATCTGTACCCTTTTTGTTAACTCTTCTTGCCAATGTATTTGGGGGTAGTGAAAGTTGTTAAATTCTCCATGATTATTATTCTGTATCCTTCTTCTGTTTAACATATTTATTTACATATTTCTTCTTCCACTCAGTTTCCACAATTAGGTATTCTCTCGTCTATCCCATATTAGCATGATCAATCCTTTTCTATCTTTTACTTCAATCTGCACGATCTTGAATTTTTTGAATAGCAGGGTTTGAGAGTTGGCAGGGAATATATCTCTGCTGATTCCAATAGGCCCACTGCAATTTTCCAATCTAATAAGCATTGATGGATAACACACAGAATTTGCAGTTGTCACCGGAAGAAAGTCCCACTTTTGAAGATCAATATTTGTCCATCCAGACCCATCAGGCACAGCACTGCAGTGGCCGGAAAAGGCATAGCAGTGACACGCCTGAGTCTGGTGTTGGGACATGCAGGCTAGGTAACTGTAGGGGTCCTGGGGAAGAGAAAGTAGATACATCCAGAGGGTCAAGAGAAGGGGTTGCATTTGAAGACACAAGGAGTAGGTAGTGGAGGGGAGGGAAGTCCAGAGGTCTTTGGGATTTCACAGGAGAGCACTTACCATCAGCAAAGAGTTCTGACTCTTCCATCAGTCTTTCACTAACTACTGACAGCTAACTTTCCATTCTTCCATATGCATATCATGCATTGTACTCCAGGAGCCCCATTAAAACAATAAAATGAGCTGACCTCTTATTATTAAGTGAGGGCATCACATTTCTGTGCCCACCTTCCCTTCCGGGAAGTAGATTTTTAAATATTTCTATCCCCCAAATACTGAGGCTGGTGGGGGAAAGGGCCCTTAATTGACCTATTAAGTGGCCATGGAAGGGTGTAAGTTAGGGCAATGGCAGGGGTCATCCACCAAGGCCCAACTACCATAAAATTGCTTCCAGCTTGGGACAGGCAGGATCCTGGTGGGAATCCCATCCAGGCAATTTAACAATCCCCCGGCCACCTCAAAATCTATCAGGGCGTGAGTGTGAAATTCAGGCTGTGGATTACATTTCTGTTTATGTTGTTCCTTTTTTTAATACATGTAATTAACATGGCTGTTTCACTCCACTTTTACCCTGTTCTACTTATCTTATAACCTGTAATATTTCATTGTCAAGTCTTCTTTTATATGTAGTCATATTTCAATTATTCTTACTTTGTTACAAATTCTTACCTCCAGCTTGCTGGTTTTAGTTTTGGTTTTTGATTCACCTTTAATAACATCTTTTACATTACTTTAACAGCATGTTTAGGCTTTTGTTTTATCATTGTATATAATTCCTGATTTTGTTCTGAACCTTGCTCTGGCTTTTATTCTAATTCCTATTTCCTCTCTCTCCAGGTTTGTTATTTTTGCCAGACCTTTGCCCTCAATTTTACTTGTTTAAGATTTATCAATAGTTCTGTTTATTCCTTCTGCTAATATAACAATCCCACTCCAGTCTACATGTAGCTCCATATCCTTTCCCAGTACTGATGGCAGTTCCCATGAAATGGAACCCGTCATTCCCACACCAATCTCTCAGTTTTTTCATTAACCTTTCTGATCTGCCTGTTTGTAAATTAATTAGCAATTATTTCAAAGAGTAATCTTGGGATTGCTACCCAAGGGGTTCCTGCATTGTTAATATTCTTGTCTTCTGATTTTTCTTTAGCAGAACCTTCCCTACATCAGTCATCTGTTCACCAACTACAACAATCCTTCCATTTCAAAGTTCCTTTCCAGTTGCTCCAGTTAATGTTTCCGTTTCATAGCTACAGACTGACTAAGAATCATTAATTCAATATTTTTCCCATGGGATTTTATCTATTCATTAAAATAATACTTTTCAATGATAAAAATCATTGGAACTTTAGTGATTTGATACTTCGACCTTTAAGATATAACCTTTAGTTTGAATCAATGCAGTGTTGCTTTGAGAAAAGTCAATTGTTTCTATCTGTTCTTTTCCAAACATAAGACTGTCTTTAATCAGATATCGTATTATTGACATGGACCACACCAATTTCCTTTTTCTTTTCAGAAATCACTGATTTTTTGATTTGATTTGATTTGATTTATTATTGTCACATGTTAGTATATAGCAAAAAATATTGTTTTTGCATGTATACAGGTAAGGCATACCACACATAGAGAAGGAGAGGAGAGATTGCAGAAAATAGTGTTACAGCTGTAGCTAGGCTGTTGGGGAAGAACAGCTTAAGACACAGTAGGTCCATTCAAAAGTCTGATGGCAGCAGGGAAGAAGCTGTTCTTGGGTCAGTTGTAAAGTGATCTCAGACCTTTGTATCTTTTTCCCGATGGAAGAAGGTGAAACAGAATATGTTCCAGGTGCTTGATGGTTGCTTTTTCAAGGCAGTGGGAGGAGTAGACAGAGTCAATGGATGAGAAACTGGTTTGAGTGATGCACTGGGCTTCATTAGGGATTTAGTGTGGCATCCTTCACTCACAGTGCAAGCATTAGAATCTTCACCTTACCCCCCCCTACCCGCCCGCACATCCTCCATTCCCTCCCCACCCCACCCCCCCACTCCAGGCATTAGGGCAATCTTCTTCCTCACACCATAGGCACTGGGGTAACCTATTCTCCTCACAAACATTGGAGCACCACCCTGCACCACACAAGCATTTAGCTGCCCCCCCCAACTTCCTAATTGCGCACTTGGTTTGGTGACTTCCATGTGAACTCATTGTAATAAAGAGCAACAATATTATGAATAGTGTTACAAGTTTCAAATCATAACACATAGCCAAAATATATACAAGGAGCATGTGATGCTGGAATTGAATCCTTTGGTTGGAGAACTGAAAACTCTCAGCTTTGTAAGCCTTGGTAGTCCTCTTGACAAACGCAGAACAGCTTGAAGTCAGAACAGCTTCCCAGAACCCCGGGTAGACTCTAGACAACAGCAGATTCTTCTCTTCAGAAAGACAAAATCTTGCTTTCAGATAAACAGCAGACTTTCCAAATAAAACAGGGAGAGAAACACTTCTTTTCAACTAGCTGTCCCTTCTAAAACCCAAATCTACAATTCAGAAATGAAAATGAAAGAGCTGCTGTCTCCTGACCTGCCAACCAGTTTTCCTCCCAACAATGCAGAGACATGAAAGGTCCCACAGTATAAATAAACAAATCCCTGTCTGAGCAACAATAAAAGAACATCTGGTAGACAGCTCAGCAGCAATGAGAAAAGCTGTCAGAAAACATGATTTAAAAAATAATCTCTTAAAGGTACACTAACATCACAATAGCAAGATAACATTGAGATGGGATCATCTAATGTTATCGGTTACTGGCTTTCTTACAGAGAGCAACAGATAGAACGCATATTACTTTCAAACTTCGACAGTTAATCCCCCAATCTCCTTCTAGAAAGGACTTCCTGCCCCTCCACATACAAATAAGGTGACCAATCACTTACACATGTTATAATTGGACCCATTGGGCGCAATCTTATTATCCATTAACATCACATTCCCACTGTAGCGAAGTGACAAACCAAATCTCCGTTCATTGCAGCGGGATGGGAAAATCCTGGTAGCATAAATGGTCAAAGAATTACGGCCATTGTATCTAACAACACAATATCAGCACAAACTTTTCTGGAAGTTGTCACAATATTTTCATCCTTCAATAGCCAGCTTCCTTGGTCTTTCCAAAGTCACTCAGTGTAGCCCAAATAACAAGGGAGCAATGCCAGCAATGTGACATATGCCTCTATCAAAGTGGTGACTAAACAACCTTTTGGCATCTTTGTTGCTAGTTCAGGAGGGTTCCTGCAGAATGCAGCCTGGTGTCATGTTCCCAACCTTGAGGTTATCATCATTATGTGTGCACGTGCCTATATGTAGCTCTCTCTGATAAACTTCTGAAATAACTATAATTCACATATGTACGTGTGCAAAGGTGTACTCTCACTCTCCCCTCTTTCTTCCTCTTTTGTCTTTCCTCATGTTAAGTGGGGTTGTTACAATGCTGTTTATCACCCTTCATATCAGCCATAATTTTTGGGATTTGGTGGGTGCTTTCACAGCAAAATACCCTTCCCGTCCATAATTCTCTCCATTTATCCAGGCCAGGGACTTGTTTGCAATTTCAAAAAAATCTACACTCTAATTCTCTGCACCAGTCGATAATGCTTCACTATAATAGCAATCATTTGTTTCCACTATATTCACATCATAAAATACGCAAGTGAATTTTTGATCTATATACGTAAAGCATAAAACAATAGTTGTCCAAACTGAAATCTCTTAAAAGCATGAATTCAAGGAGAATTTGCTCTTTCAGCATAAAAACAAATTCCTGCATTTTTTCTTAAACACTGATTGCTGTTTATATATTGCCTGTATTATATGCACATACACATATATAATACTGAAGTATAATTACCTGTAGTAAAATGGTCCAAGCCTTTTTAATTTTAATTATGCATGTTATAAAGTATTCACCTAGAAAATTATTATGCCCTTGCAGTTGCTTTGTGATGAGCTAGATTAAATCCCTTCTGTGTTTCAGTAATGTTAGCATAATGGCAAGCCAATTCATTTAATTGTGACAGCAGTGCAAGTTACGTGATTGAATTTAATTGTCAAGGTTCAGTTGGTGAGCTATAAATACCTCTGACACCAAGAGTCCCATCTCATTAACAGCGCTGTCTGGGCTGTCAGTAGAGTACCTAACTGCCTGCAAGTAATTTCATTCTTAATGACACAACCTGCTTTAGGTTTATAAGCAAAAAGTAATGGATCAGATTGTCTGAGATTTACAACCACTTGAAGTTCCCTTCGAATTCACTCACTTTATCTTAAGTGAGATTGCCAATTCTTGAATCAATAAATAACGAATGATTTATTTTTGCTTAAACTGTAGAGTACATATTTTGCTGAACAAACATTTTTGTCTGTTCCCAATATTTGTTTCTCATCCTTTAATAACAGGACTTCCTAACTCCAAAAAGATAAAAATCTTTTTGTAAGATTACAGTTTCACTTTTGCCAGCAGATTTCAGTGTCTTACTTGGAAAACTGAGACAATTAAATGCCAGAAGTGTGAAAAAAAGTTTGATAAAAGCTGTAAATGTTCAACAGGTCAGGCAGCATCCGTGGAAAACTAAAGTTGAGTCGATCAATATTTCAAGATGAAGCATCAAGTGGCTGACTGTTCTTTCTTCATTGACCCTGTCTTATCTTTTGAATGTTTTGAGCTTATTCTAATCTTGTTTTCTAGGCGCTGATATTGTTTCCTTGCTCAGCCTTGGACACAGGGCTGTCAAATTTCCACATTTGCCCTGAATCAAAATTAATCTCTAAAACATTGTAGTGAGGCAATCTGTGAAATAAATAACCAGGGCATCAAACTAACTTAAGATTTTTCCCATTTTCCCTTGGCACATATTTGGTTATTGGTTATGAAAACCTTGGAGATAGGGAAAATGGTTTGGTTGGCAATCAAGATTCATCCACTTGGGTGACAAAGAGGTTGCTGCTTTTTAAACACTATGCATCAAGAGGATGATCATACCAGATGGAAACTGGTGGTTAATTTGAAGAAAACACAAATTGATAAAAACATATTCACTACCTTTATATTTATTCAATCTTTTATATAAAAAAATTGGAATCCTTAGTCTAACTCCTAAGAGTTTATAATCACTTGCAGCTGTCAATTAAACTGTGAACTGACAGGCACTGTGATAATGAAAGTTTGTGAAATCAGTTGTGAGCACTAATACTGAAATGATAACCCTCAGGCTGATGTCAACAAGCAAACTGAAATAGGAAGTAATGTTTTTTCTAACGCCAAAGGCAGTTTCTTTCAAATATTTATAGGGCAGGAATATTACTTCCTTCACAGTTTGACAGCTTCCTTTGACAGCACCATTTTGACAGCTCCATTTCTCAGCTCCTTCTTACAGCTCTGTTGACAGCTCATTTTGATGATTCTCTTGACAGTTGTGATGAGATTATGCAGTTCTTATGCACATTCATGTCTACTTCAGACAATTCCAAAAGCACCTAACCGCTCCCAAAATGTATATCAATACCATATCCAGAAGAGTGCCTTATCTCTTTAAAAAGGTATCCCTACCTCTTCAAATAACTCCAGCAGCTTTAGACATTCCGTAACTAGGTATAAAATGCACAAGTCATGTTTTAGACATCCCACTAGGAAAACCCAAATCAGCCTAGGATTGTTTTAGTTTAATCCTGTGAACCATGATTGATCACTTAGAACCCACCATTAGCCATTACCCCTACTGTTACACCACCTCCTACCAATCCCAACCCCAGTGAAAAAGAAGTAGGTGATGGTAGGTGTCATGTTCTGTGGGACTTTTGAGTCTGGACCACCTAGCCATTTTTCTAATGATGGAGCACATCTTCATCTTTGTAAAAATTTAGGAAGGACGGTCCAGCGAAATGCCTTTGTTTTAGAATTAGAGCTAAGTTAGTTTAATAATATTAAATATACCCTGAAAGATTGTAAAATCCATGTTTTTTAATCAGATAAAAGAATGAATTTTAATTGAGGGATATTTCACCTAAAATATCTATTTGAGGACATTTCAAAGCATTTTGCATTATCATGGAGATGGGTGGAGCTGAGAAATATGATCTCAATACCGGAAACAGAAACTGAAGATTGCCTATTGATGGTAGTGGAAGAATTTACAGAGATCCTCATGGAGTCTTGTGGCATAAGGAAGCAATTATCTAAATAATCTGTGAAATATTGAGCAGACAAACAAAACAGAGGACTGATAGTAAATAGTAAATGAAAGTCCTATCTCCAAGAATAATATGAACTGAAGAGAATTAAAGTGAAGATACAGAGGACGGGGGCATACTTTTGGTTGAACCTATCAGAAGTAAGTAACTCTAAGATATCATAAAGCACAGAGAAACCTTGCAGGAAGTAAGAAATAAAACTATGTGCATAACTTATGTTGTTATGAATGATATTGTAACGGTAATAGTTTTTGTTTTGTTTAAGTCTTTTATATGCAACAAAGTTTGTTGCTGTTAAAATTTTAAAATTTTATGATGTAGGTCTATTGGTTATAACAATATGCTGGGATTTCTCTTTAAATATTAACATCTCCTAACTGGATCATGACAGATCCATAGCATAGTGTTTTCCCCTACATTAAAGTCTCCTAGACCCCTCTGTGGGACAACAAGTCCTGGCTGAGATTGTGGGCAGAAAGTCTCTCTTAATGCAAAGGACACTTGGAGGGATGACACAATGACACAGTGGTTAGCACTGCTGCTTCACAGCACCAGGGGCCAGGTTCCATTTCTGGCTTGGATCACTGTCTGTGCAGAGTTTGCACATTGTCCCTGTGTCTGTGTGGGTTTCTTTTGGGTGCTCCAATTTCCTCCCACAGTCCAAAGATGTGCAAGTTAGTTGGATTGATCATGGTAAATTGCCCCTTAGTGTCAGAGGGAATAGTTGGGGTAAATATGTGGGAATGGGGCCTGGGTGGGATTGTGGTCGGTGCAGACCTCAATGGGCTGAGTGCCCTTCTTCTGCACTGTAGGATTCTATGAGATTCACTGAATGAAAACAAGTTAATTCACCATCTGATTTTTTTTTATTTCCTTCCTGTGGGAGAAAGCTTATTTCGCTTTGGTAATATCTCTGACAAAAAAACCTGAATCAAGAGCACACCTCATGAGAAAGTAAGGGTTGGATCGCCTGTTCAATTATTCAGTGAGGAACTAACATGGAGCACCATCATATTAGCCATAAACAGTGTGCAGTTAGTACTCAAAGGCAACAACAGTCATGCAAAATGTATCATCATGAATTATTTCTTTGATTATCTATGATTATCACACAATAAACTGACCACTGTTGTATCATAATCTGTAATGTTTTTAATATGTATATCCTTATGAATTAAATGCACAGGGACATTTTGTTTCATGTAGTCTACCATGATACATCCTACCAGCAAGAGAGGTAGGAGAATGTAAAAAACAAATAAACTAAATGCAATCTCCTTACAAGTTCATGCATTATAAAGGCTTTTTGATTGTGATTAAAATACAAGAATCATCGCTTGAGTTTTTGATGACCATTGTTAACTGATTAAGCTTTTCTCTATGACTTAAGCCATCATCTGAATCCCTTGATGAAAATGCTGCCTTGTAATCATTCTGGATATTCATTTTCTCTGCACATCGATATGCATTACAAATTGATTAAATTTGTCTAGACATGTGGGTTTCAAGATTGTACATTACATTTGAATCATTTAAATGTTTTATCTGAAAAGCTATAATAGGTGAAAACAATGTATAGAACAGCTTTAGTTTCAATGAAACAAATGAGTTTTTATCTTCAAGTGCCAGAGAAGTGGCATCAGATAATACAGTACACTAACGTGTCAATATATTTAATTAGAATTGAGTGATACTTCCAATTTCCCCAGCCGCTAATAACCAATACTGAGTAAACAAGCAACCATTTCTGTCAAATGAATCCACACAATCGTATGACAAGTTTGCACACATGATTTGTGGGAAGCTGCTTTGCATTTCTCAAGTTATTAAAATGTTATAGAAAATAATACCAGCTTCGTAACTTGAACCATATAAAGAGCACGTATAGGTGCCATCTTACAAGTGGCACATATAACTGTGGCCACATGTGCCTACTTAGCTGAATATAAAAGGTCTAAAGGCACTATTTAAAGCAGAGGAGGGGAGTTTTTCCCTTTGCTCTTGCAAACAATACAATGCAATAACAGATTAGCTAACCTTTCTCATATTGCTGTTTGTTGGACCTTGCTGTGTATAAAATTACTGTTGTGTTTCCAAAATTACAACTGTGACAGCATTTCAGAAAGACTCCATTGAACATAAAATTCTTCAGTATGTTCTGTAATTGCAAAAGACACTGTTTAACTGCAGTTATATGTTGTTTCACAAAATGGAAAAAAATTAGTACTGCTTCAGGTTAATACTAATTAATATTTGACTTAATATAGTTTTGGACTCACTGGGAGTTAACTTTTAAGCATGACATGAATATGGCAGACAAGAAGTGTGGAGGGTTTGAGTGCTGTCAACTTGCAGGAGGTTGTGTGCATTTTCACAATAGTATTGAATTTAAATTAACTTGATGGGATGCCAATGAAAAAATGCTGCCTGTAGGCAGCTTGCCATTTGGGAAGGTGGAAAATCTAGTGTGACAGCCTCTACTTTAAGATTTGTAGCATCTATTTGGAGACTTTGCTCCCAATAGCGAGCAAAGTAACTTCCAACCAATACCCAAGTTTTCTGAGGCAGTGCTTGTTTTGAACATGTCAATCTTCCTCATCTGTTCGATGTCAATCATGTCAGACAACAAGCACGAGAGATGTACCAGAAATTATCAGTGCTGCCAATAGTGTCCTCAGTATCTTGCTGCATTGAGAAAGAAATGCAGTGAACATTCAAAGTAGTCAAAGTAAGAGTCATCTCACATTCTATAAACTCTACATGATGTATCGGATCTTAATCTAATCTCAAGTGTTATTGGTCCATCCTTTTCCTGCCTCTTCTTGCTCTCTAAGGCAGCAAGGAATATGCTAATGCTCTTCCTTTTTGCATGATCTATCCTCAAAATTTATTCTTGCCCTTACAACCCTCTTGATCTTATTGCCATTTCTACTTTCTTCACATTAATAGCTATTAGACAGGTCAATCCATGTCCAATTGTGCATTGGAAGCTGGCACATTCCCACACGAGCTCCTGCCACATGAAAGACACTGAAACCAATGGAACAGGTTGTCCTTGGAATTATTGACAAAGGGCACTTAGCAGTGAAAATGACTAGTCATGAGTCCTGTTACTTGAGGCTGCTTGACATCTTCCCAATCTTTTGTCATCTTATTTTACTTTTTCACACCAACTCAGAATGACAATCAGATGATGCAGTGCATTACTGCCTTTCTGGGGTTAGTTGTTCCTTTTCACTTTTGCCTGGATCGTTAGATGATTCGAGACTTGTCATCCCATAGCCTCAGCATCCTTCACTGAGTGCAAAATCACTTGCTTTCAGTCCCTCCTGTACAGTAATAACAGTAATTGTTATTCCGTCCAGTGTAGATATTAAATTGTACAGATTGATACATGGAGCAAAAATAAGCATGTGTAAATAAAATGACAGCCTAGATGTAAGTTTAATTCATATCTTATCATTGCTAATGAGGACAGCGATGCAAAAGTTCCCATCTTAAAAAGACTTCCAAATATCAGCAATTTCTGGAACAATTAAATATCAATGAGGAAATATTTGCAACATGTCAAAGGGAGTGGTGCAGTCCATTACCAGCTTATGTAGATTTCTGTTGCATAACAGTAAGACAATGTTATCAACTTTCATCACCTCAATGGACAGCACAATTGAACCTTTCTGTAAAGGTCTGTAGCAGCAGTAATAGCATATTTCAGGGATAATCAGGGTTCAACCATCTTCTCCATCTTGTGCAAATTGAAAGATTGAACAGATTAGAGCTTTAATCAGAATTTGGATATCCTGTGGTCAATTGTCCCAGAAATCATTAGAATTGCTGAACCAGTGTAAAAAAGCAAGGCAGTTGCGCCATGGCACTAGAATTTGTTACAATATCTCATGTTGGAAATATATCTTGACCCTCATGATCCCCTGAATTAATACCCACATTGATGCCAGGCTACCAAGACCAAATTGCTCCAAAGTTGCTGCAATCTGCAGCTAGCTCACCTTAGGCATGAATTCTTAGGGGGCTACCAATTGTCAAAGCTCTAAACCGAGGCACAACAGTCTTCTACTTATCATTACAAATCCACTTAAAAGCACCTTGTCAGAAAACCTGAGGAAGCAAGTGTTTGAAGGTAAGGGGTAAACCTTTCAGAACTGAGATGAGAAGAAATTTTTTCACTCAGAAGGTGGTAAATATATGGCATTCACTACCGCAGAATGAATGTTAAGGTCAAAATGTTATCTGATTTCAGGAAGAAATTAGATAAACCTCATGGGGCTAAAGGGATCAAGTGATATGGGAGGAAGGAGGATCAAGACATTGAATTCAATGATCAGCCATGATCAAAATGAATGATGGATCAGGCTGGAAGGGCTGAATGGCCTACTTCTTCTTCTAGTTTCTATGTTTCTGTGAATGATACTTCGAGAAAGACATCCTGGATTCACACCGGGTTGATCATTTGCAGGTATTTGTGTAGACCAGCAAAATAATAAACCACTTAAAACCTTTGTGTACTGGAGATGTTCCCATCATAGTTGGTGATGGCGCAGTGTTTGTTAACATGAATATTAATGTTTATCTTCAGCCTGAAAAGAGTTTATCTGAGGTTGAAGGGACTGGGTGTAATTATTAACACATGAAAGCAGGAATTATTTAATGAACTGCTGCCAATGATCTCCGGCTGGAGACAGTAATTGGAGCTTTCACTACCCTTTATGTTATCAGTATCCTTTTTCTTAACATTAGTAATTATCAAATGGTTGTTCCATCTATTGCTCCAACTTGAAAAAAAACAGTCAGACTTGCATCTATATTGCACCTTTTACAACTCAAGAAGTCCCAATGAGATTTATAGTCAATGAAATGAAATGTTCTGAAATACAGTCAAAGTTATTCAAGATATAGATATAGCAAGTATAGATACAGTCAAAGTTATTCAAGATATAGCAAACCCCAGCCTGTGGGCCATATCACAGGCGGCTACCAGATTTATCCAGGCCTCAGTATGAGATGTCTACCCATCTCTTCAATCCTCACACTAGTTGAGCTGTGTAAGTGATTCCCAAGTTTGGAATAAGAGGAGCTGTAAACCAAATGTTCAGAAACTAGCCCTTATTTCTAAACACCCAGGCAAGGTCAATGAGGATTGCACAGAAGAATTGATATGATACATCTTTGATGTGGCAGTTGCCAGCAAAATGAGCATAGATCTACATGGGGCACAATGGGTGTCACAGACCAATTGTACTTTATTTAAGTGAAATCGTGTAAGTAATGCATTTATATGAAGAAGTCCACAAAGCATCAAGTCCACAATGCATTGTGTTTTGGGGAAGCCTGCAATCCATGTGAACCCTAAAGTCTATCCTTGTAGTTTAGGTTGCCAGTGGGATATTCCAAGTCATTATCAGTCAACTGCTTAACATGAGTACAAATTTGCAGACTGACTGCTGCAATTCACGACTTCTACAGTAGCAGCCCAGAAGGAGTCAGATAGACAAATAAGTTCAAAGCTGCACTGACCTTGACTGTGTCAGGCAGTGAATGTATGATGTGACAACTGGTTGCACGTCTGGTTGCAGCAGTTGACTTAACTTTATCAGTGTCTCCCTGGAGCAATGCAGCCTCTTTATACACTGCTCCTCAACAAAATGTGCACCCAATGTGGGACCTTCTCCAAAAAGGCGGCATGGAAAAGGGCTTGTTACTCCCCGGATGCAGGTCAGGGATGGCCACAGGGTCTGTTGAGTGCTGAAGTAGGCTGAAAACAGCTGTTTTCTGGAATCTTGTCCCAATTCGTTCTTTAAAAAAAAAGGCCCTATCAGTCTTTCCCCTCACAACTTCTCACTCTACTTGCCCCCCACCCACTCCCAATGTGCATGCATGCCAACAGTTGCCAAAACATGCCTCCCATCTTCATGGCCCTTTGTAGCCCCATACCAGTTTACTGCCAACTCATTTCAACTGATGACATTCTCCCTATTATTCTTTGCCCTTACATTCTCCATGTCAAATCCTGTGGTTTTCCATGGCAGACTTCAGGAACCATGGTAAGATAAAATAAAATCCAAAATATCGAGACCCACTATATAAGAAAACACTTTCATTTATTAAAGCCCTTTCAATAAATCTAAATCCCTTCAAATATCTATTCCCCAGTTAAAACAATTATTTGTATTCATCATCCCACATCAAAACAGCAAATCCTTGAGTTATGAATTTTCAGCCACCTCACTGTAATAAAGAGGAAGTTTTGGAAATTGGTCAAACATTAATAATGCTATAATGATAGAGCTTAGAGTTATGCCAATGACAGCTATTGAAAAAGCTAGCTCAAATATCTTTTCAATTCACAAGTACAAGATAGGCAAAATTTTGTAATTTTTAAAGGGCAGGCTATTTGAATAACAAGGAAGCTTGACAGTTCTGCAGATGTTAACCATTCTTCGCAAACTTTTATGTCTACTCTCAAAATTTATAACTCTCACCTTGCTGTAGCAAACATTGAGTCTGTTTGAATGGAGTTCAAATGGCCATGCTGAGTTTGGACTTCCCTCATGCTGCCTCTGTTCCTTTACCAAAAAAAATGGATTTCTTGGAAATGAAGGCTTGATTTCCAGATCTGAGTCCCATCTTGCATGTTTGAATGTTCCTTGAGTTTCCATGATTGAAAAAATCCAGGTCACGTTCTCCAATGGAATGGGTAGGGATATTAGTGGGTATGCCTCATTCCATTTCTTTTCTCCAGCTGCTATCTTTGTTTTTCTGTTTGCTTCTCAGCCCACCATTTCTTCTTAACCATGTAGGATTCAAAAAATAAACAGCACAAAGAAATACGTGTGGTGCCCAAATCCACCTACTGGCTTGGAAGGCCCAACAGTAACTGCAAATATCTTGTCACGTCATAAAGCTACTATCTGAGGCAAGTTTATAAATTGTCTATGGAAATATTCTGCGAACTGCTCCCTTCGCAGTCACATATCTGATAATGGTTGAGGAGTCTTTTAAAAATCTCTGGAAGCAGCTACATTGTGGGTGTGCACAACACAGACAGAACCAAACATATTGTTGTTGGCCACAGCTCTGCATTTGACTCTGATTAGAATACATTAATGAAAGTTCAGCCTATTTCGAGTGAAGCTGGGACTACATATATTGAGATGCATCTAAAGATTTGAATGAGAGGAAATATAGAAATAAATGCCAGATTCTCTGGCCTCCTTATGACATTTTCATTGGTGGCATGAGGCCAAGCATCATTGGCTTCCGGCAGGATCTTCTGGCCCTGCCACTGTAAATGGGACTTCCCAGTGATTCCACCCATGCCATCGGATAATTCCCCCTAGGGGTGTGCCACCATTGGGACCAAAAGATCCTGCCAGAGTGAAGTGTCGGAAGATTGCATCCATAGCTTTCTCACATGCTATTATGATCTTGCTACCTCCCCAATTTTAAAGGCAAATGAAGAGAGTGGGACATGACTATTACCTGTGCTTCCCACCCCACCCTACCCCCACCACCCGTCCAATATTTCTTTTTTCAAAAAATCATTCTTTGGATAATGATGTTGTTAGTAAGGCCAGTATTAAACCGTGTTGTGACCTGCTCCAAGGCTCTTCTGTAGGGGTTGGGCTTTTGGCATAGTGGTGAAGAATTAATGACCATATCTATCCAAGCCAAGGTTATGTGTGGCTTCGGTGGGAATTTAAGCATACTGGTGTTCCCACTGCCTTTCTGAGTGGTGAGAGAGACGGGTTTTGGAGGTGAGGTCTGCAAATTTGTTTCACAGATGGAGCAGTCAAATTAAACTTGGTGTTGATAATTTAGACAGATAATTTAGCACTGCTGTTCCACAGTAGTATGGACCTGGGTTCAATTCCAGCCTCGAGTCACTGGCTGTGTGGAGTTTGCACATTCTCCCCATGTCTGCATGGGTTTTCTCTGGTGCTGCAGTTACCTCCCACAGTCCAAAGATGTGCATGTTAGGTTGACTGGCCATGCTGAATTGACCCTAATGTAAGGGATATTAGCAAGGTAAACATATGGGGATATGGGAATAGGGGCTGGGTGGAGTGACAGTCGGTGCAAACGCGATGGGCCAAATGGCCTCCTTCTGCACTGTAGGGATTCTATGAATTCTTTTATCTTCCTTCATGATTTCAAGAAGGAATTAGGTCTAGCTTTGTGATTAAAGGGATCAAGGGATATGGGAGGAAGGATTTCGATCAGACATGATCAAAATGAATGGCAGAGCAGGCTTGAAGGCTGACTGGCTGACTTCAGCTTCTAGTTTCTATGTTCATTCCTCCCACTTCTGTGCCCATCCCTAATTGTCTTTAAGTGAGCCATCTTCTTAAACTGTTGCAGTCCAGTGGTGTAGGTACACCACAGTGAGGTTCAGCATGTGAATACTGTCTGAAAGATGCGTTCTCTTCACAGGGTCTTCCTGGACCACCCATTGTTGCGAATCCAGAAAGTTTATTTTGACACAGCACCTGCAGCCCAATACTGCGTGCCAGAAATTGGCAGCCCCCCTACCGCCCAAACACTAATACATTGAGAAAAAAAGCAATCTGGATAGATGAGAAAAACACTGAAAGAATGCATCTTAATAACTTATTACGCCTCTACCAGCCTGTTTACACCACTATTGTACTAAGGAATTCATCACTACTGGCAATTAGATCCATTAGCCAAACAGAATTAATTAGCTGTTTGATGAATGACAAGAGATGGTGTCCTTCAGGCTGAAAATCAAATGGCAGAACAGCAATTACCTTCTGGCTAGAATTTGAATTTATCTCACATTATTTACATTAAAATGATTGAACGAAGACTAACAGATTATTCAGCATAAACAAATCCCACGGCAGGATGTGGAAATCTCACATTGAGAGCGTGATCGAAGATAAAACCTGCTAAAATGGCAGTCGCTAATTCACTTTTGGGAATAAATTAGTATCGTTATTCACTGTGACCCAGTGTGATTTTGCAGCAGGCCGGAATCTCTTGCCTTCGGGGCATACATTAAACTTTGCTCTGCAGCAAAGTAGTTTGAAATTATTTATGTAAAATGCTTGGCTTTGAAGCAGCTTGCCTTACACTGTACTGCAGTAGATCAGGCTGCCCATTGTATTCTTGTCAGGAAACACTAACCATTAGTGCTCCCAGCCATGCATCTTTACTCCCACATTCTGATTTTGTTACACTAACTTGTCATCTAATAATTTAGAAAAACATTCACTCAATTTTTTCCAAACTTGATAAATGTCTTTATCCCCCGAGGTTTATTGTTCTCATTGTCAATGAGCACTCTGGAAATTGTTTCTGCAAATTAGATGTTGGGATATTTAAGAATAAAAGGGGGTTTTATCACTCAACCAAGTCTACTATTCCCACAGATCTGTCTGACCAATCATTGATTTTGCCCTATGCCTTTCATCTCCAGAGAGAATCCCTGATGCTAAAAAAAGTATTTTTAAAAAAAATCATATTATTTGTAATAATAAGCTAGAGTAAACTAGCTCAGAATATAAAAAAAAATAGCAAAAGTTTCTACAAATACATAAAACAAAAAAGATTGGCAAAAGTAAACATTGGTCCTTCAGAGGATGGCAAATGGTATGTAATAACTGAAAATGAGAAAATGGCTAAGGCATTGAACAGATATTTTGTGTCGATCTTCACGGTGGAAGACACAAATAACATGCCAAAAATTGATGACAGGAAGGCAATGGCAGGTGAGAATCTTGAAACTATCATTATCACGAAAGACGTAGTATTGGGCAAGTTAATGGGACTAATGGTAGATAAGTCTCGTGGTCCTGATGGCGTGCATCCCAGGGTACTAAAAGAGATGGCAGGAGAAATAGCAAATGCATTAGTGGTAATTTACCAAAATTCACTCGAATCTGGGGTGGTTCCCACAGATTGGAAAACAGCAAATGTGAATCTGTTGTTTAAAAAGGCAGGTAACTACAGGCTGGTTCACCTAACTTCTGTATTTGGGAAAATGCTTGAATCTACCATCAAAGAAGAAATTGCAAAACATCTGGATATAAATTGTCCCATTGGTAAGATCTTCTTGAAGTTGTGTCGTGTGAGTTTACTATCAAATAAATCGGTTAGACTTAAACCTGATGTTGTCAGACTTCTTACCATTGGTAAGACGCAGCATGGGTTCATAAAGGGTAGGTCATATTTGACTAATTCGGTGGAATTCTTTGAGAACATTATATGTGCAGTGGACAATGGGGAATCTGTGGATGTGGTGTATCTGGATTTTCAGAAGGCATTTAACAAGGTGCTGCACCGAAGTCTGCTACGTAAGATAAAGATGCACAGTGTTATGGATAATGTATTAGCATAGATAGAGGATTGGTTAACTAACAGAAAGCAAAAACTGGGGGTAAATGGGTGTTTCTCTGATTTGTGATCAGTGACTAGTGATGTGCCTCAGGGATCAGTGTTGGGACTGCATTGGTTAAGACTTACGATTTGGAGCTCAGTCAAAATTTGCAGATGGTATTAAGATGGATGAAAGAGCAAAGTGTGCAGAGGATGCTGAAAATCTGCAAAGGGATATAGATAATGTAAGTGAGTGGGCAAGAACATGGCAGATGGAGTACAATGTTGGTAAATGTAAGGTCATCCATTTTGGTAGGAGTAATAGCATTATTATTAACACTATTATTTAAATGGAAAAAAAGTTGCAACATGCTGCTGTGCAGAGGGACCTGAGTGTCCTTGTGCAGGAATCTCAAGGAGCTGGTTTGCAGGTGCAGCAGGTAATTAAGAAGGCAAAGGGAATTTTGTACTTCATTGTTAGAGGAATGGAGTTCAAAAACAGTGAGATTATGTTGCAGCTATATAAGGTGCTAATGAGGCCATACCTGGAGTACTGTGTACAGTTTTGGTCTTCTTACTTGAGAAAGGATATGCTAGCACTGGAAGGGGTATAGAGGAGGTTCACTAGGTTGATTCTGGAATTGAGAGGGTTGAGTTATGAGGAGAGATTGAGTAGACTCATGCTGTACTCATTGGAATTCAGAAGAATGAGGGGAGATCTTATAGAAAAAATATAAGATTATGAAGGGAATAGATAAAATAGAAGTAGGAAGTTATTTCCACTGGCAGATGAAACTAGAACTAGGGAGCATAGTCTCAAAATAAAGGGAAGCAGATTTAGGACTGAGTTGAGGAGGAACTTCTTTACACAAACGGTTGTGAATCTGTGGAATTCCCTGCCCAGTGAAGCAGTTGAGGCTACCTCATTAATTGTTTTTAAGGCAAAGATAGATATATTTTTGAACAGTAAAGGAATTAAGGGCTATGGTGAGTGGGCGGGTAAGTGGAGCTGAGTCCACAACAAGATCAGCCATGATCTTATTGAATGGTGGAGCAGGTTTGAGGGGCCAGATGGTTTCCTCCTGCTCATGTGCTTATGTCCATACTCACTTCTCCAATGCTAACCTGCTCTTGTCTCAAAAAAAAATTGCAGCCTGGTTTTCTACCTCAGGGCAGGTAGCAGAAGTCAAGAAAATTCCCAATTCTGCCCATAACTGTCCACAAGGACAGGATTTTCATTGTGGGTGGATGGATGGAGGCTATTTCACAACCTCTTATCCTTCCACACACATCTCATGCCTCACCCATGCCGCCTCATACTCCCCATCTACTCCTTGTACCCCTCATGTCTCTGCGCCATGCAATACCACCCCCGCCCCAACCCCAAACAACCTCTGGGGCTTCTCATGTCCCCATGTCAAGCTGTGCTTCCAAAACAAATGCTATGGCCCCTCAGACCCATTTATCCCCTATTCATTGTACAGAAGCAATTAGCTTTATAGCCCCTGTAGAATATGCAAAATTGCTTTTGAAAAGCCACAATCATTCAATGATAGCTTTTCATTTTTGTTAAATACGCTGCTTTTTATTAGAAACCAATAAAAACATCAGCTACAGCTGAAACTGCAAGCACATGAAACATTTTAACCTTGCGCAAACAAACATTGTGCAATTGACAGCAGAGAGTTAGAAATGACAATCAAGCATTTTTTTTCTGGGACTCAGGTGTTTAATGACAAGTTTGGTTGGGAGCCCAGAAATCCATTAGTTTGGTGGAACATCTGCTCCTCACTTAAAGTATTGCTTGATTGAAGCTCCGGCTCTCTGATCTCTGCTATAACTGCACATTTTTTACTTAGGCAGTATTAAAAGATTTCAAGTGCTTAAAATTTCTACTATTGATTTATAAAGTGCCTGGACTATTGACAAAAGTGTCGAGAAAGGATTTTTTAACTTATGGGAAGTGATGTATTAATGACAATTCTTATTAAGTTTAGATTTACACATCCTATTGTCAGCACAGCGTCCATTGGTTCTATACAGTGTATATTGGGTATGGAAGTGTACAGTTTAGTGAGCATAAATGAAGGCTCAGAAGAAATGGGCATAGCTTTGCATAACGGCACAAAGAACCATAAGGGTAAGTGGAGGGTCATGGTTGGCATAGAATGCATGAGTTGCTACTGGGATGATGGAGGGTATAAATTGGCATGGGGACATGAAATGGATCTTTTTCACCTACATTTTAATCAGTTCTCTCATGCAAACAATAGTTCACCACACTTCTGAGATACCATGAAGCAAAGCTCATTGAAAACATAGCCTCATACAAATTGTGGAGGACTTGGACATACCAAAGGAGCCAGCCAGGCCAGAAACGCAAGGCGTAGGCTCTTGACTTGAATAACTGTAGCAATATGACCCTACTTTTATATTACATTCCCCTTGCAGTAAACAATATTTCATTTATCTTCCTACTCACTTGCTGTGCCTCAATTCTAACTTTTTGTAAATCATTTATCGGGACACCCAGATTCCTGTGTATCTCAGAGTTATGCAATCCCTCTCCATGTAAATGACATGATGATTTTTCTATTATTCCAGCAAAAGTGTGCAAGTTCATATTTTCCTGCATTATATTCCATCTGTCAAAATATTTGCCCATTCACTTACCCTATCTATACCTCTTTACGAACCCCTTATGTTCTCTTTACAAGGTCATTTCATATCTAACTTTGTGTGATCAGCAAAACACCAAGAGTGAAATTTTTTGTCATGGATACAAATCCCAGAAAGGACATGAACCTGATTTGAATTAATTTAAATGAATTAAAATCTGATGAAATGCATTATTGCCATTTCTTCTGGGAACATCTGTTCCCACTTGTGCATAACTTTAAACTGGTGGGAATTGCTTCTGCTTTGCAGTAGTCAAGATGAACACGGAGGGATGTGGAGACCGGTGCAGCCCAAGGGTTGTCAGGAACATGGCTGGAAACATGGCCGTGACGTGCCATACAATGCCCCTGGCATGCTGTCAGTGCCTACTGCCAAGGTTGGCTTTGCCTAAGGCATGGCCAGAAAGCAGGCCCACAGAGGGGGTTCCCATAGGGGAGTATCAATACTCCAATGCTGGTAACTGAGGAAAGGGG
Source organism: Sphyrna mokarran (assembly GCA_024679065.1). Taxonomy (NCBI): domain Eukaryota; kingdom Metazoa; phylum Chordata; class Chondrichthyes; order Carcharhiniformes; family Carcharhinidae; genus Sphyrna; species Sphyrna mokarran. The sequence goes on along the minus strand of JAGIQG010000011.1, from coordinate 62,971,748 downwards.
AGGCCCAATGCCACGAAGACCCGATGCCAGAATGGGTGAAGGGGGAGAGGGGATGGTAGTTCATCTTGATTTAATGATGGGGTTGGAGGACATTGACATTCTGTAGTTGAGGGTTGCGGGCCTGCCCCTTGTTTGCGCTCTCTCTTCACTTTGAAACCAGAGCATGCTTTAAAAATGGATCTCCAATCGTTGTGGAGCCAAGCTATCTTTAGGTCTTGGCCCTCAAGTATGATGGTGCTAAACATGACCCTCTGCTTATTTTTCTTATGAAAATATCATAAGTTCAGCAGAGAGAACATGCCCATTTCTCTGGGGTGAAACACGCCAATTTTCAGTCAGAACTTTACCATTTCTTGGAAACTTTTTAACCAAAGTCAAAAAGGTTACTGACATTTACATTATCTATATCTGAGCATATTAGAGACCTCATGGATGATACAAATTATAGCTTCAATCCAATCATTAGCAGTAACTATTTTCACTGCTAAAATTGCTTTGAAGACTTTTCAAGAAGCCTTCAGCAACTTTAAACTTCCCCTTAATGTTTGATATTGATGGGTAATTTTCTGTTGAACCTTTTGATATTCTCCTTACTTGTTTCATCTCATAAATCCTTCCTCCCTCCTAACAATTCTCTTACTAAGATATGAAGCTCAGAACCCCTGTGAAGTGACATATATATCATTCTGATGCATTTCAGCTGAGACCTTTGTTGCTATGAGGATAAACAAGCAAATCATTAATAAAGGCTACATTTTTGTTTCTGGTCGATGTTATATTTCCCAACATTTCAACAGTGACTAAGCTTCACAAGTTCTTAATTGGCTGGAAAATAGAAAGGACTCATTTACATGGTTCCATTCCACTTGGTGGTCATTCATATCGGAAATGCTAAAGCATGCTAATGGCCCTGCTATCATGTAGCTTGTCATGATCTTAACTTTTCAGACTCAGTGAGGTCTTCATTAGGGGTGTTGTGATTTCAGTTACAAACTTATCATGAATAAAACATCAATGGATGCTTCATGTTCCACAAAACCATTCTACTCATGATCTAATGAACAATGTGGGAAGGGAGTGGGGAATGGGAGAACATTATAAAACAGTTTAAAATTAATTCACAACATTATAATGGTAATCTTTTATGAAAATGAGGCATTGTGCAGTATTGCTGTAGTGCCGAATAATTTTACAAAAACAAAATGCTGCAGGAAAATCGGAAATAAGTTTCAATAAAATAACATCCATCTCAAACATTCACTTTTGTTGCTCTATGCATATATGCTGTCTGACTTGCTGGTGCAGTGTTCAATTGTTCAGATTTTGATTATGTGAGTCTGTTCATCATTGATGCTCATTGATGCTTATTAGTTGTGCCTGGGTGTGGACTCAAGAGAACAATAAGCACACTAGAAAGAACTGGAAGTTAGAGCTGAAGCATAGAGTAAATATTTTAAAGCACAATGAACACAGTTTGTTACACATGCAGAACTAGTGTCATCTCTGCAAAGGTCAAAGATATAAAATATACAATAATGAGGCTATTTCCATTATTTTATGTGCAAAGGTAAACTGTTATCTACCATGTGGATATTATGAGGCTTGTAAAATGCCACCCAAGGCTAACGGAGAACTCTTCTGTGAACCATGGTAAAATTCTAGCCATCATGATTGATTTGGGCAGTGGCAATATAAAAAAAATTGATATTGTAACATCTTTGATTTATCATGTGAACCTTATAGTATTAGGACAAGGCATGACAATTCCTATACTTACTTCTGTCTATTAAGAGGAAACAACATTAAACAAGGCTGTGAGTATAGTTATTTAGTTATATTTGTTCATGTCATAAGTAGGTTTTCATTAACACTGTAGTAAAGTTAATGTGAAAATCTCATCATCCCCACACTCCGGCACCTGTTCAGGTACACTGAGGGAGAAATTTAATCTGGCCAATGCACCTAATCAACATGTATTTCAGACTGAGAGAGGAAACCAGAATACCTAAAAGAATCCCATCCAAAGACAAAGAGAACATCCTGACTCTGCAGGCACAATCTGGGAATTCTGGGGCTGTGCTAATGGGGGTGCACTTTAAATTCAAATAATAAATAATATTTGAAGGTAATTGTAGCAAAGCTGTTGTGGTATTTTATGGGGTGGATCTACCATGCTGCATCTTACAGGGTCCACTATTTACAAAAAACACTTTTGACATGTCCCTAAGCTTTGAACTCAGCTCAGTAAAGATCTTCACTTATTGTTTGCTACTTATCAAATGTACAATAGTCTCCCTGACAGCATTGTGAGTTTTCCTACACCTCAAACACTGCAGCAGTTCAAGAAGACAGTTCATCACCATTATACCATGGGCAATTAGGGATGGGAATAAATACTGCCCTCACTAAAGAATAAATAAAAACTCAGGTTTGGTTATAGATGAGGAACATGACAGTGCTTTTGAAGAATGAAAAATGTAGTCAACAAGAGCTAAACAAATAGAAAAATAAAGCAGAGAGTGCTGGGGGAAAAGGAAAATGACGAATGGCACTTATGAATGCCATTCATTATACAATCTAATTTTTAAAATTAGGCCTTATCATGCAGTATGTATATATGATACATCTGTGTGATGTAAAAGCATCATCACAATCAAATTTAATATTCCGTTGCACAAATATAACAACCTAGGCAGCAATTTATCACACTTTATACACCATACATTAACAATACTCACACAGCCATGCTAAATGTAAACATATTATGCATTGCAATATTATTTATCTTTTCATAATCTTTATATACCACTGTATTTTAATTAAGTCTGTAACTTGTTGAAATAGGATGTCTGTAGTAACAGTTTGCTGATATTCAACTGTGATAATAATACATTCAATTAAAAAGCATGAGGTAAATTTATTGTTTATCATTGACAAGGAGGAGTTTTCCTTGCAGGAAACAAAATAGTCCATTTGATTGTCACCCCTTCCTCAAGCATTCACTCCCCTCATCAATTACAAACAGTAGCAGACAAGATGGACTGCAGAAACTCACTAAGATTCCTTAGGCAACACCTTCCAAACCCATGATGTTCCTGACTTGGAAATGTATTGGCATTCCTTCTCTGTTGCTGGGTCAAAATCCTGGAACTCTCTCCTCCATACCTATACCACAGGATCTGCAGTGGCTCAAGAAAACAGCTCACCATCACTTTCGCGACAGCAGTTATGCATGAGCAATAAATATTGCCTTAGCCAGCAAAGATCACATCCTAAAAATGAATAAAAAGAATGCAACGTTACTTTAGCTCTGTGGTGGAGTCCTCATATCTGAGGCAGAAAGTTGTAGGTTGCAGTCCTAATCCAACTCTTCAGTGCAGACACAAACTGACACTTCAATATGTACTGCACTATCTGAGGTGTCAATCTTTTAAATGAAATGGTAAACTGGTGAACAAGGTTTAATGAATAATTCTGCCAGTGTTTTGTATTCTTAACTTATTCTTTCTCAACCAAGACTATCATCTCTGTAGGTGGGATAGTGCTATCTCCAAATTGACTGCTGCATACATACAAAATAACAGTAAGTACACTTAATTAACAGATCCAATACAACTGCATTAGTCCCTTAGATGAATCTTCAGCTTTCCACCTCCTTTCTGCCCTTCCCCCGCATCCACTCCCAGTGCAGTGCTAATGTACCCGTGTGTTTTCAGGGATCTCGGCATTAGCAAGAAGCATATGTTGTGCACAGACACACAAACATGGAGAAAAATACATTCCTTTAGTAGCATTTGTAATCAAGGCAAAGTTTTTGCTTCAGCCACCGCTATCACCTGACACCTTAGTTATGTCTGGAAAATTACATTCTGCATTGTCTCCTTTCATTCTCTACATATGGTATGTTTTGTCTGTAGAGCACACAAGATACAATACTTTCCACTGTATACTAATACATGTGACAATAATAACTCAAATCAAATCAAGTGAGAATTGTCAAGGAAACCTGTAGGAAAATCCAAGAAATTGTCATTTTTTTCTATTAATTGTATTTTTGTCATATTTTTAAACTGTTGTATGTGAGTGGTAATTAAGGCAAGGGATAAAATGATGTTGTGAATCTAAACTGTGGGTTTGATCTGGTAATGAGCCCAGTAGCACTTCAAACAGATGTTGTTTACATGAGATAATTTAGTAAGGATGGTTACTGAACTGGAATGGATTTGAGTGGGTTGTTCTGAATCAAAGGAGAAGAGATGCAAAGAATGACAGAAAGGTGTCATAGATAATGTATAAATAAAGTGAGTATACTTCTAAATTCTCAAAACTATAGCAAAGAGATGAAGTTAAAAAAGTTTTGGACAGAACAGTTTGAAGGAAATTGGGTGAGACAATGGAAAGATAAAAGGGAAAAAACATATTTAAGCAAATACGGAAATCTATGAAGAGAGTTATTTTAGATTTTAGCAGATAAGAGAATACTTGGTCAAACATCCAAAGTAAAGTTTGTTTATTGGTCATAAGCAAGACTTACCTTAACACTGCAATGCAATTACTGTGAAATTACCTTAGTCACCATACTCTGGAATGTGGTTGCACCTAATCAGCACTTCTTTTAGAATGTGGGAGGAAACGCACACAGACATAGGGAAAACATGAAAACTCCATATAGATAATGAGCAAAACCAGGAATTGAATCCAGATCCCTGGTGTGAAGCAGCAGTGCTATCCATGCCACCAGCAAGCAGTGTGAACAAAGCCAGATCTGAAAAGCTGTTAATCTCAGAGGACACCTCGAGAGAGCAATAAAGGCACTGCATGGTAAAAGTTTTTGGATTTTTATAGACCTTAAAATCTATAAGGTGTTGCTGAATAGATGGGGAGGATTAACTCTGAAGGTATTTAAAATAAGATTGTTGAAACTCTTTTACAATATTGTACTGTGTGAAGCTACTGTCCTTTTTAAGTGTAATTCTGTTTTATGTTTTTTTCCCTGTTTCTTAATAAACATTTACTTTATTGAAAAATCATTGAGTTGTTGGTGGACAACTTTTGTGGATTTCAAAATTTCTCCCCATACTAAAGAGAACAGAGATTAGAAACACAAACATGAAGGCAGTTTCATATTTTCCTTCTGGGATTTAAATGTCCCGGCATGCCTTTAACAGAGTGGACAATCTGAAAGTCTCCTGGGACTGGCCAGAGTTGTGAATGGAGGAGCAGAAAACACAGTAAAGGTGGAGTTCATTGGCTAGCTTTAAAATGCAAGTTAGGATTTTTTAAAAAGCTAGCATAGTTTTGCCACCCTTGCCCCACTAAATTTTACCATCTTTCAGCAAATAACTTGCTTACTGGTGGCACCCGCTCTCTTCATTGGATGTGATGAACTTTGATATGTCCTGAGCACTTGAATTATATAAATGCTTTCCTATCAAATGTGAATAGATTTATCATGTTAATTATCATAATTATGAGATATGATCAAATTATTTGGTTTTCATTCAAATTGTTGATATTACACTCTTATTTATCACAAGCATACCAATCATAGATCAAGGATCAGTAAGCAAATAATGTGGGTTCTTTATTTGAAGATAAGACTTGAATATTCATTTAAGTGCTATCAGTATCACATCACTAGAATGGAAGTGTGTTGCGTGATCCAGTCTTGGTTTCATTTTATATTCAGCAGAGTATACACATATAGCCCTGATATCTTCAAGCTTTCTATCAATGGATAACTGTGATGTGCCTCGTCTTAATAAATGAAGTCACAACATGCTTATGCAATCATTTCTGAGTCATTGATGCATTGTTTCTTGTACAGTAAAGTGTATCATAATAGTAACATGACATGGTCGTCAGTGGCGGCCAGACAGGTATTGACAAGATTAAGTACAGCTATAATATGTTGAATAGTTTTAGATCATACTACATATCATAAGATGATGCTTGATATTTTGGTCGGATTGTAATGAAGTTGGTAAGCTAAATGTGAAGAAAAGCATTGGGAGAGACACACCATTGAGATAGTGTCCAGGTAAAAGGTTGGTAAGCAGACAGATTGCAGAGTATAGAATGTCATTTCCAGGGGTGGGCCAGCTCTTTGAGAGGACATGCACCAGGTTAGCTCAGCCAGGAAAGGCAAGTGAAGAGGATGTAAGTTGATCAGTAGTGAGCAAGAGTCAAGCATCAGACCACATTGGAACACGGGATCAGGTTAAACTTCAGTATTCATTGGCTAGACTCCAAGGTATTTCAGCAACAGCCTACAGAATCCATAGACCACTTTGTTAGCAGATGCAGAGATAAGGATATGTCTGTGATGTTTCCAATGCAGAACTAGCAGATGTAATTGTTAATGTACTGATTGCATCCCATGTCATGGAAGCACTCCAGAAAGATCTTCTGGAACTTATGGAGAGAAAGCAGGAGTGGGATTTTGGAAGTGCATGATCAGCCATGATCATATTGAATGGTGGAGCAGGCTTGAAGGGCCAATTGGCCTACTCTTGCACCTATTTTCTAAGTTTCTATATTTCTAAACAAGCTAAGAGATTATAGCATTGAAGAACAACTCATGGATCCTCGAGGACTGCCAAAGCTTACAGATTTTAAGCATAACCCTAATTGTTAATGCACCTACTAAAACACTCAAACTTAATGAGACATTTGGAAAGTGTGGGCTTTTTCATGCACAAAGGAAACACTCAACTTTTCATAAATTCTGCAAAGCATGTGGCAGAAAGGTCTATTAGCAATTAGCAATGCACAAGAGAAAATCTGATACAGCTGCACTGATTGAAAGAAGCTATGCATAACACATACCCTCAATATATAAATCTGATACTCTGGTACCCTATCCTAAACATGTACATCAGGCGATTAGCAAACCAGAAAATGATGATGATATACAAGACAAGATGAAGTGCAATGTATATGTTTCATTCTATCAATCTTGCAGAAAACATTGATGCCATCATGCCATCCAAAGCATCTGCAAAGATTCACATTATCTTCCCTAAAAAAGTTGGTAACTATTTGCTATTAGCCAAGATTAACACAGGCAGGTGCCAACATGTTCCCCCTGCAAATTCTAAAACACATAAAAAACAGATTTGGAAGGCCATTGGGGAACCTTCTATCGTGAAACTTTCAGCATACAAGAGTTCACTAATTCCATATGCAGAATCCCTAGTCCTGGATTGCAAGTACTATCAATCCACAGATGGATGGATGATATAGATATTCTACATTGTGGAAAGCATGATCTGCCAACACATCATGATTTCCCACACTAATAACAACCTATCAGTCAAATATCAGGCTGATATCACAAGGCAGATTTGCCACATGAAATTACTTCCAGCATTTCAGTTCATGACCTAACATTGAAATATTCAGTAAGGTAAAATCAAATGACTGCAGATGCTGCAATCTGAAAATCTCAGCAAGTCTCACAGCTTCAGGGGTGAGAGAACAGAGCCAACAGTTTCAAACTTGGATGACTATTCATCAGAGCACGTTATCAAAGGATGGCCTGCAGGCACAATATTGTACCAGGATCATTACAACCTGATAAGCTTCAACAACTTGCTTACTTAACATATAGGCAAAAATTGGATGACTTCCAAAGGAGACAGTCTAGGGCTGGAGATGAACAATGATAATGAAATAATTATCATGATATGAGGCATGCCAAGAGCCTATGCAAACTCAGCACAAAAACACCTTTGGTTCCATAAGAAGTTCCTACCCATCTCTGTCCAAAATTAAATCTGATTTTTTCCATGTCCATGGCTTCACCATTATGGTTGATTACTTTACCAAGCATCCCATTATTCAACAATTACATAACTGTCATGCACATTCAAAGTGTTATATTCAGATCAGTGGTGTCCCGAGTGAGATCATTACAAATAATCATCTGCAATTTATTTATTCACCATTTTAGGATGTGTGTGACAATTGGAATATAGTATCCACTACTTCTTCTCCTCATTACCCTCAATCTAATGGCCCAGCATAGTGAAAGTTCCGTTTCTCAAACGTAGATAGAAAAAGCAAGATCTACACATTGCATTGTTACATCTGAGAGTGACTACAGGAAAAGATGACCAACATGCATGATAAAACCAGATGTGCAGAATTCCTAAGTTTATTGTTAGGATAATAGGTTCACATCTAGGTTTCCTAGAAGGTACATAGCAAACAGCTGATATGACAAGAATATGTCCTTTCAATGAAATGTTATCCATAATGGTGAGGCACAATAGAGGACAAGTCTGATCCATTCCAGCTCCTCCTCTATAATACAGTCCTATTGCATTTCAGACAAGATTCAAATTGCAACCAGAAATAGGATCAATGAATGACAATCCAAAGGACAGTTGACATTCAACCATGTTGCTGTGGCTCTGGAGTCATATGAAGGCCAGACCAGGTAAAGGATGGTAGATTTCCTCCCCTAAAGACATTAGTGAATCAGATGGGTTTCCCAGACAATCAACAATAGTTTCATATTCATCAATAGATTCTTAAGTCCAGATATACACCAAAAAGTTATTCAGGCTCATCCTATTTCTTTTATCCCAGCAATAAAACCCTAGTTTCCCACTGTTCAATACCAAGCTACCTTACTTGGATTTGCTCTGTTTCAAATACCTTTCTTCCAATGAACTTTTGATCATTAGCTAGATTATTTTCTTCAGATGGTATCTCTCTCTGAGACACAAAAAATAATAAGAAAAACTCACTATTACTCCAATGGGTGCCAGTTCTCTGATCCCAATCCACACATCGTTTGGCGCATCAGGATGGAAGAATTGTGTGTCAGCCATTTTGTGGATTCATGCATGCATTCCCAATGTATGCTTGTCTCTCACAGCCAAAGAACAGGCAGAGTTGCCACAGTGTTTAGCACTGCAGCCTCACAATGCCAGCGCCCTGAATTCAATTTCCATTTGGGTCACTATCTGTGCAGAGTCTGCATGTTCTCTTCCTGTGAGTGTGGGTTTCCTCCGGGTGCTCCAGTTTCCTCCCACAAGTCTGAAAGATGTGCTGGTTAGATGGATTGACCATGCTAAATTATTCCTCAGTGTAACCCGAACAGAGTGTGATGACTAGGTGATTTTCACAGTAACTTAACTGCAGTGCTAATGTATATCTATTTGTGACATTAATAAACTTTAAGCTTAATAAACTTTAGACTGAAATAGTGGTGCTGTTGAATTGTTACTGCCCTTCCAGGCTTTATAGAGATTCCAAACATGAATCTGTGAATTTGGCCTGAAAATAGGCTGAAGATCTGAAAAGGTAAGCATAGTGGTGGAAAAAGACTTCCTGTAAACTACTGGGAGCTCCAGCTGGATGGACTCTTGGCTCTTGGTCCAGTCTTGAATGTAGAGTTGCCCAGTCCCTTTATTCCCATACTACATAGAACATAGGACATAGAACATTACAGCGCAGAACAGGCCCTTTGGCCCTCGATGTTGTGCCGACCAATTAAGAAAAAGCATTCTCTTTTCATCCATAAACCTATCCCTGGACCTCTTAAACGCCCCCAAACTTGGCGCATCTACAACTGCAGCAGGCAGGGCATTCCATACCCTTACCACCCTTACCACCTCCTACCTCCTGAAGAGATGGCCTGCAACAATAATGAATTCTCTTATCTATGAAGTTCCGCTTTGTGCTATACTCCACTGGATGAGCTGTTTGGTAGCTGCTTCTGCGCAAACCTTTGCAGCTAATAGATTTAGAGTGGTCATGCTCTTTCATGTCAGCGATCTTAATGAAATCCAATGCCTCCTAGTTGGTACAAGGTTTAAATGTCCAGAGTGGAAGTAGTGTGTGTAGGATTCATAAAGAATCTGTTTCCCACCATGAATACTTGACAGTTGGTTTACTTGACAGTTCTTCTGCTGTGTATAATTGGTCTGAGGATTGTATATTTTTCAGTCAAAAATTATTTGCTACCATCGTTGCTAATATATTGCCTTCTTAGGTTTATCACTAATATATTAATCATGTGACAAATATATGGGTCCATAATAAAAATAGTGACTGAATTACAGGTTGGATTTATAGGAATGCTGTGTCCTTTTCCATAGAATCATAGGAATTATGCATTATATCCTGTCTTGTGATGGGTAGTGATGGACAACATTCTAAGATACATTTTGTTAAAGGTACATGTATATCACATTTCAATATTTTATACGATATCATGTTAGTTCATTATACCTATTGAAAGCAGAAACATTTCTGATAGGGACCTTCAGATTCTCTGAGCTCCCTTCAGTGTTTTAGTGGGAAGTGATACATTGTTCATTGGTGGTAGGATCTTCTGGTCCCGTCGTTGTCAATGGTAATTCTCACTGAAGCCACCCAACACTGCCAGAAAACCTTTGGCAGTGGATGCACCGGAGTTGCACCAGAGAATTCTGCCAGCATGAATTGCTGGGGAATTCCAGCCTATTAGTTAGGAGTGCAAATCTCAATCTCCAGGCAAATTATAGATTCTATTGTCTATGGCGATTAATTACCTCATTTAAAAATCATGAATGTGCAACACAGAGACGGTAGCTTCCTTGGAGAGCATGACTAACTGAATAATAGCAAGAATAACGCCATTTGTGCACAGTGGTTAGCACAGCTGCCTCATAGCGCCAGGGACCCAGGTTTAATTCTGGCCTCGGGTCACTGTCTGTGTGGACATTTACATATTTTCCCTGTATCTGTGTGGGGTTCCTCCAGGTGCTCTGATTTCTTCCCACATTCCTACTTGCTGTTTAAAGTCAGGAGGATTAGCAGGGTAAATATGTGAGGTTATGGGGATTGTTCTTGGTGCAGGCTTGATGGGCCAAATGGCATTCTTCTGCACTGTAGGGATTCCAATTATTAAGAAAATATGATCACTGCAGTGTACAGTTCTTGAAATGGGCGTGATTCAGAGAAAAATCCAAAAATAATATGGCTTGATAATGCTTAAGAATGTGTTGTGATCACAGGTAAACATTTGTGTAAAGTTGTCTATTCTAATGCTATATTTACAATTTACATGACAATGCTGTGGTGATGCTGTTTTATTTAGGTATTGTTTCCTACAACCACATCAACACCACTCGCGTTCATTCAGGCACTATTGAAAGCAATGCTGATCTCTGAATGTTAAGCATGCAGTTTATTCCACGCTTGGAAGATTTATGTTGTTCTGAGCAAATCCACTGAAGCACCTTATCAATGAGACAAAAGCAAACCTTACAGAAAATGCAATAAATACTGCAACAGGTCAGACAGCTTCTGTGGAGATAGACACATTTAATGGGCAGGAGTTTAACTGTTATGTCTATAAGACATGAAATCAATCCAAACTGTGCACATGAGACTTCTTCTTGTTCTTGCTATATTTAAAAAGGACATTACGTTGAAATGAATAAGTTGCTATAAGTCACATGACCACAGGATTGATCCTTTGTTCTGAAAGTTTCCAACAGGATTTACGAGAAGAAAAGAACTCTTCTCTCATTAATGTAGAATCATACATCCAATTCTAAGGACATTATCATCATGAAACCAGGTGAATCACAGATCAAATCTCAATATTCTTGCTAACAGACCCATCTCATATTGGAATTGCCAAAGTCCATTTCAAAGGGGAACCATTGAGGACCAATGGGTGGGATTTTATGGTCTCATTCATCCCAAAATCATAAAATCATGCTTGAGGTCAACTGACATTTCCATTGTCCACCCCTCACCCGCTCTGATTCCGTGGTGGACGGGCCGGTGAAATTCCAGCAAATGGCTGTCATTTGTATCTTTACAAACACACCTCTTGAGCACAATTAGAGGATGGGATCTTTCAGCTGCATTACCCCCAAGACCAGAAATTCCTACTCATGATCGATGGATCTTTACATGATCCATTCCCATACACTACAATTCCTTTGGCAGGCATGAAATTCTGCCCACAGGGTCTGTTCAGATAATGGCTCCCCAACATACGGGTGGTGATCCTTTCACAGTCTAATGGCTGAGATATTATTAAGCCTGAAACCAAAGCCAGTCCCAGATATTAGATACAGATCCCTCTTGAAATCATTGTGGAGAAAGAAAGTCATATAACTTGAGTAACATTTGTGAAATCTCTCTGGTTTTTTTTGAGCATTGAGAAACCGTCAGTCTGTTGAATTGCCATTTAATCAAATAGACCTACAGCAGGATTCCCAACTGACCAAAGGGTTGGTCACAGTGTCACAGTTCTTCAAAGCCAGTGTCTGAAGACACAGAAATCCCCTCGTGCATCATCACCATTCACTGACAAAAGGTCTTTCACGCTGCTGTCTCCAACTGAGGACCTGTCTGAACCTGAACTCCATTGCAAAGGAAAGTCCCACAGGACTTTGCCCGTGTGACCTATTCATTTCTTTGGTTCTTTTAATATTGTTATCCATGGCTATAATCTTTTCTATCCCCTGTAGTTTTTTTTATGTGTGCCTGAATGTGAGGTAGACTAACAGTCTGAGTTAATCATAATGCGAGTTTGCTGTGAATTATTTTTAAATTGGATTATGCAAACTGAGATTTGGAGGGAACATGCCACATCCGACTTAAAACAATTCAATAAGACCTTCTGCTTCTAGACAGTTGGTGAGCAGATAAAAAAGTTCAATTTGCATGCTTGCTGTCTGTAACGCAACTTAGACATGAAGATGCTGATTGGGCCAGGGCAGAGCAGGGCTGATTGGGCCAAGGCAGGGCAGGGTAGGAGTGTGGGGTGAGGGAAGGGGGGGTGCGCTTTGAGATTGAGAAACCTGAAAGGAGAGGTTTCTGGCAAAATCTGTATATGAATAATGGAAGAACTTGTTTAGAATCATTTTTAATCATATTTTTTTCCCCAGCTGCAACTATCTACATTGAGAAGTAGACAGCCTTTCAAGAGGGGGTGGTGGGGGGAGATGGGGGCGGAGGGGTTGGGCCTTCCACATCAGAAAAGGAGAAGGTAATCAGAAAGGGAAGTTGGAAGTGGGTGAAGATTAGAGGTGAAAAGACAGGTCAGAGGTCAGAGGGAAGATTAGAGGCTGGAGCATTTGGTAGAGCAAAGGCACAAGGACAGTTTAGACTCCGGGCTCAAGGAAAATAAGAAAAGTTGTGAGGGAGATCAACGTAGTCGGAGGAAAGATTGGGAGACTCAGGGGGAGATCAGGAGTATTTAATAGGAGATCGATGGCATCATGGGATCAGAAGAGTTTTATGGGGAGGGGAAAGGGAACAAAAGGGAAGATGTCATAACATCCAGGGTGGAGTAATTAAATGATAAAAGGGTTGATGATGCAGAACAAAGGTTGGATATTGATGGGGGTTTTTTTGTTGTTTCTTTACAGTCCTTGTATGCCTTCCATTATATTATTAACAAATGGTGCTAATACTTCAGTGCCATTTGCATGTATATCATGTAAGCGAAGTGTCCAAAGATGGGTCAGATCTAATTTAAATACAAGTACCTTTTGAATAATTCCCCCGTCATCTTGGTAATCTGAAAATACAGGTCTCACATGTTACAGGAAATGGTAAGGGAGACAGCAAGATATGACAACTTACTGATGCATTCTGCAGTCTAAGATTGAACTGGAGAGTACTAGAAGAGTGGAGTTGTACTCTACTCAGTTGATATGAGACAATTCTCCAGGGGGTTTCATATTAATTTGCTCCAGACTCAGGTCAAGACTCAGCTTGGGAGTCATTTTTTTCATTTTCAAGTCACTATGAAGTGGAAACTTGATAATGCTATAGTGTCAATGTACCTAAAACTATATTTGGAAAGAACACTCGTGTCTGCCCTCACAATAACTTTTGTGACATAGCCCTGTAGCCCTCACACTAACACAGAAACCAAATTTCACAACTATTACAGCAACATGAATCAAAATGTAATGTGGTTCACTTGTCAAATATTGGGATGCTCTGGTTCTCAATGTTAGTCTATTGATATTCATTTTGTGTAGATGAGAAAAGGCAATAAGATTGAACTTTAAGATGCACATGGATTTTTAAAAACTTTTCCAGAAAGGAGTGAGATCATTAGAAAAGCTCCAGCAACGCGGAATTCAAAGAAAAATCAATGCATTATCCATCACGTTTGAACTCACGATAAATAATTGTGTAATGCTAATAGTTAAGCATGATATGATATCCTCATACATTTCTTTTCTCAGCCAAATAGGAAGGGCTGATGCTTGTTTTATATACAATGTAAAAAAAGCCACTGAAATTTTGCAGATATAATTTTAATAATAGTTATGTCAAGCGTTCCAGGCTGTGCGAAACAATCAGAGTAGTCCAACATATTGGAGATTTGTCCTGTCAGATGTAATAAGTGCATATCGGTTTACTTAGAAGGTTAATTGAGCTAAATGTTATGAGGATGAATAATGTTTTATCTTAGTAAACTTTGAACCAAAGCTACAAGTTGGAAATCAGACTGTGCACACACTGCCTAAGCTTTGATTGATGCTGCTGCATGCATGCTGGAAATTAGAGAAGCTTTAGCAAAGCCCTGAAGGATTATGGTTGCATTATTAAAGAACTGCTCAAGCATTTCTGACACCAAAAGTAGTGCATTTACTTGACAACAAAATCCTTTGACAAGTATTCGAAACTGTGCAATATATTGAGCCAGTAAAGTTATAAGTTGCATTCCTTTGATCAGCAATTGACTTCATTACTAACTGTGTTTCAGATAGGATAGTTTTTGATTTGTACTCTTGCCTGGATTTATTATGCTATCTCATGAGAAAAGCTAGAATATGTAAGAACGTTCATGTGTTTTTATATTACTTTAATACAGAGGAAAGACAGTCCAGTAATATACCCAAACTGGTTTAAGTAGTGTTCTTGAAAACATTGATATTGATAACATTTGATTAAAAATAAATTTTAGAACCAAAGACATCATACCATAAACATAAACACACATGGATAATTATTTGCCTAGTTTATTCAACTAACAAAGCTCTCAAAGTTGTTCAGATTAAAATGCATAAGCTTTTAAATCGTAGCTGTTTGATCAGAGCAGTAGGAGTTTCAGAGAACAGGTTGCTGCAATATGAAAAGGCACGTTGCTACAAAGCATAAATCAAAGAGTTTGCTCAACAAAGCTATGGATCATGGAAAGGCACGAGGCTCCACACTCCTATCTAACAATCTGCTCAAACAGCTGGTGAGGTCATGAAAGATCAAGTGTTGATTCCAGCAGGAAACAGACCATAAAGAAAAGGATACAGGAACAGATGCAATGTTTTACTTCATGAGATGATCTTTGCTACTTTCAAGGCCAGATAATGTTAACAGACTTGGAGAAGCCACTTTCATGAAGCCTCACCAAACCTTATGTATATGAATATCAGATGTACAGCTGATTTCTATTGCTCTGCAGAGAGGGTTTTAAGATTCATGTTTGTATCAATAATAAATGAAATTACTTATCCTACGGATTATGGTCTCTAATTTTTTGAATCTGTTAAAAGGATAAGAAAGGCATTTCACTGCTCTAACACTGTTATCTAACACCTTCCTGAGACGAAGTGAAAGCTTGCTAATATTTAGTATGCAATTTTTAAGGAAGTTGAAAAATGATTGGTGAATGAATTTGATTTGGATTTGATTTGATCTATTGTCATATGTATTAACGTACAGTGAAAAGTATTGTTTCTTGCACTATACAGACAAAACATACTGTTCACAGAGAAGTAAATGAGAAAGTGCGGATTATAAAGAGAATAAAAGATAGAATTAGAAGATATGCTGGAACAGCTTGCAAGAAATTGCCTCCCTCTAGCACCATTTTGGATTCAGAAAATAAGTAATCTAAAATTATCCTACTTTTTAAATATTTCCATCCTGGTATCCCTCTTCTATCCTGAAGGCATGGAAAATTGCTGGGTGTGCAGCAAATATGATTAAAACTCCAATTGAGCTAGTCTTTCTGGCATTTTCACTGGGTATCAAACAATATCTCATCACAGGACATCAGAGAGCCACACTCTCTGATGTCCACACTTACACAGGCCTTTCCAGTTAACCAGCAATCAGGAAAGTTAACAATTTGCCTACTCCACCATCCCTCCCCTCCAACCCCCCAATCCCAGCTCCCCCCGCCCCCCCCATTACCATCCCTTCAGAGGTATCGAGGCTAATTCTTTTTTTATTCATTCGTGGGACATGGACATCACTGGCTGGCCAGCATTTATTGCCCACACCTAGTTGCCCTTGAGAAAGTGGTAGTGAGCTGCCTTCTTGAAATACTGCAGTCCACATGCTATGGGTTGATCCACAATGCTGTTAGGGAAGGAACTGCAAAGGAATGATGATACATTTCTAATTCAGAATGGTGAGTGGCTTGGAGAGGAACTTGCAGGTGATGGTGTTTCTATGTATTTGCTGCCCTTGTCCATCTAGATGGATGTGGTCATGGGTTTAGAAGATGCTGTCTAAAGATCTTTGGTGAATTGCTGCAGTGCATCCTTTAGATGATACACATTGCTGCTACTGAGCTTTGGTTGTGAAGGGATTGAATGTTTGTAAGTTTGGTGCCAGCCAAGCAGACTGCTTTGTCCTGGATGGTATCAAGCTTTTTGAGTGTTGTTGGAGCTGCATCCATCCAGGCAAGTGGAGAGTATTCTATCACACAACTGACTTGTGTTTTGTAGATGGTGGTTAGGCTATGAAAAGTCAGGAGGTGAGTTACTTACCGAAGTATTCCTAGCCTTTGACTTGTTCTTGTAGTCACTAAGTTTATGTGATGAGCCCAGTTGAGTTTCTTGTCAATGGTAACCCCAAAGATGTTGGCAGTGGGAGATCCAATGATTGTAACCATTGAATGTCAAGGGGCAGTGGAGTGTCTCTTATTGGTAATGGTCATTGCCTGGTATTTGTGTGGTGCGGATGTTACTTGCCACTTGTCAGCCCAGGCCTGAATATTGTTCAGATCTTGCATTTGAGCCTAGACTGCTTCAGTACCTGAGGAATCATGAATGCTGAACATTGCGCAATTATTGGTGAACATCTCCACTTCTGACCTTCTGTTGGAGGGAAGGTCATTGATGAAACAGCTGAAGATTGCTAGGATTAGAAAACTACCCTGAGAGACTCTGACAGAGATGTTCTGGAGCTGAGATTATTGACCCTCCACAACCACAACCATCTTCTTATGTACTAGATATGGCTCAAACCAGCAGAAAATTTGTGCCCAATACTCATTAATTCCAGTTTTGCTAGGGCCCTTGATGGCACACCCAGTCGAATGTGGCCTTTATGTCAAGGGCTGTCCTGTCACCTCACCTCTGGAATTCAGCTCTTTCATCCATTTTTGAACCAAGGCTGTAATGAGGTTAGGAGCTGAGTGACCCTGGCAAAATCCAAACTGGGTGTCAGTGAGCTATGCTGCTTGATAGCACAGTTGATGACCTCTTCCATCACTTTATTGATGGCCTAATTGTAACATTCCTGCTGTTGTTAGCATTGACCAGAGAATTGGATTGAAGTTGAACTCAAACTCTTGTGTATGACTCAGAACTTGGGGTAGTACAATTACCTACAAAAATATTACGCCCTCCCTCCCCCCTGCCTCCCCAGTACATAATGAAATACATAGCACATTTTTGAAAGAAAGTGTTGACCATCAAGTTGATAACTGGAGCTGCTGTGATAATGTTCAGTATCAGAGTCAGATGCCCTGAGTGTAGTTAACTCTCAACATGGTTTCATTTCTCATCACTCATTTTTAGATTACTATGAATGGTGGCAATGTTTTAATGTCTCCAACTCCTTGACTTTTAATTATCAGGAAGTAACAAGATGTTGATAGTGTAGATTTGATTGCAGATGGTGCACATCTTGACGGATGAAACCTAAAAAGATAGTAAGATTTGTAAATGCAATACTTGGCATGGATATGACAAACAAGAAATATGTTAATATTTTTTCATGCTGTGCCGCATGGTGATTGAAATATCACCATTATAAAAGGAAAGTTACATTAAAGGTTATGCAAGCTTTGTAAATCTGACATGAAGTAGTTATTTCAGTTATTTCAAACTTTACTTTTAAACAGTAGCTTGTAAATGAATAGCAAACTGCAGAGATAAAATCCAAGGTTTACAAGCATTTGTAAATATGATGGTCGGGATTCTCCCAAAAACAAAACTAAATGTCCAACTGGCAGGAAAACAGAAGAATTTCCTGCCCATTTTTTGGGCATACTTACCTGAAAGAATCTCTAACACTCTGTGCTACATTTGAATTTTCCCAATTCATGGTGGAAAGTTGGGGGACCACCGACAAGCTGGCAGTATAGTCAGTGTTAAGTGGGCCACTGCACATGTGCTGATTATTTTAGTGGGGAGTTCAGCGCATGTTCACTGCCCTCGCTCCAATCAGTAGCCTCCAAATTGCTGACCTCCTGTTTATCCCTGAACCCTCACCCTATTCATTAGCCTCCCATTCCCTCCCTCGCCCATCGATCTCAGTGCAGAGTGGCAGCAGATTCCACACCCCCCCCCCACACAACTGATCACTTTCCCTTCAAAGGCCTCGGACTCCACCAGTGGAGTGAGGACCCCTGTTCCCATTAGTTTGGAAGCAATTGTAAACCCTGGTGGTGGTAACCTCTCCGGGGGGGAGGAGGGGCAGAACCAGCGGGTGCAGAGACTGCCGTCTCTGTAATTTCCATATGGTAATTAGTTCTGCGCAAATTTCTGGTGTGGAGCTGATTATGTTGTAAAAAAAGGCCTGTGATCAAATGAACACTGGTCACAAACCCCCACTAAAAGCCCCCGTTATTGTCTCCTGACCTGTGCACTACTCAAACTGTGCAGTGGGCTGCGAGAATCCAAGCCTTGGCTGTCTTTGCATTAAAAGAAAACCAGGAAACCTTTTCCACAATACTCTATGTATTAATCCAGTGAAAGTATAATTTCATACATACTAATTGATAAATTAATAATAATGTTAGAAACAAATAGCTTTGCATGAATAAATGTTCATGCATTCTATGGTGAATGAATCATAGAATGATACAGAGCATAAGGAGGCCACTGGGTCAATTGTAGGATTTTAGTTCTTTTTTCTCCAAATTATAATGAACCAGTAAATAGACATCTACAGGAGAGAGGTCATTGAACAATTCTAAATAAAGCTCATAAAATCAATACATTTGGACCAACCTAAAACAAAAAAAAACAATCACAATCATAGAATCCCTCCAGCGCAGAAGGAAGCCAATTGCCCCATCAAGCCTGCACCAACTTCAGTTCCATCCAGGCTCTATTACCAGAACCCCATATATTTCTTTTACTAGTCTCCCTGACATTAAGGAGAAATTTAGCATAGCCAATCAATCTAACCCATACATTTTAGGAGTATGGGAGGAAACTGGAGCACTCGGACAAAACCTATGCAACCGTGAGGAGAACATGCAAACTCCATACAGATAGTGACTTGAGACCAGATTTGAACCCAAGTCCCTGGTGCTATGAGGCAGCAGTGCTAACCATTGTGCCACCATGCTATCCTTAATGTGATATATTTACTCACAAACAGTAAATATAGTGCAGGACTTTACTGATTAACTTAAGAAGTGAAGGCTGGAATTCTCTTATCCTGCCGGCTACTAGAATTCTATCAGGCAGGGGTGGACCATGTAAAAGACCATTGAAGTCAGGCAGGAATCTTGGTTTTCAGGTGAGTGCAGTTGAAAAATTATTTGCAAATTATCTATCCAAAGTTGTGGAATGTATTAAATATATTTTAATTTCATATGACATATTGTGACTAAAATTGCATGTAGTTGGATACACAATTTATTCTATTCACCAGCAAAGCTTCAGGTAAGTCAGGTTAATTCCCTTGGTGGTTTAAATACAGTCTCCCACTGCAAACTATTAGCCTTGCAGTCAACAGATTAAAAGCTAAGGAAAATATGCACTTCAATCAGAAATTCTGAGGTGAATGAGATGAGCAGGTGATTAATACCTTATTTCCACCCAACCAGAAAAAGGGTATATTCAGAGTTATCATTAGATTAATACCTGGCAGTTCAATTTATTAAATGGAATAATTGCAAAAGCCCATAAGCAGGAAGGTACCAATAATTGGAATCATTGGCATTGTTGATCAGCATTACTAATGCTTGTTAGAATTTAAAATGCAGAAAGAGAAGGTGGCATCTTGTCTAGACAGCAGAAGTGAATTTGGAGGTGGGGGCTAAGGTATTTTTAAAGGGTGTATTTCAGTTGACTCTCCAACAGGTGGTAACCTCCATGCAATACTGGAGGAGGTTGCTGTCAGGGGACTCAGCAATACGCTCCAGAGAGATGGATAACAAATTAAGGCAATCAAGTACTCACCTCCAGGTCATTTCAATAATCTGTTAGCATTTTTCTGATGTTGAATAAGCTGCCCAATTCTGAACTTCACTGCTGCGCCAATCTGTATTGAAACTTAGCGCTGTGCTGAACTTTATTCAAACTCAATTCTGTGTCAGCCTTTAAGTGACATTGTGGTCAGTTTCATTTGTGAAATTCCTATGGGCAGAATCTTTTCAGACAATAAGACCAAATGCAGGACCTGCTGACCACATGGAAGTGTGATCTTATAGAGTTGGTCGATTAAGCTGTTGCCTCTGAATCCACTGTCTACTTAACAATGGCAGCCTGGTTACCAAGGTTGATGCAGCTCCAAATTTCAATAAGGTTCAACACAGCACACCTTTTTAATAGTAGTTGTCACAGCATAAAATTCCAACAAAACTTGTCACATCACTGAATCTTAATAAAGGCAGATATGGGATCACCTGTCAATAAGTGGCATCGCAAAAAAAAATACAGTCTTCTGCAAGTTTATGTCCGATATAACAACGACATAAATGACAATTGTGCTTTATATGCAAATTTGAAATGCAGGAGACAGTGGTGTAGTGATATTATCACTGGGTTTAAGATCCAGGGCCAAGCTCTGGGAATTCAAGTTCCAAACCCATCACAGCAGATGGTGAAATTTGAGTTCATCAAATGCCTGGAGTTAAAAGTCTAATGACGGCCATAACACCACTGTTGTTTTAAAAACACTACCAGTTCATTAGGGAAGGAAATCTGTCATTCTTACCTGGCCTGGCGTATATGTAATTCCAGGTCCACAGCCCTTTTAAGGGATGGGTAATAAATGCTGGCCCAGTCATATGCCATGAATGAATAAAAAGAAAAATGTGTTTTTTGCTCTGCAATGTGTCTATTATTTCAGATTTGATGTATATGCATTCTTGGTAACTCCTATTTCAAATTGAAATTGTTGCAATTGACTATTGAGGTGAATGGTGGTCCTTATCTATTCTTTTTACTTTGTTACGTTATGCTTACTTTGTGAAAACAATAGTTGAAACATGATGAATCGACAAGTTTTTACAGATTTAGGTACTATACTTTTATTGCATAAGAACATAAAAATGTTACAACCCTGCTTCGGACTGTTAACATTTAAAGAGAGGTATGAACATTGAGCTATCAGCTGAAAGACCACAATATTTCATGTTTTTGAACAGAAAAAAAAGAACATTATATAAGAGAAATGAACAAAGTTAACACTATTAACACAACATTTACCAACACACATATTATGAACCATATTTAACTCTTTACTTCCCTCTAAGAATTCCTTTTATGTTACAACCACTTTGCAGATGCATTCACTTCTCTAGAGAGCAACATATAGGTATGCCACAACCATCTGCAATTCACTTTAATTCTCGTCAGTGTCGCAAATAGCCTCAAATTAAAAGTCTATGAGGGCCCTTCCCTTAGCTTTTTAGTTATCCTACACCTTTTCTTCATTATTCTGATAATTGCAATTGTCTCATTTCCTTGTTTGGATTTCTGGAAGATACCCTAACTGCTTTCCAATATCTTTCCAAGCTAACTCTATTGACTACTTTGTGCCACAAGGCTTTGTGAGGATTACTGCAGCTAAGGGAAGCTAGAGAAAAAAAATTCCAGGATTTTCCTATATGAAAGTTCAACTCAAATGAAGCCCCACCACAACCAACCTTTCACGCTATCTCTGTCCACCTCTCACTCTACATCCTGACCAATGGCTGAAAATTTTAAAGAACGACAAGGTGAAGACACGTGTTAATGAGCTTTGAAAGTTGTTATTTTGGGTGTTGTTTGTAATCTCAAAGTCTCTGGGACAGTTTTGAATTTTTAAAGAGTTGGGGTAAGAAAAGATAGGAAGTGTGTTGGCTGCCAATTAAACTCATTAAGGAGCTTGTTACAGTTTGAAATTTCAATTTTATTTCCTCATGTGACCAAACTATCCTGTGTATGTTAATACATAGCTGTCAGGTCACTGGATGGTAATTTCCCCTGCCATTGCTTTGAATTAAGAACTGAGAGGCCAACTAGTGCTGGTACATTCCATCAAATCTTGTCATCCATGGCAGCTTTGTCCTCCTTACCTTCCAACGAACTGTCTGTGCTATTTGACAAGGTAGCCATATTCCCCAACATGTCCACCACGTGCCTTTGCCGTTTATACCAGGCCAGCAGTTCCCACCTGCTAGTGGTGCTCAGAACCTTTAATTTGGCAGTGGGCCTGCCCCTAACCAATGAAGCCACTGAAGTTTAAAAATAGTGTTGAAATAGCGATGCAGTTTAGGTACGAGTTTGGGGCTCAGAATTCATATGGTCTACAACCCAGTCTGGAAAATCTGGATCCCTGTCTTTGTAATGGCGATTAGAGTCAGACAAGTTACATAACATTGTGTTATTGATTGTTCTGTAGGGGCATGCATATATATCATAATGCAAATCATAAATCACTAAATCAGCATGATAAACATTAACATTATGTATTCTTCCAATCCCCACAATCCTTTTTTTTCCTAGAATTTTCCTCCCCTGTAAATTTACTGTAGTGTTCATGCTTGAGAATTTTTCACACATTTTTCACTGCCTATTCAATGCTGTCCGATTCCATTACACTAAAAAATAATAATAGCTTGTTTTGGAGCAGGGTGCTTTTGTCCTTTCCATTGGATTTTCTTATTGTGTAGCACAAGACGGTTATTTTAAAGTCTGACTTATTCCATGTTAGCTAGCAATAATCCATACCAATGCAATGTATTTCTTGCATGTTCATGCGCGAGCTGTGATGCTATTTCGTATGAAGGTTTTGCTGTTTCTTTTTTAAATCTTTTCTGGATCTCTAGTCAGTGTCACTAAGCTTTATGGTGGTGGATTGTTGTGTTAGTTGGCTCTTATATTTGTTGGCCTTGCATTACCCTATCAAGAAACAGATAGTGATGTTCCATTACAGAGATTACCTCCCCCCCACCCCCCGCCAGATCAGAAAATACTAGAGTTTATCCCATTATGCTCCCATCCTTCACAAATTCTATATATTTCACAGCAGGATTAACAAACTCCATAGCATTTATGCCATCCTTCAATGCAGCAAAGATTAATATTGTGGAGATTTAGTGAACAGACGCTACCATCATTCTCATTAACAAAATCCCATATTCAAAGTCTTTTTATTTCCATAATTCAACGACTAGGCCATTATGATACAAGCAAGAATTTCAGTTTTTGTTTTAGAAGAGGTAAAACTAGCATTCTAATTCTTCTTGCAACAAATATTTTGGGGAGTTATACTCACAGACATCCTGATGGCAAAATTGGAAATCTGTCTCATTCTTAAAACTTAATGTAGAGGTAGAAATTCAAAACAATTTTCAGAGAAAGGCTGCTCTTGAAATACTTGGAATTGATGGAGTACTTGGAAATGCATGATAAAATAGGACTGAGTCAACACAGCTTCATCAAGGGGAAATCATGTCTGACAAATCTGTTAGAGTTCTTGAGGAGATAAAAAGGAAGTTAGATAAAGGAGAATCAATGGACGTGATTTATTTAGATTTCCCAAAAGCCTTTGGTGCCACATGGGAGACTGTTGAATAAGTTAAGAGCCCTTTGTGTTAAAAGTAAGATCCTGCGTGGATAGAGGATTTGTTAACTGGTGGAAGGCAGAGAGTGGGAATAAAGCAGTCTTTTCAGGATGGTAGGCGGTTACTAATGGTGTGCCTCAGGGGTGGTGCTGGGATCACAATTTTTCACAATATACATCAATGATTTGGAAGAAGGAACTGAAGGCATTATTGCTAAGTTTGTAGATGATACAAAGATATGTAGAGGGACAGTTAGTATTGAGGAAGCAGGGAGACTACAGAAGATCTTGGACAGATTACGAGAGTGGACAAATAAGTGGCAGATGGAATACAATGTGGATACATGTGAGGTTATGCACTTTGGAAGGAGGAATTGAGGCTTAGACTATTTTCTAAATCGGGAAATGCTTAGGAAATCAGAAACAAAAGAAACTTGGGAGTCCTTGTTCAAGATTCTCTTAAGGTTAATGTGCACGTTCAGTTGGCAGTTAGGAAGGCAAATGCAATGTTAGCATTCATATCAAGAGGATTGGAATACGAATGCAATGATGAACTTCTGAGGCTGTATAAGGCCCCATTTGGAGGGCTGTGAGCTGTTTTGGGCTGCATGACTAAGGAATGGTATGCTGGCTTTGGAAAGAGTCCAGAGGAGGTTCACAACAATGATCCCCTGGAATGAAAAGCTTGTCGTATGAGGAATGGTTGAGGACTCTAGATCTGTATTCATTGGAGTTTAGAAGGATGAGAAGTTTCTTATTGAAACTTACAGGATACTACGAGGCCTGGATAGAGTGGATGTGGAGAGGATGTTTCCACTAATAGGAAAAACTAGAACCAGAGGGCACAACCTCAGGCAAAAGGGATAATCCTTTAATACAGAGATGAGGAGGAATTTCTTCAGTCAGAGAATGGTGAATCTGTGGAATTCTTTGGTATGGGAGGCCAGGTCATTGAGTGTCTTTAAGACAAAGATAGATAGGTTCTTGATCATAAGGTGATCAGGGATTATGGGGAAAAGGCAGGAGAATGGGGATGAGAAAAATATCAGCCATGATTGAATGGAGGAGCAAACTCAATGGGTTAAGTGGCCCAATTCTGCTTCT
This sequence comes from Sphyrna mokarran, assembly GCA_024679065.1. Taxonomy (NCBI): domain Eukaryota; kingdom Metazoa; phylum Chordata; class Chondrichthyes; order Carcharhiniformes; family Carcharhinidae; genus Sphyrna; species Sphyrna mokarran. Next base: position 62,946,644 of record JAGIQG010000011.1, on the reverse strand, counting down.
GTGTTTTATAGTCTTATGAAATACTCAACTAATATAAAACTCTGAAGGACAATCAATTCTGGTCAAGACAAATTAAATTTAACCTCTGAGGTTGGAGTTTGACTCGAGGCTGTTCAATCTTTCTGATGTAGATCAGTTTAATCTGTTTCAAGTGAAATGTAATTAAGATAAGCAATTTTCCATGAGGCATATTTTCTCTTTCAACATATTTATTGTCTGTTAATACCTAGCCAAATACAATAGAGCATTTGAATATACGATTACACTCTTAGTGGTTAATATAATTTTGGATCATTCACTTTTATATCAATAATGTTGCAACAATAGGTTGTAGAACATATATGGTGTAAGAACAAGTTACCAGATTGTTCAAGGATTGCTCAAGTAAGATATATTAAATGAGTGAATGGAGCCAATTTTCACTGACAACAGGCCATGTAATCATTTTGCCTGCCCAATGTTCTTGACAATGTGAATGAGCCACCTTGAAAACTAAGCTTTATCTACATAATATCACCCAGTGGTAAGAACTGAACCCAGCACTCAAACACAACTCAGATCAAGGAGAGCCAAATATTGGACAGATCCACGATAGAGGTGAGCTGGAGGTTCAGTGTCAAAATGGGGAGGCAGTCACCGATAAGGGACACTGCCAATGTGGCAACAAATCAGAAAATTTAAATCTGTGGAAAGATAGAAACCCACCTAGTCTTCAAGCCTGCGACAATGCTTTTAAATACTATTGGTTAAGCTACTCACTACCATATACCTGTGGACAGAGTATGCACCATGGACAAAAGAAACCGTGAATGTTGGAAATATGAAAGAAGAACAAATGCCATTGATTCTACAAACCAGCTATATTGCTCCTAAATGCTGATATCTGAGTTAGCAGATTGTGTGGAATATCCAGCTGTCTCTTTGCATGTCTCTTTCTTCTCTTAAAGCCTGAGGGATGATCTGGCAAAGGTGCTTGGTGGAGGCATCGGGGTGAGGGAGCAGAATGGGGGCCTGTGTGAGACTTGCGAGGAGTTATCCATTTCTAGCCCTTCTCATTGTGAAGCCATTCTCTGATGCACACTATTACCTTTTACCATGCTCATGTTGTTCTTAAAAACACAATCTCATCATTGCAATCCCTTCCATGCCAACATCTTATTGTGTTCAACGAACTTTACATTACCACCTTGTGCCAAGGTGATTTCAACACCACCTTTATCATCTGCTAACAGCAATTCACCATCACTAACAGCAGCTGTTCAGGGAGGCTGGCAATAGCCATTTTTCAACTGAGCAGATTGTTCTCAGCCAGGCTGACCCACCTTCAGCCTGGGCCATCGCCTTTATGTTTTTGTCTTTTCAATTGCATGATTTTTATTATATATTGTGCATGTAGTGATATTTCTCTTCACTGTCTCCATGTGTGTTTCACAGTGCACATTCACGTGTTTTGTGCACACTGACATAAACAGCTTGCACATACAAGTATCAGTGCTGCAGCAGAGCTATGTGCCAGATCTCACATCTTAGCTGCAGCCTGCAGATGTGACTCTTCCCTTGGAGCTGTGTGAATAAACCAAGCTATCACCTTTTTGGAACACAGTAGGTTATTAAACCTTTTCCAACACTGAATTCATACTAGACTCCTTCACTTACCATAGCTGAAATTTATGCCCTCTCGGTTATTGCAGGTGAATTATGCCAGCAAGCAGGGTAGAGGACTGATCTTCTCTTCTGGATCTCTTCCACCAAAATCTGATCATCCTCATCAGAAAAGCATGGGGCAGCTAGACCCATCCTTTCCCTTGCATCGCTTCTCTATGACATTCTATGGGTAAAAATGGAAAGCAAGAAGCATAATAAATCATTCAGATTACAATGCTCTCATTCACATTTGTGTATTTACATGCACTAAACATTTCCAACCACCATCAATGATTACTGGGAAGATTTTATGAAGAAAATGCTCTATACAAATGCTTGGTGCTTATATGTTGTAGCAATGACTCCAAGGTAGTATGCTGTGCCTCGTGACAGTCCTATTGGTTTACTCTCTGAGTCACGTCATTATGCATAACAGTATGTAGATGTGGGACCTGGTCAAGGTTCAGTGTTTGAACATCCTGATGATGGGTGGCAGGAAAAAAAGTAGATGAGATAAGGAATATGATACTGTTTGATATTCATCCACTGAGTCTTGGTAGTTAACTATATGATTGCACAATATGTATGCCAGATAGAGATGGGAAGGTGATGTCACTTCTTTGGCTATGTGAATCCACTCCATGCTTTCAATGCTTCAGTACAATACATTACGAATAGATAGCAACAGTGATAATTTTCTGAGGGGAAGCCCACAATGGACCACCCATTGCAGGGTTAGCTAATGGTCGCAAAAGATTTACAGAGTGTCCACTCACCTGGCAAGGCAATAACATCTCTCCTGGGTCACCGGGAGTTCTCCATGAATGACTAACTTCTCAAATGGGCCTATCTACACTCCTATCTCTGACCTTTTACAATTAAAAATCTGATTATTGATCAGAGAGATTGAGAAGTCAGGTTCTCAGAGCCATAAATTCCCCTGACTTCCAGTATTGTCTGCATCAAATGTGCAGATTAAAATAAGCCTTGTTGGCTTTGTCTAACTTATTAATAATAGATAACAATAAAATGGGAAACAATTTGGGCCCTACATTAATTTTTCTGTATTCCACTGTTCGCATCCTACAGTTTGAAAATTCTCCAGTTCTCCCTACTCTCTCTTCCTGTCCATCAACCAATCCTCCCTCTATATTGATATGTTGTTACCTAATTCCATTAATGCTATTTTGTCCTTTAGTGTATATATATCCTTATCCCTATCAAATGCATTTTAGAAATTCATATATACTGTGTCTTATTTGTCCTTTATCATCAAAAAGCTAATAAATTTGTCAAACACAATTTCCTTTCATAAAGCTATATTGACTTTGTCTGATCGTACTATGTTTGAAAAAGCATTTCTCTAATAATATATTCAAGCATTTTCCCAACATCTAATGTCAATCTAACTGGACAGCCATTTCCTGTACTCTCTCTCTCTTTCTCCATTCTTGAATAGAAATGTTATATATTTGCTTATTTCTAATCTGTAGATGCCATTCTAAAAGTCAAGGAATTTCAGAAAATCATAACCAGTGCATTCACTATCTCTGCAGCCAACTCTTGGAACCCTGGGATGTAGGCCACCAGGTCCTGGATTTTTATTTGCTTTAAGTCCCTTAAGTTTGTCTAATACTTATTCTCTGCTGATATCAATTACTTTAAATTCCTCACTTTTATTAATTCATTTTTTTACCCTTAATTTCTAGGGTCTAATCTGTATCTACTATTATGTCAAAGTATTTGTTAAATAACATTTCTATCATTCCCTCACTCCTCATGATAGCTTCTGGCGCCTCTGCTTCTAAGGGACCAAGGACTTTAGCTACTCTCCTCCTTTTACATACTTATAACATTTCTCACAATCCATTTATATTCCTGGATGGCTTACGCTCATATTCATTTTCCCTTTTTTAATAACTTCTTGGTTGCTCTTTACTGGTTTCTAATTCTCCCATCCTAAGCCTTACTAATTTTTTTGCAACAGTGGAAGTCTTTTCTTTTAATCTACTATAATCCTTAAATTCCCCTAATAAACTAAGGATGGATGCTTCTTGCTGTAGTGTTTTTTTCATTTTTTTAATAGAATATAATACTATTGAACATTTTGAATAATTTATTTAAGTGTTTTCTACTGTTCATTTACTCTCATGGAGGCGATTCACCCAAAAAAATTCTCAGTGTCGAATTTGCATAAAAACTGGAGTCAACCACATTGCTTTTTTTTCAGTGGGATTTTCAAAATAAATGTCCCACACTCTGTGCACTGCAGAGTGCCCTAGTGTAAGTCAGTCCAAAAATCAGTGGGCAGGAGCTATTCTTACTGAAGAGGTCTGCAGCACAGCGCTGAGTGAATCATTGCACATGTGCCGATCTGTGGCACCGAGATTGGCGCATGTGCAGTAGCACCGTGGAGCTAGTCTCCCGATCACTGGCACCTCAGATGTGTATGGGCCAACCTCAAACCCCCCTCCACCCTACATCCCCATTCTTGCTTCACACACATATTCCAAATGGCACTGTAGGGATTCTAACGTTCTATGATTCTATGACTCACCACCGCCATTGATCGCTCCCCCCCCATTCAGACCAAAGCCCCTGGGGGCTTTGGTACTTTGCACCTTGGGCAGTGCCAGGGACCCTGGCTGGCACCAGCAAGCTGGCAATGTCCAACGGGTAACCCTGGCACCTGACATCCTGGGTGGCCTCAATTGCCCCCACTATATTCCAGATGGAGTGAACCATTTTGTGTGTGTGTGTGTGTGTGTGTGTGTGTGTGTGTTGGGGGGTGGGGGGTGCCCAGAGATTTCAGTCCTGGCCCTGCTAATGCTATTTAAATTAGTGTTTAAATAAATTATGCAGCTCTGCACCAATTTCCAGCATACAGCTGATGATGCTGAAATCCAGCTGCTGAGACATATAGAAGCCATGGTGCCCAGCAGGGAGTCTGCGAAACTGCCTCTGCTCGAGTCTCCTGGTTTTGTGCTACAAAAGTAGCACAGCCGGCTGGGAGAATTACCCCTCGTATGTTTTAGTTTTTTTACCCAGTTACTTTGGCGCAGGTCTCTTCTCATTCCCATAATTGGCTTTGCTTAATTTTAAGATTTTCCTTTGGATGAGAGTACGCCACTCTCAAACTTACCGTGGAATTCAATCTTATTTTCAACACATTATTCAAGATGATTTATTTAAGATAAGATCATTCATTACTCTGCTTCATTAAGATAAACTTTACTCTAGTTTGTTCCAATTTCAAAAAAATAATTTCATAGTATGGCGCGTTAGTTGCCTATTCCTAGTTGTCCATTAACTAAATGTTTTCCTAAGTCATTTCCAAGATCAATTAAATGCCACCAAATTGGTGGGCATCTGGGGCTGATACAAGCCAATCTGAGAATGGATGACATATTTTCTTCCCGAAAGGATATTGGTGAATCAGATCAGCCATGACTGATGATTGGTGAATCATCCTGGCCACCATTCCTGAAATTAGCCTTACATTCCATATTGTTGATTGAAATGAGTACAAGAGCTGGCCTGTAATGTTGCAGTTGTGTAGAACATTGGTTAGACCTCATTTGGAATACTGCGTCCAGTTCTGGTCGCCTTACTACTGGAATGACGTGGAGACTCTGGAGAGGAGTGCGGAGGAGGTTTACCAGGATGCTGCCTGGTATGGAAGTAGCGAAGAGAGGTTAGGCAAATTGGGGCTGTTTTCTTTAGAAGGACGTAGACTGAGAGGAGATCTAATAGAGGTGTACAAGATTATGAGGTGTATAGATAAACAGCGGTAAGCTTTTTCCTTTTTCCGGAATCAAATATCACGAGGGGTCACAGGCTTGGGGTGAGGGGGGTAAGGTATAATTTGGATGCTAGAGGGAGTTTTTTCACAGACGATTGTGGCGGTATGGAACGCACTACCAAGTAAGGTGGTGGAGGCAGGCACATTGGAGTCATTTAAGAGATACTTAGATGGGCATGTGAACAGAATGGCGATGGAGGGATATAGAAGACTGATTTAAAATAGGGATCATGAGCCTAGGGAGTTCCCTAGGAATTGCGTAAATTGTGAACGATATTGATGTATTTCTGTTTTATTCTACAGGTACTTCGGTCCACCTTGTTGTCTAATAAGGGGCATACACACGATGGGTCGTGAGAGGGCTGCTCTTGGATTTTTCGAGAGTATCCTAGTGCTTTACGTTGTTAGTGTATGCTTGAATTGGACCAGTTGATGGGCAACATGACAGCTCAGTGACTATTGCTGTGCTGTACAGATACATGGATTTGGGCCTGTGTCTGTGGGAGTTTGCACATTCTTCCCACACTTGCGTGAGTTTTCTCCAGATGCTCTGGTTTCCTCCCACAGCCCAAAAATGTGCTCTGAGGCTGATTGGCAAAACAAATTCTTCCTAAATTATCTCGCAAATTTGTTTCCAATGCAGATTTCTATAAAAATAGACAGAAATCATGGGTGGAAGTGGGAACATCGAGGTGGCGGCACGGGTTCATTGGGCCGAAGGGCCTGCTTCCCATGTTGTTTTGTTCTTTGTTCTTTGTATGAAGCTCCATCATCTGCCGTGCTGGAATTTGAACTCATGTCCTCAGAAAATTAGGATTACTTATCTGGTGAAATTACCATTAGGCATTAACATGTTGGGCGGAATTTTACTGGCACATCCGTCCAATGTTCACACAGTCTTACCCGGGCCAACGGAGAATGCCATTCTCTCAGCCTCACATGCCCCTAGAATTGGGGCAGGCATGCCGATAAAATTTTGGCTACTGTCACCCCGTAGTATTCGAGAATGTTATGATAAAGGTATTGGAAAAAGCTCCATTTTATCTTTGCATTTTAATTGGTCCAAACTATAAGTAAATTGAAGAGGATGTTTCCACTAGTAGGAAAAACTAGAATCAGAGGGCATGACCTCAGGCTGAAGGGACAATCCTTTAAAGCAGACATGAGGAGGAATTTCTTCAGCCAGAGAGTGGTGAATCTATGGAACTCTTTGCTGCAGAAGGTTTTGGAGGCCAAATCTTTGAATGACTTTAAGACAGAGATGGATAGGTTCTTGATTAATAAGGGAATCAGAGGTTAGAGAACATAGAACATAGAAAAACTACAGCACAAACAGGCCCTTCGGCCCACAAGTTGTACCGAACATATCTCTATCTACTAGACTTACCTAAAACCCTCAATCCTACTAAGTTCTATGTAACTCATCCAGAAGTCTCTTAAAAGACCCTATCGAATCTGCGTCCACCACCTCCGGCGGCAGCCAATTCAAGCACCTACCACCCTCTAAGTGAAAAACTTACCTCTGACATCTCCTCTGTACCTACTCCCTAGCACCCTAAATCTGTGTCCTCTAGTGGCAGCTATTTCAGCTCTGGGAAAAAGCCTCTGAGAATCCACCCGATTAATACCTCTCAACATCTTATACACTACATCAGGTCACCGCTCATCCTTCATCTCTCCAAGGAGAAAAGACCAAGCTCTCTCAACCTACCCTCATAAGGCATGCCATCCAATCCAGGCAACATTCTTGTAAATCTCCTCTGCACCCTTTCTATTCCTACCTTCTTTTTCTCTTATTTTTTCTGCAAGAAGAGGAAAACTGATATTTGTGAATGACAATAGAGGGCAGTAGAACAAAAGACTTTTGGCTACTCACTATTATCTCAAAGCAAAATTGTTGTACTGGTTGATAATAACCACCTAACTATTTAGAGGAAATAAACTGTTTTACAAAGATAGTAAATCAACATGAATTGGCATCTAGTGCGATACATTGAGGCAACATAATTCATCAATGAAAGAAATAAGCACAACTTAATGATATGGTTGTTAGATTAAATTAAGATACATATTTTTAGTCATAAATGACTGTAATTTCTCAAACTGTTTTCCAAATCTATTATCAGTGTTTGTTCATTGGATTCCTTATTAATTAATGAAAACATTTCATTTAATAGTATATTTTATATAATTTAGTTCTTGGAGTACAATTTGTTTGTTGTAAATTATGCATATCTGTTCACAGCAAAAGTGACATTGAGAGCTTCTCTAATCTTGTTTCCAATGAGATCATTATCCATTTGCTCATTACCTTAATTGAAGTGTGATACTAGTGTGATTGCTATCGGCATATGTCATTTTCTTGACAAATTCCTGACAACTCGAGCCAATAAATCAGATCTCCTATGAACTTTAAAGTAATGGGTATGGATCTTAAGTGGTTTAGGAAACATAACAGTCTTATTGCTGTCCAAATAATACTCTACTTACTGATTATGATGATGGCATTTTAATTTATTTAATCTATGATGGTAGAGACAGTAATGGAACACGACCAACCTTATTCTCTGACTACAAAATATAATGGGAAGCGAAAGGGCCGGAAAACGACTTGTTATCTTAATCAAGATGAGGTTGATGTGTACTGGTGTTGACATTTCAAGGGTAAGCAAAATGCTAAGGCTACCTGATCTCTGTGGATAACATGTTTTGTTCAGTCTAAGAAGTAAATAATAGCTCAGGAGCAGTCAGCTGACTTTATACTGTAACACAAATGAGAAACTAAAAAACCATAAGGAACATCTTCTCAAAATCCTGAATAAATCTTGAAAAACTTAGCTTGACCACAAGATTCCAACAAACATCACTATTTCCTTACTTGAATATGTTTTCAGGGTGTGGATTTAAACAGTTCCACTCACTGATGTTTCTTCCTGTTTAATGTATTTTGCTTGTTTATCTAGAGGGTACTGTAGGATGAATATATTGTCAGGTGAGATTTTATATAAGGCAAAACGCATCCCTTTTGATTGAATGTTTTGTTCAGTAAAGTAGGTCAAAAATTCTCTAATTAACTGCTGTTAAGAATATTGTTTGCTTTGAAATGTAAACTTTCTAACTGTTTCATTAGAAATAACTACAATCCTTTGGAATTGCAAATGATCATAATACATGTCAGGAAAGCTGTCATGCACTCACAGCTGTCATAACGAATAGTGAACAGAATTTTCCACTGTGGACGCCAAGACCGTGGACAAGTGTGAAAGTTGATGTGATTCCATTGTGTAGTGGACAAGTCAACAAATGTGATCTTCTACTTTTAAGCTCATTAATTATGCTTCCATGAGGAGCTTGTCAAATTTTGCGGCAAAGTGGGCTACAAGTTGCCCACCCTACTGTTACTTCATGGGGTCAAATGTCCTGATGTCAAATTTAAATGGTACACAGTTAGACATTCACTCATTGCAGGCCAGGAGCTCCAGACGACAGTCCTTGTGGCCACAGTATATACCGGAGAAGTTTGTAGATGTGAGCAACCACATCCTGGGATATAAGAGGTTGATTCTGGCATTGTCTCACACGCATCTCTAGATAAGAGCACCACCAGCACACACGATTGCATTGGTCCATTTTCACAAACTGCTTGGCCTTATAGAGGGCTTGGTGCCTCTTGCTATTCAAGCCTCCACTCCTCAAGGCCTTGTGCCAGCTGGACTCTCCTTAACATCCGAATGAGCGCTATTACCAAGGCAGGGTTACCTGCAGTCTGTATATCAGCATCTCACTAGGTGTGTGAACAAATTGAACAGACACTTTAAGTCAGCATGTCCTTTACAGGTTTCCAGCATCTCAAAGCCCGCAGACTTTTCACTTGGCCTCTGTCTGGACATGAAAATCCCATCCTATCCTATCCAGGCAAACAAAATAATAGAGGACCAGAATAGGTGTTCCTCCTATTCATACATAAATATAGGACTGGTTAATGGTTAGAAACTAGAGGGTGAGCAAAAATAAGGCTTTTTCATGTTGGCAGTCTGTGAATGATGAAGTACCACAAGGATCAGTGCTGGGCCCTTAGCCATTCCTATTCTATTCAATAATTTAGATGATAAGACAGAGAGTAATGTAGCAAAGTAGCTAGGCAGGGAGATAGGTTGTGGGTGGGGAAGATCAGAGGCAAAGAGATAAAAAGCTTAACTGAGTGGACAAGAAGATGGCAGATGGAATGTAATGTAGGTAATTATGAACTTATTCACTTTGGCCTTAAGAGTAGAAAAGCAGAATAAGTATAAAATTTCTAAATGTTGATATTCAAAGACATATATATGTACAAGAAACTTACATATATGTACAAAAACAAAGAATAGTATATAGGTGTAGCAAACAATTAGGAAAGCAAATGGCAAGGTGACCTTTATTCCAAAGGATGCAAGCACAATAATTAGTGAGACCACATCTGGAATACTTTGTAAACTTTTGATCTCCACATTTAAGAAAATGTTACAACCATGATTCACTGGATTGGTCCCTGTGGTGAAGGGGTTGTCCTACAATGAGAGACTGAGTAAGTTGAGTTTATATTCTCTCGAGTTAAGGAGAATGAAATGAAATCTCAATGAAACTTAAAATAATCTGAAAAGGTTTGATAAGGTGGATGCTGTGAGATTGTTTCCATGGGTCGTGGAGTCTAAAACACAGGAGTATTATGCAGGATGAAGACCCGACATTCAGAACTGAAGTGAGAATAAATTCTTTCACTGGAAAGATTGTAAATCTTTGAAATTCTCTACTCTAGAGGGTTATGGATGCTTCATTGGTGAATACATTGAAGATGGAAGAATTTAGAACATTCAATTTTACAACTGTATTTCACATTCCACCCCATCCCACCACAATTAACCCCCAAACTGACCCAATGACCCCCCTGACAATTCCCTTTCCCCCACCCAGCCCACCACCCAACCAAGCTGCTAATATAGCTACTGCTCAGAAGATTCAGGCCATTGTTTCTTGCTTGTCTAGTCAAAAGGTCATCACAAGTACAGTCAGTTTTCCCTGCAAGTTCTGAATAATAGATCACAGGAGATCAATTATATTATCAAGGCTTAAATTACATTGATTAATGAAGGATTGCTAAGGAATAAGTTCTGGCTTGCAAGCCACTAATGTATTTATATCTGACTTACCACATTGCCACTTCAAACATAGCAAAAAACATGCATTTGTGCAAAGGAAGACAGTCTAAAGGTGCTGCGGTCATGCTAAAATGTGTCTATGGAAATCCATGGGATGGATTTTCAGCTGTCACCCAGGCATAAAACTGGAACTGTGGATTAACTGGTCATCATAGAATCATCCAATTTTCATTTCCATTAACAGCAATGGAAATAAAAAATCGAGTGCTTTCAATAAATAAAAAGCTGATCACATTTTTAGTTTTACACCCGGGCAGTATGTTTAAAATCTACACCTATATCTTTTTTATATATACAATGCAGTGCAATTGCAATGCAATTTCAGGCTGTCAGCTTGATTCTATCAATTGCTATTACTCTGTTTATCTACAGAACATTCCTGCCTGACTAGAAAATGAGAATTTTCATTGGATTCATATACCCTACTCATGAGAGTTAAGCTAGATCATTATTTCTGAATGTTAATTGATCCAAATTGGATTGATTTTCAAGTTCACGTCTGAATTTGTGCAGCTCCTAACGGTTTTGATTTAAAACACATACTCTCCCTCCACCCCCGCCTGTTCGAGGAGTGCAGCCATAAATATGGGGATTTTGGATCTTGGCAATCTGATTACATAGCATCTCAGCATGCCAAACATCCTGAGCTGTGGAATGACTTTGCAGCTGTGATGTCTCATACAGTGAGATTCCAGACTCAACTGAGTCATTAGAGTGGGCCTCAGGTGGAAAGTAATTTAGTTTAGTAGCGTGAAGATGGAAAGCTCAAAGGGTATTTCACTTCATGTAATTAGCAAAGCTCCAGAAACAGGCACTGGTCTTCTTCATAACGGAGAAATGGAACATGGATAACTCTTGATATTTGCATGTGGAAGGTGTGAGGAAATAATTCAAAGGTGAAATGATTAAAACTTTAATGGATTGGCAACAATAAATACATCTGGAAGCCAGTTTCCATTGTGTGTACTTGGCTGCAATTTCATAGAATTGTAGGACCCCTGCAGTGCAGAAGGAGGCCAAATCGGCCCATTGTGTCTGCAGTGACTTTCTGACACAACATCCTACCCTGACCCTATCCACATAACTCTACGCTTTTATCTTGCCAATTCCCCAATCCACACGTTCTGAGATACCAAGGGGCAATTTAGCATGACCAATCAACCTGACGTGCACACCTTTAGACTGTGAATGTGCCCTAAAATCCACACAGTCATTCAAAGCTGAAATGGAACCTGGGTCCCCGGCACTATGAGGCAGCAAGGCTAACCATTGTGCCACCATGCCATTCTATCCTGCCCCTTTAGCAGTATCCAATATTGGGCAGTGAATTTGCTGTCTAAGTTTCATAGAACATTACAGCGCAGAACAGGCCCTTCGGCCCTCGATGTTGCGCCGACCAATTAAGAAAAAGCAATGACCCTCTAACCTAAACCATTCCCTTTTCATCCATAAACCTATCCATGGACCTCTTAAATGCCCCCAAACTTGGCGCATCTACAACTGCAGCAGGCAGGGCATTCCCTTACCACCCTCTGGGTAAAGAACCTACCTTTGACATCCGTCCTATAACTACCACCCCTTAATTTAAAGCTATCTCCCCTCATGCTAGCTTTCTCCATTTGAGGAAAAAGGCTATCACTGTCCACCCTATCTAAACCTCTAATCATCTTATATGTTTCAATCAGGTCTCCTCTTAGCTGCCTTCTTTCTAACAAAAACAAACTCAAATCCCTCAGCCTCTCCTCATAAGACCAGGCAACATCCTGGTAAACCTCCTCTGTACCCTCTCCAATGCCTCCACTTCTTTCTTATAGTGTGGGGACCAGAACTGTACACAATACTCCAAGTGCGGCCACACTAGAGTTTTGTACAGTTGCAACATGACGTTGCGGCTCCGAAATTCAATCCCCCTACCAATAAAAGCCAAGACTCTGTATGCCCGTTTCCTCGAGGAAATTTGTACTATTCAAACTTGAGATGTAATGTTGCTAATTTTAACTGAAGACATTTTTTGACAGGATAGTTTTGTCAGATGGAACTCACCGGTTGCAGCAAGACTGGGGCCTGTGGTATTTTTATTCAATCAAATGCCACTCCACCTGTTTGGTGTGCACAAATCTATATGCCCCAGGCACCATCTAGCAAAATCCACCAAAAATAGATGATTAGCTGCCTGGTTTATCCACCAGTGACAGTGTTCAGGGAGTGTAGTGTTTGCAAGCTGTGGGGTGGGATTCATATATGTGGAGCAGGAACTTCACAATTTTCTTGTGAGACTTGGAGGAGCACTTCGAGCCCCACAGGGAAATAAAACTTAATTGTATTTTCTAACCTTTGAGGAGTAGACTCGCTGCTGTTTCCACTCAAGTCTCTGAGTAAAAATTGCAATGGAGTCCCAGTGATGTCATCAAGATTTGACAGGCATGTGGCATGTGAGGCCCCAACAGTTTCCTGACTGCCTGTGATTTAAACATCAGAAGATCAACTTCAGAATAACTAACCAGCCTTAATAATCTTAACTGTTCTTCTGGCTCATCTCTTATTAAAACCATTGGTTATTCAAGGAGAAAGTCTCAGATTTTCTGTCAGTGTTGGATACTTCCTGTATCCAACAAGGCAAATGTCTATTCTACTATGTCCTCCATGCCCTCCTAGCAGGAAGACAATAGCTTTTTCAAATAAACTGCAGTGACATTCAATATGAACTCTTTTTGATTTCTTTATGAAATAATTCCTCCGAGGTTGGGGTCCCTTCACCAAATTTAGATTTATTCACATAGTTGATATAACTCAGACCAGGTATTTCCTCATATAGCATGTAAACCCAGACTGTCAGTAATTCTGACACTCCATATTATATACACAGCCAGGCATCCCTGATTGGCAAGCCATTGCTGCCTTAATCAGGGAGCTCCTATTTCAAAAGGTCCACATTGTGGGCCTTATTAAAGTCATTACACTTTATCAAGGTGATCTTTACATTAACCATTGAGGAAGTTTATGATATTAATATTTACTGTTTCGAAAGAGAGATCTGGTAGTGAATGTCAACTGCAAACAGACATGCAAAATAAATATGAGGGGACTGGCCCAATGTTACACAGCCTATCAAATTATTGTCTCCATTGAAATCAAGTAAACTGCAAATAGTTGCCTCTTGACCTCTAGTCCTAAGTTAGGAAAGTTAGAATCATAGAATCCTACAGTGCAAAAGTCTGTCCAGTCTGCACCAACCACCCAGGCCCTATCCCCATAACCTCATGCATTTACCTCAGCTAGTTTCCCTGACACTACAGAGCAATTTACCTTTGCCAATCCACGTAACCCGCACATCTTTGTACTGTGGGAGGAAACCAGTGCATCTGGAAGAAACTTGCTCAGACACAAGGAAAACATGCAGACTCCACACAGATATTGAATCAAAACCAGGTCCCCGATGTTGTGAAGCAGCAATGCTAAAGACTATGTTATCCATACTGCCCCAAGTGTACCACAGATGGTTGATTTGCTTCTGCCTGTATTGCACCTCCATCCAATTTCACTTTGCAAATACAACTTCTGATTATTCATTTTCAATGCAAATTTTAGACTGTTGTCAACTGCAGCTGAATGCCTAAGCTGTTCTTGAATTTATATAGTGGAGTGCACAGGGAAATTAATGGCAGATGCCATCCATGAGAAATATCTGTAGGCTATTTTTAATGGGCTTTTGAATATTTAGATTTACCCTTAGGCATCTCCTAGATGTATGGCATAATTAATACTGAGTAGCAACATATCTTTGTTTATAACAGAGTTAAACAAGTCAGCACACAACTATTGAATTAAGAGTATTTTAAAACATAAATTTTCACAGACATGTGATTTGCCGGAATCTATACCTGCTGTGCCTTTGAAAGTTTCAAAACATACCTCTTTCACAAGGATATGGTTTAAAAAAATATCAATCCATAAGTACAAGGAAAGTAATCTCCTGAATTTATTAATATTTAATTTAATTTAATGTATTTCACATCTGCAAAATTTCATCAATACTAAATGAAAGACTGATTACTATTGCTACTATTGTTGGCTGTGATTTAGTAGATAGATGGAGGTGCTTTCATGATCAATATGAAGGAGCTGGTACGGACATAGTGACTCTTAAAATCAGAGCCTGGCTATGATATATCCTGAATCAATGAGAGAAGAAGGGGAACAAAAGAAATTTGCATTTATTGCAGCAACTTTTAAAACTTTAGGACATCCCGAAGATTGAACAGTCGTTGAAGCAACCAGGTCTGCAAACATCAATGAAATCCTGGTCCAGAAATTACATTCTGTTACACCTGTCTTAAGTGTCAACACAGAGGGTGGTCTTTAGATGCTGGAGAGACTGTACGCCATGGTGCTTAGGCATTATCAAGAATACCAATAATCTTGGGCCTCACAAATATTCAATGCAAGACATTGGCATTGTTTGTTCCTCTGTAAGTAGAACCATATAATCCCTACAGTGCAGAAGGAAGTCATTTGGCCCATTAAGCCTGCACTGACAACAATTTTACCCAGGCTCTATTCCCATAACCCCACATACTTAACTTGCTAATCCCCCTGACACTAGGGCCAATTTAGCATGGCCAATCCACCTAAGCTGTGCATCTTTGGACTGTGGGTGGAAACCAGAGCATCCTTGGGGAAACTCAGACATGGGGTGAATGTGCAAACTCCACACAGACAGTAACTTCCCCTCAGCTAAGTTCTAGAGTGGAGGTTGGAGCTGGCCATGAGCAGGGGGGGAATGGATTTTATAAAGCCTGTGGAAGCAGCAGAGCACTCCTACTACTCCTGACTCTACAGGAAAACAGTTCTGAAATAATTAAATAGTTACCTTTAATTGACAGACACAAGTTCACAGAAGAGCCCTGAGCAGGTTGAAGATCTGACATTCATGGGACATGGATATCACTGGCTGGGCAGCTTTTATCATTCACGCCTAAAAGAAAATCTATTTTTAGTAAGGGAGCTTTCAAGTGGTATGATGTTACTAACTGAGTCACTAAAAGCTCCAGACCTTTTTTTCAAATGTTGACACCTGGGAGGTCCATTAAAAAAAAAGGTCACGTGCGTTTAGCAGTGGGAGCAAGGCCTGTGCAGATAGATTGAAATCTGTTAAAGTGGTCTGCATTGCATCTGCTTCACACAAGTATTTTGACTGTATTATGCCAAAAGGATAGGTGCAATGCATAACTATTTTTGCCCTGGGGACAACAACCACAGCTGATATGAAAGGATCATTTGCTCATAAGTAAATAGCCTTACCAGACATTTGTTCCTGTGGAGAGGGAAAGTAGTGAATTGGAAAAGCGAGTTCAAAAGTTAACAAGGAATAGATCAAAGTGATAAGCTGATGGATAATAATGTTTACATTCTTCAACCCTGCCAGTTGTAAGGCCCTCAAGTTAGAGTAACAATTCTCTCAATGCAGAGGAGAGGGAAAATTGAGTCTTTTCCAAGATTGTGTTGTCATTGAATGAATTGTCCGGACATAGGGTAATGCTTCTCCATATTGTGGTGAGCAGCTTCTAATTATGGCAATCCAAAGAATTCATTTTTGTTTTTTGGCAATTACTGACAATAGTTCCGTTGTAGTACTCTGGCTGATGCAGCTTTCTAGAGCAGAACCAGTTCTGAGTTGTCTGCATGATTGCTCAATAAGTGCATATGTAGCAATAGAGCCTGCAGCAAAAAGAAATAACATTGCTCCTGGTGTAAATGTCAGCTATGGTTCCACGTGAATTCAGAAATCCTTTTTAGCAACAACATTGTCAATCTAATAACTCAGCTATTTGTTGGTGAGCATCATGAAGGGTCACCACATCAAAGATTCAAATTTGTTATTTGTTTCCAGAATCTTCAGTTGCTCAGTAACATCTCCGACCACTCTAGATGTACATTAACATCAGCCTCAGAAGTATGCTGTCTTCAACAATAACATCAATTTTATCATCTTCCATCCCTGTGTCAAATTGCCAGGAGTTTTATACTGTGGGGTCATAACTGCCTTCAAAAGATGGTCTGGGACTTAATTCATCTGACGAGGAGTGTGACAGATTTCCATCCCATCAGCCCAGACTGGTTTGAATCAGATGCCAACTGTTAAACAGTACTGTGGTCCAGGTTTTGCAGCACTGATATTGGTGAGGATCTCAGTATTTATGCATGCTAGTATAAATTATTTGATTTGATATATTATTGTCACATGTATTAGCATACAGTGAAAGGTATTCTTTCATGCATGCCATACAGACAAAGTACACTGTTGATTGACAAGGAAGGAGGGAGTATAGAATGTAGTGTTACAGTCATAGCCAGGGTGTAGAGAAAGGTCAACTTAATATGAGGTAGGTGCATTCAAAAGTCTGATAGCAGCAGGGAAGAAGCTGTTCTTGAGTCAATTGGTACATCAAACTTTTGTATCTTTTTCCAGGCAGAAGAATGTGGAAGAGAGTATATCTGGGGTGCGTGGGATCCTTAATTATACCCTGATCCAGAACTTCTGGTTTTACAGGGGGCTGTATCAAGAGGTATCCCAGAAGACCCTCTGGGGAATCCAATCACACACACTCCTAATAGTCCCTACAGAAGGATTCATGGAATCACCCAAAACATTCAAACTTCTGATGGGTAATTCCCCTTCTACGACCCGACTGAAATCGCATTCTTTGGATGGTTCATACTCTCTCTGCACAATACTTATCCAGGAAAGGCTGGGAAAATTAAATCCACTTATAATTCATGGATAAATGTTGTACTGATCTGGTTGATTTCCCAAAACCCCTGCACCTGAAGAAATCCAGAAATGGAGGCAAATTCTACTGCTCTGCAAACTCGAATATCACTATCTATGAACTAGTGGAATTCCTTGCCCTCTCAAACAGAGCATCCAGCAGCTCTGTGAGGTATGATGATCTGCTGCTGCCACCAATATTTACTGTCATTCCTTGAAAGACCTCTATGCCACAGCCACATGAAGCACAGTGCCAAATGTTCAGGTGACCCTTAATGAGATTACAGAAGCCAGCAAGCACCTACCTGAACAGAGAGACCCTTCTGAAGCAATGACAGTCTATCATCTCCAGGTAGCTTCTGCTTTGGTGGTAGACTCTGTTGTGAAGGGGTTGCTTTCTTTACCTGCCTATTCCGCACTCTCGTCCCTGCATCATTATTGCCCAGGGAGCTGCCTCAGTTCCTGTCAATGTTGCCCCTCATTGCTAGTTGATCCTATCTTGGAATAATTTAATCCTATTTTCTGTTCTCTCTTTCCTTCCTTTCAATTGGAATGCATATTTTTTGGGAGCTGATGGCGTTCGGAATTCATTTGCTCACAGGCTCATGGGGCAGAGAGCTTCCCTCTTGCCATGAGCCTATCAGCAAATGGAATCAGTACACCATCAGTTCCCAAAGCCTGAATGCAAACATTTCTTGTCAAGAGCGAAGAGACAGAAATGCTCCTGACTCCATACAGCTGCTTTGTTGCCTGTGGATGAGGATCTTTTTCTGAGCCTTGCTTATTGATACTTTTGCTGTTATCCAGCTGTTCTGACTTAATCCCTACTATGTCTGCACTTCTTACTTGCTGTTTTGCTTGGGATCCTGTGCCTTACAAAGAAAGTTCAAAATTAACACATTAAAGCGTTAACAACAAGCTTGTCGAGAGGCTTACTCACCCGGGTGAGTTGTCTCCTCCAACTCTCAGCGGAACACGTTAAGCTTCGAGTGTGTCAGTTTTGGGTTAGGAAAATGTTGGCATGAGTTTCCTCTGGGTACTCCTGTTTCCTCGCACAGTTCAAAGATGTGCGGATTAGATTGACCCTAGTATCAGGGGGTTTGGCAGGGTAAATATGAGAGATTACGGGAATAGGGTCTGGCCGGGATTGTGTTTGGTACAGACTTGAAGGGCCTCCTTCTGTACTGTAGGAATTCTATGAAATAAAGTCACATTTTCTGCTGAACTTAAAAAACAAATCGGACAGAACGTTAATGGAGCACATTGCCACAAAGTGTTCCTTCAGTAAATGGTATGGATGAGGTCTGATCGGCTAAGCATTTCTGCCTTTGTTATTTTTCCATTTCCCAAAGTAACTGTCTTCATTATTGGGCAGTTATAATGGATTTGTGCACATTAATTGTGTACAATATAGATTTGCTGAAAAGCTGCAGTCAATGGGAATGTACCAATAGCTACTAATGCTATCACAGAGTTTACTAGGGTAAATGGTATCTTGCTGATCAACTTCTCACATGAATTTTACTGCCTTTGGGATTTTAAAAAATGCAACATTATGGCACCTAGGCAGCAAGTTGGACTATGTGTTACAAGTATATAAATGGGATGTTGCACTTCTCTTAATTATTTGGCTTAACATTTGATTCGGGCAAATGATGCTTACCATTGATCCAGGCGAAAAAGTGGATTGTAAACTTAAATCTCAACGCATGGATTATTCAAATGCGACTAGTCTTAAAGTCACAGTTTTGGGTCTTCTGTATTAATGCGTATATTTGATTCTTTGTTTTGTGATGCCATTGCAATGAATCAGTCTACTTTTTGAGCCATTCTTCATTTAGCCATTATTTAGATGTTGCATCATATGGAGCTTTAAATCCTCAGACTATGTCCAGCCATAAATAAGCCGAGACTTCCTGAACAATTTCCGACAAAAATTGGATTTACCAAGAGGCGAAATGGAACAGATAAATCTGGCTCTCTGAGGGCGAACATCATTCCACATACTGCTTACTTACACTTCAAGAGCAGGTGATGCTGCTTCCCAGCAGGTGCGAACTATAAAAGAAGTAAGACTTTTTTCACAGATGAATCTGTCTGATTGTCTGCTTTGTGGAGCATGATAATGGAAGAAGATCTGCGGAAATAACAATTTAAATGGTGAGAGGCTTGATCCTGAAAAGAATCATTGGCTTTGGTATCAAAGTACGCTCTTTGGCTTCAATTTTCCTGTTTTATCATCACAGTACTGACAATGATATTGTGCTATTATCAACCGTTGCTATCTTTTCTCTATTGTCTTTCAACTATTATGCTTTGAGAGTGAGAAGCAATCAAATATCGACTTTACAATGAACTAAACAATGTCATTAATGTTTTTACAAAAGGAAGAAAAATGACCCAGTTTAATTGTCCTTACCTTAAACAAGAACAGGCCACACACACACACACACACACACACACATCGATTATTCCTTTCTCAGAACAAAAATGTTTCTCTTCAAGTGTAAGTATTCCCAGTACTTGGCACCATGGCTCTCATTGTAATATGTGTTTTGTTTTAAATAACTTGCAAATTCCTAGGTGTCTAGTACAATAGAAATTGCTCCTAGTATATAAACATTCATTGAGAAGCACAGAACTTGAAACTTGCTGAAAAGAGATACTATTGCTGAAGCTTTTCATCTTGCATTCATCAGGACAAATGCAAGAATGGCAACTTTCAATCACAACTTACACAACTTACCCTGTAATCACAACTTACAGGGTGCTGATATGTTGGCAATCGGCTCTGTTTGGCTGAGGCATTGTGATTGAGAAAACAATGGAGAATCATAGGCTTCCCAAACTCTTGGGTAATTAAAAAGGTGCAAGTCTAAGACATATCCTTTTATTTGCAGAGATGGGTCCCTACATCTAAGCTACTATTGTAAATGAGATACATTATGAGCTTGACTTATTATCAGATGCAGGCTGAATAGATGACCAAATATCTGCTTCCTTCAAATTGTCCCATTATAAATGCTTGGCTGAGCTACAACAATATCTAATAGTCTCAGCCAAGCATGTACCTGCTTACTCAATTGCAAAGGAGAATGCTACCTTTGACTGATGATACCTTTATTAGCTTATAAAAAAATCTGACCTTTTTTTGGGGTGCTTTTCAGCACATGTATGTTTATTTGGACTTGATGAGTGTAGAGTGGATTAAAGATTTCCTGAATGGAACTTTTAATACCTGTATTTGATTAACAACTTTATGCAGTAGTAAAACAGATAATGGGTAGGATTCTCTGGCTGTTCAGGGTGGACGGAATTTTCTGGTCTTGCTGGCAGCATACCCCCGTCTATGGGTTTTTCTGAGAAGTGGGGGTGGGTCAAATGGGAAATCCCATTGACAGTAGTGGAACCAGAGAATCTCGCCACCAGCAAACTTTACACCTCTTCCCACCACCAAGAAACACGCAGGCCAATGTTTTTCAAAGAGGATATTAAAAATATTCATGGTGTTTTTTCATTCCCAACTCCAGACGAGATTTCATTCATGGTTCACAACCCTTCTGAAGAGCTATGAATGAATTCTTCTGCAAAAATCAGAATGACTCCATGAAAGTAGCGGAAGCTCAGGAATGCTGACCCCCATAATGGAGCAAGGGCTACCTGCACACTTATCCTTCTCTAGCACAAATTGTTTTGCTTTAATTTATTTAGTAGTGTCACAAGTAGGCTTAGATTAAGACTGCAATGAAGTTACTGTGAAATTCCTCTAGTCTCCACACTCTGGCACGTGTTAGGGTACACTGAGGGAGAATTTATCATGGCCAATCCACCTAACCCACACATCTTTGGACTGTGGGAGGAAACTGGAGCAATCGGAGGAAACACGCAGACATGGGGAGAACGTGCAGACTCCACTCAGATAGTAACCCAAACTGGGAATTAAACCTGGTCCCTGGGTCCCTGGCATTGTGAGGCAGCAGTGCTAACCACTCTGCCACTGTGCTGTCTAAATTGCCACAAATTATGGGTGGGAAGACCAGAAACATGTTTTGCTCATCATTTTAAAAGCCCTTCTCATTTTCTGATACATAGAGAGCAAGGAAAATTGGTGGCATAGTGTAAGTGCACCAATACCTTCCTGGCAACATAGTGCATAAATAGCCTTAGAGTTTGAACTCATAGGTCTAGAAATTGATGTGCCAGTTTATCTTTAGAACATAGAACATAGAACATTACAGCACAGAACTGGCCCTTCGGCCCTCGATGTTGCGCCGACCAATTAAGAAAAAGCAATGACCCTCTAACCTAAACCATTCCCTTTTCATCCATAAACCTATCCACTGACCTCTTAAATGCCCCCAAACTTGGCGCATCTACAACTGCAGCAGGCAGGGCATTCCATACCCTTACCACTCTCTGGGTAAAGAACCTACCTCTGACATCCATCCTTTAATTACCACCCCTTAATTTAAAGCTATGTCCCCTCGTTCTAGCTTTCTCCATCCGAGGAAAAAGGCTATCACTGTCCACCCTATCTAAACCTCTAATCATCTTATATGTTTCAATAGGGTCTCCTCTTAGCCTCCTTCTTTCTAACGAAAACAACCTCAAATCCCTCAGCCTCTCTTCATAAGATCTGCCTTCCATACCAGGCAACATCCTGGTAAACCTCCTCTGCACCCTCTTCAATGCCTCCACATCTTTCTTTTAATGTGGGGACCAGAACTGTACACAATACTCCAAGTGCGGCCACACCAGAGTTTTGTACAGTTGCAACATGACGTTGCGGCTCCAAAATTCAATCCCCCTATCAATAAAAGCCAAGACTCTGTAACAACCTTATCGACTTGATTGCCAACTTTCAGGAATCTATGCACATGTACACCAAGATCCCTCTGTTCATCAACACTATTAAAGAGTTCTACCATTAGCCCTATACTCTACACATTTGTTATTCCTGCCAAAGTGAATTACCTCACACTTTTCCACATTAAACTCCATTTGCCACCTCTCGGCCCAGCTCTGCAACTTGTCCAAGTCTCTCTGCAAACTATAACACCCTCTTCACTATCTACCACTCCTCCGACTTTGGTGTCATCCGCAAATTTACTAATCCATCCTTCAATACCCTCATCCAGATCATTTATAAAAATTACAAACAGCAGTGGCCCCAAAACAGATCCCTGAGGTACACCACTTGTAACCGAACTCCATGATGAATAATTTCCATCAACCACCACCCTCTGTCTTCTATCAGCTAGCCAATTCCTAATCCAATTAGCTAAATCACCCTCAATCCCATACATCTGCATTTTCTGCAGAAGCCTTCCATGGGGCACCTTATCGAACGCCTTACTAAAGTCCATATATACCACATCAACTGCCTTACCCCCATCCACCTCTTTGGTCACTTTTTCAAAAAACTCAATAAGGTTAGTAAGGCACGACCTACCCTTCACAAAACCATGCTGACTATCCCCAATCAATTCATTTCTCTCTAAATAACTATAAATCCTATCCCTAATAATTCTTTCCAATACTTTGCCCACAACAGAAGTAAGACTCACTGGCCTATAATTCCCTGGAAAGTCTCTCTTCCCCTTCTTGAACAATGGGACCACATTCGCTATCCTCCAGTCTTCCGGAACTATACCCGTAACCAACGACGACCTGAACATCAGAGCCAGAGGCTCTGCAATCGCCTCTCTTGCCTCCCAGAGAATCCTAGGGTAAATCCCGTCCGGCCCAGGGGACTTATCTATTTTCAAACCCTCAAGAATATATAGCACCTCCTCCTTATTTACTTCAATACTTTCCAGTTTACAACCCTGTATCCCACTGTTCTCCACAACTACATTTACATCTCCCTGCATGAATACCGAAGAGAAATATTTGTTCAGTGCCTCTCCAATCTCTTCAGGCTCCACGCATAACTTTCCACTACTGTCTCTGACTGGCCCTAATCTTGCCCTAACCAATCTTCTATTCTTAACATATCTAAAGAAAGCTTCAGGATTCTCCTTGATTCTATCAGCCAAAGTCTTCTCGTGTCCTCTTTTAGCTCTTCTCAACTCACTCTTCAGCTCCCTCCTGGCTAATCTATATCTTTAGTTGTTTGTATGGCTACTAAACCTTCAATATATTGAGCAGGAAGTTAACATACATTTTCCTCCAGAAGCATGTGACCCACCATCATGATTAAGGATAAAAAAAGACAGTCAACCCATGTTTGAAGCAGATACAACTTTTCCAAGATTGGCCTGCCCTGAGCCAGTCAGCACCATTGATCATGCATATCAGCCTCAGTGATAGCTTGTCAACCAATGAGATAACTTCAAGACCTGGATGTAGACCTTGAAAGAGTAAGGAGTGCTCCTCTCGATCTCAGATGAAAGGATCTGGCCATCTGTCTCCAGTTTTCCAACTCAAATACTAACTTACTTAACTGTGGTGGAGGCCCCAATTCTCACTGCTGTTCTTTTGCTATGTCAGTTCAAGTCAATTCTGAATCTCACCTTTCCTGGCACAGTAAGCACTTTTTGCCCTGTCCAGACCATCCTGCACACTGGAAAATGGCATGCTTGCATTTCTGGTGCCTAAATTAGGTACTGGTAAAAATCTGTATGCTCATCCCTCCTCGAAGCATTCCCTAAGCTCTCCAGTCACGTTTTTCTTTCCCTTCATTACTTCCAATTTCCTGTCTCTGAGTTCCCTGTTGCCGGTTGACTGATTTCTTTGTTGGACCCTAATCTTTAGCATAATCAACAAAACCACATCATGTTTGCTTCTAATGTGCACATGGAAAAACAGGCAGTGAAAGAAACATATAAGCAGTAAAATTGCTATCAGTACAATCACATCACACAGAGCTGCTGGCCACTCTATACCAGTCTTGATAAATAAACTTCACTAGAAATCCAAACCACTAAGTGAGTGTCAAGTAATGAGCAATCCATCCAAGAATGCCAAACATCTGTAATATGCTCCTTTAGCTGACCAAAGAAATGTCAAAGGAAGTATCCTAATGCGTATACATTATATATCAGGCAGCATGGTGGCACAGTGGTTAGCACTATTGTCTCATAGCACCAAAGACGCAGGTCTGATTCCGGCCTTGAGTGACTGTCTGTGTGGAGTTTACACAGGATGGATATCCTTGCAAAAAAAGGGAATACAGCAAAGGTTTACCAGGCTGATTCTTGGGATGGTAGGTCTATCATATGAGGAGAGACGAAGTTGATTAGGATTATATTCATTCAAGTTTACAAGAGTGAAGGAGCTCTAATTAAGACTTAATAAAATTGTGACAGGGTTAGACAGGGTAAATTCAGAAAGGAAGTTTCCAGTGGTGGGGGAGTCCAGAACTAGGGGCCACACATTGAGGATAAGAGATAAGCCATTTAGAACTGAGATGAGGAGAAATTTCTCATCCTGAGGGTGGTGCATGTGTACAATTCACCACCATAGAATGTAGTTGAGGTCAAGCCATGGTCTGATTTCAAGAAGAAATTAGACATAAGTCTTGGGGCTAAAGGGATCAAGGGATGAAGAAGGAAGGGAGGATCAGGATATTGAATTTGATGATCAGCCATGATTGAAAGAAATGACAAAACAGTTTCGAAGGGCCAAATGGCTAATTCTGCTTCTAGTTTCTGCGTTTTGATACATATTCTCCCCATATCTGTGTGGGTTTCTTCCGGATATTCTGGTTTCCTCCCAAAAGTATGCAGGTTAGATGAATTGGCCATAGTAAATGCATGGTGTTACAGGGTAGATGCTCTTTAGGGAATTGGTGCAGACTTGATGGGCTGAATGCGCTCATTCTGCACTGTAAAAATTCTTTGATATATAAAATATAAGTATTCATTTTTCAAAAATCCATTCCTTCATATATTGGATCGTATGAATGCAATATGGTATTTCATGATTTCCCCCTTAACTCTTCAACTTAGAAAGAAATAACCAAAATAGGTAGAAGACTAAATAGAAAAAAAAATTAACAGGCTGAAACTAAAATAGAGAAGAAAAAACACAAAAAGAATGGATAAGAAAATAACCACTGACTATCTACGAGATTTCTTCCAAAGAAAATGTTCAACGCAGCATCATTTTAAAACATATAACTTCTGGATTAAAATGATTTTTTTTGTCACCTATAAATTAAATGTTGTATTAATTTCTGTATCAAAGAAGTTGGATTTGAAGCTTAAACTTGTTGTGGCTGCAAAACATTCTGAATTTCTGAAGGACTCTTGATGTACCACATATTATCATTATGGAGGTCCCTCAGATAGAGGAGGACAATCAGCAGGAATCAGAGGATAATAGCTATGGCCACAGGCACAGTGACTTGGGGAACCCTAGGGTAGCAGAGGCTGACAACACTGGCTGGGCGACAGACTCCTCCGTTCAACCTTCCCGCTCTGCCCACACTTCATCATGTTATTTGTGACTGTGAATTTGCGGTGACACGGTAGCACAGTGGTCAGCACTGCTGCCTCACAGTGCCAGGGACCCAGGTTCAATTCCAGTGTCAGGTTGCTGTCAATGTGGAGTTTGCACATTTGTCCTGTGTCTATGTTGGTTTCCTCTGGGTGCTCCGGTTTCTTCCCACAGTCCAAAAAAAGTGCAGATTAGATGGATCGGCCATGCTAAGTTGTCCCTACTGTCATGGGGACAAGCTAGGGTAAATGCATTGGGTTGTGGGAATAGGGCCTGGGTGGGATTGCGGTCGGTGCAACTAGATGGGCTGAATGGCCTCCTTCTGCACTGTAGGGATTCTATGATCCATTAGTTTGGAGGACCGAATGTGAACATCTCCATAAATGTTATCAATATTGGTCAGCAGTCAGCTCACAGAATGAATAAGATGTCAAAATCAATTTTCCCTCTACTTGACGAGTACCCCTGCTGTCTTGCAGAGAATCACCTCAACAGCTGGAAAAATGTTTAGAAATGTTCCTAGTGAATTAAGTAATAAAATATCCGAGGATTGATTTTATCTTGTATTTTGTGGTGCTAACAGAGTGGTATTAGCTTCAAAATGGAGTCGGTGCTCTTAATACTCCACTGACCTGCGTATGTGCCCTGCACTGAGCAACTGCCTAGGTTTTAGAATGCACCTTCCAATCATTTCCTCAGGTGGTGGAGGAGATGAGGCTTATCTAAGTTTGATAACACTGTTGCAGCAAAAAGAGGAGCAGGAGTGTTTCTCTGGGCTGCACTAAATCTTTCTGCCCGCTGCCATGATGGAGGCTTCTGCCCTTCCTACTCCCACCTTCCTGCAAACCCAACATCTAAGATTTACCTTTCTGCATGCTGGGAAGAAGCCCCCCTACATTGTTACCCCTCTTTCCAACAATCTGCAAAAGGACATCCAGTCAGTAAGACTGCGGCTGAAAAATCCCCGCTGCTTTTTCACTTTGGTTGTGAAGGGCTGGTTTGTCACCCAAAATTAAAATCTACCGCAGAGAGTTATCTCTTAACATTGGGTTAGAAAGTCACAATTCTAGACCTGTCCTCCTCCAGTCCTCCTCCAGCCTAGCAGACCTCAGTTCCAATCCTCATCTCACTACCTCACACTGCTTCGAACCACGGATTATAAATCTCTAGGTGTTGCAGACTCTTACAGCCACACACAAAACATGGCACTAACAACGATAGTGATATGTTAGAAAATGGCAGGGTATTGTAACAGCTACAATAGGCAGATTGAAATAGGCGCGTTAGAACTACATCTGAGGCTACTCATAATTGTTCTCAGGGAGGGAGAGACAATACATAGAAACACAGAAGATAGGAGGAGTAGGAGGAGGCCCTTCAAATCTGTTCTGCCATTCATTATGATCATGGGTGATCATCTAACATAGACTAATCCTGCTTTCTCCCCATAACCTTTGATCCCATTTGCCTCAAGTTGCCTCTTGAATACATTTAATGTTTTGGCATCCAGCAACAAGGTGGACAGTAACTTCATCCTTTAAAAATATGTGTGAGGGTTTATGTGGAAGCAAATAGTCAAATCTGGAGAATGTAACGTACATATTTCAAAACAAAGAAAACAGAACTCGAATAAGACTGAAGCAGGGATGTCTTTATTTGCTGACAATCAGAATAAATTGCTACCGACTGCAGCGCATGTAGGATGTGTGGATTGATTCGTCTTGTGGGAGGGTTGAAATAAATGCAAGACAACTTTTATATCTTCCCAGACTCTCGATGAAAGATGGAGTTTATAGTTCTAACGGATAATGACTTGATGGATCGCACTGCATGGGGGCTGCCTGCAGCGTGAATCCATTAGACCAAACAAATGGGTGACTGGGCCTTTCTCATTTCAGATTCTTCTCTTCTGATAATGTGGTTTTATTAAAAGATTTAGGAATCAATATTTGAAAATGATTTCAATTATTTAACGTGCCTTAGTATGCCAATTATATGAATATGCAAACTTTAATTAATATTGCTATCATAATATTTTTGATGTTGAGTAATGATTTAAAGTTAATCTTTCTGGTCTGGTAACTTTAGGAAAATTAAATGCAAGAATGAAAACTTTCTCCCCTGTTGCATATTTCATAAATCTTTATTTGTATTCAGGGTGAGGTAGTCCTCCCTGGTATTGCTCACAAATAGGAGCAAAGGGATATGTTGAAGTGGATGGGGTATAGGATAACTGGGTCTAGTGTCCTGTAGGACACAGTTTTCCATCTTTTGTCTCATCAAAATAAGAATGTCCAAAATTGCTGAATTTGGGACCAGGAAAGAATCGAGAATGGAGATCATCACGGTAACAAGTCCTTTGGCTGATCAAGCCTGCGATGATATGTGGTTTCCATCACTCTGTTCGCCTCCCATTCATGGTCTATCAAGATACATCTTGAATGTTGCAAATGTGCCTGCTTCTACCACCTCCACTGACAGTACATTCCAGGCACTCACATCCCTCTGTGTGAAAAACTATCCCTGCATGTCTCTCCTGAACTTACCACTTCTCACCTTAAGTCTGTACCTTCTTGTAGTCAAACCTTCCATCCTGGGAAAAAACCTCTGACTATCCACCATGCCTATGCCTCTCAATTTTGTTGACTTCTATCAGGAAGCTAAAGGAGTGGAAAGTTTAAGATGGGAACCAAAAGGAGGAGGAGGTGAAATCATAGAGAGACAAAGGCCCAGATCTGCAGTAAGATCCAAGCTGGGAGAGCAGCTAATGGTTCCAATAAGCATGTTGCATTAATGGTTACATAATTACTTCTGACAAAGAGGCCAGAGGCTGATATTTTCTGATGAATGGGTCACTTCCTAATTCCTTCAAGGTTTTGCACCACGTTCAATTAATTAGAAATGTGAAGAGTATACTGTGCAGATGTTTGGATGGCAACAATACTCAAGAAGCTCAACAGCATTCAAGACAACAGAGTTTGCTTGATCTGCAATTCATCTCTAGTTTAATCATCAATATCCCCCGGCCCTTGGCATACCATTACTGAAAGGTGTGCTATCTACAGTATGGACTATAGAAACCTGCCAATTCTGCAACAACACCTCCCAAACCTCCAAACTCCACTACCATAGAGGACAGGAGTCACAAGTGCGTAGGAACACCACCACCTCCAAGTTGTTCTCCAAGTCTCAGACTATAGCTATACTATGTAATTGGTACAAGTGAAAAGTATTTTTTGTGCATGCTCTACCAAGCATACCATACATAGAGGAGAAAAGGAGACAGTGCAGCATGCAGTTTTACAATCATAGCCAGATTGTAGAGAAAGATCAATTTATATCTATGTATCATTCCTCCATCAACAATGTATTTAAACACCAAAAGTCGAAACTTAACAGTACGATGACAGCTCTTTCATACAAACTGTAAAATTTAAAATGTTACACTCATAAACGGATAATAAAAGCTGGCTTTATTAGCAATGTCCACATTGCAAGATTAAATTTTAAACTTCTTCAGAGCACAGACCGATTATTTTCCTTATTATGGGCATTAAGTGCCTGGACTAATCAATTCACTACAAAGAGATATGTGGACCACTGTAATTGTTTTATATGCCTTATAAAAATATTGTATAGTACTGATGCTGCCAAACACACTTCATAATTATTCATATTTCACACACATTTGAAAATATTATTGAAAGTATTTTAATATGTGAATTAGTAACAAAGAATGGCAATGAGTGCAGATGGATATGGAAAGAAACTTGGAATAAGTTAATGATCAATCTAACTTCTGCATGGTGCCAAGTTTGGTCATTGATTTGACTTGATTTGATTTATTATTGTCACATATAGTGGTATACAGTGAAAAGTATTGTATCTTGTGCGCAATGCAAAGCACACCAGACATAACGAAGGAAAAGAGAAAGTGCAGAATATAGTGTTACAGTCATAGCTAGGATGTAGAGAAAGGTTTTAATTCAAAAGTCTGACAATAACAAGAAAGAAGTTGTTCTTGAGGCGGTTGGTACATGATCTCAGACTTTTGTATCTCTTTCTGACTGAAGAAGTGGAAGTGAATATGTCTGGGGCCCTTGATTATGCTGGCTGCTTTTCTGAGACAGTGAAAAGTATAGACAGAGTCATTGGGTGGGAAGCTGGTTTGCACGATGGACTGATCTACATTCACAATCCTTCATAATTTCTTGCAACCTTGGACAGAGCAGGAACCACACCAAGCTGTGGTACAACCAGAAAGGATGCTTTCAATAGTGATGAATATGAAGAAATAGGTGGTGAACAACATTGTACAATGTAAGTGGTAGGCACTGTTTGAGAGGATAGAATAAATGACAGGCCAAGAAGAAATTGTTCTCCTGATGTCTGCATGGGTTTCCTCTCAGTGCTCCGATTTTCTCCCACACTCCAAAGATGGGTTAGGTTGATTAGCCATGCTAAATTGCCCCTTAGTGTCAGCGGAATTAGTAGGGTAAATATGTGGGGCTATGGCGATAGGTCCTGTGTGGGATTGTTGTCGGCGCAGGCTTGATGGACCAAATGGCCTCTTTCTGCTGTGTAGGGATTCTATGATTAGAAGTGGCTGGCATGCAACACCAAAGCCTGTATGGCATTTCAGATGACTGGACTTCAATTGGTTGAAAGGGTGATAGAGATTTCTAGCCCTGTTTAAAACTTTGAGTGGAATGTGGGGAAGAAATAGAGGTCTCAAATTTTCTGAAGGTAATATCTTGATCCTCCGAACAATCTTTTTTGTCTCTGAAGTTTCAGACATCACATACTGACCATCATTTTGGATGAGTCAGTGGACACTCTAATATTTTGGAAATACTGCGAAGATATTGGTTTAGCCAAGGACAGTGTTATTGTTTGGCAAGACATAAGCTGGGTGATGTAGATTTTTCAGATGCTGCAGTCCTGCTAAATGATAAATGGAGAAAATGGAAAGATTCCATATCAGCATAAAGACAGATGATTATCAGTATCCGAAATGTCATGATGAAGGAGATGGAAGAAAATGCCAAAAACACTGTGAATGTGTAATTGATGGAAATAGTACAGAGGATTTAATGACTTAGTCTTTCTTGAAAGTATAATTTTCACTAACGACCAGCTCACAAAAGAAGTGAAGAACTGATAAAACCAGAGGAACACAACCAAATGTCATCAAATCTAAAAAGTTCACTTTGTTTCTTGGGAATGCTGAGGATCCCCTGCACTTTCTTTATCTATTCCGCTTCTATACTAGATTGCTTTTGCATTTTGGATTTTTTTTTGTTTGTCAAATAACTGGAAGGATAAGAAGATAGATCTACATGTAAGACAGTCTGTGCTCTTGTCCTCTCAACGCTACTGGAAAGTCAGCTGAATATGAACTCAATAATCACAAACGGACAATTATGGTGGTTTGATTATGTCAGTGAGTTAACCCTGCAATGCACAAGATATATCTCCGATTTTCATATGAGGCAAAGAGAAGCATGGAGGGCAATGAATAATCCTTCACAGGACAAGCAAAAAAGATGCCACCATGGAAAAAAATTGCAATGGAATGAATCAGCTTCCTCTAAACAGAAGCAGGAAGAAAAAAAACAGGCTTTCTCATGTCTCAAGAGTCTCTCTAACTTTAGTTATAAAGAAAAATAGTGTGGTACCCATACTCAAAAAGGATGCCAAAACAGTCAGGCAACTTTAAACCTATCAGTCTTTTTAACTGCTCCAGATAATACAGTGGGATTATTTATTAGAGGTAAACTCCAGAATTATTTAAACTATAACCCAGTTTCTAAAAGTCAGCATGGATTCAGAAGGAGAATATTCTGCTTGGATGAGCATTTTGAGGATGCAACAACTCAAGTGGATCGTAATTTCCTTTCTAAGTTTATGTATCTCCAGTTCCACAAGATAATTCATAAAGTTCCAAATGAAAGGCTTTTGTTGAAGTTT
Source organism: Sphyrna mokarran (assembly GCA_024679065.1). Lineage (NCBI taxonomy): Eukaryota > Metazoa > Chordata > Chondrichthyes > Carcharhiniformes > Carcharhinidae > Sphyrna > Sphyrna mokarran. The sequence goes on along the minus strand of JAGIQG010000011.1, from coordinate 62,914,822 downwards.
TGGTGACTGAGAGTAAACGCTGAGAAACTGACTGAAGTGAGGAAGTCAATGAATACCCATTAGGCTCTGCTGATCAATAGTGAGTTGCAACTGACCAAGACCGAAAGACACTACGAAAAGTCGTAAATGAAGCCCAGTCCATCAAACCAGCCTCCCACCCATTGACTGCATCTGCACTTCCCACTACCTTGGAAAAACAGTTTGCATAATCAAGGACTCCACTCACCCCGGATGTACTCTATTCCAATTTCTTCCACTGGGAAAAGGGTACAAAAGTCTGAGAATATGTACAAATGGACTCAAGAACATCATCTTCCCTGCTGCCATCAGACTTTTGAATGGATCTACCTTATATTAAACTGATCTTTATCTACACCCTAACTATGATTGTAACACTACAGTCTGCACTGTCTCCTTTCCTTCTCTATGAACAGTATGCTTTATCTGTGTAGTGCACAAGAAACAATACTTCTCACTGTATGCTAATACATGTGACAATAATAAATCAAATCAAATCAAAAACAGTTTTATTTGTTCAAGTGTGAGGCTTTCCTGGGTCATGCCATTTGTTTGGGCTTCTTCCTTGTCACGACCAGGGGCCGACCTTTCAAAAGATCAAAATTTACCTCATGGATCCTTAATGCTCTTTAAGATACAGAATTGAATCAGTACTTGACAAAAAAATAAGACATTCATAACTGATGTACTCCATATTTTCCATATTCAACAGCTATTATAAATAGATAGCAGAGAAAAAGAATATCACATCACTTGGCCTCTGTGGAGACCATCTCTATTATGTTACAGATTGATATCTAACTACTATGAGCAGCTTGATAGAAATCTCCAATTGGCCTTCACCAAAGAAAAATGTCAATGTCATTTTAATAAAACCGCTCAATAAAGAAGTGGCTCAGATAAACCGTGAAGACTGCTTTCATCTCAGGCTATTCGACTCCAGCTTCTATGTAATTCTGCAGAGTTGAAGATGCAACAATACATCAGTTAATTATTTTTGTATGAATCTGCACATTACGCATTAATGATAAAGTATTAAAATATACTCATTTATACATGTGGAATTTAAATTGAAATGATATGCAGAATGTAAGTAACTTAGGCCCATTGCTACATCACAATGGCATAGTTTGGAGACCCTTTGCATTGTCCATTTTTTAAAGAATATATTTTTATTAATGATTTTCAATTTTACCAAATAATGCAACAAATCCCCAAAATCCATTACAGCACAGAATAATCATCATTCCACATATACATGCAGAAGTGATGGCCAAATATCATTACAATTAGTTTGAATTATTAATTACAATATGTTATAATTGGTTCTTCCATTCACATCAATAATGCAAGGATATTATGAAGAGTGAGAGATATCAGAATAAAACCACGAGCACATTGCACAATGTTGCAAACCCTCGGTTACAGAATAACAAGGACAAAGCTACACAGAATAAGGAAATACCTATGGGGTGAAGTAAATCAATCCAAACCTAAAATAGCACCCCAAAACCGCAGAACAATAGAATGAGATCCCAGAAAAAGGAGAGGACATTCAACAGCAAAACCAAGACAACACGATAATACTCACTCCCCCCCCAGCCCCCTTTCCCCACCATGCCACCTCTTCCAACCCCCAGCAAAATTAAACTTCAAGAAGTAGAATTGTCCAAAAGCCTCCAAGAGGGACATATCAGAGGAGGACAAATGACTCCCTCATCTCATATATTTTCCACAGGATCCAGGAACACCGATAATGAAAGTATCCATTGCCCTAACCTACCCAGCCAAGATAAACCTGGAACAACAACATGGTTAAAAGAGTGGCCGACCGGTCAGGATATTCACATCATTCCTGGCCCCTATCTCCATTCAAAATGGAGGCGGGACTTAGGCCCTACCATCAATAGGATCCTATTCTTTTTCCCTCCCAGGCAACAGGAGGAGAAGTCATCTGATGGGGAAAGCGGGGATGGGGAGGGGGGGGTCATATTATGTTGTTGTCTCATCTTGGTTTTAGGGTTGAATATGTTCTCCTCTTTCTGGGTTCTCATTCTCATTCTCATCTATTGTTCTGTGTTTTGGGGTACTATTTCAGTTTTGGATTAGTTGTATTTCAGCCCACGGATATTTCATTATTCTGAGTAGCTTGGTCCTTGTTATCCAGTGACCGAGGGTTTGCAACATTGTGCCATGTGCTTATGGTTTTATCCTGATATCCCTCAGTCAGGGTATCCCAGGGAAGAAGTCAGAAAAATAACATACAGGTACAGCACATAATAAAGAAAGCAACAGGAATGTTGGCATTTATAGCTAAAGGAATAGCATATAAAGGTAACAAAGTATTGCAATGATATAAGGCATTGGTGAGGCTGTACCTGAAGTATTGTGCACAGTTTTGGTCCCAATATTTGAGAAAAAATGTAATGGCATTGGAGGCAGTTCAGAGGAAGTTCACTAGATTGATTCCAGAGATAAGGAGTTTATCTTATGAAGGGAGATTGAAACGCTCATATTCCCTGGAATTTAGAAGAATGAGGAGAGACCAAATTGAGTATACAAGATGATAAAAGGTATGAATAAAGCAGATGTGGAGCAGAAGCTTCATCTGGTGGGCCATTCTAGGATGGCAAGTCATAGTCATAGGAGAAGGGGTAGCAAGTTTAAAACAAATTTGAGGACAAACTACTTCTCCCATTGGATTGTGAATCTTTGGAATTCATTACCCCAAAGTGTGGTGGATGCTGGAGCAGCGAGTAAATTTAAGGAGAGTTAGACAGATTTTTAATTGATAATAGGTTGAAAGGTAATAGGAAGAAGGCAGGAAAATGGGGAAGAGGAGCATATCAACCATGATCGAACAGTGGAGCAGATCAATGGGCTGAATGGCCTAATTCTGCTCCTATATCTAATAAACTTATAAGAATAAGAACCTCCTGTTCCCAACAGGATGATGATCGCACCGTATATTCCAAGAGCCAAACTATCAAGTAGCCATTGTTACAACCTGCACAGCCAAGGAAAATATAGGAAATTAACCCAAGAAAGGCTAGACAACCAAGGACTCCTCGACCATGCTCAGGCATGCACTAGTATATATTTCTCCCAACTCCAGCTATGCCAGACGCATTAACAACAATAAAACCCAATCCTTTTCAGATACTCCAGCTATGCCAGACGCATTAATAACAATAAAACCCAATCCTTTTCAGATCCTCTGGATGCTCTGGTTTCCTTCCACAGTCTAAAGGTGTACTGGTTAGGTAGATTGGCCATGCTAAATTGCCCCTTAGTGTAAGGGGGACTAGCTGGGTAAATGCATGCGGTTACGAGGATAGGGATAGGTGGGATTGTCAGTGGGGACTCAATGGGCCTAATAGTCTTCTTCAAAACTGTAGGATTCTATGATTCTAACCTTCTCTAACCTGCTGCCAAAGCATTTATATAATTTCTTAAATAAGGAGACCAATACTATACACAGTACTCCAAATGTGATCTCATCAATGCCTTGTATAACTGAAGCATAACCTCCCAACACTTATATTCAATTCCCTTCACAATAAACAATAACATTATTAGCTTTGCTAATTATTTGCTAACCTTTTGTTGATTCATGCATGAGGACACCCTCTCAGCTCTGCAATCTCTCACCATTAGATAATGTGCTTCTTTTCTATTCATGCTGCTAAAATGGACAACCACACATTTTCCTACATTACACTCCATTTGCCAGATCTTTGCCAATTACTTATCTATATCCTTTCACAGTTTTCTCATGTTGCCTTCAGAACTTACCTTCATACCTACCTTTGTGTCATCAGCAAATTTGGTAATCATACCATCCAACCCTTCATCCAAATCATTGATGTAAGTTGTTCAGATTTGAGATTTGTGACACACCACTCATCACATCCTGCTAATCACAACAAGACCCATTTATGCCTATTCTGTTTCCTGCCAATCTTCAATCCATAGTAATATGTTACCTCTTACACCATTAGCTTTTATTATTTGCAATAACTTTGAAGAGGCATCTTATGAAATGCCTTCTGAAAGATCTAAGTACAGTGCGTCCACTGCTTATCCACAGCACCTAGTGCCATGATGGCACATGGTTGGCACTGCTGTCTCCCAGCGCCAGGGACCTGGATTTGATTCCCGGCTTGGGTCGCTGTCTATGTAGAGTTTGCACGTTCTCCCTGTATCTGCATGACTTTCCTCAGGATGCTCCGATTTCCTCCCACAGTGTGGGGTTAGGTACATTGGCCATACTAAATTCTCCATGTGTGGCAACAAAGGGATTTTCATAGTAACTTCACTGCAGCATGCATGTAAAGCCTATCTGAGACTAATAAATAAACTTTGTTATTTCTTCAAAGAACTCCAATAAATTGGTTAAACATAATTTCACTTTTACAAAACTATGTTCTCCAAGTAATTCATTATAACATCTTTAATAATAGCTTCTAGCATTTTCCCTATGACAGATGTTCAGATAATTGGCCTGTCGTTTCCTGCTTTCTGTCTCCTTCCCTTTTTGAATAAAAGAGCTACATTAACTAATTTTCAATCTAATGGATCCTTACCCGAATCTAGCAAATTTTGCAAAATTAAAAGCAGCACATCAGCTATTTTGCTAGCTGCTTCTTTTAAGACCCTAGGATGAAATTTGTTAGAACATAGGGACTTGTCAACCCACAGTTCCCACAATTTGCTGTGATTCCCTGGTGATTGTAATTTTCTTGAGTTTCTCCTTTCCTTCCAACTCCTGATTTACAGTTATTTCTCGAAAGTTACTTGCATTTTCTACCATAGAAACCCATGCAAAATACCTGTTCAACTCTTCTGCCATCTCCTTATTTTCCACCATTAATTTCCCATCTCATTTTCTGTAGGATTGACCCTCACTTTGTTTATTTTCTTTTTTAAGTATCTACAGAATCTCTTTCTATTTGTATTTACATTTCATGGTAGCTTTCTCTCATACTGTAATTTCCCCCTCCTTATTAGCCACTTTTTGCTATTTTTTATATTTTGTCCAATTATACTTCTCCTTTAAGTTTGATACCATTTTTAACTTGTTTTGTTAACTCCTTAGAAGTTACCTTTCTTGTTGGAATACATTTATTCTGTGTATTCAGAATTAACCCCTTAATCGTCTGCTGTGGCATCTCTTTCACCGTTTTCTTAACCTAAATTGCCAGTTCACTTTCATGAGCCGTTCTTTTATGGCCTCATAATTAATCCTATCTCATTGTATATAAGGTCTGGTATAGCCTAGAACCTAATTAGCTCCAAAACATGCAGATCTAGGAAATTATCCCAGAAATATCTGATGAATTCATCCTCTATGAATTTGTCTATCTGATTATTCCAATCCATTTGAAGATTAAAATCCCCCATGATAATTGGCATGTCTTTCTGATAGTTTCCCATTATTTCTTCTTTGTGATCTCTGTTACTGTGTGATTACTGTTAGGAGGGCCTGTACAACACTTGCACAAATAACTTCTTGCCTTCATCATTTCTCATCTCTACATAAAGCGCTTCCCGGTTTCCTGAACTTAGGTCATCCCTCTCTATTGTGCTAGCATCATCTTTAATTAACAGAGACTCTCTTCGACTTCTTTCTAACTTCCTATCATTCCCAAAAGCCACATCTAAGCCATTATGCATTCATGCCTCTGCAATAGCTATTAGATCATACTTATTAATTGCAATGTACACTATCAGTTCATCTGTTTTGTTTTGAATATCATGTGCTTTAAAGTAAGGAACTTTAAATGTTGTCTTTTTATTATTATTGTGACAGCTAGCCTTATCTGTTAATTTACTCTTAGATTTGTACCCTGTATCTCTTCCTGTCATGTTCTGGTTGTCAAATGGATTAAGTGTCAGTAGGGGAATGTTTAGTCACCAATGATCTTAGTAATATAGAATTTAAGTTAGCCCTGGAAAAGATCAAAGAATACTCTCAGGTGGAACATCATCAAAACATTACAAGAGGTAGGCAACTAACATGAAAAGGAAAGGTGTCTTTCTGTAATCGAGTGAATACAGCTCGAAAAAATATTTGATTGAGGGACCTAGACAGAATGGTTACAGAGAAACTGTTTCTACTGACAGAGAGGTTGAATATGAAAGAACACTGATATTAGTTGAATGGCAAAAGAACCTATGGTGATAAGAGGAAAAACCTTTTTACAGAGTGTTATAATCCTTGGTAGACCCTAGATTGTCAGGGGAGAACTATTTTGGGACTAATAATGATCTGTTTACAATAGATGAAGTTTGAATAAAAGAGCTACATTAACTAATTTTCAATCTAATAGATCCTTACCTGAATCTAGCAAATTTTACAAAATTAAAAGCAACACATCAGCTATTTCACTACGATTCCACAGGTTTTAAACAAATGAATATAAATGCAAGTTTGGAAAGATAAAACAATTTACAATATCTATCTTATGTTCTAATGTTCAGGGTAAGCATGAGGTATATGTGAATTAACAGGCAAACTGTGGTTGGATGCGATAAAAATCACAATAAATGATAGATGCAACAACAATAGATTCCATGGGTTTCTCAACAACCACCGAGACATTAGTCACATGGCGAGTCAATCAATCTCACTAAAACTTTGTCTCTCTCAGAACAGTTTCTAATGTATCCATTCTCACCCTGGAATTCTCTCCAAATTTCACTCTAACTCGCATGGCTTCAACCTCGCTGGGTTTCATCTCACCTGTGATTATGTTTATCTGGATTTTTCAAGTAATTCAATTGATGCAAATATCAACTTACAAGGACAATTTCAAATCTTTAGCCATGCCAAGCAGAACACCATTATTCTAAAGGGGTATTTTACCCCAACAGCCCACCATACAGAGTCACCAACCTTCAACTGCCTTCTTGGATCTTCCCATTTTATTTTCATTTAAGATATGCTCTTCCCAGCCTTTCTTTAATTTGGAGCCAGTTTCTCCATTCTTTTCTTGCAGCTTAACTAAGGTCTATTGCTATCACTTGTCTTTGTGCCTCATGAGGTACACTAAAATGACTATTTACTCATCCTTGAACTCATCCAGTTACCTATCAAAACACTCCAACTGGGTACCACCCTTAACGCTAGGCTGAAAACAATGTAAGGAGCAGTGGAACATACCGTACCTTAAATGTTACAATCTCCAAAGTCTGTTAGCTATGTCCTGGGAAACAGTAAAAAGTTGATTTCATAACAACAGAGCGGTTAGTGTCTGGAATACACTGCTTAAAACTGTTGTAGGTTTCAAAATGGAAAAACGCCTGAAGTGGAGAAATTTGAAAGGTTATTGGAAAAAGGCAGTCAAGTGGGACAAACCAAGTTGTTTTTGCAGACAGCCGGCAGGAACACGATGAGTTGAATGGCCTCCTGCTATGTACCATTTCCGTAAATTCAATATGCTTTTCTTTATGGCAATTCCCATTCCACTAAAGCAATGGTTGGATTTTGATAATCAAACACAGCTTCTAATCAACGCACACACATGATTTGTTGGTCTAGCATAGCTTGCTATGAGACAGTGAGAAAGAGAATATTACTTTGCGTTATAATGAGGTTCAGCGTTTCTTTTCTCTTTTATGAATAATTTCTACACATGCTGCTCAAGATTAAATTAATGGCATCTATGAACAATTTGACAACCTACTCTCATGACATTAAGGATCACCTCTGATTGGTTAGGAGTGACACAATGATTTATAAATGTTAAAAATCACCATTTCTCTCCAGCTGCTGCTGTCTTTTTTCTAGAGGAAAAAACACACGTTTAACACCAAACAAGTAATAACCTGCTTCACTGAAACAGTAAAATGGATATCTAATTAAAATTCCAGATTAAAGAATTTAATCTTACATCTTTAAAAGGGCAATTATTTGAAGGAGATGGTGTCTGAAGGCTAAGCAAGGCTCTTTATCTTTCACGTTTTACTTTACACAGAGGAGAGTTCAACAACTCAATGAACGAATAAGAATTACTTTGTTCTAATTTAAACTACAGTGATGGGGCGTGCTGCGATTGGCATTCCGGCAAGAGTTGATCTTATCATATGATTGAACTTTTTAAATTGTTTCAGGCAATGTTATGTGATTGATAAATAAATGTAAACCCCAACACCCTGAGATTCTTTTGGCAGCAAATCCAACATTAACATTAGGTTTCACTGTTGGGAAACCTCAGCACTGACCATCCTGGACTTAACAGGAGGATCTGTCATTTTGAATAGCTGTGCTGTATGTCTGAGTCACTGGGGATCATCTTTAATGATTGCCAGCCAAGACAGAGCAGAAAGTTTGACACCTTCTGCCTTTGTAAGCAGGTCAATGTGGTCAATATGAAAGAGTACCTGCAAAATCATTTCTAGAATTATAGAATCCCTATGGTGCAGGAGGAGGCATTCAGCCCATTTAGTCTGCATTGGTCACAATCCCACGCAGGCTCTATTCCCATAACACCACCTACTTAACACCTGCTAATCTTCCTGACCTTAGGTCAATTTAGCATTACCAACAACCTAATCAGCACATCTTTGGACTGTGGGAGGAAACCAGAACACCCAGAGAAAACCCAAGGAACTAGGACTAAACTTCAAGTTGGATCATCCACTCCTGTCAATCCTGAGGAAGTGTACATCTTTCCTGTACAAGGGAGTGAAATCCACCAAACAAGTATTTTCTTCCCCAAAATGATATTGCTTACTCGCGTGTGCAGTGAAAAGCATTAATAATGTATAAAAATGGTTCTGATTAAAATTATGCAAAATACTGTGATGTTGTTTATCACATCATCTTCAGCCATGTGCTCCCAGTTTACATCCTCCTTACATTAATCAGCTGGCTGACAGCATCTGTCTCACAATATGAAACAGGGCATGGTAAATCCAGTGGAATGGATTTGTTATCAATCATGGAATGGACTTTTAGAAGATAAGGAAAATACTCAGTAGATGTATTGAGATTTAAGGAGGAGAAAAGCAATAATTTTGGGTTGACCCTTTGTTAAAAGGTTACTACAAGTTTGGTAGTACGGTATGGAATAAGAAGCCTCACAACACCAGGTTAAAGTCCAAAAGGTTTATTTGGAATAACGAGCTTTCAGAGCACTGCTCCTTCATCAGGCCCTTCATCAAGTGAGACTGATCACTTACCTGATGAAGGAGCAGCGTTCCAAAAGCTTGTAATTCCAAATTAACCTGTTGGACTTTAACCTGGTGTTGTGCACTTTCTTACTGTCCAGCGCCAGCCTCTCCACATCACCTCTTTATGAAGGCAATTCCTGAGGACCATGTGATCGGGCTGAATACTATGGAGATAAAGCCCAGGAAGCCAAGCCAATTGGGTGTAAGGGTGTGTGTACTGGGTAGGGCAGGAACCTCAGTTAGAGGGAGGGAGGGGTGGAGAGTAGACCTGTATTCAGTTCTGTCAGCCGCTTGTTTTTATGTCTATTTACCATTAGTAATAAGCACTTTATAACTGAAGGCTGCAATGAGTCACCTTCAAAGTTATAACAAGGTTAGCAGCTGAAACATTAACTGTCTACTTAGCCATCTGATTATTGTAAATATTTATCACATTCTCAAAAATAAATTTCTTCCAACACTTGCTTCAAACTAACTCTTCAGTAATTTAATTGACATGGTTTACTAGCTGTGTATCTGGACAGCATGCAAGTTACTTAATTTCTATTCCTTTGCTCTGCTTTCTGCCCTTGTGAGAAGCAGCAGAAAATAGAAATGCCACTGCGTGAGAGGGTAGCAGGCAGGCACGGACAAGTTCTCGGTTATCACCTGTTCTGGGGACCAGGACATGGGAATGAAATCGGTCCTGCCTATGGGCTTTTGAGTTGGGCTGACTTTAGGCTGAGGATATAAATGAATTCCGACAAGTGCCCAGGATTTTGCATTTCATTTTAGATAGTGAAGAGGGGTGTTATAGTTTGCAGAGGGACTTAGACAAGTTGCAGAGCTGGGCCGAGAGGTGGCAAATGGAGTTTAATGTGGAAAAGTGTGAGGTAATGCACTATGGCAGAAATAATAAATGTGTAGAGTATAGGGCAAATGGTAGGATTCTTAGTAGTCTAGATGAACAGAGGGATCTTGGTGTGTATGTGCATAGATCCCTGAAAGTAGGCAGTCAGGTCGAGAAGGTTGTTAGGAAGGCATATGGAGTCTTGGCTTTTATTGGTAGAGGGATTGAATTTCGGAGCCGCAACGTCATGTTGCAACTGTACAAAACTCTAGTGCGGCCGCACTTGGAGTATTGTGTGCAGTTCTGGTCCCCACATTATAAGAAAGATGTGGAGGCATTGGAGAGGGTACAGAGGAGGTTTACCAGGATGTTGCCTGGTATGGAGGGCAGGTCTTATGAAGAGAGGCTGAGGGATTTGAGGTTGTTTTCGTTAGAAAGGAGGCGGCTAAGAGGGGACCTAATCGAAACATATAAGATGATTAGAGGTTTAGATAGGGTGGACAGTGATAGCCTTTTTCCTAGGATGGAAAAAGCTAGCACGAGGGGACACAGCTTTAAATTAAGGGGTGATAGTTATAGGACGGATATCAGAGGCAGGTTCTTTACCCAAAGGGTGGTTCGGGAGTGGAATGCCCTGCCTGCAGCAGTTGTAGATGCGCCAAGTTTGGTGGCGTTTAAGAGGTTAGTTGATAAGTATATGGAAGAGAAGGGAATGGTTTAGTTTGGAGGGGCATTGCTTTTTATATTGGTCGGCGCAACACCGAAGGCCGAAGGGCCTGTTCTGTGCTGTAATGTTCTATGTTCTATGTTCTATGTTCAATGCATGAAACAGACTGAAGCAAATCAGTCTGCTGTTCCATTTTGTACTGTAACTGAGATATCATTGAGATACGGGCTTTTTAGTTGGACAGGATCAGGACATTTGCATGTCAAATTTACTTGGTTTGTCATCCAAAAGATGCTACCCTGGCATATCCATATCAACATAATGAAGGGTACAGTAAGAAGTCTCACAGCACCAGGGTAAAGTCTCACAACCTGGTGTTGTGAGACTTCTTACTGTGCCCACCCCTGCTGGCATCTCCATATCATAACATAATGAAGGTAATGTTCTCTGAGATTAATAATGATAAAAATACTTTTCTTTTATATGATTCAATGAAGACTGAAAGGAATATTAGAGGAGTATTAAAGCGTACAGGCTAAGAAGGGGAATCACCGAATGGTATGTTAATGTGTCGGGCTGGAAGTCAGCTTCACATGCAGATAAGTACATTTTACAAACTTAACCTTTTTAGCTGGAGCCTGCAGCACTTCCTTTCACAGCACAGGTTAGACCTAAACATGGGGGTCCAAATCACCAACGTCTGTTCTGGGCTTCCATGCTTACATTAGTTAAGAAAGCTCACCAATGCCTCTACTTTCTCAGAAGACGAAGGAAATTTAGTATGTGAGCTACAACTCTCACCAAATTTTACCGATGCATCATAGAATTCTTTCTGATTGTATCACAGCTTGATGGCTACTTCTCTACCCAAGGCCGCAAGGAATTACAAAAGGTTGTGAATGCAGCCCAATCAATCTCGCAAATAAGCTTCCCATCCATTGACTTCTGTCTACATCTTCCCACTGTCTTGGCAAAGCAGCCAGCATAATTAAGGACTTCATGCACCTCAGACATTCTCTCTTCCACCTTCTTCCATAAGGAAAAAGATACAAAAGTCTGAGGTCACGTACCAACCAACTCAAGAACAGCTTCTACGCTGCTTCAATTAGAGTTTTGAATGGACTTATCTTGCATTGAGTTGGTCTTCTACACCGCAGCTATGATTGTAACACTACATTCCGCACTCATTCGTTTCTTTCTCTATGAGCTGTATGCTTTGTCTGTATAGCACACAAAAAACAATACTTTTCACTGTGTGTTAATACGTGATAATAATAAATCAAATCAAAAATCAAATCTTCTGTTTAACTAACTATCCTGAAAGCATAAAACTTGGATCTAAAAAAGAAATCTGTTCACATTTCATTGTTTCTGTTGCTTCTTTGTAGAGTGTGGTATAAAGGTTAGTTCAACATCCTTCAATGATCTGAATACTTGAGTTGGTTTTAAGGTCTTAAATCTAATGAAAATCTGTCATGGTTCGAAGTGTTTCTTCTTAAAAGTGTCACTGTTTGGTGGAAAGGCCAATCATTGACCTGGAATCTGAAAAATTATAAACAGCTTCCTATTTCCCTCTGAATAACCTCAATTTTCTACTGGGGGATTTTCACAGTAACTTCACTGCAGTGTTCATTTAAGCTCACTTGTGACACATTTTGAAAAAAATATATTGAAATAATATGCATTTGTTCATCTAACCAGGATTTTGAGTACATGAACAATAGTGATGAAGGGGCAAATCAGATAAACAGCTAGACAGCAAAACAGCCTTATCTGTGACTATTCATGAGTCATTATTTAAGGTCTATAAAATAATGAAGGGCATAGACAAGGTAGATAGTTAATATCTTTTTCCAAAGGTAGGGGAGTCTAAAACTAGGTTTAAAGTGAGAGGGGAGGGATACAAAGTGTCCAGAGGAATTTTTTTTTTCACACAGAGGATGGTGAGTGTCTGCAACAAGCTGCCAGAGGTAACAGTAGAGGCAGGTATAATTTTATATTTTTAAAAAACATTTAGACAGTTACATTGGTACAATGGGTATAGAGAGATATGGGCCAAATGCGGGCAATTGGATTAGCTTAGGGATTTAAAAATAAGGTGGCATGGACAAGTGAGGCTGAAGGGCCTGTCTCCATGCTGTAAACCTCGATGACTGTATGATTCTATCTGTAATTATATTCAGGATTGCATCAACATATATAATGGCTGTAACTGGATCCCTGCAAACCTGTGACTGTTGTACAAATAGTTTCCAATGACTTCCACTATGGTAATTTTCTTACCATATGAAGACAGATTGTGTGTATTTGCCATGTTTCTTGTCTAACTTTTTCTTTCTGCTCATTAAAGATACTGCTGGAGAAATCCATTTATCCCACCCTATGTCCCAATTTCAGTATCAAGCCCTCGAACATCAGATACAATATAATCAGAACAAAGTAAAGTTGCCTTTGTTCGAAGTGAAATTCCTCAGCAGCAATCTCCCAACACTACTATTATTGCATCAGTGTGACATTTTCCATTTCCGATGCCATGGTGTGGAATTGCCAATTAGCGCTGAATTAGGGATAAAATTGTGCTGAAATTTGCTGCTCACTGGATTAAGTCACCTCAGTCTCATTTCATGTAAGATTCTCATGATTAGCCAGCAGAGCAGTCTTTCATCCCATGAATCTCAGCTGCCATATAGGTTTCCTGGCTGATATGTAAATAATCAATTATATTATGTAGTCCTCTATCTGTTAATCCATATGATATCTGTTAATACATACTGACTATTGTTTCTCTGCAGTAGTACGTGTCCTTCATTCTCAAGTTAAATACTCTTCTACATCACTGTGAGTCTGGTATCACATGGAGGCCAGACATGGTAAGGATGGCACCTAAGAGGAGGTGATGGCCTCGTGGTACTATTACTATACAATTAATCCAGAAGCTCAGCTAATGTTCTAGTGATCCTTCTGGGCAGATAATGGAATTTGAATTAAAAAAAAATCTGGAATTAGGAATCTAATGATGATCATGAAACCATATTTGATTGTCGGAAAAATCCCAACTGGTTCACTAATGTCCTTTAGGGAAGGAAATCTGCCGTCCCTACCAGGTCTGGCCTACATTTGACTCCAGAGCCACAGCAATGTGGTTGACTCTTAACTAAAGGTGTGTAATAAGTGCTGGCCAACTAGCAACACCCATTTCCCATCAAGGAATTTTAAAAAATGAATGAGCCAGATTAGTTGCATGGTCACTGAAACTGGGGGTTAGATTTTCCATCCACTCCAGATGCTCTGGCAGGTCACCATTGGCTAATGGTAGAATCATCTAATCTCACCATTGTCAATAGAGTTTCGTGTTGTTCACACTTTCCAACACCAAACAACATGTGGCAGGGCCCGTTGTTGGTGGAAATGGAATATCCTATTGGCAGGAATGGCCTGAAAGTCCTGACCTATCTTTTCAATCCCTTATTATCCTTTTGAATTAAAATTCCATCAGCTGTCCTGTTGAGATTTGAACCTTTGTCCCCAGAACATTAGCCTGGGCTTCTGGATTACTCATCATTGATATTAGCATCACACTACCACCAACCCATGAATCAAACAAAAACTCTGAAAATTCACTATAGTTTTCACTGAAAAGAAAATAAAAATTTCAGTGCAAAAAAAAAGTATTCCTTTCTGTGCCTATTCGACCTGTAAACTAATAAGAAATCCCATCAAAAGCATATACTGTTTTTATAACCTCTTAAATGTTTTGATCATTCTTGAATCAATGGACCACTACTTGAGCTGAAATCATTGGCAGCTTTTGAAACCCAGTAATATATTCATAATGGCTACAGCTGTGTAACGTAAGCTTCCAGCCACATTGCTTGAAACTGACAGAAGAAACTGATGCTCCATTTCTATTTCAAACTAGAGTGTCTGACAAATGACGCAGGGGAGCAAGGACAGAAATTTCGTTTGCAACTCTCAAGATTTCTTTAACAGCCAGACTCATCAATCAATTTAAATCACAACACAAAACATGATTGCAGCAGCTGATAGGATATTTCCTTCTTGCATTTTTAAGATGTTATAGCACTTTTCATAATCATAGAAGTACTGTAATGCATGGCAACAACTACACATTGCTGGCCAATATAAGTGTCAACTTGTCTTTGCAAGACAAGTCCCACTGTTGAATCACTAATATTAAAAACACATTTAAGTTACGGTGCCACATTCAATAGTAATAACTGAAGGCGTCAAAACATTTCACTTTTACCTTTCAAAATGTTCCCATCTCCTCAGTAGGCTTCCTCCAGTGGCCAGGAACTCCCCATGGCCAAAAATCCACACCAGTACATAAAAATAGTATACAAGAGAAAAAACAATTCATCTGTGTACTTCACAATGGGATACAACCTTAGAAGATGTGTATCTGCATTTTGTACCCCAAGGCCTTCCCAACTTGCAGAAAGATCACAGGAAAATAATGTGGATCAAAAAGATGCAAGAAAATTGTTTAAAAGCAAATAACAGAGGGCTGGTGGTTTTGTCACAGTATAAACAACCCAGGGCAATGCTCTGGGATCCCAAGTTCGAATCTCACCAAAACAGATGGTGAAATTTGGAAATTAAATCTGATGATCACAATGAATCTTGCGTCAATTGTCATTACAAAACATCCCCTCTGGTTCACTAATGTCCTTTAAGGAGAGAAATTTGTTATTTTTCCCTAGTTTGGCCTACATGTGACTCCAGAGCCACAGCAATGTGGTTGACGCTTAACTGCCCTCTGAAATTGGCCAGCAAATCACTCAGTTAAAAAGCAATTAGGGATTGGCAATAAATGTGTCAACATCTATGTCCAACGAATAACTAAAAATATAAATTACATTCAGAATTTTGCAACTCAATTTGCACCTTTATTGGAAAGTGAAAGTCTGGCCATTTATCTCCACAAAGCTAAACTAGGAAACTCAGTATCATAGGCATATTAAGCATGAGGGAATATCCCACTATGTTCATGCACCATGCACTGATGCTCCATTGCACTGTGCCACTGCACTGTCATAAATCGGCTGCCTTCCCATTTAAAAAATTTCAGCCAAGAAAAACTGAAAGCTGTGTTCTTTTCTGTGGCATTCTATTCAGTCACACTATATTAATATTTTGAATGTCAATTGTTTTTGCATCAGTAGACAGTGGATTGAAATGTGCCTGAAATTGCAGATCCTAACTAATAATGAAATCACCATGTGGTGCTGCTGAGCCAGCCAGAGTTCTACAGAAGAAAAATTTAAAAGAAAGTTCTCAAGGATGTTAAAGATCTTGACAAATAAAGGAATTTCCTGCCCACTAGGTTTGGTCAGCTGTTAAAACATGTGCCAACTATTTGCTTATTTACATTGAACATTTTTTAATATTAATGCTTTAATATGAGGATATGCAATACTTCTCATCAATAAAGATACAAATAATTCATTGAATCATCCTGCCTTCATTACTGCAACCTCAAACAGTCATCCTTTGCAATGATACTCCCAAAAATATTGCCAATTCTGACTTTTCATAGAACATGCAACTAAGCTAAGAGTAATTTTTTTAAAAAAATTAAACTACCTTTTTCATAGAATCATAGAATTTCTACAGTGCAGAAGGAGGGCATTTGGCCCATCGAGCCTGCCCCAACAATAATCCCCATAACTCCATACATCCATTCCACTAATTCCCCTGACACTAAATGTCAATTTATCATGGCAAATCCTGCACACTTTTGTACAGAAGTTGAAAGATTCCTCCTGATCTTTCATTCATCATTCCAAAGTGCATCTAATCCCTCTATTGACCCTTGGCACTTGAGAACATCAGGGCAACTTCAGTCAACTATGCTGAGGATCCAATTTTCTCTGATGGCAACAATATCAGAAAAGACTTGAAAAGGAATACAAAGCTTTATTCCACCCCCCCCCCCCCCCCACCCCCACCATTAGAGGATAGGTCACTTTTTTTTATATAGCTAAATTACAGCCTATTGAAGAGGGTATTTTCAAAGTACTGTACTTCACTAAATCATACACTTACATGCTTATGTCTTTGGCCCCCTCAGTTCATACAGCCATTCAAGGAGAAAGAAAAGATTTTGTATCCAAGTGGATGTTTCAAAATTGGGAAAGTGGGAACAAGTGGAGGCACATTGAAGGTTGTTTCTTTAAATGGAAGCACTTAGTGATTATAATTATAGGTTATTTTTTCCTGTGTAATTCAGGTCCAATGATAGACTGTACAATGTAAGATTTTGAGATTTTTGTTTGAATCTTGATGATATTCAACATTGGATGGGATCTTGAGCCCACATTCTCCATCTATGAGATCACCTTTGGGGTGGGCAACATCCAATGAAACCTGGAAATCGCAAATCTTGCTGGTGAGATCACCATTTGAGATTTTTGCTGCCCCCTCACTGGCAATATAATGAAGTTCACACCTATGATGGGTGAGAACTTGATTTGCATTCATTTTAATAAATTTCAAGATAATTATATACTCCCCTCACCAGATCTTCATCTCACCTCACTGGACTCTCACTCCTCGCTGAAGTGACATCACATTATCAATGTTTACAATAAGTTCATTCCGATATGACCCTGTGGAAGTGATCCCTCTGGAGGTACACAGGTCAGTATAGCTTCCAGAGGAGAAGGATATGGCAAGCAGTACCCTGGGAATACCCCACAGCACTGCCCTCTGGCATGGGTCAGTACAGTAAGAAGTCTCTCAACTCCAGGTTAAAGTCCAACCAATTTATTTGATAATAAATTCACAAGCTTTTGAGCTTTGCCCCTTCAGCAGGTGAATGGAGAGTTCTGGCCTCAGGCAGACCATATAACAGCACACACAGTTTACAGATTATTGATTAGAATGCAGGTCAGTACTGCCAAGTAACTATCAGAAGCAATAAGGGGTGGGTAACAAATGCTGTCCTTATCAATGCCACACATCCCATGATTTTTTTTTAAATCCATTCATCACTGTTGTTCACTCTCATCATTATGTACGTTGCATAAAATACATAACAATGTATTTTTATTGTTAATAAATGATATTTAAATCCAAGGACTTAGTTCCAGGCAGTGCCTCTTCCAACCACTGTGTCACTGTGCCTGGAATAACTGGAGAGTTGCCAACCAATCTGATTGGCAGGCAGCTCTCTAAGAAGGGGATTCATCATGAGTGAGGGTAGAAATCTCACCCTTATGTCAATCAATGCTTATTAGATTATAATATGGCACTGGAACTGCTGGAGTTGTGGGGATGTGTTTCCCACCGACTCTTCGGATGATGGGGGCCAAGCCAAGACCCCACTATCTGAAAAAACAGGCCTAATTTCCTCCAAATCTGCATCCTTGAAGTTTAATTATTGGAGTTGAGATCATGTCAAGCCTTGTACGCATTATGCCCTCTTTTGCACAAACAACATCAAAGTCAAAATGAACTAGCTGTATTAAAATATCACTGACAAATGTGCTGGGCTCAATTCAGTGTTTTACATTGATCTCAGATGCCCAGCTCTTAATACACCTCCAAGTTAATACTCAAGGCAAAAGTCTCTTGATTAAAAGTTTTCCACAGATACTTTTCTTTCAGACAGGCTCATTAAGTAGTAAATGTTGTTTTCCCCTTCCTATAGAAACCATATATCTCGTGTGATAAATTACAAGATGCAAGTGGATTGAAAGTCTATTGAAGAAACTGTCATGTAGAAGGTGACTGACAAGTTATTGACAATTAGGCAAATCACTACATTGACCCATGACATGAATGGAATAAACCACTGTCGTTAGACTGTCTTCAAAGCAGTGGAAAATATTGCTTGTCAGGTTAAGATTGAACAGAACACTAATCAGGCTTTTATTTAGCACCAATAACTGTGCTAATCTGCAATGTAAAATGCTGAAAAATGCTTACCGCAATATAACAGCAACATAGAATTCCATATTCCACTGAATTAATAATGAAGTACAACTATGAAGTATTCATCAGAGGAATGAACTTCAATATTCGAAGTTTACATAGAACATAGAACATTACAGCGCAGTACAGGCCCTTCGGCCCTCGATGATGCGCCGGCCAGTGGACCCTCTAACCTAAACTATTCCAATATCATCCATATGCCTATCCACTGACCATTTGAATGCCCCCCAAAGTAGGCGAGTCCACAACTGCTGCAGGCAGGGCATTCCACGCTCTCACCACCCTCTGTGTAAAGAACCTGCCTCTGACATCCGTCCTATAACTACCACCTCTTAAGTTAAAGTTATGTCCCCTCGTGTTGGTCATCACCATCCGAGGAAAAAGGCTCTCACTATCCACCTATCCAATCCCTTGATCATCTTATACGCCTCAATTAGGTCACCGCGTAACCTTCTTCTCTCTAATGAAAATAACCTCAGGTCCCTCAGCCTTTCCTCATAAGGCCTTCCCACCATACCAGGCAACATCCTGGTATACCTCCTCTGCACCCTTTCCAATGCTTCCACATCTTTCTTATAATGCGGCGACCAGAACTGTACGCAATACTCCAAGTGCGGCCGCACCAGAGTTTTGTACAGTTGTAACATAACCTCACGGCTCCTAAATTCAATCCCTCTAACAATAAAAGCTAACACACCGTACGCCTTCTTAACAACTTTATCAACCTGGGTGCCAACTTTCAAAGAGCTATGTACTTGTACCCCAAGATCCCTCTGCTCGACAACACTATTAAGGGTCCTTCCATTAGCCCTATATTTCATATGCCTGTTATTCCTACCAAAGTGACTCACCTCACACTTATCCGTATTGAATTCCATTTGCCACCTCACGGCCCAGCTCTGCAACCTATCTATGTCCCTCTGCAAACTGTAACATCCATCCTCGCTATCTACAACTCCCCCCACTTTGGTATCGTCAGCAAATTTACTAATCCAACCCTCTACATCCTCATCTAGGTCATTTATAAAAATGACAAACAGCAGTGGCCCTAAAATAGATCCTTGAGGTACACCACTTGTAACTGCACTCCAGGTTGAATATTTCCCATCAACCACCACCCTCTGTCTTCTATCAGCTAGCCAATTCCTAATCCAAACTGCTAAATCACCTTCAATCCCATGCATCTGCACTTTCTGCAGTATCCTACCATGGGGAACCTTATCAAACGCTTTGCTAAAATCCATATACACTACATCAACTGCCTTACCCTTATCTACCTCTTTGGTCACCTCCTCAAAAAACTCAATAAGGTTTGTGAGGCACGACCTACCCTTCACAAACCCGTGCTGACTATCCCTAATCAATTTATTCCTCTCTAGATGCTTATAAATCCTATCCCTTATAATTCTTTCCAAGACCTTGCCCACAACAGAAGTCAGGCTCACCGGTCTATAATTTCCAGGATGGTCCCCACTCCCCTTTTTGAACAAAGGGACAACATTTGCCATCCTCCAGTCTTCCAGCACTATACCTGTAGCCAACGACAACATGAAGATCAAAGCCAAAGGCTCTGCAATCTCCTCTCTAGCCTCCCAGAGAATCCTGGGGTAATCCCATCTGGCCCAGGGGACTTATCAATTTTCATACCCTCAAGATTCGCTAACACCTCCTCCTTATGAACCTCAGTCCTACCCAGTCTACAACCTGGTATCGCAGTATTCTCCCCGACAACACTGTCTTTCTCCTGCGTGAATACTGACGAAAAATATTCATTCAGTGTCTCTCCTATCTCCTCAGGCTCCATGCACAATTTCCCACTGCTATCTCTGACTGGCCCTAATCTTGCACTAACCAATCTTTTATTATTTATATACCTGTAAAAAGCTTTAGGATTCTCCTTAATCCTATCCGCCAAAGTCTTCTCATGTCCTCTATCTCTGACTGGCCCTAATCAACTTTTCTATTATTTATATACCTGTAAAAAAGCTTTAGGATTTCCTTAAGCCTATCCGCCAAAGTCTCTCATGTCCTTTCTAGTCTTCTCAACTCTCTCTTTAGCTCCTTCCTGAGCTGATTTATAGCTCGCTATTGCCCTAAACTGAGTTCATGTCTCATCATTATATAAGCCTCCTTCTTCCTCTCACCAGAAGATTCAACGTCCTAGTTACACCATTATTTTTGTGAAATAATAAGTAGAATTTGATGTTTAAATAGTGGGAAGTTTATATTTAAATGTCTGTTTCTTTATATTAGTTTTTCAATATTCAATGGCAATTAATGATTACTTATGACAATAATGGTTAAACATCAATGTATAAATTGAAGAAATTCTCATCCTGCCCAAAAGGAAGTGGAGCAACA
Source organism: Sphyrna mokarran (assembly GCA_024679065.1). Classification (NCBI taxonomy): domain Eukaryota; kingdom Metazoa; phylum Chordata; class Chondrichthyes; order Carcharhiniformes; family Carcharhinidae; genus Sphyrna; species Sphyrna mokarran. The sequence goes on along the minus strand of JAGIQG010000011.1, from coordinate 62,893,811 downwards.
GTATAATGCTAAGGATTCTATGGACAAAAAAAAAATGCTGTTTGGATATTATTCAATTTGAGTATATTAATGTGACATTTGTAACTGTTAAATTTATTTTACTCCCTTGTTTCTTTTGCCACTTGTATCTGAATCTCTTCCATTCAGTTTGCAATAAGTAGGCCAACTTATCCATCTAATTCTATTTTAACATGGTCGATGCCATGTTTTATAATTGATGTAATTATCACCTTGGTGGCTGACACAGGATATGTACAGGAAAGATGTGAGTTTGTAGCAGATGGCAGAAGAAGATGCCACAATGAATATCATGTATAATAATATAGTATATAGCTATTACAAACATAACGGCCGGAACTCACCCAAAAAAATTCTAAGTGTCGAATTCGCATGATAACTGGAATAATTCACACATTTTTTTTATCAGTGGGAGTTCAGAGAAGAATCTCCCACACTCTGTGCACTGCAGAGGCCATCAGCATGAATATCATTTAATTTTAGGGGATGGGGCCTATTTCCATCTGAAATCAGCCCGCTGAGCAGATCACTGCACATGCACCAATCTGTCAGTGCTAAGATTGGCTCACGTTCAGTGGCCCACATTGCTGGCCTCCAGATTGCTGGCCAGCGATCCCCACAATACCAGCTCCCCGCGTTCCCTATGGCATGAGCACTGGCCCCCGATCATTCCCCTGGTCTGCCTCGATCCTCAGGCCCACCCTCACAGAATTTCCCCACCTCCCAACAGTAACCCCGCTGGTGCAATCCCGATTCCCCCCTCACAGTGCCGACCCCCCTGAGGAGGCTGACTGCCCCCCCACAACTAATCCCTCCGCAAGCCCTCCCTGATCATTGCAGTGTTCATGTAAGCCTACTTGTGAGACTAATAAAATAAACCTCATTAACTTAGACTGCTGCCCTATCTCCTTCACCTGCCAATCTCAGCAGCGAGATCCCCCAACTCTACTGATGGGGGCTCCATCTCTATCAGGCCCACCCCTCGACCCCATTCCCCATCCTCTTGATACTGCCCAAAGTCCGGTGAGCAGAGCCAAGGTGCTCTCAGGGCATTGGCACTTTGCCGTTTGGGCAGCACCAAGGAAGACAGACAGACACTGTTCAGATGTCAATTCCCAAGGGAAACTATCCCCATCCCTACCCCTCCACCGCCACCTGGCCCCTGGGGTTCACCTGATTGCCCCCTCTTCTCTCCAATGGGGTTTGTCAGCTAGTTTCCTGAAAATGGGAAGTTACTCTAAACTCCACTGGAATGAAGCACTCTAGCGAGGAGCAAGATGCTATTGGACCTAGATAATTCAATCCTAGGTCTGCTAATATCATTTTAATTATATTAAAGTTAGGATTTAAATACTTAGCTCCTCTCACCACCAATTCCCAGCGCGGAGTAGATGTCACTAGAAATCTGGCACTGGGAGATGCCATCGCGCAGAGCAATTGCCGTCAACTTTTCTTCAGCATATTTGCAATACCCTCCACATCCTACTCCCTCTAGCCTCTCCAATGTTGTTTCTTGGCAAGACTTTTCAACATTCTCTCCATTTATACATTCTTTTATATATTGCAAGTGAAGTAAGATGGACTTTCCCCTTTTTATGAGTCAGCGTGAGATAGACGAGGAATGAATGAGGATTCCTGTTGAATTTAGCACTGTTGCTTTAGGTCTAACTGGATAGATCATCATTCACCCTGGTTAAACTTGAGATATTCAACAGACATATATTCTTGTTCTATTGCCAAAATACTGGCGGTGGGTTACAGTTGACAGCCACATGCTTTTATGTATGTGTTGCAGTGCAGTGCTATGGATAGTGATAGTAGAGTATCCAATTTCTTTCCATTACGTGGCTGACAGGAAACTCACCCGCTCTTGCCATCTGTCATTGGCATATGTTGGAAGGAACCTGTTTTTCACTGCTTTATTCATTAGTAGTCAAGCTCCGGGATGAGGTGAGATTTGAACCCACACCTTCTGGCTCAGAAGCAGGGACACTTATCCACTGCACCATCACATTTTCTCATATTATTAGAGTAGACTGTCACGGTGACAATTGTTCATCTTTTGGGCTGAAATGACTCTATAAACAATTTGAAACTGCAATAGTTCCAGTTGCTGTATTCTGGGACTATTAGCCTTTGACTCTTAGTGTTGAAATATATTGATGTTCCTGCAGAAACTTAACCATTAAGACAACACTGAATAGAGTTTGTGTGTTTGTCAGCAGTCTGGTTATAGAGAGTCTGGAATGTAATCTTGTCTGCACAAGAGCTGCAGCTCCTTTTGTAGTATACTGGATTTGTTTCTTCAAAATGTAGGCAATATGCATTCTCTACCTTATTCAATGTCAGCACCATTCAACAATTATCTTTAGATACATGCCAATTTTCGGCTTTCTGGACAGAAATTCTTGACATTAGGGAATAGATGCTGCACTGGTTTAGAACACTGCCTTTTCAAGTTACGTCCACTCTTTAAACCTAAATTCCTTGTGGATTAACAGTTTCTCCTGTCTACTGCCTCTTGGAGTCTTAAATGAAATAAGTATGGTCTGTTTTAGGTGATTGACATATAACATCATAGAAAAAGAAATGCACAGCAATAGCGACATCTGAATCAGCACTTCATTGTGAACCATGACAGTTGACAAATAATCAACAGCTCTAATTAATAAAGAGCAGAATTTAGAACTCTCAGAAAGCTTTCCTTTACAGGGGGAAAAAAAAATGAACTTTTGGATATTTTTCAGTCTGATCATATTTCATTGAATCATAGAATCCTACAGAAGGAGACCATTCGGCCCATTGATTCTGCACCAACCACAATCCCACCCAGCCCCTCTCCCCACAATCCCATGCATTTAATCTAGCTTCTCCCCCTGACACTGAGGGGCAATTTAGCATGGCCAATCCTCCTAACCCACACATCTTTGGACTGTGGTAGGAAACCAGAACACCCGAAGGAAATTCGTGCAGACATGGGGAGACAGTGACCACTGCCCCCCCACCCCCCAGGAATTGAACCCAGGTCCTTAGTGCTTTGAGGCAGCAATGCTAAACACTAATATTTACTGGTCCTTTTATGATATGTGCAGAGAGGGTGGTCAAAGTTGATTCCAAATTTCCAAAATGTTGTTGGAGCTGCATTCATCCTCGCATGTAGGGAGTAGTTCAACCCACTCATGACCAATGTCCCTGCTCAGATATGTTAAATGCATCAACCCAAAAGGTAGCCCTCAAGTTCCATTCTGGCACAAAATATGCATTAGGGTAGCCACACAAAATGATTAGGAAGTACCACTAAATTTTAAAGAGAATATTGCTCTTGGCTTGTAATTTGTGAATGATTCACAGGCTTTGGAGAGTCAAGAGGTGATGCAGAATAACCAGCTTCTGAGCTTTTCTAGTTGCCACATTATTTATGTGGATGGTCCAATTACATTTCTGATAATGGTGGCTGCCAGGATGTTGATGATGGATGGTTTTGTACAGGCATTCTGTTGAATGAAAGATTGTTAAATCTTATAAAATAGGAGCAGAGATATCTTGTTTGACCCATTGAGCTTGCTGTGCCACTCAAAAAAGTCATGGCTAATCTAATTGTGACCCTAACTCCATTTTTCTGCCTAGCTCCTACAACCCTTAACTTCTTTGTCAGTCAAAAAGCTACCTAATTCCACTTTGAATATATTCAACAATGTAACCTCTCAATGCTCTCTGTGGAAGAGAATTTCAAAGACTAACCAACTTCTGAGAGAAGAATTTCAATTTCTCAATCTTAAATATAAGACCCATTATTTTTAAATGGTGCCCTTGTTTCCAGATTCTCCAATGAGGCAAACACGTCAGAATTAATTCCTTAAAAGTATTGGTGAACCAGATGGGGTTTTAAAGTAGTTTCATTATTGGCACTAACTTTTTATTCATTGAATTACAGGATTTACAGCCCTGGTTGCCAAAAGGGGGCAGCCAATGTTTACTGGGAGATGCTGAGATCCTCTCTTAAAAAAAAATAATTTCTTGCTACTTATGTGATTTCAATTATTTGCCAATTATTAACCCAAGTCTGCATGCTGTCTAGGTTTGTGGGCATGGACTGCTTTAGTATCTGAGAAGTTGTGAATGGAATGGAACACTGTGCATTCATCTGCAAACATCCTCATACTTATATTGGACAGAAAGGAGATTATTTAAGAAGATATTTGGATCCAGAATATTCTTCTGAGGAACTCCTCCTGTGCAGCTCTGAGACTGGGGTTATTAGCATCTAATTATCACAACCATCTTCTTTGTGTTAAGTATAACTCCATTCCCCTGACTCCCTTTGAGTTCAATTTTGCAGAGATTCCTTGATGCCACACTATCAAAAGCTGCCTTGGTGTCAAGGGCTGTTACACTCAACTCATTTCTGAATATAGCTCTTGTGTTCAAACCAAGGCTGTCATGAGGGTCAGGAGTCAAATCGACCAGGCGGAACCCAAACTGCGCATCAGTAAGCTATTCATTGATGAATAATTGCCGCTTGATCGCACTGTAGACAAGACATTCCATCACTTTGTTAATGATTGGAAGTAGATTGATGGGGCGGTAATTGACCTGATTAAATTAGTCCTGCTTTTTCTGGATAGGACATACCTGAGAAATTTTCTGCATTGCTGGGTAAATACCAGTATTGTAGCTGTCTGGGAACAGCTTGGACAAGGATGTTACTCATTCTGGAGCACAGGTTTTCAGCACCACCGCCTGGGAGTATTTGAAGCCTATAATCTTTGTTATAACCATTGCATACAACCACATGGAACATGATGTTATGACAATAACTGATACCTGGCTCCAAACGGATAGTGCTGGGTATTAAATATTCCTGGGTACAAGTTGCCCAAGGGAAAGAGAGATGGAAAGAGAGGAGGAGGGGTGGCAGTATTGATTAATGCTGGAGAAAAGATGTTCTGGAAGGTCAAGGATAGAATATATTCAGCCAATGTCAAGGAACAGTCAAAGTACCATTGCATTACTGGGTTTATTCTGTATGCCACTGTCCGAGTGATCAAGATAAAGGTGGGAACATATGCAAGGTATTTGCAGGTTGTTAGATTTGTTCCGGATAAAGGCCAATCCAGTGGATTAAGCATCAGTGGGGAAATATTTCCGAAAACAATAATCATGGAATCATAAGATTTAGGCTACTATGAAAAAGGACAAGGAGCAATCTAAAGTAAAAAGAAATTAAGGAACGAGTGCCAAATTGCATGTGTAAGTAATAGATTTGTCACAGGTAAATAGATGTAAGGTGCAAATCTGCATAGAACACTGGTATGCCTTTAGTAAGGAGATCAGTTGAACACAGTCAAATTACAATCCTACAAATGATAAAAAGTAGGCGAAGCAAAGTCTGAGTCCTCTGAATAGTGAAAGAGATAAAGGGTGAGTGTTATGGTTCCAGTCAGGCAAATTGCTGGTGGTGGAAGCATACCCTGTCCCAACCCAACCCCATAATAAGGAGTGAGATGGGGAGTGTTAAGACCCCCACTACCTTGCTTGCCATTAAGCCTATTGAGACTGTAGGTAGCTCTCTAAGGTTGTATCCTCCTTTGTACCCACCCTCTCCCAATTTCTTAACCTTCCTCCTTCAGGTGCCCAATCACTCTCCATTCAAAAAAACCCAACTTGCCCTTCTCCAGAATTCACGCTGCCTTCTTCATCAGTGCCCTTTCCTGAGTTCAGGATGCAAGAACTGCTGGCCAATCAGATTGGTCAGCTACCCTCAAGTGTTAGACTTCTATCACTGAGGAGCGGAGATCCCATTCTGCTTGCTAGGGCCAACTACATGTGGCTAGGGCTACTTCAGTATCACGGTGGGACAGCCTTTTGTTTTAAGTCGGATTAGTTTGCAACTGATTTTCCTCAGGGGCAGGGATCAGTGGGGAAAAAAAATGCTTCCCACTCCATAACAATGAATAAAAAAAGGAGAAAAAGAGGCAGATGGGTAATACAAATGAGAACCATGTTGTATAAAGCAAGTTCAGAAGGGAGGTAATAAAGGAGAAGCAAAAATAATTTATAATAAAAGACTTGCAGCTAACATCAAAGGGGACCCAGAAATCTTCTATAAGCATATGAATGCTAAAAAGGTAATAAGCCGATGGATAAATCTGATTAGGGACTTAAAGGAGATCCAGGCATGAAAGCAGGGGATATGTCTGGGAAAATAAATGAATACTTTACATCTACAAAGAAAGAGGATGATGCCAAAGTCATAGCTAAAAAAGAGGCAGTTGATATACTGGATGAGGTAAAAACTGTTAAAGATAAATAATTGGACCTTAAAATTTATAAGTCAAAGAATGATAGGATGCACCAGTCTTTGCTGAGGGAAGTAAGCAAGGAAATTGTGGAGGGACTGGTCCACAAATATTCCTTTTGAATACTCCTTTGAGTGGCGCCAGACATCTGGAGAACTGCAAACGTTACACATTTGTTCAAAGAGCAAATATCGATATAACAGACTGAATGGTCTGCTGTGGAGCATTAACCATTCTATAATTCAGTGAAAATTTGTTCTTCTATCATTCTTCCAGTTTTAATGAGGCTGCATCTAAAATGTTGATCATTTACCCTTTACCTGTTAGGTGTTTCCAACATTTCTGTTTTCTTTAATTCTGGCAAAGCATTATCTATTGAATAGTTCCTGATCTGGTCTCACGCTTCAGTGCATTGCTGAGTAAGTGTTATACTATGATCAAATGTGATGTTAAACCTCAAACTGTTTTGCCCTTGAGGTTGAATATGGAAGATCCCATGGTACAATTCAAAGCACAACAAGAGAGTTCTGTGGTCTGGCCAACATTCATCATTCAACCAAATATTTGTAATATTCAGTTTTTGGTTAAAAAAAAACAATTCAACTTTCCCATTTGCAAAACTCAGAGCATAATGTCTAACGATAGATGTGATTCCACAGTTGGGCAGCGCTTACTGAACAATCCCAATTAAGAAATTTTAATAAGCATTAAAATAACAAGCAAACTAAACTTATCAGTCAGGCTCATGATATGGCTCGTGCAGAAGATCTTATAATCATATATCTTCTGCAGTTTAAAGGAACATGTCCAGATATTTTCTTTAATTAATCAAAAGATTGGGATCAATAGTGCCCTGGTGCATTCTCCATGGCAACACCTTGACCAATCAGCATTCTTTTATCAAGCAGCATAAATTATAGCTGCCAATGAAATTGGAATTCTTACAACTGACTTAATGATTTTAAGATGTATAGTTTTGCATCATGTCTTGTTTCTCAGCAATACTCAAGAAAAATTAAAGCAAGCAACAAAATTCAAAAATGATTTTATAAAACAAATTTCCAAATCACTTTTGCTTTCTTTTAAAAAAAAATCAGATAGATTATGAAATTGTAAGATTCAATCCTTAAAAAAACCCTTTTTTACCATTGGATATGGTGCAATTGCTTTTATATTTGTGTATTTTTTAAATAGTTTATAAGTTGGCAGCTCATTTGCGATCTTTGTTAGCATTAATGAGCAGTTGTTCATCAGTTATGCAGCTGCATTTCTTGCTAATTAGGCTGACTTGGATGATATTAAAAACCAGATGCACCATTAAAATAATTTCAAGTATAGAGATAATACAATGTTCTGAGATGTAATGTGCCAGCATTTTGTTTCCAATGGAGACACTATAATAATGACATTGTTAGAAATATTCTGTAGTAATTAGGAGCTTTACCTTGAAGTCATATGCTTTTCATCTGCTCCCATGACTCATAAAAACTAAAAATGAATTAAGCTGCAAAGAGGTCCTGATAGAGGAGAAGTTTTTATCCAAAGACTTACAAGTGAGGGTTGGACAAATTCAAAGACGGGAATAGGTGTGGCACAGTGGTTAGCACTGCTACCTCAAAGTCCTGGGGACCTGAATTCAATTCCAGCCTTGGGTGTCTGTTTGTGTAGAGTTAGTGCATTGTCCTCATGTCAGTGTGGGTTTCCTCTCACAGTCCAAAGCTGTGCCGGTTAGATGGATTGCCGTGCTAAATTGCCCTATAGCGACCAAAGATATATAGCTTAGGGCAGGGGGTTTAGTGGGGTTACGGGAATAGGACCTGAGTGGGATGCTCTTTCAGACAGCCAGTGCAGACTCAATGGGGTGAATGGCTTCCTACTGCACTTGTCAGGATTCTAGATCAGTAGAATATAATTTGCAGTCAATTTTCTAATGTCAGCTCCTGCGCATAGCTCCAGATGCGGCCATGTGGGGGCGGCACAGTGGTTAGCACTGCTGCTTCACAATGCCAGGGACTTGGGTTTAATTCCAGCCTCTTGGGAGTTTGCATGTTCTCCCTGTGTCTATATGGGTTTCCTCCCAAAATCCAAAGATGTGCAGGTTAGGTGGATTGGCCATGCTAAATTGCCCCTTAATGTCAGAGGGTCGGGCAGGGTAAATACGTGGGATTGTATGGAAAGAGTCTGGGTGAGGTTGTTGTTGGTGCAGGCTTGATTTATCGAGTGGCCCCCTTCTGCACTGTAGGATTCTACGAACTGACCAAAAATGGGATCAGTACAATTTCGACAAGATGAAAGTAAAAATGATGGGACAATTTACAATAATTAGCCAGAGCTGGTACCAGAAACTGTGGATGCCTTTGGAAACACTAAAAGGCATCTCAACCTATTAACAGCCTTTATCAGTGCTGAACGGGAAGAGTGTTAAGAAGTGATTAGCTGCTGGATTTACAACAGACAGACATGCCACTGATATGTTTTTGGGCTTCAAGGACTGGATTTCCATCCTTGTACTGGGCAGGGGAGTCGGGAAAATTCCAGGATTGGCCCATCTACCTCGTAAGAAGGTGTCCACCGGGGTGAGATCTTCATTGCGGGGGGCCAGACAAGAGCTGAGTCTGGATAACCAACTGGAATGAAGTAAAGGCAACGACAGGATATGGAGTCAGGCTGTTTCAAAAGCCCACCTCTGTGCTGTGGGACTTTGTCACAGCCCTCAATGCTCACACCCCCTTTATTCGACTTCTCTCTGAATGGAGAGAAAGAAGGAGACCATGTTTGTAGATAGCAGGGTTCCCCATGGTGCAGTGTGACAATGGCTCTGCGCACTTATATTTGTGGATGCTGACCTAAATGTTGAGATAGACAATGATTGCACTTATTAAGTGTGTAGTTGATGTACAATCGTCCTCAGCAATGTGCCCTCAATCCAGTCAGAAGCCATGATTCTTTCACTTTATGGCAACTCATTGCTTCTTCAATTCTTTAATCATCACAACAAACCAGAAGGTCTACTATTGACTCCATTTCAAAGCAAATATATTACCAGCAATTTGTACAATGAGAGACATGCTAGCACAACATTGGGGTCCTGAAGGAAAAGCCTGTTTTTCACCCTGTTCCACACTGCAGGAGTCCTGCCATACTGTCTGGATCAATTGATGGTCATGATGTGGAGATGCTGGCGTTGGATTGGGGTGGTCATAGTAAGAACTCTCACAACACCAGGTTAAAGTCCAACAGGCTTATTTGGCAGCACAAACTTTCAGATGCTTCTCCTTCATCAGGTGAGTAAGGACTTGTGTTCACAAACAGGGTTACTCAATTTACAAAATAACGTTTGGAGTGCAAATCAAGTCTTAAAGGTACAGACAATGTGAATGGAGAGAGGGCCAAGCACAAATTAAAGAGGTGTATATTGTCTCCAGCCAGGATAGTTTGTGATTTTGCAAACCCAGGCAAGTCATGGGGTTACAGATAGTGTGACATGAACCTCAGATCCCAGTTGAGGCCATCCTCCTGTGTGCAGAGTTAGCTATCAGTTTCTGCTCAGTGATTCTGCGTTGTTGTGTGTTGTGAAGGCCGCCTTGGGGAACGCTTGCCCGAAGATCAAAGGCTGAATGCCCATGACTGAAGTGTTCCCCAACAGGAAGGGAACATTCCTGCCTGGTGATTGTCATGTGGTGTTCATTTATTCATTGTCGTTGTGTCTGCATGGTCTCCCAATGCCTTGGGACATCCTTGCCTGCAGCATTTCAGGTAGACAACATTGGTCGAGTTGCAAGAGTATGTATCGTATACCTGGTGCATGGTGTTCTCATGGGAGATGATGGCATCCATGTTGATGATCTGGCATGTCTTGCAGAGGTTGCTGTGGCAGTGTTGTGTGATATCATGGTCACTGTTGTCCTGAAGGCTGGGTGATTTTCTGCAGATAATGGTCTGTTTGAGATTGTGCAGTTATTTGAAAGCAAGAAGTGGGGTGTGGGGATGGCCTTGGCGAAATGTTTGTCTTCATTAATGACATGTTGAAGGCTCCGGAGAAGATGTTGTAGCTCCTCCACTCCAGGGAAGTACCGGATGACGAAGGGCACTCTGTCCGCTGTATGCCGTGTTTGTCTTCTGAGGAGATTGGTGCAGTTTCTCGCTGTGGCATGTCGTAACTGTCGACCAATGAGTTGAGTGCCATATCCATATCTTATGAAGGCATCTTTCAACATCTATAGCTTTCTGTTGCGATCCTCCTCATCTGAGCAGATCCTGTGTACGTGGAAGTCTTAGCCGTAAGGGATGACTTCTTTAACATGTTTATGGTGGAAGCTGGAGAAGTCGAGCATCATCAGGTTATCCGTGAGTTTGTGGTACAGTGAAGTTGTTGAGGTGACCGTCCTTGATGGATGGTTTCAATTGATGGTGGAGTGATATATCCTCTATCACTGGCTCATCATAAAATCATAGAGTGCAAACAGTGAAGAAGGCAGCCATTTGGCCCATCGAGGCTGCACTGACAACAATTCCACCCAGATTCTATCCCCAGAACCCCATTCATTTACCTTCTTAATCCCCTTGACACTAAGGGATAATTTAGCATGGCCAATCCACCTAACCCACACATCTTTGGATCATGAGAGGAAACCGGAGCACCTGGAGGAAAGTTGCCCCCCTACACTTTTGACCTGAGATTCAGCAAGAACTTGAGGAACAGGAGGAAGTGGAAGTTTATGGTTTCACTCCCATCTCCAGCTAGGGCCTTACCAATGGCTACTCCAATAGTTTTTCCTCCATGGGAATGAGCAGAAGCAGCAGTAACCAGCCCATCCCTATGGATTAAGTCCTGCTACCTGTAGTTAGTTATGAACACTTCATCTCACAAGGTAAAGTACATTAATAAGTGTCTGATTCAATATACTTGAGTGATGTGGGTGTAATGGGTGAATATATAATAGCATGTACAAGCTGTGAGATGGAGCTGAAAGATTTCCAGCAGCACAAATGTGTGAGGGAGAGTTAAAACAATGAATTTGGAGTATGAGTTGTGCTTGGGAATGGTAGTTGGTGAGTGGTGGAAATGTGGATGACTGAGTAATCTGTAAGTATTGTGGTTCAGCTGTAAGAATATGTCATTTGAAGATAAATTCACTGCTGTTGATCATTCACATGAGATCAGTAAACATTTTTGTGACATTGCATCCAGGTCCTATGGGCAACTATTCCCAAGTTTCCATTCCCTTCTAAACATTTACCCAGAGAGCCTTTGGGAGCCTATGCAAACGGAACCACTCTCCTCCTTTCCACGTCCCACACCAGGGCCTTGTGTGCTACATCAGAAAATCTTGGAGTCACTCCCTGTCATATATTGCAGATGGCACACCGGTTAGCACCACTGCCTCACAGAGCCAGGGACTGGGTTCAATTCCCGGCTTGGGTCACTGGCTGTGTAGAATCTAAACATTCTCCCTGTTTCTGCATGGGTTTCCTCTGGGTGCTCTGGTTTTGTTTACAGTTCAAAAGACGTGCTGGTTAAGTGTATTGGCCATACCGAATTCTCTCTCAATGTACCCAAACAGGTGCCGGAAAGTGACAACTAGGGGATTTTCACAATAACTTCATTGCAGTGTTAAAGTAAATCTACTTGTAACATTAATAAATAGAACATTGTTCAAATTTAGTGCCCGTTGAGTTTAGTGGCTACTTAGAAGTAAATGCAGTTACATGCATCACTTAAATTAGTAGGCAGCATAAGGATTGCATGAAAATCAGTAATATGATACCTGTCTTACTCCAGTACTTTGAACTGCTCTGAGTATAATAGTATCCAAAATGTTAGTGTCCTTTTCAGATTATTTTCATTGAAGCCTTGATGAACATAATAAATGCATTTTTTCCTTTCTAAAGAATCTTACACAACCCAATATGAAAGCATATGTTTAAAAGATCAGAACTCCAGAACAAAAAACCCAGTGGCATTTTTGCTACTCCAACTAAGCTTTGTATTGCATACCAAAGCTGTTCTTTCTCGTTTGTCATCTTTATTTGAAGAAGGCCCAGATTAATTTTAAACAGGCAGATGATTTGAGCATTAATTATTTCTACTTAGGTGGATGGGATGTGAACTTACCTGTCCATGGCTATATAATTGTTTTATACCATCATATACCAAAATTAAATTACATGTAATTTAAGTGAAAGCAGGCAGAAACAAATAGTGCAGCATTTTTTGAGTGTTACCTGTAATACCTAATGTTCTTTCATTTTATTTTATCATAATACCAATTACTTTAATTTTAAGAATGCATCTGCATATTGTAGCGAAAGTGAGGAAATTATGATTTTTCCTTTTTTGTATCCTGTTGAGGATCAAATATTACCAGGTCAGATATATCATTGATTAAGGGAAAGATCCTCCTAACCCTTTAAAACACTTCTAATCTCAACCAGCCTGTTGCTGGTTTTGTAATTATGTTTGAGTTCAATAGTAGCATTCACTCCCATAAGCAAATCCCATTCCCTTTTGGTGTTGATTCGCACAGCTCAATATATAATTAAACGATAAGGCGACCCAGAAATGCAATAATATGCAGAGAAATAAGCGCGGGCTCTGAAAGTAATTGCCTTCAGACACTAAATGCACCCTCGATGTCAAAGCTGACAAGAATAAACTGCCAAAAATAAGAGATTGAGGGGAAAAATACTCTGCTGAAATGACCCTCCACAGCTTAATATCCTTTTGCTGGTCTCTTGGGCTCAGAGTCATGTGTCGGCCATACATTACCAAGTTACCAACATCATTAGACTTCATGTTACATGTAAATTGCATGCAATTGACTGGGGTGCCATTAGTAGCATTAATCCAGAAAATTGGTGATGACTATTGAGTACAATAGAGGATTGAGTGGTGAGAATGGAGTTTTATATGCTTTAGCAAGACTAATGACAGAGAGGCAAAAGAAAATTCCCAACGAACTATGCAGGGATGAAACTAATGTGGTAACTCATTTGCTTCATTATTTCCTGGAACTTTTATGTATTTACATGGACACACACCGTTAATATGCCATTACCATAGTGCAAGTTGAAAGCAAACTCAAATGTGGTCGCATTACGAATATCAATGCAGCCAATTAATCTTGTTGTCTCGGGTTCCTTCTGACTATGTATTGGCTGCTTTGTTGCGTTTCCATGCATTATAACCCTGGATGTCCTTCAAATTTACTTCATTAACTGGGAGAAGTTAGAGCAAAATAAAATCAAAATACTGCAGATGCTGGAAATCTGAAATTAAAAAGGAGTGCTGGGAAACCACAGCTAGTCTGGCAGCATTTGTGGAGAGACAAATAGATGTTGGAATTCTCTGATGTCATATGTCCCACCACCACTGCCAGCAAGAATGAAGAAGCTGGCCCTCAGCCAAATCTCTATTGAGTGCTGCGGGCCTGGAAAATCCCAGCAGTGGGCAAATTGGGAGATTTCCAGCCAGAGTTAATATTTTGAGTCCAGTATGATCTTTATCGGATCAAAGGTTAGCCCTGGCTGGAATTCCCTGATTATTCAGGCCCCGCCGCAAGCAAGGATGGAATACTTAGCTCTCAGCCTAACCTCCATTGATTGCAGCAGGACCAAAGGATCCATTGACGTCAATAGCCAAGAATTCGGGCCTATCATTCTCTTTCCACAGATAGGCCAGAGCAGCCAAGTTTTTCCAGCTCTCTGTTTTTATTTCATTTATTAGAAACACTTTGGGTTCCTTAAAATTCCAAAAGGTGCTATATCAATGCTTGTTATTTTCTCTTAGAAGGTTTTTCCATTGAAAAAAAGGGAATACATCACATTGCATCTTTTTTGTGTTCAAGACTATCCAAATGCTTTGCAGCTAATTAATCACTTTTCAAACTCAGTTCATCTTCGTTTTATAAGGAGATGAAGTGGCCACTATGTGGACAGTCGGGTCCTGCAAACAATAAAACAATCTGCTTTGTTAGTGTAAGGTAAGTTCAGGGATAAATATTGGATATGGCACCAAGGAAACTCTGCTGTTTTTCTTCAAATGTGACCTTCTTCAATATCTTGGGCAGGCAGATAAGATCTCAGTTTAACATCTCATCAAAATCATGATAGCACCCTTCACAGTAGATGAACAATCAGGTTAGAATATGGATGGAATTTTCCCAAAGAAACTAAGGGCAAAGTTTTCCCATCTTGTTCACTGCAGGAATCATGGTGGGAAGAATCAAAAGGTTTGGTGGATTATGTAAAGATCCATTGACCTTGGATGGGTCTTGAGGCACAGGCAGCTGGACAATCATAGCATAAGTGTCATAATGGTGAGAAAACTGAGCTATCCATGCTGATCTGTATGGTGCAATTCTGCTGCAATCAGTGATCTTTTAAAAGAGTTGTGAATAGCAAGCTGGTTCTTGTGTGTGTGGAGGGAGTGGGGGGAGGGGGTGTTGTGCCTAAACACCTTGGTGAGCCCAGCTACAAAGTACCTGGGCACTGTTTTGAAAAAGCACCCCAATCTCACAATGCACTGGGGGCCCCTCTCCCTCCTTCTATGCACTTTGGGATCCTTTCCTTATCAGTGGCATGTTTCCTTACCTCTCCCTGACAAAGACACCAGCATCAGGGCATTAGGCCTTCCCAATGGATCTCCCTTCATGCCCCTGATATACACTTACTTCTTTACTCCCAAAATGCCCTTTACATGCATGCTCCAATCTTCCACAAACATCCCCCCACATGCTCCACCATGTCTTCACAACCCCTTCTGCATGAACCTTTTGCATAGCCCCCATCTCACCATCAAAGCATCCCTCCTCCCCCATTTCATAGCTCCACTCAGTTCTCATTACCAATACTGCCAGGATGCCACATGGGTACTGTCAGATGGGCACTGCCCAACCGTATACTCAACCACCTGGGAGTTTCAATGACTTCTGAGTCCCCAGTGTGGTCCATTGCACTTGTTACCCATTAGTGGAGACCAATAGTAATTCTCGCTTACATGTCTGTAGTTCTGAAAACCCTGGAAGCTGGGAGAAACCACTGCCAAATGGGCCAAACATATTTAAATACTACTTTAAACCAATTTTTAAATTGCACACTATTTTCCAAGATCTGTTCTAGGTGTGGCAATGCTAGAAATTTGCCGCATATGTGTTCTCATAATGTTCTCACTCATTCCGAGAGTACTATTACCAAGATAGAATCTCCCCTTCAGTTGACACAGCTAACAATGGCTACTGGTTTTAGAAGCCCTGTGAAAATTGTCAATGTTGTTAAAATGATGTGGAAGAAACTCAATACAAAAGAAGACAACTCAACAAACTGATCAAGACTTTCGATCAGGACCTTCAGAGCACCCTCCGTGCTCTTATCCCACGTACTCCCTGAGTTGAAGATCTCACTGCCTCCCGAAGATACACAAGGCCAACACACCCGGCTATCCCATCGTATCAGGCAATGGGACTCTGTGCGAGAACTTCTCTCGAAGGCATCCTGCAACCCATTGTACAAATAACACACAGCTTTTGTTGCAACACTACTGACTTCCTAAGAAACTCAGCACATATGAAGCAGTTGAACCAGAAGCACTCCTCGTCACAAAGGATATCCTGGCACTCTACACCACCATTACGATGGCATTGCTGCAACTGCCTCAGTATTCAATGCCAACAGCTGCCAATCTTCAGATGCAATTTTACAACTCATCTGCTTCATCCTGGACCACAATGTCTTCACCTTCAACAAATAGTTTTTCATCCAGACACACGGAACAGCCATGGGGACCAAATTTGCATCTCAATATGCCAACATCTTCATGCGCAGGTTCGAACAAGTTTTCTTCACTGCACAGGACTTTCAACCAATGCTATACACTAGACGCATTGATGACATTCTCTTCCTTTGGACTCATGGTGAACAATCACTGAAACAACTACATAATGACATCAACAAGTTCAATCCCACTATCAGATTCACCGTGGACTACTCTCCAGAATTGGTTGCACTCTTGGACACACGCATCTCCATCAAGGATGGTCATCTCAGCACCTCACTGTACCGAAAGCTCAAGGATAACCTCACAACACACCACTTCTCCAGCTTCCACCCTAAACATATTAAAGAAGCCATTCCCTATGGACAAGTCCTCTGTATACAAAGGATGGAGAATCAGAAAAGACACCTCCAGATGCTGAAATGATGCCCTCGTAAGAACAAGGTATAGTGCTTGACTCATTGATTGACAGTTCAAATGCGCCACAGTGAAAAACTGCACCGACATCCTTAGAAGACAAACAGAGGACATGGTGGACAGTGTAATTTTCATCATCCAGTACTTCCCCGGAGCAGAGAAGCTACAACATTTTCTCCAGAGCCTTCAACGTATCATCGATGAAGATGAATATCTCACCAAGGCCATTCCCACATCCCCACTTCTTTCCTTCAAATAACCTCACAACCTCGAACAGACCATTATCTGCAGCATATTACCAGCATTCAGGACATTAATGACCAGACACTACACAAACCTGCCAAGCAACCTTGGGAAGACATGCTGGATCATCAATACGGATGCCATCATCTTACATGAAAACAACATCCACCAGGTACATGGTACAAAGTCTTGCAACTCGGCTATCTGATGTGCTGCAGGCAAGGATGTCCCAAGGCATTGGGAAGACCATGCAGACACTATGACAATGAATGAATGAATACAACTCAATAATCACCAGGCAGGAATGTTCCTTTCCAGTCGGGGAACACTTCAGCGAGGGCATTTAGCCCTTTGGGTAAACATCTTTGAGTAAACATTCTCCAAGCGGCCTTCATGACACATGACAACGTAGAGTCGCTGAGCAGAAACAAGTTCCGCACACATGAGGACAGCCTCAACTGGGATCTTGGGTTCATGTCACACTATCTGTCACCCCCACGACTTGCCTGGGCTTGCAAAATCTCAATACCTGTCCTGACTGGAGACAATACACTTCTTTTAATCTGTGTTTAACACTTTCTCCATTCATATTGTCTATACTTTAAGACTTGATTATTGGTAATGTCTCACATTTCACCCATTATTTTGTGAATTGTAATCATGTCTTTATGTGCCCAGTTTGTGAACAGAACTCCCACTCACCTGATGAAGGAGCAGCGCTCTGAAAGCTTGTGGTTTAAACTATCAAATAAACCTGTTGGACTTTAACCTGGTGTTGTGAGACTTATAATGTTGCTAAAACGAGGAGCAATTAAAAAAAATCTGTAAAGGTGCATTGAAAATATGTGCAATTCTTTCACTTTCTGACATAAGAACTTTAATATAGTATCATTACAAAAATAAAAGCAAATCTGTCACCACGGGTAATCCAACTCTCCTGTGAAAGCAGATGTGTGAACAGTGACGTGGCTATGCCATATGATGGCAGTGTAGGTACTGTTAAAATTTTCACGCTGCTTTATTTCAGTCTGGATTAGCAGTAAATGGCCAGAACTTTCCCATCTCACCCACTGCGGGAATTATAGTAAGCGGGACAGAAAATTTGGTAGGCTAATTAAAAGTCCATTGATCTCGGCTGGAAATCTCCAGTCTTTGGGTGCATAAGGCTGGAAAATATCCCGCCAATATCTTTTAAAGTCAGTTGCCTAAATTAAGCCCAAAGTTACAGATGAACAGAAATAAACATTCAATGCAAATTGATTCCAATAGTTCCATCCTAACTGTTAAACAAAATTATTAAATGAATCTATCTTGTTCCATTCACTCTTGAGTTTTACTTCAATGTAATATCAAGCTTCTTTCTTATCTTTCAGGCCTACTTCTTACTGTTCTCCTCTCATCCATTTTTTGCTGTTTCATTCAATTTATCTCTGTTAAACTTGACCTAATTCAGGCATCTTCTATAAACTGATGGCTTCAGTTCTTATTTCCTTCAACCATCCCATCCTGCATTTTTCTTTTAGTCGTGATTGTCACCATATACTTATGTTAATTCTAATATTGAAGCAGTTTTTATTTTCCATTTTTGGAATTATTTGCATGAAATAAATGGAAAAGTTACATAATACTCACTTCAATCAGATGAAAAGCATGGAATCATATTGTCAAGTGATTTAAGTACAAGCGTATTCTTTTGAAAATAATCTGCTCTGGCAGTAATTCTTTCTAGAATAAGAAAGTTTACAAAATGCCTTATCCTGCTCATATTTGGGCACAAATTCTCACACCCATTTTAGGGTGCATTATAGATAGCATAACAAAACAATCTCACAGAAATCTGCATCTACTACACTCAAGCATTTGAACCATTGCTAACTTGGCCAGGGGCCCTTTTATCAGATGGCTGGAGTAGCGGTCTGAAATGAATCAGAGAAAGCCTAAAGTGTAGTTGGAGACCATTCGGCCCATCAAATTTGCACTGAAACAATCCTATCTAGCCATCTCCCTGTAATCCAACATACGCCACTAATCCCATTAACCTACACATCCCAGGACATTAAGGATATTTAGCATAGTCAATGCACCTAACCCACATATCTTTTGACTGTGGGAGAAAACTAGAGCACCCAGAGCAAACCCACATAGACATGGGGAGAAGGTACAAACCCCACACAGGCAATAACCCAAGCCGGGAATTGAACCTAGGTCCCTGGAGCTGTGAAGCAGCAGTGCTAACCACTGTGCCACCATGCATCCGTACATGCAGATTTCATTTTAATATGGAAACATTAGACACGGCCATCCAATAATAATCTGGAGTGCAAAGCCCACTGGCATTTACAGTATGACTCAAACACCCAGCGTTTCCAATGAATATTGTCTGACCTTCAAAAAATTGACTTAAGTGTAACTTCACCATATTTGTGCTGATTTTCTATTTTTCTGCATTAGTTTGGGGATTAGTTAATCCTCCATCAGAATGGATATCAGAAATAAAAGGGGCTCTTCTGAAATTAGCTTGTATTTCGCTCAGTGTATCTAAACATTTTGGAGATCATGGATGTAATTTAAAAATATAAAGATCATTATAATTTATCTCTTTTTAAAAATCTTTTGTACCTTTTAAAGATGATTGATCCTCCAATCGAATAACCCCAGCACTATTATAGTTACCAATGCGAAGAACCCTACCTGAAATGTTTGCAGGAAAATAAGAACTTTGACAGCGATGTCAGAAAGGTCAGTCTGCGAGCGAGATGATCTGTGCCCACCAACTATTATTGACTTCTCTAGGCAAAGTAAACATTTTTCATTTGGACATACAGCTAACATCCCACTTCCCAAAGGAAGCTGGAATGTTTCAAAAATCAGTCCTTACACCTTTGACCAATGTTTTGGGTCTCCTACCCTAATATGTTCAAATTGTATTGTTTTTAAATTGCCGACCAATGTATATAGATGACTCTTAGCAATGCTGGATCCTCCAGCATTGATCCTCTAGGATCAAAAATGATCCTAAATGCGGAGTGGCTTTCTTCTCAATGACCCATATGGAAAAGGAATGTCAAGATAGTCAATTGCAGATTTATATGAATGGCTAAATCCAATAAACACTGATGCAGGGCCTTAACCATGTATACTACAGGGACAATTATAGCAATTATTCAGCATTCGGAATGTCTTATCAAATGACTAAAATGATAAGCTTTGATCAGAAGCTTAACTCCAAATCTTTGCAAATATGCTACACTTTTGGTACCATCACATGAGACAATTACTATCCTCACAACCACTTCATTAGAATCTATGAGGAAAGGTAAAGTCGCCATAGTCCTAGATGACCATAGGTTTCGACTTATGGTGATTTAACCTAATGATTCCCACACCTCAGACGAGGTTTTAATTGAAAAAGTGGGGCCTTCATGAATAACTTTAGCTGGTACAGGAATTGAACTTGAGCTGTTGTTATTGTTTTACATCATAAACCAGCTGTCCAGCCAGCTGAGCTAAATTGACCCCCAAACTGACTCCAAATCAATAGCCAATTATCTGTTAATCAGGTGTTGAATTGTTTATTTACTTGCCTATTTACTTATCCGTGTATCTTTGCTTTGATTTTCCTTTACATTTGCTTATCATTTCCTAATCCCCTGTTCCTTTAACTTTGGCAAAAGTTGCAACTGGACTGTAATGCTTTTTTGCTGTCTTTTAAAGCCTTTAAGCATTTTTCTTTTGCAGTTATGAGACTACCTTATAATTTATTTATTTAAAATTTCAGTTGGCACAATCATCTGCTCTGAGCATTAATGTAATGCCAGACCTGTGTATGACTACTCTTGAAGCTATGCTAATAAGCTGAAATATGGAAAAAAAAGTATGCAAACAAGACTAATGCCTGTATAAAATTCAACAAAACCATGACTGCTTAAATAATTGGATTGATTAGTATGTTCATGGACAACACAAAGGTTGGTGGATTTGCGGATAGCGATGAAAATCATTGGAGGATACAGCAGGATATAGATCAGTTGGAGACTTGGCGGAGAGATGGCTGATGGAGTTTAATCCGGACAAATGTGAGGTAATGCATTTTGGAAGGTCTAATACAGATAGGAAATATCCAGTAAAAGGTAGAACTGTTAAGACTATTGATAGGCAAATCAATCTAGGTGTACATGTACACAGGTCACTGAAAGTGGCAACATAGATGGAGAAGGTAGTCAAGAAAGCATATGAGGTGCTTGCCTTCATCAGCTGGGGTATTGAGTTTAAAAATTGGCAAGTCATGTTGCAGCTTTATAGGACCTTAATTAAGCAGCATTTGGAATATAGTGTACAATTCTGGTCACCCAAATACCAGAGGAATGTGGAGGCTTTGGAGAGGGTAATGAAAAGATTTATCAGGATATTCTCTGGAATGGAAGATATTAGCTCTAAGGAAAGGTTGAAGAAACTTGGTTTGTTCTCACTGTAGCAACAAAGATTAAGGGGAGACCTGATAGAAATTTACAAAATTATGAGAGGCTTGGGTAGAGTGGCTTTTCCCAGGGTGGAAGAGTCAATTACTAGGGGGCATAGGTTTCAGGTGTGAGGTGTGAAGTTTAAAGGAGATGTAGAAGGCAAATTTCTTACGTAGAGATAGTGGATATCTGGAACTTGTTGCTGGGGGAGGTAGTGGAAGTGGATACGATAGTGACTTTTAAGGGGTGTCTTGACAAGTACATGAATCAGATGGGAATGAAGGGATATGGTCCCATGAAAGGTAGAGGTTTTTAGTTAAGTTGGGCAGCATGGTCAGTGCAGATTTGGAGAGCCAAAGAGCCTGTTCCTGTGTTGTAGTTTTCTTTGTTCTTTATTCTTTGAATGAGATTTATATTGGAAATAAAGCTGAGTCAAAAGAAGAAAAAAAGAAATTGCATTTACTTGGCACCTTTCACAACCTCGGGCCTCACAAAGTACATTATGTTTCTTCAGAAGGAACTTTTCAAATGCAGACAATAAAGATATAAAACTTATAAATCAAAGGCATTTAACAAAGAAACTTCAAAACTTGAGTCTCCACCTAGACCAATTCAAGCTCTTCACAATTCTTAACAAGTTCTTGTTTATATTGAATCAGCTAGTCAGCTGACCACCACATCATTCTGTGATTGGTTCTATGGTTTATTGAATCAGCTGACCCTTACAGCTTATTACCATTTGTCACATTACATCTGATACAAAGTGTCCCAGTTACATTCTAACACATTATTGAGACCAAAATGTTTCTGAGGAGAATAGTCAGTGTTCTAATATTAGAACAGTAAGTAGTCTCATAACACCTGGTTAAAATCCAACAAGTTTATTTGGTAGTATAAGCTTTTGGATCTCTGCTCCTTCATCAGTCAGTGCAGGATTTGTTTCATAAACAGGGCATATATAGACAGAAACTCAATTACAATATAATGGTTGGAATGCAAATTTTAACAGGCAATCCAGTCTTTACAGATCAACATTGGGCCAACATTGTCTACCTCAAATGTTACAGGAAAAGATGTTCAAGGCGTGGTACATTGGCGAGGACATACAGATGCTACGACAACAGATGAATAGACACTGCTTGACAATAACCAGGCAGGAGTGTTCCCTTCTTGTCAGGGAACATTTTGGTAATCAAGGTCATTCAGCGTTTGATCTTCAGATAAGGTGCTCCAAGGCAGCCTTCAAGTCATACAACAACGCAGAATCGCCGAGCAGAAACTGATATGCAAGTTCCAAACACGTGAGGACAGCCTCAACAGGGATCTTGGTTTAATCTCACACTATCTGTAATCCCCATGACTTGCTTGGGCTTGCAAAATCTCACTAACAGTCCTGGCTTGAGACAATTCATATCTCTTTAACCTGTGCATAACCCTCTCTCCACTCGCATTGTTTGCACCTGTAAAGAGTTGATTACCTGTCAAGATACACATTTCAACCATCATCTTGGAATTGAGTTTATGTCTTTAGATACCCTGTTTGGGAAACAAATCCTACACTCACCTGAAGAAGGAGTCTCGCTCCAAAAGCTCGTGCTACCAAATAAACCTGTTGGACTTTAACTAATGTTGTGAGACTACTTATTGTGCCTACTCCAGTCCAACACTAGCAAAATCTGCATCATATCTAATATTGGAAAACATGGCAGCAAATTTGTGCCCAGGAAATAAAGCCCTAAAGTTGATTAAAATGTGCCCCATAAATTTAACAACATATATCTCAGGAGTCAAATGTTTATTGTAAAGCATTTTCACTTTCCCCAATTGATTTATAATCTCATCAAATTCCTTCAATAAGGTTACTGGCTTGTAAATACTCCCTGCTTCCATTATGTCGTATTAAGCTTTAATTTTATTGTATTTTTCTGATTGGATTAGTGTCCTCTACCACACTGAATGTTTGGCTTTAGTTATTGCCTTATCTTCAACCGCAAAGTCAGGTGTCTGATCTGATTAGCAGCATACTTCGCATTGAAAGCAATGCCGTTTCTGATCAAACAAAAAGCAGATTTTCAATTCTTTTGTCTAAGTGCAGTGGCAGGCCGTTCCCACTGGCTGGAATGAAGGGAACTTGTGCCTGATTCTGTGCTTACAACCTCATCAATTATGAGTATCTCACCAAGATGCTTTGATTCACCCACCCCATGTCAGCTGGTGGGCTCAAAAGTCTTGGTACTATATTTAAACACCAGTCAAACATATGTGTCTCACTGTCTCCAGTCCACTCTTATGAGGAGACTGCTAAATGTGGCATCCACCCAGCACCAAAAGGCCACTAGCCTGAAGAATAAGGCAGCAAACTGCTCTACCAACCAGCTGGTGTCCTCTGTCCTTGGATTGGCTGCAAGAAGCACCCGAATGTCATTTCTCTGGCGTGAGAAGCCATTATCCAGGGTGTTAGCGCTGCAGGCAAACTTGCCCAATGCAACACATAATGTGGGCAAATTATCTCATCTGCTCTACCAGGATAGTCCTCTCTGAACTCCCTCTAGTATCAAACTCTCATCATGGTATCCTACATTCAAAAGGCCACTCTCTTCATGGATCTCATATATCCATTAGCAGAGGGACACATACCCACATAGGTTCTCTCATTTTCATATTACCATCATCCCATCGATCATGTTGCTCACGCTCCATCATCTGCCTCTTCTGGAACAGGCTTACTACACATAAGGGACATGTACCTCAGCCAACCTCTGCTCCAATCCCTCTGATCACATACTTTTCTTTTGCCTTCATACAGAAAGATCAGGCACACAATAAACATGAATAAGCCACACTAGGGGAGGGCTGGATGAGATTCTCAGCTTCACTGAAACTGAGGAGGCTGCAGCTGAACTGGGTTGAGGCCATTTGCTTCATTCTTATGGCGAAGGGGAGTTCAGTTTCTCCCAACACCCTGATATGGATTATAGAACCATAGAATCCCAACAGTGCAGAAGAAGGCCATTCAGCCCATCAAGTCTGCACTGGCAACAATCCCACCCAAGCCCTATCTGCATAACTGCCAAGAATTTACCCTAGTAGTCCCCTGACACTAAGGAGCAACTTAACATAGCTAATCAACCTAATTGGACAGTGGGATAAAACTGGAGCACCCAGGGGAAACACGTGCAAACACGAGGAGAACATGCAAACACCACACAGATATTGACCCAGACATTAACCCGAGTCCCTGGCACTGTGAGACACCAGTGCTAGCCACTGTGCCACCATGCTGCCCTGCAATCACAGCTCCATCACCTCCCAAATCCTGACATTCAAAGTGAGTCTGATATATTCTTTTTCCTTGATGCCCGAAGATCAAGGCTATCCAGGTGCTCTGAGCTCCCAAAGCGTATTCAAGAACGAGGAGGCCTGCAAAGATCCATCACAGCATTCACCTGCAGGCTCCACCAGCACAGAGACACACGCATGGGCACAGTGCTAGTGCCCACCATGAGACAGTGGTCCAAAAGGGCTTGCTGAATTAGAGCTTGGCCCTGCTCTCCATGCCCACACACCCTGGTGGACAACATCAGCATACAGGCGAGATGGGGATGAGAAACTCTGACCTCCCCTGATATGCTCATCGCTTGTAGGAATCAGGCCTGGGCTCTCTGGCATTCACAGGTAGAATGATCATCAGCCAAATATCCTACTGGTCTCCTCTCGGGAAATGCCAAAGGTGTGCAGCTGCTCACAGTCCCTCAGGTCTCTGCCCATACCTAGTCCAGCAGCGCAAGCCAATGAGGGTGCTTCATATAGAAGGAGACCCTAAGCAGGCCAGAGCCACCAGGTCTTGGGCTACTAGAGGACAACCATCAAGGTTATTGCAGGCATTAGAACATAACAGTCAACAGGCTGCCTCCACCCCGCTGCAGAAACCGTGACTGCATTCCCCCCAGACAGAGATTGGAAGGCGTGGAGAGATCCTGGAGAGCAGCTGTTTTAATGAGCATTCATGAGATGCAAATGAAATTCACACAACCATGCAATGGAATTACTGATCTGCCATTAGCCCACTATTGGGAGGATTGCAACCTGATTTTGTGGCAGATTTTTCCATGGTGGAATTGGCCCACCATTGTCCACCAGCGCAATCTTCCGATCCAGTCAAAGACAATGGCGATTTGCATGTCTCGTTCATCCCATCACTGGGGAACCAGCTGCTGGGCTGGACTTTAGCAGGACCGGAAAAGTCTGAAAATTCCATCCTTCAGCTCCCGCTACATTAACCATTCCCACCTGCCACAAAAACCGTCATGTGTGGGATGGGGGAATTCCACCAAAATGTTACTGAACATAGTTATTGTTCGGTTCAGTATCGTTGCTTCATTATATTGTGATATATTTGCATGGCAGCAATCAGTAAAATAACTCATAGAACAATCAGTTTTGTGTGGAAGAAGAACAAAGACTGATTGTAACATTTACATAATGAGAATGATTATGTAAAACACTGTATATTATGTGTACACTGTTACAGCATGATATCAAAGAGAATCTGATAGGTGATTCTTACTCTCCCATAGGGAGAGGCACATCTGGTTAGTGTGTAGCCTATGCCAATTATTCTCCCCGTGGGCAGTCCATGAGTTTACAATAGAACATATTGTAGGCCTGAAAGAATAAAATGGCATACGTTGTATCACCTATTCATGTATCACAGAAATTGTTTAACTCTTTAATTCTCCTGGAATCACTACAGTGCAGAAGGAGGCTGTTCGACCATCAGGTCTGTGCTGACTCTCCGATAGAGCATCTTGCCCAAGCCCTATCCCCAGTATTAACCCTATTTTTCCCCTAGCCTACACATCTTTGGACACTAAGGGACAATTTAGCATAGCCAATCCACCTAACTTATATATTTATGGACTGTGGGAGAAAGCTAGGGCACTCGGAGGAGATTCACTTACACATGGGGAAAACATGCAAACTCCACATAGACAGTCACCTAAGCTTGGGGTTAAACTTGGGTTCCTGCTAACTGCTGTGCCACTTTGCCACAACGTTTCCCGCACTTAATTGAGTTTTGATTCCATGGATGAGATTGATATGATTTGCAGCTGCCACTTTGCCATGCTTTGTAACAAACATATGGCAAATGGAAGTTATAAGAAGTAGTGGGGAAAGGGATAGTAGTTATGTGAATCTGCCTTAAATTAGTTGACATATTCATCAGTGACTAGACTATTAAGTTTTTGTTAATTAACTAGTTGACTCTATTGTGGCAGGTGGTTGAGAAGATGAATCACCTTCACATATACACACTGCTGCTAAACATTTATATAATGAATATAATTATTCATAGAATCCAATTTTGAACATGGTTTTTCCATTTTATAAAGGGTAGAATCCATAAAAGACCATAAAGCAAACCTTGGGCAGAGGATGTGTGTCTGCTTCTTAATGGATGTTTTATTTCTGACTTCACAGAAGAGGGGAAGAATGCATATGTTGTAGTTAAGGAGGAGTTTCAAGTATTGGATAGAGTGTGAGGGATAGTTCAGAAAATTATACCAGTCAGTCTGACTTCCGTGGTGGACAAATTATTAGAATAATTTCTGAGACAGGATAAACCATCACTTAGTAAGGGATGAATTAATCAGGGATAGACAGCATGGTTTTGTTAGGAGGAGGCTGTGCCCCTAATTTAACTGAATTTTTTGAGAAAGTAACAAGAAGGATTGTGAGGGTAATGCAATGGATATTGTCAACATGGATTTTAATATGGCATTTGACAAGATCCAACATGGTAGATTAATTCAAAAAATAAAAAGTCCATAGGATACTGGGGTACGTGATGAGTTGGATCTCAAAATTGGCTCAGTGATAGGAAGCAAAGGCTGATGGGGATGATTATGGGACTGATTTCCAGTGACATTCCACATGGGTTAGAGCTGTTTCCCCTGCTGTTTGTTGTATAAATATTTTGTACTTAAATGTGGGAGGCATGATTGGGAAATTTGCAAATGACACACAAGCTGGTCATGTAAGGGAATGGAGAGGATTGCTGCAAACTGCATAATGATATTAATGGTTTAATGGAAAAGTGGCAAATGGGATTCAATCCAGAGTAGTGTGAGGTAATGCATTTGGAAAGAGCAAACACAACAAAGGAATAATCAATAAATGGGAGGATATTGGGAGGGGTTGAGGAAGCAAGAAACCCTGGAGTGCAGGTCCACAGATCCCTGAAATTGGTAGGACAGGCAGATAATGTTATAACAAAGTGAATGGAATGTTTCCCTTTACTGGATGAAGTATTGAGTACAAAAGGAGGGATGTAATGCTGGAACTGTTTAAAATGCTGGTGGAGTTTTGTGTGGAGTTCTGGTTGCCACATTATAGGAAAGCACAAAGCAGATTTAAAAGAATATTGCCAGACCTTAAAAGTTACAGCTAATAGGAAGATTGGATTTGCTAGGGGCTGTTTTCCTTGGAATAGAGGAGACTGAGGGATAATCTGATTAAGGTATACAAGATTATGAGGGGCCGAGGTGGAGAACTCAATTAGCAGCAGGCACAAAGTTAAGATGATTGGTACAAGGATTGGAGGGCGGGCGGAGGAGGAGGGGGGGAGGGGGGGGGGGAGGGGGGGGGGGGAGGGAGGGGGGGGGGGGGGGAGGGAGGGGGGGGGAGGGGGAGGGAGGGGGGGGGGGGGGAGGGGGGGGGAGGGGGGGGGAGGGGGGGGGGGAGGGGGAGGGGGAGGGGGGGAGGGGGGGGGAGGGGGGGGGCGGGGGAGGGGGGAGGGGGGGGAGGGGAGGGGGGGGGAGGGGGGGGAGGGGGAGGGGCGGGGGGAGGGGGGGGCGGAGGAGGAGGGGGGGAGGAGGAGGAGGAGGGGGAGGAAGAGGAGAGGGGGGAGGAAGAGGAGGAGGGGGGGAGGAGAGGAGAGGAGGGGGAAAGAGGAGGGAGGGGGGGGAAGGAGGAGGGAGGGGGGGAAGGAGGAGGGAGGGGGGAAGGAGGAGGGGGGGGAAGGAGGGGGGGAGGAGGAGGGAGGGGGGAAGGAGGGGGGGGGAAGGAGGGGGGGGAAGGAGGGGGGGGAAGGAGGGGGGGAAGGAGGGGGGGAAGGAGGGGGGGGAAGGAGGGGGGGGAAGGAGGGGGGGGAAGGAGGGGGGGAAGGAGGGGGGGGAAGGAGGGGGGGGGAAGGAGGGGGGGAAGAGGAGGGAGGGGGGGAGGGAGGGGGGAGAGGAGGGAGGAGGGAGGGAGGGAGAGGGGAGAGGGGGGAGGAGGGAGGGGAGAGGGGGAGAGGGGAGAGGGGGGAGGGGGAGGGGAGAGGGGGGAGGGGGGAGGGGGGAGGGGAGGGGGGGCAATGAGGGAATAATTATTCATCCAGAGTGGTGGGTATTGCAAATTCACTGCCTAGTTTGGTTGTGGAGGCAGGAGCTCTCAGCTCATTTAAAGAGTACCTGGATCTGTACCTAAATTGTTATGGCCCACAGTTCTGGAAGGTGGGATTTGACTAAGAGCTAAAAGAAATTTGGCCAGCATAAACAACATGGGCAAATTAGCCTCTTTTGGTGCTATAACCTTTCTATGGTTCTGTGGTGCTATGGATTAATCAATAACAGTCAGCATAGATATTTAAGGGAAGATCGTGTCTGAGTAAGTTGATTATGTTTTTTGAGAAAGTAAAAAGGAGGATTGATAAGGATAGTGTAGTTGATATGGTTCACATAGGTTTTAACAAGGCTGTTGACAAGGTCCTGCCTGGCAGAATGGTTGAAAAATAAAAGCCTACACATAAAAAGCTCACAAACCAGCAGGTCAAGTGGCCATCACATTGTTTAAAGGAAGGGAATAGATAAAGATTCCAGATGAGGTGGGTAGTAGTCCAAGTGGAACATGGGCGCCCTGTAGCTGATGGGCTCAGGTGGGAGGTGACTGAATTGAGGAACAGTCTTCTTCCTGAGAGGGCTAGCCTTTTCCTTCTTGGTTGTTGACATTCTGCATAGTCTGGTGAAGGGATGTGATACACGTGCGTTAGTGTTTATATATAGTGTAAATTTAAAACCCATCAGCTGAGAACAGGCAGATGAATCAGCTGTTGACTTGTCATGATGGGCAATGGGGAACTTGCATGTATATAATTAATTGGGCTGCAAGTGCAGATTCTGGTGTAGAATCTACCATTCTGGTTGGTGGAACAAGTGCCACCAGAGCTAATGGCCACTGTAAGTAGTCTCTAAATGGGTGAACTCTGCCCATTATTGGACTGTAATTCAGTTGTTTAAACTAGTAATTATTTTTGTATATGTTGAATTGCAAAAAGTAGAATGCACTGCCAAAAAAACTGATACAAGCAGATTTGATAATACATTTATACTGGAAACCCACTATGGGAAAGAGCTGATGGGCAGATTTTTCCGATTTTTTTTAATTCAAAATACCTCAGGCAGGAAAGGCAGAGGGCAGACACAGTGTCTGCCTTGCCAGGTATTCCCATCATATTTTTAAAGAATTTGGGAAGGAAAAGGAAGGTGTGGGTCCCACAACATCATGCTAGGAGGGTGAGCTCAGAATGAGACTGTCCCATTGACAACTTTGGTCTTTGAAAATTTGGGGTGGGCTCCCAGATTTAAACACCACATGGAACCATTGCCTTCCTCCCTGGACATAGAACTACCCTTACCCACTCCCCCATTCACCTCACACAACCCCCAGCATTAAAATTGAAAATCAACAAGAACAGACTACAAGCTAGAGCCACTTCATTTTAACCAATCTTCTCCTGCAATGCTGCCACCAAGAGGAAAGAATTAAAATTCCAACAAAGTCTGTCAAGTTGATGACATGCATAACTTAAACTGGATTGACTGATATGTGATGTACGAAAACCCATGCAACCAAGCTTCTTTTAGTATTTGAGAACAATCAGCACATAGAGGTCAACCAATGGTGCTGCCCTCTCTTGTCATTCATATTTTCCCCTGGGACACTTTTGTAATCGTGTAGCCGCTGATATGAAACCTCCATCCTTGACTTGTGGAGAATTTTGCACCGCATTCCTATTTGTCAGCCTGCCTGACTTTGCCTTGACATTTTATTCTTGATTATAATTTTAAATGTCACTTGCTGAGGTGAGCAGGAGTCAAGAGCACTGTAACAGCTGTAGTAATAGTAAGGAGGATGGTAAGGAGAAACCTGTTCTCTTACCGTTTGGAAACACCTGATGAATCTGCAGTCTGACAACATTTTACAATGCAACAGAGTCTGCCCACTTCGCAAGGCTGACATCCTGAAAGGTAGACAAGCATGAATGCCTTCAAGAAACAGCTTTACCAGTTTATTGAAAAACTATATTTTGGGAAATGGAGATCTGGCAGTGAGGCAGAAAAAGATGGCAGTTTCTAGATTGTTATTGACTTGCAGTCAGCAGTGGTATTGTTAGTAGGAGTGGAGGGTGCTGCTTGTGTTTAATATCTGACCTCAAGCAGTAGCAGCAGCCGTATGGATGTTTGAACATGTCATTGTCCCCTGCAACATGTTGGGCTTATCAATAATATTCTCATCTCCTTTGAGCCCTGTCAGAAATGCCAAGATAAAAAAGATACAAATTACCATTTGAGAGCTGTAAAAGTAGAATTCTTTCCAGAAGTGGCACCATGTTCTGAAAATGATTACATTCTTAATCTGTGAGCCAATATCCTAGATTTTTCAAATCTACTTTTATGCCAAGGGTATGGATTT
Organism: Sphyrna mokarran; assembly: GCA_024679065.1. Classification (NCBI taxonomy): domain Eukaryota; kingdom Metazoa; phylum Chordata; class Chondrichthyes; order Carcharhiniformes; family Carcharhinidae; genus Sphyrna; species Sphyrna mokarran. The sequence goes on along the minus strand of JAGIQG010000011.1, from coordinate 62,862,867 downwards.
TGAACCACTTTTTACCTGAAGTTCAATATTCCCTTGATGTTCTGTTATTCCCACGGTATAAAACTGTTCAAGCTCAGACGAGGTGCTGATTGGGTCCTTGATCAGTGCTTTGAAAGTATATTTGCCCTGAACGAACACTTGGCAGAGTTTGCCTCCCTTTCTGTAAAAATTCAACTAATCACCAGGCAGCAAATATAGATGAAGGCCATTGAATGCACTCTTCCACTGACTTGTCAAAAGAAAACAACTTGTTGACTTTCTGTGACAGAGGTATGTTTTTGGTTACTCTCTCACTATCTGGAAGCAGAGGAAATCTTCCCTTCTGTTTCATGACCAATTTGTTGGAACAAAGCAAAAGTGTTGCATTCCATGTACATAGACACTTGGACCATAGGTTAAGTGTCTATTTGTTGGTGTTTGAGGCATTGATGAGTGTTCTAAATCAATGCAACTAAAACACTTATTAATCACAACATTAAGAAGTTTTAGCTAAGTCATCTCAAGGCATTAATTCAAAGTCAATCATTGTTTCCAGTTTTGGGGTAGTCTTGGCATTTGCATTGTCGTACCAATCTATAACCATCTGTCTTCAAAGAGATGGTATGATACTTTTGTATAGTTCAGATGTCTGAGACAACCAACTTTTAGATGTTTGAAAACTGCTGTGGCCTCAGGTTATTGGTTGTGAAAAGTGCAACTTCTTTTTGTACTCTTAAAAGTATGTGCTGTCAAAGCTAACAGGCAAGATTTTCCAGTCTCAAAGCTGCCCATTTCCTGCCGGTAGAAGCTGGTGCATTGTTTGCTAGCACTGGGGTTCTCTGGTCTCGCTGCTGTCAATAGGAATTCCCACTGAGGTCACCCCACACTGCAGAAAACCCACAGGCAGGGGAGCACTGCCGGCGGGACCAGAAAACCTCGCCAGTGTAAACAGCTGCAGAATTCCTGCTAACAATTTTCTTAAGGTGATCTTAATTAACTTTCCATAAAAATAGCATCCAGCATAAGCTACCAATTGCTGATCACAGTAGAAGACAGAATAGCACAGTTCTATCTGAAAGATTTTTAAAAGATCTGTTCTAGAAACGTGGGAGTCATTGCCCATCCATAGTTGTCCTAATGAAATTAGTCATGGGCTTTTGTTTTAAATCCCTGCAGTGCATGTAATGTATGTGTTTCTACCATGCAATCAACTAGGGACTTCCAGGATTTGAACTTTGTGACAAATGAAGAACAATACATGTCCAAGCTAGAATGATTTGTGACTTGCTGCTGACAATTCCCCATTCACCTGCTCTCTTGGTCCTTCTACATGGTAGGATTTATTAGTTTGGGAGGTGCTGCTCAAGTTGGACATTGCAGTTGTTAGCACTGCTACCTTACAGTGCCAGGGATTTGGGTTCAACTCCGGCCTTGGCTGACTGTCAATATGAAGTTTGCGTGTTCTCCCAGTATCTGCATGGTATCCTCTAGATGTTCTGGTTTCCTTGCACACTCCTAAAATGTTGTTGGTTGGCCATGCTAAATTGCACCTTAGTGTCAGAGGAATTTATCGAGGGGTTATAGCAATAAGGCCTGGGTGGGATTGTTGTCAGTACAGGTACGATGGTCCAAACGGCATCCTTCTGCATTGTAGAGGTTTGATGAATGATAGTGACGAGATTTTCTTTATTTGATTATAGGGTGTGGGCATCATTGGCTAGACCAGCATTTATTGTGCATCCCTAATTTCCTTGGTGAAAGTGGTGATGAGCTGCCTTCGTGAACCTTTGCATTCCATTTAATGTAGGAATACCCACAGTTCTGTGAGGGAGGGTATTTTAACCTAATAACAGTAAAGAAACAGTGATATAATTCCAAGTCACAGTGTATGGCTTGAAGGGGAACTTGTAGGTGAATGTGTTCCAAAACATCTGCAACCCTTGTCCTTCTGGCTGACAGAGGTTGTGGGTTTGGAAGGTGCTGGCAAATGAGGCTCGGTGAGTCACTACAATGCATTTTGTCAATGCTACACACAGTTGCCACTGTGCACCAGTGATGGAAGGGATGTACATTTAAGATGGTGGGTGGGTGGTGATCAAGCGGATTGCTTTGTTCTGGATGCTGGGTGAGCTTTTTGAATGTTAGTGCAGCCATGCTCATCCAGGCAAGTGGACCATATTCCAAAACACTCCTAGCATATACCTTGTAAATAGTGAACATGTCTTGGGGAGTCAGGAGGTGAGTATCTTGTTGCAGAATTCACAGCCTGCTTGTGTAGCTACAGTAATAATATAACTGATCCAGTTAAGCTTCTGGTCAATGGTAGCTCTCAGGAATTATTGGAAGAGATTACTGTAAGAGTTGATTAAGGTAATGTGGTTGATGTGGTATACATGTGTTTGATAAAAGTGACACAAATAGACTTATCAGCAAAGTTAGAACCCAAGGAATAAAAATAATGGGAGTAGTGCAAGTACAAAATTAGCTGAATGACAGTGAACAGAAAATTAGTGAGCTGTTGATTTTTAGACTGTAAGAAGGTATATAGTAGAGTTTATCAGGGGTTGGTGTGAGGAACAAAGGATCCAAGTTTGAGGTTAAGGGGTAAACCTTTTAAAACTGAGATGAGAAGAATTTTTTTCATCCAGAGGATGATGAATCTATGGAATTCACTACCACAGAAAGCAGTTGAGACCAAAACACTGTCCAATTTCAAGAAGAAATTAGATATAGCTCTTGTGGCTAATGGGATCAAAGGACATAGGAGGAAGGGGAGGATTAGGATTTTGAATTTGATGATCAGCCATGATCAAAATGAATGGTGGAGCAGGCTCAAAGACTCAAATGGCCTACTCCTGTTTCTAGTTTCTATGTTGTTATGTTTCTATGACTTCTATCATGCTGTGGCTTACATGTATAGGATACAATTTCAAAATTTGCAGATTTGCAGATGTTCTCAAGAGAACATAGATAGGCTGATGGAATAGATTGACAAATGGCACACGAAATTTAATGCAGAACACCACAAAGTGATTCATTTCGATAGGCAGGACGAGAAGAGAGAATGCAAAATAAAAGACACGAATGCATAGACAGTGCTGGGGCAAAATGACACCTGGATATATGTACACAAATCATGAAAGATGATCGGACAGTTTGAAAAACAAGGCATGGTGGCACAGTGGTTACCACTGCTGCCTCACAATGCCAGGGACCCAGGTTTGATTCCAACCTGAGTGACTGCTCTGGTTTCCTGCCACAGTCCAAAGATGTGCAGGTTAGGTGGATTGGTCCTGGTAAATTGCCTCTTGGGCTGTACCAGCCTGGCAGTGCCAACTTGGCACCATGGCACCACCCAGAATGTGTAGGTTAGGTGGATTACCATGGTAAATGCAAGAGGTAATAGAATAAGCAGGGGGGCGTGGTCGTTGATAAGATAATCTTTCAGAGAATCAATGCAGATTCGAAGGGCTGAATAACCTCTTTCTGCACGGTAGGGATCCTAAGGATCTAAAACATAAAGATTATGCCCAACGTTATAGAGCATTGAGTGTATTAACAAGGAAATTATAAACCTGCAGAAGACACTGGTTTGCCTCAACTGGACTGTTGTATCTTTCTGGAACTACCCTTTATGAAGGATGTAAGGTAGTAGAGAAAGTGCAGAGCAGATTCACAAGAATGGTTTGAGAAATTTAATACTTACATTACATAGATAGATTGGAGAAGCTGGAACTGTTTTCTGCGGAGAAAAGAAATTTATAAAGAGATTTGATGGGAATGTTCAAACTTATATGGAGTCCAGTTTGAGTGGATGGGGAGAAATTATTTTTAGCACAGCAATGGGTAGGATGTGGAATGTACTGCCAGAGGGTCTGGTAGAGACAGATTTAATCAAAGCTTTCAAAAGAGAACTGGATAAAAGAGAAATAAATGCAGGATTATGGAGAAGGGGAACGTGAGTGGGATGAGGTGAACTTCTCTTGCATAGAGCCAGTATAGACATGACCTGCCAAATAGTCTCCTTCTGTCTTTTAACTATTCATAGAATCACAGAATCACTGCAGTGCAGAAGGGGGCAATTTGTCCCATTGAGTCTATACCGACAACAATCCCACCTAGACCCGATTCCTGTAGCCCCATGTATTTATCCTGCGAATCACCTCTTATACCAAAGGGCAATTTAACATGGCCAATCCACCTAACCTGTATATCTTTAGACTGTACGAGAAAAATGGAGCACCTGGAGAAAACCCATGCAGACATGGGGAGAACATGCAAACTCCACACAGTGACCCAAGGCTGGAATTAAACTGGTGTGTGAGGCAATGTGCCACCGTGAAACTTTGATCAGGATTACATGAGAGACAACACATCTTGGAAAAAATAATGCATATTTTTCATCTGATGGCATTCAAAGGACAAAGAACAAAACAGCATGGAAAACAGGCCCTTCGGCCCAAAGAGACCACGCCACCACCTCGATGTTCCCACTTCTACCCACGATCCCTGTCTATTCATTGACCATCTCCTTCTCAGGCAGTTTAACATGTTGCAATAACCTGTCATTGCAGGCCAACAATGATTTGGCATCAAATACAACCAAAAAAATGAGCAAGTTGTGATCAATATTGCAGCTTCACAAAATCAGACATCAGGCTGCTACTACAGTGTGGAAAAGATTTGTGTCAAAGCTTCATGTTCCTTCTGCACGCTTAGCTGCCGTAAGGAGCACTTCATTACAGCCCTATGGTTTACACTGAATTTTTGTTCTTTGCATTGCAGCTTCAGGATTCTACTAATATGTTGGAGACTGTGAAAATGAAATGTTTCTTTTCATATTAAATGTTAAGCCTCTTTACTATAGGGAGCTAAGATTGTACCATTTAAGCATTTCTGCACTGAACAGATAACGAACAAGAAAACAAAGTGATTTATGAGCATGAGAATATTTTCTGCAATGATTGATTTATTTTCTTTGTTTCCGGTAGACGAGCTGTTAATTTTCTGTTTCTTAAAGTTTGTTAATAAAATTTCCCTTGGGATCACATCCACAGTTCAATGTATGCCTTGAATAAACATTTTCCTAAAATTGTATCATTTAACCTTAGTAAAATTTCAGGAACTGAGTTCCAAGTTGCTCTTTCTCCCACAAGGTCTTACTGTTCTGAGTGCAAAGTGGAGAAAACAGATATCAGGGAGAAAAGGGCATGTGCAGGAAAGGTTGTGTGAGGTGGTGATTTATTCCAAAAGACATCAGTGCAGCTGAAGTGAGATCAAAAGGTTAGACACAGGGCATGATGATATATTGTTATAATATTGAACACTGAGAAATCGCAATGATTTAACAAAGTGATAGCTAAGAATTTAAGGTATGTTTATGATTGCAGTCTTATAGAAGGCCATCCTAGTGCAATGCATTAAGTAACCATGAGGACCCCAAGACTGTGTCACAGGGTTAAACCACATTTCCAGACACTGTCAATTTGTGTAAAATATGTGACCCATTGAATAATTTTAAACAAACGGTTGGCTGGCTTACAAGTTTGTATCTTCCATTCCTTTTACTGAGTTTTATCATTCAGATTTGTATCTTCTTTCCTCTTGCCAAGGTTCATGGCTTGAGTACAAATTGCCTGACAGAAAGGGTCAGTATGACAAAGTATTGTAATGAATGACTTCTCCTGCATCGTGAGGGACAAGTGGTAGAGGAAATGCTGTTTTTTTTTAACTGCAAATTACATCGTTACTCACAGTTGTGTATGAAATTGAGAATAATAGCTACCTGGCCTTCAATTCCAGGTATTGTTCATTTTCTATTTGTTTATATATAAATTTTTAGAAATGTTTGTATTCTTTTCAATGGAAAAATAAAAGTGGGTTTCTTACAAAAGAGCTGCTTCTGTGTGCTGAAGGCAAATGAAATCCATCAAAGGCACTGAAGCTTGCAGGCTTCCTTTGTTTCTGGAGGCTGCAGTGATGTGATTTGTTATATATTAGTAAAATAAGGAGAGTAAGATATAATTGAAGAGAACCATTCTGTTATTTACAATGTCTCTTAGTGAAAATCATCACACTACAAATCTACTTGTGTTTATTTGTTCTCTATTTTATTTTACAGGCAGCATTGCAAAGATAATTACATCTGACTTATTTAGATATCAGCATTACATGACAATTTAGTTCAGTGCAAGAGTATTTTGTCAATTTGCTAATTGTATTTAGAATACATTTCACACAGGAAACAGGCAATATAAATGGTTTAAATCTTTTGGTGAAAAGTCTTACCAGGTATAATTTCAATTTGGATTTATAAAATGGATTGAAAATATTTGTAAATAATGGATGTATTTCAGTGTGATTGTAAGATATATCTTAACTGCTTTGAAATGGAAAACATCCATTAACATCACAAAATATCAAACAGAATGAGAGGAACATTACAAGTTTGTTTAGTTAGGTGTTGGTCAATTGGAAGATATCAATTGGTATAATTAATGTTTGACCACTGAATCATAATGTTTGGCCACTGAGTAACCAGATAGGCTAGCAGCTCTCAAGTTAGGTCCCCTACCCAAGTGAGGGATAGAAGTTCCATCTCCATTAATTGACACATATTGGATTGTTAATAATATGAGTAAATATGGTGAGTAATATAGTAATACAAAATGACTTAGTATTGTCATCAATTAATAGAATCATAGAATCCTGATAGTGCAGAAGAGGCCATTGGACTCATCAAGTCTGCACTGACTCTCTGACAGAATATCTTAATCAGGCCCTATTTTTGTAACCCATACATTCCCATGGCTAATCCTGCTAAATCATACATCTTTATACACTAAAGGGTAATTTGCTTTGGCCAATCCATCTAATCTGCACATCTTTGGATTACGGGAAGAAACCTGAGTACTTGGAGGAAACCCATGCAAACATAGGGAGAACATGCAAACTCCACAAATATCAGTTTCTTCAGCATCAGTTGCAGAAATGTTACAATGCAATACTTGTCAGTGTAGGGTGTTGTGAAGAAAGCATATAGTAGGCTACCTTTATGGGAAGGGGTATAGGGTACAAGATCTGGCCTTTAATGTTGCAGTTGTATAAAACGCTGGTTAGACCTCATTTGGAATACTGCGTCCAGTTCTGGTCGCGTTACTACCGGAAGGACGTGGAGACTCTGCAGAGAGTGCTGAGGAGGTTTACCAGGATGCTGCCTGGTATGGAAGGTCTGAGTTACGAGGAGAGATTAGGCAAATTGGGACTGTTTTCCTTAGAAAGACGTAGACTTAGAGGAGATCTAATAGAGGTGTACAAGATTATGAAGGGGATAGATAGAGTAAACAGGATTAAGCTTTTTCCTAGGATGGACTCAAATAGCACGAGGGGTCACGGGCTTAGGGTGAGGGGGATAAGGTATAATTTGGATGCTAGAGGGAGTTTTTTCACACAGAGGGTGGTGGGGGTATGGAATGCGCTGCCAAGTAAAATGGTGGAGGCAGGCACTCTGGAGTTATTTAAGAAATACTTAGATGGGCACATGAACAGAATAGGAATGGAAAGGTATAGAAAACTGATTTAAAATAGGGATCATGAGCCTTGGGAATCCCTGGGAAGTGTGTTAATAGATGATGATACTGATGTACTTATTTTTATCCTACAGGTGCTTTGGTCCACCTTGTTGTCTAACGAGGGGCATACACGTGATGGGTCGTGAGAGGGCTGCTCTTGGATCTTCTTCGAGAGTATCCTAGTGCTTCACTTCATTAGTGTACGCTTGACCTAGACCATGCGATGGGCAACATGACAGCTTAGTGACTATCGCTGTGCTGTGCAGATACATGGATTTGGGCCTGTGTCTGTGGGAGTTTGCACATTCTCCCCGTGCTTGCGTGGGTTTTCTCCAGGCGCTCTGGTTTCCTCCCACATCCCAAAGGTGTGCTCTTAGGCTAATTGGCAAAACAAATTCTACATAAATTGTCTCAAATTTGGTTTTTAATCCATAGATCTATAAACATGGACAGGGATTGCGGGTAGAGGTGGGAACATCGGGGTGGCGGCACGGCTCGTTGGGCTGAAGGGCCTGTTTCCTGTGCTGTTTTGTTCTTTGTTCTTTGACATTTGCAGGCTGGCCTAGTTCATGGAGCAGCCAGCAATTGTCTCCAAGATGGGTGCTGTGTTAGCAATTTACACTGCAGCAGTCTGAAGTTGAAATTCTCCCATCTGCCTTATCTTTAAAAAGATATTCACACAATCCCATCTGCTATGCAATACATTGTAAAGTATTGGTGTCCTTTAATGGGATGGCTCCAAACTATAACTAAGCCAACAGTGTACACACAATATCATTATTTTCAGTGATGACGTTATTTTGCTGTGACAATGTACTCGACACAACAAATCTTAATTTAACTGATGTTTACTCCATTTATTGTACCCTCTATGGCAATGTGTTCCACATGTGGTAACACTAGCTCACAAAATGCAGCTAGTATAACTTTGGTGCATTATGCAGAATCTCTGAGGATAGCATTTGTCATTTGAATGCAGAATTTGAAATAATGCTATGAATATTGTATAGTCCTTCTATATTTAAAGTGCTATTACTGTTCTCAGTGTAATATATCTGCATCCAGAATTGTTTGTGAATTGAAACTATCAAAACAAACAAATGATAGGAAAGTGAGTCCCTCTATTGCTCTGGGTGTACTGAACTGATTTATGCTGTATTCTGATGCTCACATTAGTCAATTTCAGTGAGTGGATGATAAGATCTCTTGGGATTTGACTGCAGTTGATAAGTTCTCAGAAGACCTTATTGTTTTTCTCATCAGGTTTGATTCCTACTTTGAATTCCTGTGGCTAATATACTCCCAGATAACACTACATAATAATAACAAATACAGTGATAAGGAAGATTTAGATCATTTGTTCTTTTCCAGTGTGCAAAAAAACCCCAAATATTTTCCACTGTCAACTCAAGCTTCCTACGGGAAAAAGAAAACTTAATGCCAGTCATCATCAAAGAGACAAACAGGTGACAGCCTGAGTCTCTTTTCTTTAAAAGAAGTGTTTGTAGTAGCAAAGTTGTTTGAGTGTTTTCAAATAAATGGCATTGTCAAGCTGTGTGTGGCATGCCAAATTCACAAGCCTCTATGCTGTGGAATGTGATATGCACAATATGGGGAATTATTACTTTGTGGAGAGATATTTCTACTAAGCAAAGAAAATTAAGAGGCAACTTCACTGAGGTTCTTACGATGGATTTTTATAGAAAGAATATATTTCCTAAATGAAATGATACCTTAAAGCATCTGTTTAAGGAAAGTATGATAATTATTTGAAGCTGAGAAAGATATAGAAACGCTGGTTGAGAACAGGACAGGTAAATACCTTTTGATTGCTTTAGCAAAGAGCTTATACTAACATTATGGGCTAACAACTTCTTCTGTGTTACAGACTTCTGTAGTTCTACTGTGCTGGCTGCCTAGAAAGAGAAGCATAGACTAAAACAAATGCCTCTGGCACCACCAGATAATTGTTTTAAATCTGCCACCCCTTATCCTAAAACTGAGATGAGGAGAAACTACTTCTCTCAAAGCGTAATGTGTCTGTGGAATTCACTATCTCAGAGCATGTGGATGCCAGGATATTGAGTAAATTTAAGGATGCACTCTGGGGTGTAGGAAGCTAAGGGTGACCTTATTGTGGTCTAGAAAATAATGGGGGGCATAGACAAGGTAGATAGTCAATATTTTTTCCAAAAGTTAGGGGAGTCTAAAACCAGAGGGCCTAGGTTTACGATGAGAGGGGAGAGACACAAAAGTGTCCAGAAAGTATTTTTTTCACATAGAGGGTGGTGATTATGTGGAACAAACTGCTAGAGGTAGTAATAGAGGCTGTTACAATTTTATCTTTTAAAAAGCACCACCAATGCCAGGGCTAAGGATGCCAAAGTTGTTGAAAATGACAAATGCATTATTTCCAGCCTGTTACAGTAATAACATTGACATAGAGTATAGAGTCATAGAGGTTTACAGCATGGAAACAAGCCCTTCAGCCCAACTTGTCCATGCCATCCTTATTTTTTTAAACCCCTAAACTAATCCAATTGTCCACATTTGGTCCATATCCCTCAATACCTATTGTATGTATGTAACTATCTAAATGCTATCCTCACAGGTCTGCATCACTTCTTGCCCTTCCTTAAGAGCCTGCATGTGGAAGTGTTTGAGTATCTGAAAGCTTAAACACACAGAGGGAGGGTTAAGCTGGGGGTAGTGGATTTAGAGAAAAGCAGGAGAACTGTTGTCACAATTTCTGTAGCTTTCATTTCTTTACTGAGGGGCTGGTGGTGCTGCCTTGGCAGCTGGAATTCCACTACTTCAAGTTTTGGAATGGAGGGAGACCTGTCTCTAACAATAGAGATTGGGACACCCTTTAAAAATGGCACCCCAGCACCTGAACAGTGGAACTGACTAGCAGCTTCCCGAGAATGGGCTCATTTGCATCACTTCAGTGGGTAAATACCACCTGAGTAACACTGTCAGCACCAAGGAGAAATGTTCCCTTTTCCAGGTGGTGTGGCACTTAGTCCCAATTCAGGTGAATCACAGCCATTATCAAAATAGTTCTAAAACAGTAAATTTAACAGTTTAAGTGATGAATAGTATTTTTAATTTCAGTCTATTTATCAGATTATACTCCCAGACAGTACTTCCACGTGCTTCACATCTGTTAGCATTAATCTAAGATTTTAACTTGTTGTTAAAATAAATTAATCTCTGAAACTTTGAAGCATTTTAATACTCAGAAAAATGTTCCTTCCCATATGTGTTTAATGTATTATTAGCTGAAATTTTTTTAATTTGCATTGAATTGTAGTTATGAACAATATTAACTATGGCTGAAACTTATCTGCATTCCTTAACAACGTGAAGCTTAAATTCAGATGCACAGGATATAATGTTGTGGAATGCCACAGTTCCATTTCACATTTATTCAAATATAACGTGGAGGCTTTTGTGACATTAATTAAGAGCATAAGAACCAGGAGCGGGAGGAGGCTATTTGGCCCTTCGAGCCCGCTCTTTCATTCAATTAGATCATGGCTGATCTTTTCATGGACTGAGCTCCACCTACCCGCCCGTTCACCACAACCCTAACCCTTAATTCCCTTACGGTTCTAAAATTTACCTATCTTTGCTTTAAAATATTCAACAAGATTGCCTCAACTGCTTCACTGAGCAGAGAATTCAACAAATTCACAACCCTTTGTGTGAAGAAGCTTCTCCTCAACTCAGTCCTAAATTTATTTCCCTTTCTTTAAAGCCCATGCCCCCTAGTTCTGATTTCATCTGCCAGTGGAAACAATTCCCTGCTTCTTATCTATTCTCTTCATAATTTTATGTTTCAATAAGATCCCCCCAATCTTTTAAATTCCAATGAGTATAGTCTCAGTTTACTCAGTATCTTCTCATATGTCAAACTTCTCAACTCCGGAATCAAACTAGTGAATCTTCTCTGCACCTACTTTAGTGCCAGTATATCCTTTCTTAAGTAAGAGGATCAAAACTATACACAATGCTCAGATGTGGCCTCATCTTATACAGTTGTAACATAACCTCCCTGTTTTTAAACTCCATTCCTCTAGCAATGAAGGGCAAAATTCCATTTGTTTTCTGAATTACCTGCTGCATCTGTAAACCAACTTTTTATGATTCATGCACAAAGATACCCAGGTCCTTCCACACAGCAGCACACTATAAAGTTTTACCATTTAAATAATCATCCATTTTGCTGTTATGCCTACTAAAATGGATGACCTCACATTTACAAACATTGCACTCCATCTGCCAGGCCCTTGACCACACACTTAGACTATCTATGACTCTTTGTAGATGTTCAGTGTCCTTTCCACACTTTGCTCTACCTCTCATCTTACTGTCATTTACAAACTTTGATATGCCACACTTGGTCTCCAAATCCAAGTTGTCTTTTTAAATTGTAAACAATTGCAGTCCCAACACTGATCACTGAGGCATACTACTAGTTACTGATCACCAACCAGAAAATATCCCATTTATCCCAACTCTTTGCTTTCTGTTAGTTAACCAATTCTCTATCCATGCTAAAAGATAGACCTAACACCACTCACCTTCATCTCATGCAGCAGCCTTAGGGTGGCAGCTTGTTGAATGCCTTCTGGAAATCCAGATACGCTACATCCACTGGTTCTCCTTTGTCCATCGTGCCTGTAATGTCTTCAAATAATTCCACTAAATCAGATAAACACGACCTGCCTTTCATGGACCCATGCTGTGTCTTCCCAATGGGAAAATTTCTATCCAGATGTCACGCTATTTCTTCCTTGATGATGGATTCAAACATTTTCCCCGCTACAAAAGTTAAGCTCACTGGCTTATATTTATCTGCATTTTTTCTACCTATTTTTTAAAATATTGGTATCATATTTGCTGTTTTCCAATCTGTTGGAATTGCCTCAGAGTCCAGTGAATTTTGGTAAATTACCACGAGTGTATTTGCTATTTCCCTTGCCATCTCTTTTAGTACCCTAGGATGCATTCCATCAGGACAAGGAGACTTGTCTACATTTAACCCCATTAGTTTACCAAACATTTCTTCCTTAATAATAATGATCATTTCTAGGTCTTTACCTATCGTTGTCTTCTGTCATCAATTTTTGGCATGTTATTTGTGTCTTCCATTGTGACAACCGACACTGTTCAATGCCTCAGCCACTTTCTCATTTCTGTTATTAAATCCCCCTTCTCATCCTTTAAAGGACCAATGTTTATCTTAGCCACTCTTTTTCTTTTTATATATTTTTAGAAAAGTTTACTACCTGCTTTTATATTCTGAGCTAGTTTACTCTGATGATCTATCTTACTTTTCTCTATAGCTTTTTTCATGTCTCTCTGTTGTCCTTTAAAGTTTTCTCAACCCTCTTGTTTCCCACTAATCTTTGCCACTTTCTATACATTTTCTTTCAATTTGATTCTCTCCATTATTTCCTGAGATATCCATGGCTGATTATCCCTTTTTCTATAGAGCTTTCTTATCACTGTGATATACTTTTGCTGAGCTGCTTTCTACTTAAGCTGCTTTGTCTTAAAAAACAGCAAAGATTTATTTATAATACTTAACCAGGATACACAAAGTAATGGTTAAGCATGAACTAACAAGGCATACAAATTTAATCTTATTCAATGTGGGGAAAAAAATGATACTACTTAATCAAATTACTTTTTTAAAAGGGTTTTTAAGCATTGGTTACAATGAATTCAAAAAGAAATTTGCAAGCTGAACCTGTCAATTTTTCTGTAAGTTGTTTTTGCCCCACAAACAGTATCAAATAGTGACAAACTGAGCTTGAAGAATTTTTTTTACAATGTAGAGATGCTGGCGTTGGACTGGGGTGGGCACAGTAAGAAGTCTCACAACACCAGGTCAAAGTCCAACAGGTGTATTTAGAATCACAAGCTTTCAGAGCTTTGCTCCTTCATCAGGTGAGTCCTACATCACTTACCTGATGAAGGAGCAGCACTCCAAAAGCTCTTGATTCCAAATAAACATGTTACATTTTTTGTGACATTGGATTTTACAGCCACGCTTGTCCCAAAACTGGAAATCCTGCCCAAGGTCAATGGACCTTTACATGGTCTTCCCCTAGCCCGCTACAGTTCCCATGGTGGGTGGGATGGGCAGACTCCCCCCATTTGGTTGCACGTTATTTTATGTAGCAAAGGTAACTGAATCTGAAAATAATGTCAGTCAATTGCGTTCTTGGGACATTACAAATTGTACTTTATTGCAGAATAAAGATCCCCCATGTGTGGTTAACCAGTAGGTTAGCTCTTGTACCAACACTTCCATCATTGCTAGATTAATTGAGAACATCTTGTGCTAAATGTCCATCTGACCCCTCAGTGAATTGAATTACACAATCTTGGTGTAATGGGGGAAAAGAAATGCAAATTCTAATGGTGGTCATGCATTATGATAGTCAGGTGAAGAAAGTATAAAAAAACTCTCAGAGATGAGAGTCTTCTCTTGAGATGTTATCTGATTGTTTACTGCACTTCGAGGACTGTTACAGTTTTGTTCATTTGATTTCTTTTGGAATAAAATTTGCTTCGGCATCAAAGAAAAGCAGACGGATAATGAAGAGTGACTGATCACTTGGACAAGTGTAAGCTGATCAAAGAGAGTCAGTATGGATTTGCAAAGGATAGGTCATGTCTAATGAAATTGAATTTTTTGAGGTGATCACTGATATGGTGGATAGGGGAGTTGTTTGCTTAACATTCATGGGGTTTTTTATAAGATTCTACACAATAGATTATCTTAACTAAAAATGCATAGAATTGAAACTATATTGGTGTTGGTGATTGGTTGGAAGGTAAGGAAGGGAGAGTAGGGGTAATGGGGATACTTATTGTATAACAGTTGGTGTTCCCAAACACTGTACTGGGACCACATCCTTTCACTAGTTTAAGATTTAGGTGAAAGATTGAAGAATTGTATGAGGTTTGCAGGAGACACTAATTTAGGAGGCACAGTATGTTGTATAGATGGGAGCAAAAAGTAATTGGGTAAAGCAATAAAAGATGATGCAGAGAAGAGTGAAGTCATCCATTTGGATCTGAGAATAAGTAATCAGAATATTTTCTCAATAAAAAGTGACCAAGTATTGTGGAAAAGCAAAAACATTTTGGGGTCTATGCAAACAAACTACCAAAAACTAGTGCTCACGGATACAAAAAGAAATCACAAAGGCAAAAGAATATTGGCATTTAACTCAAGGAAGCTGGAATACAAAGAGGAGAAATTGCTGTTACCACACTATAGAGTCTTGAAACAGGAGCATGTAAAAGAAATAGAGCAATAATTATAGATAAGTTTAATCTCCATGTAGGTTGCAATTGATCAAATTGGAAAGGATACCTCAACAACAAATTCACAGAGTGCGTTAGGGATAAGTTCTTAGGGTAATATGCCATGAAGCATATCAGGGAACAGGCTATCTTGGATGCGAAATAAAGTAGGTTTAATAAATGACATCAAAGTAAAATTACTATTTATAAGTAGTGATCATAACATGATAGAATGTAATATTCAGCTTGGGAATGAAAGGCTTGGTTTGGGAACGATAGTGTTTAACTTAAATAAAGGAATTACGATGAAATGACGATAGAGTTAACTAAAGTAGACTGGGCAGATAGATGAGCAGGAAAGACAGTAAACAAGCAGTATCAGGCATTTAAACAGCTAATTCATGACACTCAGCAAAAATATATCCCAGTGAGAAGGAAAGATCCTAAGAGAGGAATAAACCAACCATGGCTAACCAAGGAAATTAAGGAGAGTGTTAAGCTGAAAGAAAAAGTAATAATGAGGAAAAGTCAGTAATAGACCCAAAGACTGGGATAAATTCAGAATTTAGCAAAAGACGACTAAAAAGATAATAAAGAAAATAAACTATGAGACCAAACTAGTGAGGAACATAAAAACTGACAATGAGAGCTTCTTTAAATATATAAAAACAAAGAGAAAAGTCAAAGTGAACATAAGCCCCTTAGAAAATGAATCAAGAGAGAAAGTTATGGCAAACAAGAAAATGACAGAGGAACTAAACAGATATTTTGCATCAGTGCTTACAGTGAAAGATATTTGGAACATCTTATTAATGTTAAAGAATACAGGGAAGGAATTAAATACTATCACCATCCCTGGAGAAATAGTAATAGACAAGTTAATGGGGCTAAAAGTAGACAAGTCTCCTGCCCTGATGGCTCGAATCCAAAGATTCTAAAACAAGTAGCTACAGAGAAAATTGGTGCATTGATTGTACTTTTTAAAAATCCATGGATTCTAGCAAAGTACCGGAGCATTGGAAAACCCCATGTGTTTATCCTGCTAATCTGCCTGATGTCCCTTTCTGGAATTTCTACACGCTCCCTTCATTCCTTCTTCTATCTCTTGTTTTCCTTTTCCTGAAATTCTGGTTCAAATTTCTGTTACTCCAACCTTAATTCCTCTGCCTTTAATTTATCTGTTAGTTTCCTCAATTTCCACCTCTAGGGCCAGAAATTTCCCATTCTGTCTGCCACAAGAATCATAACAGGCAAGACAGAAATGTTTGGTGGACCATTACAAAGATCCATTGAGCTCAGGTGGGAATTTCTGGTCTTGAAGTATGCATGGCTGGAAAATTCCATCCTGGATGTTTCTACACTCATTTTAAAATGTGAAATTTTCTGACTTTCCAGAAGAACTCCACCTCTAAGTGCCAAGCCACACCTTTCAATCACTCCCAAGGACAGTGCCCTTAATTTCTCACCAATTATCTCATCCTTTTCCCTGAATGTGTTGACATTGAATGTAGATATTTGAGCACTTTAGTATTGCAGAGCCAAGAAAACCTCCTGCAGTTTTAAATTGCTTTTCAAGGAACAATTTACTTTCCCCACTCCAATTCCTTTGTCAGTCTTTGGGAACAAATCTAAACACAAACCCTGAGGTATGAAAGGGTGAAAAGGCTTCCCTCTGTACTATGTCCTTGACTGATGATAACAAAGGCGCTGTGGAACTGATCAAACAAGGTTTTCTTGAGTCATGCACATACACGCACAGAAAAAAAGTCAAATAATCTACAGTTAGGTGTTCTTTGATTGTCTGTGAGGCGCAGATTTTTAAACACTGTGGTCAATTTAAGTTAGTTTGTTTCTTGGAAGCAGTCAACTGTAGATGTTGCAATTATTCCAAGATCTTGATTCGCTGTAGAATCAGCTTCTTAGAACATAGAACATAGAACACTACAGCACAAACAGGCCCTTCGGCCCACAAGTTGTGCCGAACACATCAAAACCTACCCAGCCATAGACCTATCTATAACCCCCAATCCCATTGGATCCCATATACTCATCCAGAAGTCTTTTAAAAGACCCCAGCAAGTTCGCCTCGACCACCACCGACGGCAGCCGATTCCATTCACTCACCACCCTCTGAGTGAAAAACTTTCCCCTAGCATCCCCTCTGTACTTGCTTCCCTGAACCTAATGATGCTCTTATTCCAAAAGAGAGAGAGAGTGCAGCAGGAAAAGACATTCATTCTAAAAGAAGTAACTACTTACATTGAAATATGAAACACAAACAATTGGGAATGTAAAGCTAAGTGAAGGCCAGTAAAATAAAGTAGTATAAACAAAACTGAAAAGGGAAGAAAATCTAAGACATGACAGGACAGTTTGCTTGTATGAAATGTGTGTCCTGTAACATGTGGACATAATAGTGTCCTAGATGGCCAAGATGTGTCACCAATTGCAAAAATGGGTTTCGGAGCTTGAGCAGCAGCTGGAATCATTGGTGTTTCTGCAAGGTTTTGACTAATGTTGATAGCAATTTGAAGTGTGGTCACATTGCAGTTTAGGAGCATGGAGACAAAAATGGAAGAGTGACCATCAGGCATTTCAAATGAACTAGGTTAGTAGTGAAAAAGACTCTTGGTGTCCGGTTCACCAATTGGTTTTCCATTTTTGATACTTGTGGGCATGTCAGTTACTCAGGGAAGTGCAGTCAGAACCAGGTTTGTGGCTCCACAGGCAATTCTGCTATACATGGGAGGAGGAGGTAGAAAGAAATTGTAGTAGCAGTAGGGGCCATATTAGTTAGAGATGTGACTCGAAGATAGTACGTTGTCTCCCTGGTGCCTGAGTCAAGGAATCACATAATGGCTGCAGGATGTTCTTCTGGGGGAGAGTGAATAGCCATGGGTTGTAGTCCATGTTGGTGCCAAGGATTTAAATGTCCTTTCGGTAAGAAAATTTGCCAGAAACAAATTTTAAAAAACAAGGCTGACAATTCTAAATTTAGTCTTAGTAAGTAAATCTGAGCAAGGGATCCATTTTGGAAATGTGGTCATAATGTAGTTGGGTTTAACATCAGTTCTAAGTTCGGTTCTCAATTGGGGGAAGACAAATTTTACAAAACTAAGGAATGAACTGACAAATGCAGACTGGGTGCAGCTCCTTAGAGGGAAATCATAAACGTTGAAATGTAAAATCCCACAGTCACAGTGCAGACATGTCTCCACAAAGAATAAAATGTGGTACCACCAATTCTAGAACTCCTGGTTATCTAGAATTATACAGGATTTGCTAAAGCAAAAAAAAAGTTTATGACAGTTGCCAAACATTTAATAATGTAGAAAACCTAGATGAGCACAAAAAGTTCATAGATGAATGAAAAAGGAAGTTAGGAAAGCATAGTGAGGACATGAAGGCAGATAAAATCAAAGGAAACACAAAGGCATCTTACTAGTATTTCAAGAGCTGAAGAATAACTAAGCAAAGGATGCCCAGCATGTTGCCTGGCATGGAGGGCATTAGCTATGAGGAGAGGTTGGAGAAAATTGGTTTGTTCTCACTGGAATGACAGAGGGCGACCTATAGAAATTTACAAGATTATGTACAGAGTGGATAGTCAGAAGCTTTTTCCCAGGGTGAAAAAGTCAATTACCAGGGGGCATAGGTTTAAGGTGTGAGGGGTCAGATTTAAAGGAGGTGTGTGAGCAATTTTCTTTTTTTACATAGTGGGTGGTGGATGCCTGGAACTCGCTGCTAGGGGAGGTAGTGGAAGCAAATATGATAGCGCGTTTTCAGGACCATCTGGACAAATACATGAATAGGATGGGAATAGAGAGAAATGGTCCCCAGAAGGGTAGGTGGTTTTAGTTCAGTCAGGCAGTGTCATTGGTGCAGGCATGAAGGGCCAAATGCCCTTTTCTGTGCTATAATTTTCTTTGCTCTTTATTCTTTGAAAGGGTAGGGCCTATCAGATGTGTTTGTGTAATTAATGAATTGATGCTGAAGATGTGGGCAGTGATCTCAGTGAGGACCTTTTCTCTGTCTTCACTAAGGAGAGAAATAATGCAGAAATTCTAGTGAAAGAATGTAAAATAATAGATACAATAAATGTTATGAGAGACCAGGACAAGGCGGGGGCCGGGGTGGAACTGGTGGTGCTGATCCACCTATGAAGGTGGATTAATCACAAGGGCTGGATAGATTGTATCTCTGTGTTAAAGCAAGCCAGAGAGGAAATAACAGATGATCTGAGGATCATTTTCTAATCCTCACTAGATACAGACAAGGCACCAGAGGATTGGATGTCTGTGAACTTTGTATTAAATTATTCAGAAAGGGTATGAGGGATAAGCCAGAAAATTATAGGTCGATCAGCTTGACTGGTGGTGAACGAATTATTAGAAACAATTTTGAGCCACAGGTTAAAATTGTCACTTTGAAAGGCATGCATTAATCAGGAATATATATGTTTTCATTCAGGGAGATCATGTTTTACTTCATCAATCAAATTTTTTGAGCAAGCAACAAAGGGAATTGAGAAGCATAGTGCAATAGATGTTGTATACATGGATTTCAGTAAGGCATTTGAAAAATCCCGCATGGAAAACTGAGATACTAAGGAAGGTGGATCCAAAATTGATTCAGTGACAGGAAACATGGATTTTGCAAATGGATAGCAGTTTCCAGTGGTGTTCCACAGGCTCAGTGTTAGGCCACTTGTTGTTTGTTTTACATATGAGTGGTTTGGACTTAAATATAGGAAACATGAACAAGAAATTTGCAGATGACCCCAAAAAAAAGTTTCCCATTTTTAAGGTATTTTTCTGAGATGAGCTATTGAGCTTTGAGTTTAACTTTAGCTAATTCAAAGAATTGCGACTACAATATCCTGTTAAAAGATGTTCTTTACTGAACAATTTACACTGGGAGAGAAGGGTTGGGTGGTCCATACACCGAGAGACAAGCAGGAAGACAGACACACAAGCAAAGAGAGAGAGAGTCAGAGAGGCAAAGCAAATATTGTGAATTAATTGGCAAGATACGAGTTATTGATTTGAGAAGGCCTGAAGAGCTGATAAATTGAGTAGTTTTTTTTGTATTTGTCTTTTTGTGTGGTCTGATTGTTGTTGCATTAGATTGAGGAGAGGGGCTGTCAAAGCCATTGTTTAGAGTTTGGAAGAAAGAAGAATGAAAGCTCGTGTGTTCCATTTACATTTATGTGTAAGTTTAATAAAGTATTTGTACAGATATTTTTGGGGGTTTTTGATTTAATGTTTTAATGTTACTTTTCCCTAATTGAGATTTTGCAATAGTAGATTTGATAGAGTTTAAAATCAAATGGGAATTGGATTGAAGTGTAAACCAAAATAAGACAAATTTTTGAAATTCCTTAATCTTGAGTATAATTGATGGCTACTGTTGTCCTCAAGAAAATATGACAGAAATTTCAAGCTCTGTCACTTTAAGAAGCATTAGCAGTTGTGAGTTTTTGTATTAGCTAAAGTTAAGCTCAATACTTAGCCTACACTCTTGTATTTGCCAGTGAAAAATATAGCTTTTGGCTACAATTTTTCAACTGTACATGCCAGCAAAATCTTCTTGTTCCACTGACAGCACACTCTCGCTATGGGTTTCCCAGCTGTATGGGGTGCAGTCAATAGAAAATCACATTGACAGCAGCAGAAGCATAACATTGCTTTGAAATATTTCACCAATTGTGCATTTCCACAAGTAATTGTTTCTAGTATCTGTTTCAATATTGGGTACTTTGCACTTCAACGTCTATTCTTAGACAATTATGAGTTTTGATGGTTGTCTGGATTGTAGGGAATGTATCTCTTTGCCCTGAGGGTGATTTGTTGATTTCTCACCATCATTTGGAATGTGGGGGGCAATTCTTCAACCTGACTGTGCCTCACACAGATCGTGCTGATTCCAGAAAATACTGTGCGAGTCTAAAAATTAGGTTCATGCCCAGAATCAAACAGTTTGCAATCTTTCCAGTCCCTTTCTAATGGCATGGACAGGATTGAGCCCAGAAAATACATGAGGCCAATTAGCATATTAGAAGTAGCATTTAAATATGCATAGGCCATTTGATTCCTAGTGCATGGGATTCTCCAGCCTTCAGGAAATCAGAAACACAAAGGGACTTGGGAGTCATTGTTCAAGATTCTCTTAAGGTTAATGTACAGGTTCAGTTGGGTTAAGAAAGCAAATGCAATGTTAGCATTCATGTCGAGGGGATAGAATACAAGAGCAGAGATGTGCTTCTGAGGCTGTATAAAGCTCTGGTCAGACCCCATTTGTGTATTCTGAGCAGTTTTGAGCCCCGTATGTAAGGAAGGATGTGCTGGCCTTGTAAAGAATCCAGAGGAAGTTCACAAGAATGCCCACTAGAATGAAGAGCTTGTCAAATGAGGAATGGTTGAGGACTCTGGCTCTGTATTCGTTGGAGTCTAAAAGGATGAGGGGGGATCTTATTGAAACTTACAGGATACTGTGAGGCCTGGATGGAGTGGATGTGGAGAGGATGTTTTCACTAGTAGGAAAAACTCGAACCAGAGGGTACAACCTCAGACTAAAGAAATGATCTTTTAAATCAGAGATGAAGAAGAATTTCTTCAGCCACAGAACGTTGAATCTGTGGAACACTTTGCCTCAGAAGGCTGTGGAGGCCAGGTCATTGAATGGCTTTAAGACATGGATAGATAGGTTCTTGATTAATAAATGAACCAGGGATAATGGGGAAAAGGCAGGAGAATGGGGATGAAAAAAAAATCAGTCATGATTGAATGGCAGAGCAGACTTGATGGGCCGAGCAGCCTAAATCTGCTCCTATGCCTTATGATCTTATGGTCCTCAGGCATGGTATAACAATGATGAGAATGGCACTGGTGTCTATTAACAGAAATCTGGTGCGGTGGCCACACCAAGGGCTTGTAATTCATTGAAGACACTGGATGGTCAGGAGCATGGCTGGACAGATAGTGCTCACCCAGCAGTGCTGACTGGACGCCCTGGCAGTGCCCACAAGATACCCTGACAGTGCCAGTTGGGCACTGTTAGCATGCCAGGGTTAGCACCAAGGGGGTGGGGCCTGAGTTGGGGCTAAGTCCCTGGGGCTAAGATGAGGGGGCTATGGTGGGGGCTATGCAGGAGTTCTAAAATGAGATGACTATGCAGGAGCTATTCAAAGGGAGGTCATCCAGGGGTGATTCATGTTGGGGCTTAGGATGGGGACCATGTTGGTGATCAGGGAGGACCCTAACGCCAGTGACCCATGTTGGTGAGAAGTTGGATGAACATGCTGCTGAATGGAGAGGTGGTCCTGATGTCCATGGGCAGAGAGTTCTCCCAGTGCATTTGACTCTTGCAAAATGGTACCCAAACTCTGAAGCCAGGCTCACAGGCATGTTTAGGTCTTCCTCCTGCCAGTACCAGCACAAAACTCCCAACTGTCCAAAAAAGTGAACGAGTGTGGGAGAATTGCAGCACACAGCGAGCCTGAATGACCAGTGTGAATTGCTCTGATATTCTGAATAGACCCCCTCCCCATTTGGCAGCCCGTTATCTCCAACACCTCCTCGGCACAGGCTGCTAACATTGGGGTTTTCTAATATTCTCGCTGATATGACACTTGACTGTTGTTTGAGAGAGCTCCGCCTGTGGTCTTGCATTTTTTAAACAGTTTGCTCTGTTTCAGTACAAATCTCAAACTTGCAGTTAGTTGAAAGTTGAAAAATCATGGCTGGAATTCCCCTATCACGCCCAACATGAGAATTATAATGGGCAGGGAGGGTGGACCATGCAAAAGTCCATTGACCTCCGCCAAGATTTTCTGGTTTTGAGATGAGTGTGGCTGGAAAATACCGCCCCATGTTTCCATAATAAAGGACATAGCCTTCTGACAAAGTCAATTCAAATTTTCAAGACTGAGATTAATAGATTCTTCTTAGCAAGTGGAGCAAGGGACATCGGAAATAGGTAAGTCTGAGGAATTAAATTAATAATTGGCCACATAGAACAGCAGAATATGCTCAAGGGACTGAATGTTCTCTCCAATGTTCTTATATTCCTATCTTCCTAGTTAGCTTTTGGATGTGATCTCCATTTAATCGCAACAAACACAATGGACATCTCAAGAGCTCACGCAATCCATGCATAACTGTTTTAGCGGATAAACCAATCTTAATACTACTTCATCTACCAAAGAAAAAGCTTGCCTTTATCATCCAAAAAATAATTGCTCCATTCTGGAGATTAACAGCAGCACTTAATCTATAAATGTGCTATATAAATAGATGAATATATTCAGAAAAATAATTTAAAAGCATAAATTCACTCCTGTGAACTGCCATTTGCCTTAAACACTCATTCTATTCTATATTTTTCTGTTGGTTTTGCTTCTGTCAATTGTTTTCCATTGTAAATAAATCTTGTCAGTCATTTAGACTGCGTAAGCAGTTTAGCGGTGTGGTATTTTCTGACTGCTGGACTGACATGAGATATTGTAGGCATCACAAATGTTCTCCAGTAAACAATTTTTAACAATTGGGGTTAATTGTTCAACCTGAGCCACGCTAACCTATTGTGGCTGTGAGTAAAAGACTTCAATTTGTAAGTGACACAGCCTGCTTGCTGAAGCCATCCCTATGAGAAAAAGGTGTTGGAGAAAGCTCAACTCATAACAGCCTCAACCATACATTATTCATCTATGATAGGCTTTGTCTGAAGTTCTCTTAGGGCACACACACACACACACACTATATTTATCAGTCTAAGATGAGAAGCTGTCGTTTGTTATCTTGAAATTTTAACTGCTTTGTCTTGAAAATTGTTCTGCACATGATTAAAAAGAACCTTGCCAGAATTTTACTGCCCTGCCCATCGCAGGAATCAGAGCGAGCAAGGGGGCGGAACATGGAAAGATCCGTTGACCCGGGGTGGGATTTTGCGGCATCGGGACGCGCGAGGTGTAAAATCCCACCCCATGAGTAAGGTTTTTTTTGCAATTGTTCCAAATTTAAATATTTAAAGATCAAGGAAGGAAGACTCCTGATTCTCAAAACTTTTAAATTGAGTTACAGACAGTTTAAAATGTATCCAGGGCCCAATGCCGAGTTTCTGGACTTTCTCCAAATAAGTTTAGACATTCTGTATTGTGTCAACCAAAACTGTTTGAAGCTACCACCTTCAGTGAATTTGACTCCAAAGACCTTCCAATATTGCCTATTCCACTCATTTTAAGGTGTGTTAACAAGAATTACTGTGCCTACATTTTATTTGGAAGGATAATCTATTTGCACTCAAGGTGAGAGAGACATAAATATACTCCTAGATCAATGCAAGTTAAATACATTGAACCCTATCTCAGCGGTTCTCAACCATTGCACCATGGCACACTGGTGTGTTGTGAAGAGCCTCCACAGGTTCATGTAATTAAACTAAAACTAACCTTCATCTTCAGCTCTTGTGGTTGGCAAGGTCTGATGAAACTCAAGCCTCCTGCGCATGGGCTGATTGGGAAAGAGCTGCACATGAGCAGTTTAAGTTTGGTCAGATCCACATGCATGACCAATGGAATTTGGAGCTGAAGACATAGGCCTCTGAACAAAAAGCAAACTCAAAAAGGAGGCAAAAGCCTTGGGAGAAGCAAAAGAGACAAAGGTAGAAAATGGCACATACTGTTCTGAAAATCACAGTGTTGAAATCATGCCAATAACTTTCATCTACAATTATGTTTAGCTAATGCCTAGATGTGAGGTTAGCATTATGCTGAGACTTCTGTCCTGCCCTGAAGCTTTCTCCTCCTTTCTTTCTTAAATTACCACTTCATTTCTCTACCTGAGGTAATACTCAAAAATATTAATACAAAAGCAAAATACTGCCCATACTACAAATCTGACCTAAGAAGGAAAAATGCTGAAAAAACTCAGGTAATTAGGCAGCATCTGTGGAGAGAAACATTTAATATTCATATCGATGACTATTTCAAAACATAAATCATTGAGCAACTGGATAAATTATTTGTGAACTGTATTTTTAAGGAAATCGATGTTTCCTTTATACAGTTCATATTTATATTGTATTGTTTACATTTTTCCAAGTCAATGGCCCAGGTTTTATGCTAGCTGGAACTGAAGCTCCCAGTGCTCAGTATTAGTATTGTGGAAATCAGATTTTTCGCACCCAGACATGCTCAACAAAACATGGAAACCCACGTTTTTCAATTTTGTCTAAATTTTCCATTTGTGTTACCATTCTCTCTGATGGTGAATATTGGCTGAAAATCACCCCAGAAAAGTATTTTGCTGGCTGGTAGTTCAGAGAAATTAGTAGTGTGTCTCAAAATATTTTTGTAGCATAGAAGTGTGCCGTGGCATCCAAAAAGTTGGAAGCCACTGCTCTACCCCAGCAATGTATTTTGAACTCCGCAATAGAAGATCATCACAAATGCATCAATGCGACTGCTGCAATTTCTACAACCTTGTGATCTCGGTCATATTGCTGAAAATACGCCTAATCTAGTACTGTGACTTTTCAACCAGCAGACATTGGATTGCATTTGGTCAAACTCATTTCACCCAGAAACCTTAATCACCAGTATAGAGATGAGTTTTCATTCTATTAGACTTCGGTTTCTGAAGTTTATTTCCAGCAGTACTATATCACCCTGTTCCCAAGCCAACACATTAAATTCACTTGACCTCTTTTCTAAAAGAAAAATTATCTCATTGTGATGCACAATTAAATGAATGAGAGCAAGGACACAGATCATCCATTTAATCTCTGCATGGATTTACTATTTTACTATCTTTTCCCAATAACATTTTATTTTATCGTCTTTGAGCCTTTAAATCACAATAAAGAAATTACGATAAAGGCATGCACTATTGTCGACTTGATTGCCATATCTTTGCACTTTTATGTGAGTAACATTTAAGAGGAGTGATAGCACAGTGGTATTGTCATTAGGCTATTAATGCAAGAAAAGTATTGTTTCTTATCCGCTGTACAGACAAAGTATACTGTACACAAAGAAGGAAAGGAGAGAGTGCAGAGTGTTACAGTCATAGCTACGGTGTAGAGAAAGATCAACTTAATGCTGGTTAAGTCCATTCAAAATTGTGATGGCAGCAGCGAAGAATCTGCTTTTGAGTTGGTCGCTAAATGTCCTCAGACCTTTGTATCTTTTTCCCAATGGAAGAAGGTGGAAGAGTGAATGCCAGGTCACGCAGAGTCCTTAATTATGCAGGCTGTTTTTCCAAGGCAGGGGGAATTGTAAATGGAGACAGTAAATGGTAGGCTGGTTTGAGTGATGGAGCGGGTTTCATTCATGACCCTTTGCAGTTTCTTATGGTCTTGGGCAGAGCAGGAGCCATACCATGCTGTGATACAACTGGAAAGAATGTTTTGTATGGTGGTAAAAGTTGGTGACAGTCGTGGCAGACATCCAAACTTCCTTAGTCTTCTGAGAAAGTAGTGGCGTTGGTGGGTTTCTTAACTCTACTGTCAACATGGAGGGACACAGGCAAGTTGTTGGTGATCTGCACAACTAAAAACTTGAAGCTCTTGATCATTTCTGCTTCATTCCTGTTGATGTAAACAGGGACATGTCTTCCACTACACTTCCTGAAGTCGCTGACTATTTCTTTCCTTTTATTGATATTGAAGGAGAGATTCTCTATCGCTTTCCTACACTCCATCTCGTCATTGTTTGAGATCTGACCCACATCGCTGGTGTCATCAACAAATTTGAAAATCAGGTTAGAGTGGAATTTGGCCACACAGTCATAGATGTATAAGGAGTATAGTAGGGGGCTGATAACACAGCCTTGTGGGGCACCGGTATTGTGGATGATTATGGAAGAGATGTTGTTGCCTACCCTTACTGATTGCAGTCTGTGGGTTAGGGAGTTCAAAATCCAATCACAGAGAGCCATACACCAGGCCACAGAACTTGGAGATGAATTTCATAGGAATAATGGTGTTAAAGGCTGAGATATACAAATAAATAGGAATCTGACAGAAGTGTCTTTGTTATCTAGGTGTTCCAGGGTTGAGTGCAGGAAGATGGTGTCTGCAGCCATGGGTGAACTGCAAAGGATTCGGGCAATCTGGGAGGCTGAATTGATTTGTGCCATGACTAACCTTTCAAAGCATTTCATAATGATGGATGTCAAAGCCACTGGATGATAATCATTAAGGCATGCTGCCTAGCTTTTCTTTAGTACTGGAATGATATTTGTCTTCTTGAAGCAGATAGGGAGCTTAGATTGGTGTAAAGAGAGGTGAACAATCCTGCCAGCTGATCATGCCAGATCTGAGTGGTTGTCCAGCTACCCCATCCAGGCAAATCACTTTTTGTGAGCTGACCTTCGAAAAGACTGTTCTGACATTTGCAATGATGACCTCAAATTCAGGCTTGTCTGAGGCTTCCAGGGTGGAGCACTTGCTCTCTCTAACCTCTTGCTGAAAACGGACATAGAATTCTTTGAACTCATCAGGGAGGGGTGTGTTTGAGCTAGTGATTTTAGCTGCCTTCATTTCGTAGCCCCTTAGAGACCTTGCCATATTTGGCAGGGGTCTGTGTGGCTAACCTGGTACTCCAACTTGGTCCAGTACAGTCTTTAGGCATCTTTGATGAATCTTCTTAATCATATCTGGCTTTCTTGTATAGATCAGCGTCACCTGACATGAACACCTCAGACCTAAACTTCAACAAGCAGTGAATATCTCTGTTCATCCATAGTTTCCGGTTGAGAAACACGCAGATTTGCTCCTTTGGCACACAGTCCTCTACACACTTACTAATGAAGTCAGTTACTATAGTGGTGTACTCGTTCAGATTGGTCACAGAGTTTTTAAATACTGATCAGCCTTCTGACTCTAACAATCCTGTAGGAGATCATCCAATTCCTCAGGCCAACACTGCACAGCTTTCCTTGACGGATTCTCCTGATTCAGCTTTTGCTTGTAAGCCAGGAACACAGGCACAGCCTTGTGTTCTGATTTGCCAATGTGTGGGTGGGCCATAGAGAGGTAGGAATGTTTGACATTTGTGTAGCAGCGATCTAGGATGATTGGGCCTCTGGTGGAACAGGAGACATGTTGGTGGTATCTTGGTAGGATGCTTTTGAACTTGGCCTGATTGAAGTCCCCAACCACAATGGAAAAGGCCAAGAGATCTTTCATCTCAAGGTGATTTTTAATGGTACATATTTCGTCCAGTGCAATCTTCATGTCCACGTGGAACATAACAGAGATAAACCCCTGCAGAAAGTAGTAGTTGAGTAGGAGGCAGATCCCACCTCCTTATCCTTGCCTGAAGCTGCTGCGTGGTCCATTCGATGCATTGAAAAGCCATCTGGTTATAGGGCATAGTTCAATGAAGCGGGAGTGAGCCATGTCTCCATGAAACAGAGTACACAGCACCGTGACAGAATTAAAGTCCAATGATGACCACAAAGCCATTATTGATGATTGTAAAAACCCATCTGATTCATTAATGCCCTTTAGGAAAGGAAATCTGCCATCCTTACCTGGTCTAGATAAGACTCTAAATTCACAGCAATTTGTTTGACTCTTAAGTGCTCTTTGAAATGGTCTTGCAAGTCACTTAGCTCAAGAGCAATGGGGGTGACAGGCTGGCACTGTGGTTAGCACTGCTGCCTCACAGAACCAGGGACTCAGGTTTGATTCCTGGCTTGAGTCACAGTCTGCATGTTCTTTCCATGTCTGCATGGGTTTCCTCTGGGTGCTCCAGTTTCCTCCCACAGTCCAAATGATCTTCTGGTTCAGTGTGTTGGCCATGCTAAATTCTCTCTCAGTGTACCAGACCAGTCGCCAGAGTAGGCAACTAAGGGATTTTCACGGTAATTTAATTGCAGAGTTAATCTAAACCTACTTGTGACACTAATACGTAAACTTAAATGTTTGTCCCGGCAGTGACACTCATATACACAAATGTATTGTTTTTAAAAATCACTTGAATCCAACAATATACTTGACCAATTATGTTAGTGTTCACTCAGGTACTTGTGTTCTACCATCTGAGTACCCTTTATGTTGGAGTATGAAGGGGTTAAAAGGATAGTCACATGCTTAGCTGAATAATGGTTTTACATTTGAGATTATATTGCAAGTTATAACAATATGGTATTTCATGGTATTTTATTTTTGTGCTTCAATGATCTTTATCTAAATGAAATAAATTGATTGTTGTTTAATATTACGGTTGACATTTTGCTGAAAATTACATGAAAATTATAAAATAATCAGGATGGCAGATTTGAAAGTAGGATCTTGATAGCAAAACCAAATTATTATAGGAAGATTAGACAAGCAAGCAAATGAACATGAACAATTTTGATTAACTTTTTAACAATGTTGAGTTGTGGATTGACTCACACTACCATTATCTTGATTTAGTCCAAAGCTTGCATTTGGTTGAATTTTTAGAAATAGTATTTATATACAGATTAATGAATATTGCCATTGTGATATTTGCAAATTAAATCTAAATATATCTTCGTGCTAACCAAGTTGTTTCTTGCGTTGCATCTAAGCTTTTGAGTACAAGTGCAGTGTTCCATGCAGCGAGAGAGGGAAACTAAAGATCTGTGGGAAACACTTTTCAATTCTCAGCTTTGCATTACTCACCTGAAAGGCGTGCCAGAGAATTGAGTGGTCGTACTGGAGGGGTGGGGGGGCACCTTAAGCTGTCTCAGGCAGACAGTAAATGTGAAAGAAACAAGTTAGCAAATGAACATGAAAAATGTTGACTAACCTTCTAGGAGTTCTGCGTTATGATTTATCATAAATTGCAATCATCTTAATTTCCTATTTTCTGTTGTGAACTGCTTAAATATGCAAACTGGAACCTTCCCTTCATTGTAGGATCCCAATATATAGGGTACATATTTTTGTACATATTTCTGTGTATAAGTGTGCAAACTGTGCAGGATACTTGCTGATCTTATATGTTCCAGGCATCACGTAATCTAACCACATTCCATGAAAGATTTTAAAAAAGTGTTAAAGAATTATAATTTTAAAAATGTTCTCAAGGCCGTAAAGGGCATGATTACTCCTCCTGGTAACACACACACTAAACCTCTGACCTAATGCCTGTCCATGTGAGGCATGCATTGCACTTTCTCACTGAGGTTGCAGATCATCCAGTGCTGTCACACACATGAATGAAGGAGCTGTATAATCATGCAGTCATAGAGTCATTTGTGTACAGGAGCAGGTCATTCAGCTCATTGAGTTTAAGGAAGGTCTGGAGCAATCCACTCAATCATTTTTCCACACTCCAATAGCCCTGCAAGTTTACTTCCCTGAAGAATCCATCCAATTTCCTTCCGAATCATTGATCATCTCCACTGCCTGTCTTCTAGGTAATGAGAGAATGAATTCCAGAGCATTCAATGTTCATCCCTGCAAGGCCTGTATCTCTTGCCCAAAATCTAGTTTCCCCTTCTTTTTGTGCCAACTGCTAATAAGAATGGCTCTTCTTTCTAAACCTGTCATAAGCTTTAGTCCTAGTCTTATCTTTTAACTAAATCTATGAAATCATGCTGGTAAATCTTCCCTGTATCCTTACAAGGATGTTCATAGCCTTTCGAAATTGAGGTGATCAGTAATGAATGCAATGCTCAAGTTGTGGCTTAAACAAACCTTTATAAAAATGCAGTAAAATTCTCTTGCTTATGTGCTCCATACCTCTTATTTATGAAGTCCAAAATCCCATATGTTTTGCTAACCACTTCTCTAACCATTTCTTCGGTATGCCTTGCCACCTACAAGGATCTATGCACCTGTACACATGTACTCCTGGTCCCTTTGTCCCTGTGTGATCTTTCAAACTGTACATTGTTAGAAATATTTTCTTTGATTTGGGGCAACCCTTCAAAATTGAAAGCGGTGTGCCTAAAAGCAGAGACCTTGTCCCTATTTCCAGCAGATCCCATTTTTTTCTGGTCTGGCAGAAGGGAGACTGTAGTGAATCACTTAGGTGCAAGTTTTCTAAGCCACTTGAAATTTATGCCGAGTCCAAATAGACCCTATTTTCATTGTTCCAAGGGCCTTAACCCATTGTATGGGAACACAATTTGATGGAAGAGGCATAAACACTTGTCAAGGCTGCATTTATACTCTATTTAAATGTCATGATTTAAGGTGATTAAATTCCCAGCCCTTTAACATTTAAAAAGGTCTGCAGTCTTCAGTTAAGGTTTAACAAAAACAGATAGATGATGCAAATGTGCATTGATTACCAAACCATGTTCTGCAGTTTTTTGTAATTCCAGTAGATTCTATTATTTACATTTATCAAGGTCTGTTATTATAGCTGAGCCCATTATGAATGTTTTGTTCAGTTTCTAAAGAGTCACTTACCTCAGCAAGGAGCAATTTATAAATATATAGAATACTAAAGAATCAGTTACATTGTTGTGCCTGGTGAAATTAATGTTTGTTTGCTTTTATAACAGATTTACATTTTTTGAATAAGTTTACTAAATGAGAGTTTTCTCTCAATGTCATGTCCATTTGAGTGTGACCTCTATTAAATAGAAGTTTCTTTTCATCTCCACATGGCTCCTGGTGTCTACCCATTGTGGACACTGGGTATGTTACTATGGCATGTACACAGGCCAAAGTTTTCTGTTCTTTCGCACTAGCAGGATTTTTTGGTTCTGTTGATATTCACCCTCAGCATTGGGTTCACCAGGATTGATGAGTGCAAGGCACATAGAAAGTTATTGACATCAGCAAGTCCACCCCAGTTTTCCAGAATGGAAATAGGATAGACAGGAGCCTTTTTTTAAAAGAAAACAGGTCAACTGAGTCAGGAAATCTCCTATCATAATTTTATGAAAATCTGGCCCTAAGTTTATATTTCATCTCCTATCTCTTCATCCAAATTACATCATCTCACAATTTCCAATACTAAATTTCATTTGCCATTTGTCTGTCCATTCTGTCAGCTTATTTATGTCCAATTGCAGTTGATTGGTATCATCCTCACTGCTTCCCTCACCTCCAAGTTTGCTTTCATGGGCACATTTTGAAAATTTAATTTGCATCCAATATCAAAGTCATTTATGAATATTTTTTAAAAAGCAGTGTTTTCAGCACTGACCCTTAGGGAACATTGCTGTCTGCTATTCTCCTATCAAAAGAAACCCACTTATCATAGCTCAGTTGTCTGTCTAAAAGTCTTTTTTGGATTCAAGCTGACACTGAACCTTCAATTCTATGCTTTGTTAATCAATTTTTAGGTGCAACTTTGTCAGACTTTCTTAAGATCCATTTGGACAACAAGCTGTGAATTTGCTTCATTAACCTTTTCTGTTACTTTGTCCAAAAAATTCAATTACATTAGCCAACCACAATCTGCCTTTTACACAGTTTGGCACTATTTTCATTTCCGTTTATTTTTGTGCCATACTTCAAACACAGACTTTAATTTAAAATTAAAATTGCTGGGGAAAATTATATTTACAGATTCAGTACTCTCTCAGAAATAATTCTAAAATGTATATTGAAGAGATTAATTAAACAGGAAAACATTTCTAACCGTAAGTCCCTTCCTGAAACTAATGTCCTTTCTCCACTTCATTTTTCTGTTCTTCTTACTTGCCTTTTGTCCTTTTCTTTGTCACTTTCGTTTATATTCCATTATTTTTCTTTCTCTTTGTAAAACCATCACATATTTTTGTTCATTGACTTTTTTCTGATTTTTTTTCCTTTTTTTGTGTCTGAATCTCTCTCACTGCTTTTATTTTTTTAATGTATTTCTCATTATGTATATATCAATTCCTTTACTGATTTCCTGCATTGTATGTTTCACATTTTTTTAAAGTCTATGATATTCAAATTGGAAATCACAAAATGACAGACTGAATGAACAGTTACCTTGTATTGGTCTTCACAGAGAAAGATAAGGATGAAATATAACAAAAGGAAAGAAATCTAAAAACAAATCAAGGGGAAGAGTTAATTAGATTCAATATTAGTGAAAAATGGTGATGGAGTAACTAATGTTGTCAAAGTTAGACAAATCCTCCAGGACTTAATGGTATTCATCCAGAGTGTTAAACAAAGGGATTGGAGAAATTGGTGATGTATTATTCATGGTCTTCAAAAATACTCTTGATCCAGGGATTGTCCCCTCCAATTAGAACATTGATACTATCACTCTGCTCTTAGGAACAATAAAAGAGATAAACTCGATAGTTCCACTCCAAGTTGTCTAATGTTGGAAAGTTATCAAAATACATTTATTTGGAACAAAAAGGCTGAATGTTTTGAAAAATACAAGATGACCTATTATCTTTTATCTTTTAACATGATTATTGTTAAAAGACTGCCTTTTAACCTGGATAAAAGATAAATCATAATTAACAAACTGTTGAATATTTTGAGGTGGTAAATAATATTGTGGAGAAGAGAATGTCTATGAATGTTATTCATATAGACTTCTGGAAAGCATTTGACAACATTGGAGATGGTCTACCAGTTTTACCCAACTGAGGAAAAGTTTGCATGAGGAACAAGTTCTCAGTAGGAGATTAAAATTGGAGTTTACTGGGCAACAGTGATTCCTGCATTAATATATGCTTGCAAATTGGACAAAATACAGCAGGAACATCAAAGCTGTAGGTAAATATCAGTAGTGGGGAGTTCATAACATCCAACAAATCCAGTAGAACGAAAGGTGATCCAAGAGCAGTGCCCTCTCCCTAGCAACATGCCCAGCATCAAGGCACTAATCACTCAAAAACAGTTCTACAACATAGAACATCTAGTTCCTGACTCCAAACTCCCAAAGCAACTGTTCTTTCCAAATGCAGCCATGACAGAAGACACCCAGGAGAACAGTGGAAATGTTTTAGGGATGTCCTCAAAGCATCTCTGAAGAGATAAAAACATCCTGCTGACTCATGAGAGTCACTCATGTGACCAAACAAAGTGAAAAATTCATTCAAGAAGGCAGCAAACACATGAAGAGGCTTTGGCAGAATATCTCAGAGACAATGTCGAGGGAAAATCCTCCACAAACCTCATTTACCTGATTGTTCATGCATCATCTACTCTGCATATGACAGAATATAAAGATCACACACAAGATTCATCAGAATCCATCAAACCAGAGTGAAAACAAGTCATCTCAATTCAAAGGGACTGCCAAACAAGAAGATTTGACAAGGTGTCACATAAAAGACGATTAACAAATAAAACTGACAGTACATGGAATTAGAAGCAAACTATTGCTTTGGATAGAGATTTGGTTTGAAGGTACGAAAAGGAGAATAATTGGTATACATTCAAATTGTCAGGATGTGACCAGTGGTTTCTCCCAATGATCTATACCAGAACCATAGCTTTTCGCTATATTAATAAATTATTTGAATTTAGAAACTATGTTATTCATATTTGCTGATAATAGCAAGGCTTAGATTAATTACACAATCATGCATCAGCACTCAGTAGTCCCTGTAAGTGGCTTCAATGTGGGGGACAACGGGATGGCAGGCATAACTCCTGCAAACACACTGTGCAGAACCCCCTGCCCCCCGGAACAAAGATTGTGGCATTGTTTTCCAGAACAGATTCAGCAAGCTGGAAGTTTCCCAACTCTGTGTAATAACATACTTGGGGTGGGGGGAAATGTCACAAAAGGACATTGCTACATTAAATGAATGGATAAAAATGTGACAGATGGAGTTCAATGTGGAAAAATCATCCAGTTTGAACTTAAGATAGATTGCAGTACTTTCTGAGTGGCAAGAAAATATGGATGGCAGATGAGAGGAGAGATTTAGAACTCCAGAAATAAGTCACTAATGGATAGCTGCAAGAAAAAGGCGAAACAAAGGATGAACTTTATCATAAAAAGGCTGGAATACAAAAAGGTTAAAGTAATGTTACCGCTATAAAAGCTCCAGTGAGACCCAATTGGGTGTATTAAATTCAGGAAAAAGATACTGACCTCAGAAAGAATGCAGCACAGATTCAAAATAAGAGTTTGCTCATTAAAAACAAAAATGAGGCATTTTTTTTCTCTCTCAAAGGATCATGAGTCTTTGAAACTCTCTTCCTGAGAAGGTGGTAGAAATAGTGTTTCTAGGTGGATAGATTCTTGGTAAGCAAGGGGGTGCTAGATTATTAGGGGTAGGTGGAGCATAGATTTGAGGGTACTATCAGCTCAGATATAATCTGATTAAATGGCCTGAAGGGTTTCACACTGAATGGAATAACATTGAAGTGGAAGTGGTTAAATTATTTGGTTAGGCTGTATAGGGTAGACTAGTGTTGCTTTGAATATAGAAGATTACGGGATATTCTAATTAAAAACTTCAAGATGATTTGAGATTTTGATAAGATACTTGTAAGAGAGATTGAAAGTTGGATAGAAGTGACATACATTTTGCCTGAAAAGCGAGGGGATATTTGAAAAGAATGTTTGATGCCAAACTGTGGCATAAGGTTGGATACAAAGTTGCACACTCAATCAGTATTGATACCTAAAAACAAGCAACCCATGTAAGAGAACAACGTGAACATATGAACAAGCAGCAGGAGAAGGCCGATCAACTCTTCAGGCCATTTAATCAGATTATATCTGAGCTGATAGTACCCTCAAATCTATGCTCCACCTACCCCCAATAATCTAGCACCCCCTTGCTTACCAAGAATCTATCCACCTAAAAACACTATTTCTACCACCTTCTCAGGAAGAGAGTTTCAAAGACTCATGATTCTCTGAGAGAGAAAAAAAATGCCTCATCTTTGTTTTTAATGAGAAAACTCTTATTTTTAAACCCCCTAGTTATATTTTCCCACAAGAGGAAACTCCATATCCGCACTGTATGACGACCCAGGATCTGATATGTTTCAATCAAGTAGCCTCTTCTTCTTCCTAACTTCAGCAGACCCAATCAGACACTTGGGTTTCTGAGCAAGGAGGCCTAGGATGGAAGAAGATAAATTATATAGAATCTTATATAATCCTACATATACCAATTATTCTCTATTTTTTTCTAACTACAAAACAAAATCCCTATCCAAACTAATAGCTTATCTCCAATTCCACGTATTATCAGTAGAGAAACTGGAATACTTGAATGGGTTGGCACCTAGGGTATAAAGATCAAGTGGCGCTGGAGCAATCCAAAGAAAGAGAATAAGTAGAATTGAAGACCAGAAACTGAAGCAAATAGGGTGTGGAAAATTCCAAGGCTTGAAATTGAAGATTACTGCATGAGGGATAATTGTGAAGGTGAACTCATGTGATGCTGACCTCTGTTTGGAGTTCAAGGCAGGCGTGGCAGCGCAGCAGGATGCTCTTACAGATCAGTAATGCTGTTTTTATAAGCTGGAAGAAGAAACTAGGGGTTGAACTGTTGAACTCCAGCTTCAGCTGGAGCACTTGAAGTAGTACTGGGAGTGAAGAGAAAATCAGGAGGTGAGGTTGGATGCAAAATAATGACTGGAGCAAAAGATAGGTCAGTCAGGTATCACTTGAAAGACAGTTATGGTTAGGCAGAGTGGTTAAAATTCCCCGTTTGGAAGATATATGGAACTACTATTGAAGTTAAAAATAATCTCACTGTTGTGCAGTTGGCATAAATAAATAAAAAGAGAAAATGATAGAAATACCCTACAGATTAGGAAGCAACAGTGGAGTGAGAAACTGAGTTAACATTTCAAGCATGGGATCATAGACCGACAGTGCAGAACGAGGCATTAAGCCCATCGAGTCTGCAGTGACCCAGCTCCTTTTATCTAAAAAGCTCCTTTCATCTTATATAAAAGGTAAGGTTTGAGATACCTGAAATTATAATCCAATGGAAAATGTAAAATATCTGACAACTTTGCAAAAACCATGCAATAAAAATAAAGCGTAGTCTGTTAACAAAAGCTTTGCTGTTAGTGAATGCTCGTGCTGGAATTGTCCACCATCACTTGCTGAGGCATTTTGCTACATCTGTGTAAGAGACGCTAAGGGGCAATTTAATATGGCCAATCCACCTAAACAGCACATCTTTGGACTGTGGGATTAAACCCAAGCTCCCAAAGGAAACCCATGCATACTCGGAGGGAACGTGCAAATTCCACACAGTCACCCGTGGCTGCAATTGAACCCGTATCACTGCAGTGGTGAGGCAGCAGTTCTAACTACTGTGCCACTGTGCCGACTAGAAAAAGTTAGAAAAAAGGTTTTATGCAAATGAAGGGGTGGAGGGTGGAAAGAAGATCCAAAAGAAATTACCCAAATTTTATCGCCTCGTCCACCCGAGGTTCATAAGATCCCACCCAAGGCCCAACGGAGAATGCAGCCTCAACCTCTGGTATTACCAATGTGCCTGATAGCCATTATCCAGGTGCCAGGCTGTCAGTGCCAAGGTCCCAGGCTGGCACTGCCATTGGTTTCTCAGGGAAGTCTCAATGGCCTCCAATTTCACTGGTAAGGACAACATGACTGTTTGCCATTATTTGGGAGCAAATGTTTTCCTCCTTAGAGAGAACCTCTCCCGGTAAGGCCATAAAAGCAAGGGAGCCCGGACAACTGAGTTCTGGGCTCACTAATCACATGTAAGTTCATATTTAAATACATTTAATAAATTATTCAGCTTCATGTCCATTGCTACCGAGAAATCTAGCTCTCATAGAATTGTGAGAGTTGAGAAACCTGGTGCGTGATCCTGAATTTTTAGCTCTCATCTGATTTTATCAGCTCGCCCTGGTATGTTCATCCTATCTATGCCCTTTATGATTATATACACCTCAACAAGGTCACCCCTCATTCTTTTATCTTCCATGGAATAAATTCCCAGCCTGGCCAACTACTCTCTATACCTCAGGCCTAATAGCCCTGGCAACATCCTTTGCACTCTTTCCAGTTTATTAATGTGTCATGCAGGAATTTAAAAACAAAGCTGACCAGTTTAAAACAAAGGCACTTCCAGATTGCAGACTGTCAGTGAGCACAAGAGTGATGGATGAACAATGTGAGTTTGGTTATGGCAGCGGAGCTTTGGACCATGTGAAAAATGGCAGGCCAGGCATGTAATCATTGATTGTAGAGGCGGAGCATGGATGATGGCTTCACAGCGGGTGAGTTGAAGGAAGGGCAGACACAAAGGATCTTACTGAGGTGGAAATGGGTATTCTTTTGTGGCTATGTGATCAAAATTCAACCCAGGGTGAAACAGGATTTCAAGCCACAACACGTACCACAATATTTGTAATTTGACTTGGAGTGTGCAGAGTGAATAAAGCAATTCATTTCACAGTTTTTGAAAATATTAAGTAAATGGAACCTTTAAGATATTCAAAAGAATTATTCCAAAGAGTACTTT
Organism: Sphyrna mokarran; assembly: GCA_024679065.1. NCBI lineage: Eukaryota > Metazoa > Chordata > Chondrichthyes > Carcharhiniformes > Carcharhinidae > Sphyrna > Sphyrna mokarran. The sequence continues at coordinate 62,824,625 of JAGIQG010000011.1, read as the reverse complement.
GTGTAATATCTAGATTTCTCAAGGGATCAATTACATGAGTCACAAGTCACACAGTTATGCATGAGTTTTTTTTTCATTTCATGCACTTTAGTAGAATATTCACACTAATATACTTCACTGGTCTCGATATTCATGAGTAGGCGCTGAAGGAGCAGTGAGGGAGCTGTTAAGTGGGCAGGAAATTCAGGTGAATGGGTTTCCCTCACATCGTAGAGAAGTTACTATGGAACAATAGGCTGTCTGACTGTCTGATGGGTGGGTTTGTGATATCACAATAGCCAAGGATCATAGAGGAAGAAAGGGCAAACTAGTAGTGATATGTTCTTACCAAAAAAATCTTTTAAGTGCCGATCGAGTGTGAAGACAAGAGAGAATTGTGCTCAATTTTTGGGTGAGCTTCTAAACACAACTGTATGGCACTTAGAAAAGACTAAATAAAAGTACAACACAGAAACAGGCCCATCAGCCCTCCAACCCTGCATCAATCATGGTAACTTAACTAATCTAAAACAAACTTCTGCCCTTGCTTGGTTCATATCCCTCTATTCCCTCCATCGGTACGCTGCTTTCTTGCATCTCACTTGGGTGACACGGTAGCTCAGTAGTTGGCAATGCTGCCTTATAATGCCAGGGACTCACATTTGATTCCTTGCCTGGGTTATTGCCTGTGTGGAGTTTGCACATTCTCCATGTGTCTGCGTCAGTTTCCTCCGGGTGCTCCAATTTCCTCCCACAGTGCAAAGATGTGTGGCTTAGATGGATTGGCCATGTTAAATTGCCCCTTACTGTAGGGCAAATGCATGTTATGGGGATAGGGCCTGAGTGGCATTGTGCTTGGTGCAAGCTTGATGGGCTGAATGGACTCCTTCTGCACTGTAGAATTCTATGAATTTCTTTCCTGGCATGGCAACCTGGCCTGGCGCTGTGGGCCCTGAGGGAAGGTCAAGGATGTAGGTCTTGTGGTGATTTACCCCTCTCCCGCTAATATGCTACAGAGGAAGGATGCCTCAAAGTTTGTAGGGGCTGGGTGGGCTTGAGTTGGGGACAAGCGGTTGACCTCGCCACTCTCCCCTGGGATGCAAGTCTCATGGCTGCACTATCCCTCCACGCCTAGCAGACTTGAAGATCACCCTTGGCAGGACGATTTCAGGTAGCCCTGTGATCAATTTCTACATTCTTGCCTGTCAAAGAACAGAGAAAATTTCATCATAGGAATGGGCCCTTCAGACCTCCAAGTCTGTGTTAATCATGATGCCCTAATTATACTAAAAAAAGACCTTCTGTCCTTACTTGCTCTGTATCCCTCTATTTCCTCCCTAATCATGTACCCATCCAGATGCCTCTTAAATGCTGCTATCATGCCTGCTTTCACTACCTGCTCTGGTACTGCATTCCAGGTATCCACCACTCTCTGCGTGTAAAACTTCCCTTTAAACATTCTCCTTCTCACCTCGAACCTGTGTCCCCTTGTAATTGACGCTTTCAGTATTGGAAGAAGCCTCTGACAATTCACCCTGTCTATGCTTCTCATAATTTAGTAATCCTTTATCAGGTCTCCTTCAGTCTTTCTGGTTAAAACATTCCTAGTTTATTCAACCTCTCCTCAATTAATAATATCCATGAGACAAGGCAATATCCTGGTGAACTTTCTTTGCACTCTCTCCAAAGCTTCAATGTCCTTCTGATAGTGTGATAATCAGAACTGCACACAATACTCCGAATGCAGACTAAGCAAGGTTTTACATAACTACAACATGATTTCCCAGCTCTTGTACTCAATGCCCTGGCTGATGAATCATACCATATGCCTTCTTAATCAACTTGGCCATCTCTGTTGCCAATTTTAGGGAACTGTGGACCTGCAAGCTCAGATCCCCCTGTTTGTTAATGTTCCTGAGGGTTCTGCCATTTACAGTATAATCCACACCTAGATTTGATCCTCCAAAATGCATTGCCTCACATTTCTTTGGATTAAACTCCATCTGCCATTTCTATGTCCAAGTCTCCAATCTATCCATATCCCACAGTATCCTCTGACAATCCCTGGCACTATCAGCAACTACAACAATCTTTGTGACATCTGCAAACTTACTAATCAGCACCCGCCAACCCCTCCCAACATTTTCCTCCAGATCATTTCCATATACTACAAAAAACAGAGATCCCAGCACTGATGCCTGCAGAACACCACGGGCTACAGATCTCCATTCTGAAAACACTCTTCCATGTCACTCTCTGTAGAGGTGGGAACATCGGGGTGGCAGCGTGGGCTCATTGGGCCGAAGGGCCTGTTTCCCGTGCTGCTTTGTTCTTTGTTCTTTAACAAAGCCAGTTATGTATGCATCTAGCCAGCCCACACTAAATCCCATATGATTTTAGTTTTTGTACCAGTCTGCCATGTGGCGCTTGTGAAATGCCTTACTAAAATCCATATAAACTACACCCACAGCCCTTCCCGTCAATTATCTTTGTCACTTCTTCAAAAAATTCAATCAAGTTGATGAGATATGACCTTCCCTGTATGAAACCATAGGGCCTGTCACTAACTAGTCTAATTTTCTTCCAAATATGCAATATATCCTGTCCCTTAGTATCTTCTCCAAAAGCTTCCCTGCCACTGACATCAGGCTCATGGGCCTATAATTTCTTGGATTATCCCTGCTTCCTTTCTTAACCAAGGGAGCAACATTGGCTATTCTCCAGTCCTCTGGAAGCTGATCTGTGTTGAGATATTGTTGAGATATCTATTAAGGCACCAACTATTTCTCCCATGGTCTCCCGCAGTAACCTTGGATAGATCCCATCCAGCCCTGAGGAGTTGTCTATCTTAATGCCATTTAGGACACGCAAGCTTTCTCCCTTGATATATTGACGTTCTTTAGAGTGTTCACATACCTATCCCTTGTCTCAACATCCCTAATGTCCTTCTCCTTGGTGAATACCAAGGGGGAGTACTCATTAAGGATCTCACCCACTTGTTGTGACTCCACATATAACTTCGCTACATTGCCTGTAAGTGGACATATTCTTCCTTTTGCTACATTCTAACTCCTAATATTTGCATAAAAAGCCTTGGGATTTTTTCTGACCCTGTTTGCTAAAGACTTTTCATGGCCTCTTTTAGCCCTCTTAATTCCATGTTTAAGTTCTTTGCTCCTTTCACTCTACTCCTCAAGGGCTTTATCAGTTTTTAGATGCCTGGATCCATTGAATGCTTCCTTTTCCCTTTTGACTTAAGCTTACAATTTCCCTTGTCATACACGATTCCCAAATCCTGTCATTCCTATCCTTAATTTTTGTAGGGACATGCCCATCCTGCACTTCAGTCAACTGGCCTTTAAAAGCCTCCAATATGCCAGATATGGATTTGTCCTCATGCAGCTGCTCCCAATCTACATTCCCCAGTTCCTGTCCAATTGGCCCTCGCTCAATTAAGCACCCTCACCTGAGGTCCATTCTTATCTTTAGACAGGAATACTCAAGATCCTATTGAATCATGGCCACTAAGCCCAAAATGCTCCCTCACTGAAACATGAGGCAAAATGTAATTCTTGCCAATAGGAGAGTGGGTGGAGCCTATTCACACCAGGAAACCTGTTGCTGACTTGTAGGTGCACAATTGCGCAGCACCCCAATCTCCCAGTGCATTGTATACAAGTGTACACACTGGGAGATCTGTTACAGCCCCTCAACATCTGGGATATTATTTTGCCCTGCCCTGGATAACACCTCCCTCCCAGCGATCCGTTTGCCATTGCTGGGGACCATACATGATCATCACTAGTGCAAACCTCCACTTCTACTGCTTGGTTGATGCATAGAAACTCTGCTCATCCACTCAACTGAGTTTTAAACATTCTATTGCTGAGTGTAGCACCATTTTCACCTTCACAATGTCAGAATACTGGCAGGGGAACATTTCTAGCAGTTCGCAGCAGAATTTCTCTTTATGACTGAATTATAGTTATCTTATTAGGTATGTCAATCTGAAGACCCAAAGGGTAATACGCCATCACTATTATGAACCACTAGTTCCTTTCCTGAGGTATTACTCAGGGAATAGTTGCAAACTAATTTAAGCCTTTTGTTGAAGCAAGATTAGTGGGCCAGAAATAATTGAGCCTAGAGTTGTAGGCATGTCAGCATCTATTTCAATGTGATACATTGGACCTTAGTTTAACTTTGTGTAAGTGAATGAATTTTGAAAGACTTACAATCTTACCCGTTCTGCCCTTATCATTACATACAATGCTTTCGTATTATTATTAATATTATTATTCATAAATAAATGACAAAATGTGGAACAATTTAGAAAGCGTAAAAATAGAATGTTTGAATCACAAGTGTCCATTTGCAGTACTGACGTACAAGTTGGGAGCCATAGTGCCACCATTTGCAGAAGGGTCAATACGTCATAATAAATGTACCTCAGCAGTGTTTGTCATAATTACAGTAAGAGAAGATCCTTCCCATTTGGACCAGACAGGCAATTTCAATGGGAAAAAGGTTGGAACAGCATGTGACAAAAGCCTGACATCAGGAAGTAAAATTTTGTAGTCAGAAATTGCACCAAGATGTAGAATATATTACAAATTAATCCTTCATGGCATTGCATGGGAAGATTGTTATTCTTTCAATGTTTGCTGTTTTGTTGTAATATGTTGTACGTACTGCATTTTAACAAGGGGGGGGGGCTACTCAAATTTGGACTGCATTGAAAGTTTAATCCTAGACTTTCATTAACCTAGTAGCTGAAGTGAGATGAGGAGAATTTTAGAGGGAACAGAACTGTCTTCACGTTGTGAGCCAGGAGGTCAGCAATTAACACAACAAACCTAGGGCTGGATTTTATCATACTTACCGCCAGTGGGATCTTTCAGACCCGTCAAAGGCATCCACCCTGTGGTGGGTTCCCTGCTGGCAGGACGAACAAGCCACTATAGACCTCAGTGAGATCAGGGGTCTGATATCCCTCCTGGTGTTGGAAATTGGATACACAAGTTAGCAGCAGCTACTGCAGATTTCCTGTCTGGGAATGCAAGTTATTTCTAATTACTCTTCGATCAACTCAAAGGGCGGAATTTTCTCATCCCACACGCCACAGAAATTGTAGCAGATAGAAGGTGGACCATGCGAAAGTCCATTAATCTCGTGCAGGATGAGAGCGGCTGGAAATCCCCACCCAAAGAGTCTCAGTCAGGTCAAGCAATAAACATGGATCCTGCTGTCATAGCAATATGCACACTAAAACATGACAGTATGTGGGGTGAGATCTGAATTTCCAGCCACTCCTAACATGATCGAGATCTTATTTTATGATGAATATGATCTACTTATTCCTCCTACCAAAATGTTTTATCCCACATTTGTAAATTTTATAGTTTATTTGCTAGTTTACTAATAGCCTCCTGTGTCTTCTTGCAGTCCTCATCAGTATTAACTAGACCTCCAGTTTGGTGTCATCTTCAATGCTTGAATTTCTCAAGTGCAAATCATTAATATAAATAGTGAACAACAGTGGTCCCAGCACTGTTTATGCAACTATATTTGCAAATTGGAGTTACTACCTTAAACCCTATTCTCTCTTTTTTCTGTTTTGTAACCAGTTTGCTTCTCATTCTGCTATTTGCCCCAAGTCCCCATGTTCTCGTCTTAATCATGAGTCTGCCAATGTGGTGCCTCACCAAAGGCCTTTTGGAAATCTAAATGCATTATATCCAATGCACTTCTCTTTTTATTGCTTCTATTTTCAAAAATAAAAGCAGCTTGGTCAAACTTGGCATTCCTTTTTGGAATCTACGCTGACAACTCCTCATTATAATTTCTGTTTCTAGATATTTTCTACTGCATCTCTGATTAAGCATTTCATTCTTTTTTTAACAGCATTATTAGGCTAATTGGTTTATCGTTGCCTAGATTTTTTCAATCTATTTTTTACATATAAGAATCAAATTAGTCATCTGCCAGTCCCCCCACACTGTTCCCTTTTCTAATTAAGTTGATAATGTGTATAATAGTGCATCTGTTATAATTGCTCTAACTTCCAATATGTGCAGTGGCAATCGATATGATTTGTTTATTTTTTCTCTATATTACTTTAGAATAAAATAGGAAACGTCCTGTCTATTTTTCACTTAATTTATTTTCTCTCTGTGACTGCACTAGTCTCTCTGCTCTCTCTTTACTTCTGCCTTAAAGATGTTAAAAACTCTTTCTTGTGGTTGCAAATGAGCTGAATTGATGACAGTTATCAAAAGGCAATATTTGCTAACAGATCAGTGTTTCTGAAACGTTGATGAAAGACACTTCAAGGGGGAATTTTCTGCCACCATTTTCAACAGGTTGGAAAGGCGGAGTTGGATGGGGGGGGGGGACAGAATTGAGCAGGAGACACAGAATGGCTTTTATGCTGTAGGAATTTCCCCCCTCAATTACCTGCCCTCTCCCGCCAGAGATGTATCAGGATTCCCACCATCTGTAGCAAAGACAGGGAGAGAAGAAATGGGACTGCCTGGTTGAGGAAAATCTAAGACTAGATGGAAAAGTGTGGGGTCACTTGAATGCAGTAACATTGAAGGAGGAATGGGTGACTGACTGGACCAATCAGCTCAGTACAATGACATTAGTAAAAAGGGAAGGAAGATATTGAATTCAGAATGTAAAATGCCATGGTTGCTGGTGATAGAAGAGTTAAACTACCCCCAGCTTTGTGTTGAACGACCATATCTCTGTGATGCAGCAGTATCAATACTTTTGCTGACATAACTGAGGTCTTTGAAATTTCAGTGGCATCATCATGATCACAAACTGTGGTGACTGATGGACTGGTATCAGCCTTGTAGGCGAATGTCAAGTATTTCTACAAGTTTGAAAAGTTCAGCTTGTAATTCTTGAACCTGAACTGACAAGGCTATACCTTTCATGCAACAAAAGCATAAAGAGTAGAAGCTTTTATAAAGGCAATTTCAATCTTCTTTTTCATTATTTATTCTGACAAGATGCGGGTGTCACTGGATAGACTTGTGTTTGTTGCCCATCGTACTTGCCCTTGAGAAGGTGATGATGTGCCGCTTTCTTGAAGCACTGCAGTCCTTGGATGGGCAAAGTGAAAAGAATGTGGATAATGTAATTTTAATAGACAATGTCGAATGCAGAACTCTAATCAACCATTGATGCATTCAGAAAGGCGATGTAAAAAAAGCATTAGATAAAAGAAGGGACCGGGACAGAAGAAAACAAAATATCAGTCAACGTTAGGCCAATATTATTCATCTTAACCAACTGTAGATGGGATTGTCACTCACAAAGCAGTTCCTACAGCAACAAAAGCCGATCTTCAATACAGAAGTGACATACACCCTGGGCATAGTCTGAAATGAGGAGATGCTGACAGAACTTTGCTTCTGTGCTGAGTAGGCAAAGTGACAAGAATGTGGATTGTACAATTCTATTGCGGAACCGGGATAATCAACCATTGTTTTCAACATAATACAAAGCAGAACTCATCACACATAAATGGCAATACAAATATCAATACGTCGGACACTAAATCATGGCTGTAAATTGCAATCACCCAGCAGAATCCATTGTTTGAACAACCCACTAGAGTCAATTTGTTAGGACTCCAACTGAGGCCATAATTTAATCTGCACAACTCCCAGAAGAGACAAGTAACTGCATCTCCACAACTAGTCCCATTGGGTCTTCAGTACCTTCCCGTTCTCTCATCACACAGTGTGAATCCGTCTGATTAAGCGCAGCTGCTGCACACAGGTTCTGGAGGTGCTTACGGCCATTTCTTGTGACGAGTGAAATTTCAAACTACGGCATTTCTAAAATATCATTAGCCCGCCCCCTGCCCCTCACCCACCTCACCACCAAGCGCCCCCCCACCCCCGCCCCGCCCCACCCCACCCCACCCCGCCCCGCCCCAGCTCCATCAGGTGTGTTTTCAGCAAGGAGAAAGTAAAATATGATGGGTGGTTTTCCCACCACCTTCCCACCCAGCCCTGATCCAGTCCCAGTAATATAGTAGTGGGTGTGTACCAAAATCAGAAGCCCACCCATCACTTATTTAAAAAAAAGGGCAATTGAGCTTGTTTGCAAGCTAATTGGCCCAAATAACCCTTGGATATTAGCATAAAGAGATTGGGCAGGTGGGTAAGATTCAGAAGGCTTCTTTTTCAATAACTTTATGGAAAAGATGGCAAAGAAGGTGCACCATTCGGGGGGGGTGCACTCTGCAGGCCTGATGCATACCCACTCAAGATGTTATCTTTTTTTTTGGTCCTTGCTGCCTGGCTTTCAAAACCATTTCCTGCAACTTTGTTTACCCTCCTATCACTGCCCCAGGCTCCCAACTCCCTATCCCCACTCAAAGTTCAGGATTTACCTGGGTACAAGATCCATCAGTTGTCTCGGCATGCAATACCAGCATGCACTGCTATGGCTGCTAGAGATACCAACCAATCAGATGGGCCGGTAGCTTTCGAGCATGGGGCTCCCTCCCATGGAGAGATGGAAATCTGACCCTCACCTGCTTAAGGACACTAGAGCAGTGTGTTATTGCTGTGAAATATGCTACCTCACCTCCTGGTAAGTTTTTTGTCCCATGGTGAGGATTTGTTGGAGCAGCAGCAGTCCAAGCAATGAGTCCAAATGTGTGAAAACCCCACATTTGGCTGGCCGTATCAGCGGGGGTTTTAGGAGTGGCTGTCAATTAATTCAAAGCAGTGGCCCTCCCCCGAGAATCGGAGGCACAATCAGAGGACCCACAGCTCAGCAGTTTCTGAGCAGGATTGATGGCCATTTCTGAGGCTGAACCTGCAAGAAGAGGATGCAATGTTTAATATGTGGCCTCACAAACTGGAAGTGGGGGCTGGCTGCTATTAGGTCCAGTCAGTCAGGCAGGTTTCAGAGATGGGGGGGGTGGTGCTGTTCGCTAGAGGTGCTGATACAACAGGGACAACCATCATACAGGAACCATGGCCATATATATAAAATATAAAATTTTTACATTTTATAAAATAATCTTATCCCAGCCTCGAGCCCACAGAGAGCACACAAAGATTTCACTGATGGTCCCCCCCCCCCACCTTTTGGTCTAACACTAGTTAAATTATAAAAATTCTACAGTTTAGAAAGAGGTCATTTGGCCCATCGAGTCTGCACAGACTCTATCTTATCCAGGCTGCAGCCCATCCCAACCTTGTCATACCATAGATTTCCCTTGTCCAATCCATCTGATCTACACATCCTAAGACACTAAGGGATAATTTAGCATGGCCAGTCCATTTAATGTGCACATCTTTGGAGTGTGGAAAGAAACCCTCGCAGACATGGTGAGAACGTGCAAACTCCACACAAACCATAATCCAAGACTGAAATTGAGCTGCAGTCCCTATCATTGTGAGGCAATAGTGCTAACCACGGGGCCATTGAGCCACTGCATGCTAGTGGAGTTTGGAAGAGGCACTTAATTGGCCACTTAAGTGGCTCAGTTTAGCTCTGGGTGGGCTATATGCTGCCTTTCCTGCCACTGGTAAAATGGCAGGGCCATGGGAATATGTCAGGCATGCCATCTGGTGGCACAGTGGTTAGCATCCAGCTGGGTTCAGTTCCTGGATTTGGGTCACTGTCTGTATCGAGTTTGCACCTTCTCCAGGTTTCAGCATGGGTTTCCTGTAGGTGCTCCGGTTTCCTTCCACAGTCCAAAAGACATGCTAGTTAGGTGCATTGGCCACATCTACCTGAGTAGGCACTGATTTTCACAGTAACTTCATTGCAGTGTTAATGTAAACCTAGTTGTGACAAGCCTAGTTATTTAATAATAAATAAACTTTAAATTTTATCTGATGCCTTGTTGTGCCATTTTGCCAGCTGTCCCATCTCAAAGCCCATTTCCAAAGGTCTTACAAAATTCTGACCTGTACATTTAAGTAATCCAGCATGGCTTCTTATTCATGCAGATCAGTGTCCTACGCCAGCTGTAACTTGCCAAATGGAAAACTGGGATGCAAATAGATGGTCTTTGCACTAAACTTGCTCCAAAAAATTGAGTTACCTAATCAGTGATCCTAAACTTTCTGGTTTTATTTCTTTGACCAAGGTGAGTAGGCCTGACCCTCCTGGGGTGTTGGCAAGCTGTGTCCTGCTGCTGGTATATTTGAATGGTTACTCCACTGTCCAGACTCAAACTGTATTACATAGGAGCCAGCTGCCACCTGCCTTCCCAATTGGCAAGCTGCAGTGGGAGACCCAGTTCATTTCCAGACCTCACTTAAAATGAGGTCTAAAGCCAGATTTGAACCAATACATACAGATGTTGCTCCAATGGTTTGGCACCAATGTTGGCTGCCTCTCAAATCTTTCAGCTCTTCATCCTTCTGAAACATCAACAACACAATTGTCTTGGTGAAGACATTTTTTCACATGCAGCACTTAAGTTTTTTCATTCATTTATCTCGTATAATACCTGCGCTGGCAGTGAAGCCATTAATTAAGCAGCAGTTTGTCAAAAACAACATGGAATAATTATAAAGCACTTTTTTTTCCTTATCGCAACATATATACTTTATCCTCTCTGACAGCAGCAGATAGCAATACAGAGAAACAGCTTAGAGGTGTTCATTTTCTTTCCTTAAGTCTAAGTCCTGATTTGTTCCATCTACATGGAAAAGAATTGTTAAAATGAATCTTTTCAAGCTGTATTGCATTATTCATCACTCTTGGTGTCCACAAAAGCCAGTTTACGAAGGCAATCTATGAACTGAAACTTGACTTTATGGCAGTAATTTTAAATTTGGACTATGATGCAAATGAACAGTATTGATGTGGCCACTCACTGTACGTTACATCCAACTTTACTTTCAAATGATGCCAACAGAAAAGAAAATTGGATCTTTATTGGAAGGCAATTCTACACTGTCCAACATAAATACTATTCTCTATAGATATAAGATCTGAGATAGCATACCACTTAGTGAACAATTAACCTCTACCATTATTTTAAAACACATCATGTTTGGGATGCTACAATATAATCCCATTCTTTCCAAACTGATTCAAAAACTGATTACTCAGAGATGAGATAGTTCAGCAGATGAGGCAGTTTTAATACTTAATTTAACTTAGAACAGACAGAGATTTCCTCACCTTGGTCTGACTTTCCTCTGCAGTGGTTAGCACTATTGTCTCACAGTGCCACAGACCTGGGTTTGATTTCCAGCTTGGGTCACTGTCTATGTGGAGTCTACATGTTCTCCCCTTATCTGCATGTGTTTTACTGCTCCAGTTTCCTCTCACAGTCCAAAAATGTGCAGGTTAGGTTGATTGACCATGCTAAATTGATCTTAACTCAGGCGAGATTAGCAGGGTAAATATGTGGGGTTACAGGGTTAGAGTGGAATTGGTGTTGTTGCAAGTTCGATGGACCGAATGGCTTCCTTCAGTGCTATATGGGTTCTATGATCCTATTTAGAAATTGGGTGGCTTCTGTTCATCCTGCAATGGCAGTTAAGCCATCAACCATCAGACACATTAGCACGGTCAAATCCGCAAGGGCCATCCATTGAATAAGAGTTGGTCAACACTTCCAAGCTGGAATGAATAGCCTCTAAAGTTTGTACAGTGATAGTGCTGGACTCCTACATGTTCCTTGGCAGTGACCACAGACCTGCTGATAGTTCAAGCATTATGCAAGCCCATCAGTTTTTGTCTAAATGTCATTAATATCCCTATTTGACTCCTCTGCAGCAATACTTGTGTCAATATCATCCTCCTTGTGTTATCCTGAGTCACTGCAGTCCACTTGTACTGAATGACATGCTGATTCAGTTTCTGTGCTAGCTTCTGAGGTTTGCGCAGTGTCAATAACTAGTGTGAGATCAAATACAATGTCTCCTCATCAACAGCAATTTATATTTATAGAGCACCTGCAATGCAATAAAAAAAATCTCAAGATGCTTCACAGGGGCATTATGAAACAAAATATGACACCACAGTACAAAAGTGATACTACGTTGGTATTCAAAAGCTTGGTCAAGGAGTTCTAAGGAGTGTCTTAAAGGTAGAAACGTGTGACAGAATGATGGAGAAATGTAGAAAGGGTATTGCAGACCATGGATCAAGGCAACAGTGTGGCATGGTGGCACAGTGATTAGCACTGCTGCCTCACAGCACCAGGGACCTGGGTTTGATTCAAGTTTTGGGTGACTGACTGTGTGGAGTTTGGACATTCTCCCAGTGTCTCTGTGGGTTTCCTCCTAGTGCTCCACTTTCCTCCCACAGTCCAAAGATATGCAAGTTAGGTTGATTGGCCATGCTAAATTGCCTCTTTGTGTCAGATGGATTAGTAGGGTAAACATGTGGGGTTAAGGGGATACAGCCTGGGTGAGATTGTTGTCGGTGCAGACTTGATGTCCCCATTGGCTTCTTTCTGCACAGTAAGGATGATTCTATAATGCTGGTGCAATTAAAATCAGGGCTGAATAAAAGACCAGAATGAGAGAAGTGCCGATATTTCAGATGCATGGTGGGGCTGAAGGAAATAACAGGGATCGGGAGTGCCAAAACAATGGAGGGATTTGAAAACAAGATTGAGATTTTAAAATCAAGATGTTGCTTAACTGAGGGCCAATGTAGGTCAGCCAGAATAAGGGTGATAGGTGAATGAGATTTGGCGTGACTTAAGACAAGGGGCATGTGGTAATGGGCAGGAGAATTTGAGTGGATGTGAGGAAAATCTTTTTCACCCAAATGATGATGGGAACCTGGGACTCACTGCTTGAAGGAATGGTAGAGGCAGGAATCCTTACAACATTTAAGAAGCATTTCAATGAGCACTTGAATAGTCAAAGCGTACATGTCTATGGACCCGGTAAAGGAAAATGGGATGAGAATAGATTAATGCTTGATGGCTAGCACATATACAATAAACCACAGGACCTGTTTCCGTATTGTAAAACTCTGTGGTTGGAATGTTATCACCATTCATACTGGTGGGAATTTTCCAGCCCACTGCAGTGAACAGAGATTTGGATGTGTACCAAGTTCTCCAACCTCACTATAGTAGGAGCATGGCCTGAATGACTAGTAAGATTGTGCCCTATGGTTCTATGAGTATGACAAAGGCAGCAGAGTTTTGCCTAACCTTTAAGGAGAGATAGAACGTAAGAGACAAAGCAGGAATACATTGGAATGATCAAGCACAGAGGGAATGAAGGCATGAATGAGTGTTTCAACAGAAGATGAGCTGAGACAGGGCAGAAGTGGGATGAAGATATGAAGAGGAAGTGGTTGATCTGATTGATGTATATCTATGTACATGAACTCGGAATTTAACATCAAGATTAAATGTGACATGATATTTGCACGCAGACTAGCTTAACCTCCGACTGTTGCCAATGAGACGTATGGACTAGGTAGCTAGGGAATGAAGTTTGGAGTGGAGAGCCAAAAACATTGACTTTAACCTTCCTAAACAGCACCTAGCTCCTCTTGGGCTTCACATTTCTCCACCAGTAGTTGACCAAGTGGAGGCCCTTGGATATCTGAAAGCCGAGAGGTGGAAAGGCAGGATTGCAGCTTGGGAATGGGAGAAAATCAGAGATGCAGGCTTACACCTCAAGTATATTAGAAGATATTGTGGGATAAGGGTTAAATGGGATATGAAATAGTGGATTAGGAACCAAATAGCCTGCCTTTAAGTAATGCAAGTTGGCTTCATGTGGTGTTAGCCTTAGAAATTTTAAAGTTAACGTTATTTATTAGTCACAAATAGACTTACATTTACACTGCAATGAAATTAGAAATCATAAAAATCATAGAAACCTACAGTGCAGAAAGAGGCCATTTGGCCCATTGAATCTACACCGATCACAATCCCATCTAGGCCCTATCCCCATATCCCTACATATTTTACCCGCTAATCCCTCTAACCTAAATACCCCAGGACACTAAGAGGCAATTTAACATGGCCAATTAACCTAACCTGCACATCTTTGAACTATGGGAGGAAACCGGAGCACCCAGAGGAAATTCATGCAGACACAGCAAGAATGAGCAAACTCCACACAGTTACTGTGAAAATCCCCTAGTTGCCACACTCTGACACCAGTTTGGGTATACTGAGGGAAAATTTAACATGGCCAATGAACCTAACCTTTTGGACTGTGAGAGGAATCCCACATAGATACAGGGTGAATATGCAAACTCCACACAATGACCCAAACTGGAAATCGAACCCAGGTCCCTGGCATTATGAGACAGCAAAGCTAACCACTGTGCCACCTTGCCCCCCCTCCCCCTCCCCCCCGAGTCTGCTGCTGGAGCATGCAACCACTCAGTAACAATTTTAGCTCAATGTTGCATGCGACCGATATTCATTACAATGAACAAGTAGCATGAGGTTTGCTTACTGCCTGCATTACAATGAAAGGTTGATCAATTGGGCTAGTGATCTGATGAATGGCAGATGGAGTTTAATTTAGCTAAATATGAGATAATGCATTTTGGTCAATTGAACCACAGCAGGACTTATTCAATTAATGGTAGGGCGTTGGAGAGAGTTATAGAACAAAGAGATTTAGGAATACAGGTTTAAATCTCCTTGAAAGTGGAATCACGGGTGGACAGAATGATGAGAAGGCATTCAACATATTGGTTCCATTTATCAGAACATTGAATGCAGAAGTTAGTATGTCTTGTTGGAGTTGTACAAGACATTGTACAAGGCCACCCTTGGAATATTGTATATTGTTCTCATCACCATATTATAAAAAGGATACTATTAAACTAGAAAGAGTGCAGAAAGATTTACTCAAATGCTATTAGGACTTGATGGTTTGAGTTATAAGGAGAGGCTGGATAGCCTAGGACTGTTTTCTCTGGAGCGTACAAGGTTGAGGGATGATCTTATAGGGGTCTTTGAAGTAATGAGGGGCACAGATCAGCTAAATAGTCAATATATTTTCCCAAAGGTAGGGGAGCCTAAAACTAGAGGGCATAGGTTTAAGGTGAGAGGGGAGAGGTACAAAAGGGTCCAGAGGGGCAGTTTTTTCAGACAGAGTGTGGTGAGTGTCTGAAACAAGCTGCCAATAGGGGCGGGTATAATGTTGTCTTTTAAAAAACATTTAGGCAGTTATATGGGTAAGATGGGTAGAGAGGGATATGGGCCAAATGTGAACAATTAAGACTAAGTTAGGGGTTAAAAAATGGGCAGCATGGACAAGCTGGGCCAAAGGAAAATGCTGTAAATGTCTATGACTCTACTTGACACACCAGTGGAAAAATTAGACTGGCCTAAATCTTGACTGGATATGAAGGGTATGGCAATTGTCCATCCTCACTCCACTCATGACTTTGAGGTGCGTACAGTATTCAAGACCTGTTTGCAATAGCACTGCTCAGGTTCCTCAGTGATGCCAGTGTTAGCCCACACAGCTGGGGCTGTACGGTGGGGTTGTTCACCATAGGCTTCAGATATCGAGTTGTGCTGCTCACCATGGTTGCTGTGCAACACCAGCAGGACAGCATTGTGAACTCTGAGTCTCAAGCAGGACTGCATTCTAAAGCAGAGAATAGTATTAAGATTGATAGATTTATAAACAGTGAAGGAATTAAGAGTTATGGTGAACAGGTGGTTAAGTGGAACTGAGTCCTTGAAAAGATCAGTCACAATCTTTTGAATGGCAGAGCAAGCTCAAGGGGTCAAATGGCCAACTTTTGCTCCGAGTTCTTATGTTCTTATGACCAGGGAGGAAAGAAGTTGGAGCTGTCATTGACATGAGGGTGAACCGGGCTTGGTAGGGCTGGAAGCTGGGAGATTGCAGAGCAATGAGACTGAATGGGGTCTGATAGAGTTGTGGGGGGAGATGATGCAGGGAGAGGGAAGATTAAGGGGATGGAAGAAGCCACCGACATGGAACAGTAGAACACAGACACAGAAGAAGGTGGAGTACTCATCTGTGCTGGCTTGCCAGGAGAGGCCGATCTCACCTTCCCCAGAGGAGAGATTTTTGTCTCCATCCATCATCTCAGAAGCATCCTTCGCAAACCTGCAGAGTTCCGAATGTCCATTGCCCCTTCTCCAGTTTGGAATTTCTTTCTCTTGCATTGGCAAGGTTGGCCTGAATGAAAACAAGAGAATGAAATGTGATGAGAAGGGTTAAAGCAAAGGTTGGAAAACCTGCATGCCTGCTGTGTGTGTGCTGAGCCCTTCCCAGCAAGCACAGAAGATGGTGTTTGTTCAGAATGATAGATGAGATGCTGGTGAATAGATTTTCAATGCTGTTATCTCTCGAGTTAATATTGTGTAAGATCCTGAGCTGAGTGATGCTCTGAGTGCATAATACCATTATGAAAGTGTGTGCTTGGAGTGAGATGAATGATGACTTACCCTGACAGTGTGGATGAGATCATTCATTCTCATCCTGTGCTAGTTGGCATTTCTCAGAAGAGTTGACCTTTTTTGCAACTGTCTCCCAGGTGGGCGAGTTGAGATCTGTGGACCTCCTGGAACCAACTCTCAGGTAGAGAACATTTTGGTGCTGTTGCACACCATGAGTAAATGCGTTTAGGGAGTCATTGGTGAGACTTGAGCTGCCTTCTTTTTCCTTGAAGGCATCTGAAACCGGGCTGCAGAGAGTAATTTGTGTGTTTGGCTGGTGTTTATAATGGCGCCAGGACTTTTGACACCATTAGCTTAGGGCAGGGCGGATGAATCTTTGGCTGCTCTGCCATGTGATTCAGAATGCTATTCGCCAACGCATAACTAATGAGTTTTCAAGTGTAAGGTCCGGCACCATTTCCCAACTTGTCAATCAGCAGGAAATCTATTACTAATCCCGCCTGTCTCTGCATTTAATCTCTGGAGCACAAAATTCAACCTGAAGATAGGGAAATAAAGATGGGATTATGAAAGGTAGAAAAGCAAGAGAAAGATAGTCAATTAATGTCTTCATCTTTTTAAGTTCCAATTAAAACTTGATGGAAAGAGCTTCCATATTTGTAAATTTCCGTTCTCAGTGCCAGAGAGGAAGTTTTGAAATAATTAAAATTTACCACATTGTTAGAGGTTCATATAAAGATAATATACAAACCCTAATGTTTTCTATTGAATTCAGTGTGTAACCAGTTTACGAACAGTCCATCCTGATGATACACCATGCATGAAATTCCTGGGTCTGTTGGCAAGATGTCATTTGAGTGATGCCATTGGAAGAGTTGGGTAACTTGAACAGCAACTTCCTGATTTCCTGACTTATCGGGTGGGATTTCGCAGCCTCACTCACCCCAAGACCGGAAAGTCCTGCCTGAGACGGACAAGCCTTTGCGTGGTCTGTGTCTCACCTGCTACAATTACTGGAGTGGGCGGGATGAGAAAATTCCGCCCATTGGAGGCAGTTCAAAGGGGATTCATTGGTTTAGTTCCTGAGGTGGGAAGGTTGTCCTGTCAACAGAGGCTAAATAGTCTGGATCTGTATTCCGTGGAATTTCTAAGAGTGAAGGGTGATCTTATTCAAACATATAGGCTGGGATTCTTCCAAAAGAATTCTAAATCCTCAGTGTGTGGGAAAAATTCTACTAGATTTTTCAGCATGATTTCCAAAGTGAATCTCCAACACTGTGTGCATCACAGAGTGCCTCAGTGGGATTCCTTCTGAAAATCTGTGGATGGAGCCTATTCTCGCCAAGAGGCCAGCAACATAGTGCTGAATGGGCCACTGTGCATGTGCCGATCAGAACGGAGATGGGTGCATGCACAATAGCATTGCTGGCCTCTTAATTGCTGGCAACTCCAATTGCTGGCCTTACAGAACCCCCCACTCCCCTGGTCGCTGGCTTCCTAGGGCTCCCTGGGCAAGCCTCAATCTTCCTGGCGTCTCCCCATACTTCCTGGCCAGCCCCAATCCCCAACCCTCATCATCAGGCAGCCCCGACCCCCTTCATCCTGGCAGCCCCAAACCACATCCCCCATAACCTTGAACAACCACCACCTCTCCACTACCCTGATGGCCAGCCTCAATTGCCTCCTCCTTCCCTCTGCCTGCAATTCCTGTGTAGAGTGGCAGTATGCTCCTCTCCTCAATGATTGTACCCCAAATGGTCCTACTCCTAATAGGCCCTGCCCCCTTGGCAGTGCCTGATGCTTGGTCCTTGAGCAACACAGTGGGCTGAGAGAATCACCCACATAAAATCCTGAGGGGGCTTGACAAGGCAAATGGTGAGATGTTTTTACTTGTGAGAGAGTCTTGAACAAGGGGACACAGCTATAAGAAAATGGGCCAGTTATTTAAAACTAAGGTCCGTAGAAATTTCTTCTCCTCACGGGTAGTAAACCTCTGAAATTGTCTGCCTCAAAGGTTGGTGAAGGTTGGATTATTAAAATTTTAAAGTGGAAATGGATAAATACTTGATCAAGGAATATTAGCATTTCTTGATAAATAGATCAAGGAATAGAATAGCGCAGAAAAGGAGATAAGGCCGGCACATGATGTATTGAATGATGGGGCAGGTTTGAAGAGCCTAGTAGTCCTGCTTGTATTCCTTGTGGAAGTTACATCCTTAATAATGATGAGTGCCGATCACTTCACCAAGGGCTGGATTTTACAATCCCTTCCACCTGGCGAGATATTACGGACTCTCTGACATAAACACAATGGTGGAGCCTTAAAACCCTGGCCCATTATTCTTCATGCAAAATTCTGAATAATAAAGGGTCATTATTACCATGATACAAAGCTGACAATCGAGGTAGATTTCAATGATGTTTGGCTAGTCTCTGGATTAGCACCCAGGTCTTAATTAATCCAAACCAAGATTGCACCAAGATCCAAGCGGAATTCAGTATCAAATCACAACTATTCATGCCTTGCTGTGGCATATAACTTAGCTCAGCCTGGGAGATAGCTACTTGAGATGTCAAGCAAAACAGCTGGTCTGTATCCTGCAGACAGCATGATGCTCTCTGCAATCTTTTGAATAATAACAGGAAAATTTGCATTTAATGTAGTTCAAATTCAGACAAGTAACTATTTTCTTTTCAAAAGATGCATGGTTTGAATAGTCAAGAATCAAATACTATTTGAATTCCAATCAAGGCAACATAATATGTATTCCACACATACATTAACAGAGGGCGACTAACCTTTCTCAACAAAGCATTTGGATATTGCTAAGATTGAAGTGGAAAAATCAAATACTGATTTCTTTTGACAGGTCTTTGGAGTTGTAACAACAATATAATTGCATTTATATAGCACACCTATTGGAGTAAAATTGCTGGGAAACGTCAGGGATGTTACTGAAAAAAATTTAACTCTGAGATACATAAGGAAATGCTCAGGCAGTTGATGAAAAGCTTGGTCAAAGCAAAAGGTTTTCAGGAGTGCTGCAAAAGAGGAACATAAGAAAAAAAATATGAAAAGAGGGAAATCCAGAGCTTGGAGTATAGTCACGTTCATCAATGGTGGAGGAAGTAAAGTGATCAAGAGAACGGTCGTGGAGCTGGAGCAGATTACAAGATAGGGAGTGGTCTGGTTGTAGAAGGATTCAAAGATAGAAAGAGAATTTTAAAATGGATTCATTGCTGGACCGGGAGTCTATATCAGTTAATGACCACAGGGGTGATGGGTGAAAGAGACTTGGAACAGAATTTTACTGGTACATCCACCCGAGGTTCGTACAATCCTGCCGAGAGAATGCCATTCTCCAAGCCTCACCTGCTCCAGGGGGTGCTGATAAAAATTCCAGCTTGTGTGTGAGTTAAGACATAGGTAGCATAGTTTTAAATGACCTCAAGGTCATGGATAGTAGGGTGTATGAGGTTGGCCAGGATAGTCAAGGCTAGAGGTTGTAAAGGCATGGATTAGGGTTTCAACAGCAGAAGAACTGAGACAAGAGCAAATTTCCATGAAAGTACGTGCGCTTCCATGAAAGTGGAGCAGATATACGGAGAGATTGTCTGGCCATGCTCACCCCAAGGTGGAAAATCCCACTCAAGGTCAATGGAACTTTGCATGGTCCTGTCTCCTTCAGTACGATTCCCGTGTCAGGCGGGAGAGGAAAGTTCCTCCCATAAAATCTGGGGCCCAACCAAGAGTTAAATATGACACCAAGCTTGTGAACAATTTTGTCCAGTTTCAAGCAGTAACTTGGGAGCAAGATGGAATCAGCGATTAAGTAATCAAGGTATTGGTGGGGACTGAAGACAATGGGCTGACTTTTCCAGGACTCCGAATGGAAAACTAGGAGGAGAGGGGGGTCAGCAAAATAACAAGAAGCCACATGGGATAGCTTGCTGATGCATTTCTAGCACGATGAAAGTTTGCTGGAGGGGAAGGCCAGTGTGTAGAAATCACCCCGAGACGAGCAGCCAATTGAATTAAATAAGACCCTAACTCGGGATGACTTTTCACATCCGCCCTGACATAATACTGGCAGTGACGTGGTCTCTTGCTGTGTATGGAGACTGCTAGCCCAATGGAGGTGAATTCCCAATGATAGTCTGGGTGGAACATCAGAGCTGGAGGCTCCAGAACCCCAGAGGGAACCATGGACATCAGAGGATGTGCCAAATGTGTCAACGTTATAAGTGGAAGTCCTTCCCTTCTGATTCAAAGGGCCTAAATTTCTCTTCCTCTTAAATTATTGCTTAAATTTTAGGTCCCAAGGGTGCCTCCATTTTGAAGCTTCGCCAGCAGCAATTACTTCTCCTACAGGAAAATTCAGCCCCAAGGATCAGTGCTGGGCCTCAGTTATTAACATTCTATAGCAATGAACCAGGTGAACAGACAAAACATAAAATACATGTAAGTTTGCCAATGATACAAAGCTAGCTAGGAAGGTAAGCAGTGGGGAGACCACAGAGCAGCTATGATAGATAGGTGAAGTGAGAAGGTAACAAGATGGAGTATAATACTGTGACTGTGAAGTTATTCACTTTGGTTTAAAACCATAAGACACTGGAGCAGAATTAGGCGACTCGGCCCATCGAGTCCACTCTGCCATTCAATCATGGCTGATAATTTTCTCATCCTCATTCTCCTACCTTTTCCCCAAAATCCCTGATCCCTTTATTAATCAAGAACCTATCTATCCTTGTGTTAAAGACACTCAATGACCTGGCTTCCACAGCCAACTGTAGCAAAGAACTCACAGATTCGCCATTCTCTGTCTGAAAAAATTCCTCCTCATCTCTGTTTTAAAGGATTGTCCATTTAGCCTGAGGTTGTGCCCTCTGGTTTCAGTTTTTCCTACTAATAGAAAGATCCTCTACACGTCCCCTCTATCCAGGTCTTACAGTATCCTGTAAATTTCAATAAGATTCCCCCCCACCCTCATCTTTCTAAACTCCAACAAGTTCAGACTCAGAGCCCTCAACTATTCTTCATATGGCAAGCTCTTCATTCCAGGGATCAATCTTGTGAACCTCCACTGGACCCTTTCCAAGACCCCTAGATGAGACACAAACCTGCTCACAATACTCCAGATAGGGTCTGACCAGATTCTTATACAGCTCAGAATTACATTCCTGCTCTTGTGTTCTACTTCTCTCGACATGAATGCTAACATTGCATTTGCCTTCCTAACTGCAGAGTGAACCTGCACATTGTGCAGGAAAGCAGAGATTTTTTAAAGGTGTGGCACTTGTGAATATTGATATTCAAAGAGCCTTGGGTGTGCTCATACAGGGACTGCTGAGAGTCAGCAGGTAGGGCAAGCAACCAGAAAGGCAAATGGCATGTTGGCCTTTATTGCATGAGGATTGAAGTACAGCAATAAAGGAGTGCTGTTACTGCATGAGTGTGGGTAGTTTTGGCCTTCCTATTTTATGAAAGGATATGTTTTCACTGGAGGCAGTACAGAGGAAGTCAATTGAATTATTCCTTGGGTTGGAGGAGTTGTACAATGAGGACAGGCTGAATGATGAATCAGGCCTATACTTTCTGGAGTTTAGAAGACTGAGAAGTGATTTCATTGGGTGGGTTGAGGGGGTGCAGTAATTTCATGGGGACTATATGTTAACGCAGTGGTTAGCACTGTTGTCTCACAGCACCAAGGACCCGAGTTCAACTTTGGCCTCAGGTGACTGTCTGTGTGGAGTTTGCACTTTCTCCCAGTGTCTGTGTGGTTTTCCCCCGGGTGCTCCAGGTTCCTCCCACACTCCAAAAGTGTGAGGGTTAGGTTGATCAGCCATGCTAAATTGCCCCTTAGTGTCAGGGGGACCAGCAGGGTAAATACATGGGGTTACAGGATTGATCCTGTATAGGATTGGTGGGCTGAACGGCTTCCTTCTGCACTGTAGGGATTCTATGAAACATGCAGTTTTCTGAGGGAACTTGATAGGATATATCTGAGAGATTGTTTCCACTCGTCAGGGAATTTAAAATACCAGAGCACAATCTGAGGATAATGGGTAGAACTAATCATGATGTGCATTATTTTACTGTAAGGTGCCACACCACAAAACCTTTCTGTCTGAATGGTGGATAATCAACAGTGTCCTTGGGCTAGTGAGATGATAAATCAATTCAGCTTACTGTCCTTGATCACTATTCTGCGACTCCTGGAAGAGTGACTGTAAGAGGCTTGAACTCCAATTATCTCTGTCAGGGTCACACACAGAGGGAAAAGCTCTTGATCCTTCCAATGTAGAGCTGCCATTACTCACAAAACTATATCGTTGGATTCAACCAAACTGTCAAGAATAATAACTAAAGGAAAAAATGTATGGCGTTTTTTACTCATACAAATGGTGTGAAAAATATTCTTTATGGAATGAAAAAAATCTATGATATTGTCAATAATATGTACTAAGTCTCTCTCTCCCTCTCTTCAGCTCTGCTGGAGATATTTTTTTGCACAACATAACCAACTCCACACCCAGGATGAACAGTGGAGGGTCAATGGGTAACCCTAATAAAGAGTGGGAAAGGGGGTTATTATATATGTAAAGCCTGCCATAAACATGCTCCTTCTAGTTTTATCATGGCATGCTGGTGTCAGTCAAATATCCCACTTGAGAGAAAGGGGGAAGTGGATTAGTGATTGTAATTTGTTGATGAGGTTGCAGTCTTCAGATTGTGATCATTATTTCAATTGATAGCTATGGGCCAAATTTCCAAGAGCTTGGAAAACCCGACAGTTGAGCAGAGGCGAGAGTTGCCAGATGCAGTAGGTAAGTGCTTTTTCAGTGCTGTTCGTGGACCAGGAGTTGTCATTTCTCCCACTTGATTCTCAAAACAAATATCCCCAGAGCTCCCCTCCCATCTCTCCCACCACCCCTCCATCCCTCCCTCCCCCTGACTTAATCTGCTTAATTGTTAGACCTGACCCCAGAAAGTCCTAGTTGCGACTATCTATAGAATAATTTTCCCACTTAAAAGCCATTCAATCCCATCCAGCTGCTAGGGTGGAAACAGTAAACATTCTAATGGGGATCTGCTTTTAAATTTGGCAGAAGCTCCATGTTCCTGATGTTTCTAGGTTTACCAATCTGCTGACATGTACCCCTCCCTCCCCTTCACCAGCAGCCCCAGTTCCACCCCATCTTCCATAAATGTCATGTCTTGAGATTCACCATAATGGAAATGACAACATAGGCAAGTTGGGATATAAAGAAGGGAAATTTAAAGATTTTTTTTAATCCTTCATAACGGAAAGATGAATTTACTTATTTTCATGAGGACAATATTGATTGAGTATTAGATTTCAGTCTAGGGTATTTTTTGCAGGGCCTAATTTGAGAATGGAGTAATCCTGCATAAACAAAATCAATTAAATAAATTGACACAGCGAGTTGTTGAAGCGAGTTTGACACTGCATTGGGAAAAAAACACTTGACTGTTATGTCAATAGTATTAAATTAATCATTTTACACGTAATTGTACGATTCCATCTCTAAGCGGAATACATAATAACCAAATTGATATACACTTAGTATAAAATCTCATATGCAAAATTATTCCCTGCACCATAAATTTATTTATTTTTTACAGGGTTGTAATGGAGCTGCTTTATTCTGTCAGTGAGACACAGTACCGAACTAATTTTTCATCTTCAGATCTGAAGGACATGTGCAAAGTTAACCTTTGAATCTTATATAGAAAAGTAATGCATGTATTGGTAAAAACTGGGCAGCATGGATAAGTTGGGCCAAAGGGCCTGTTTCCATGTTGTAAACCTCTTTGATTTTTTTATTCTTCCAATGTTTGATGATAATTGGAAGAAATGGCAATAAAAATGAGGAAAGCTACAACTAGATAGCAGATAAACTAATGCCTCAAAATAACTCAGTCTCTTTCAGGGATGTAATTCAAATTTCTGGAGTAAATATATGTGCAAATTATTCATTCCCTCTAGCTTCAATACTATTCTTCTTTCATTATTGACTTCCTCCATTGGCAGGTTCTTTGGTGGTGCGTTGGAGAGGGAGAGGGGGGAGGTTATGGTGGAGGAGGGAGGGGAGAGAGCTGGAAATTAAACGGATGGGATTCCCTCCAATTCCTGCCACTCTGACCATGGAGCGATTTTATGCAGGATGGATGAGGCATCAGATAGGAAACCCACCCTCACCTCAGTTGAGACTCTCAAGTGACTAATTACTGACCACCTAAGTTCTCTTTCCTGCCTAGCCTCGATGTTTAGGTAATTGGGAAGATCGAACTTGCGTGGGGGAAGTATGAAAATCAACAGTTAAATGTCAGGTGGGTGGAAGGGTGGGATTTGTGGGAGTTCCACTGGAAGTCCCTTTCTGAAGTTGGGCAAACCCCCTCCTCCATTAAGGTCCGGTGTCTCCAAATGCCGATACTTCTCCCCCCACACATTGACTGCCCTCTTCAAGTACCCCACCTGCCTGATCTTCCCTGTCATCCAGTCAGATTGCCAACAGCTCTCCAAGACAGGACTCACTTCTGGAGGAGGGGTAGAAGTCCTATCTGCACCAGCTTAATGTTTATTCAGATGACTTACAGGGCAGTCAAAGTCATTGGGCACCTGTTTCCATCATCTGGAAAATTCAGGCTAATATTCACTGATATAATAGTTCACTTCAAATATCATGTAAAATATCGCTAGGTGGCTAGTGTTTGAGTGTAAGTGCCTTCAGCTTATTAAAACATGGGGGGTCTTTTTAAACATTCACCCACAGTGGGCACAAAGTTCTACTTGACTGAACTTTTCAGCAAATAGTCCAAACTATTTTCAGATTTGCTAAGCATCCAAACAGGGCTGTAAAACTATGATTAACAAACTATAGATTTCATGTGAAGGCACAAATCAGCATTTTGGGAATTTAACAGTACATTTAGTTCATTTTTGTAAGAATGTTCTCAAACACAGAACTCGGATGAGCAATAAATATTTGCCTAACCAGCAATGCTCACATCCCACGAAAGAATATTTTTTTCCTCTCTTTCATAAGATGTTAATTCTTGGGAGCCCTATGAGGCATTTTGCCAAGACTGTAGCAAATGAAATCCGTAGATATTCTGATTGGAGTTTAGCCTTTCACAAGCAGTCTTGAGTAATGGTATTCCAGACACACCAAATTTGCATAAAAACAACTCTAATTGAAAGTAAGTGGCCAATTGTTGACCTGCATTCTGTAGCTAATCCCATAAACACAGGTCCAATGGAAAAGGATAATTAGAGATTACCTGCAGCCAAGTGATTCAACCTGCTGAAGACCCGAGCACCTGATTAACAGAGGGAGACCATTAATGATGGTGGAAATATATGGACAGATTCACAATGAACTGGAAGAAGTTAGATGAGTGGTAAAAGGAAAGGCTAGTGGGGAGAATTGAAATGAAGCAGCAACAATTAATGCACATTATAGCAGAGATGGGACTGAGGCATAGATTTCATCAAATTGGGCTGGGTATGGAGGCCTTTAAAAATGTCTAATCTCTGTTCTGGGATTCTAGCCTGTTTTTGGCAATTTTCACCAGCATAGGATAAAAGTATGAGTTACCAATCTTCAAGCGATATTCCTGCTCTTACCAGTTCCATTGCATTTAGAACTCCCCATTTGATTTTGATAGAGTTGGGTCCATTTTATTTGGAGAGGCGGTTCACAGTTGTTCAGAGGAGCCATTAGTCTATCTGTGATCCTAACTTTAAAGTGACTGCTGCAGGCCCCAACAAAAGTTAAATCAGTTTCACAAAATAGTATGGGGCTAGGGTGGATTCTTCTACTCCTCCTAGCCTCTTGGTAAAGAAGTTGTGCAACAAAACTGTTGCTGCTTCTTGCTCAGTCCAATCCTCATCATAAGAATGGGATCTACTTTGGGCTTACTCACTCTGGCAGAGGGGATTGTTGTCTTCGCCCAGCAATTCCAGTAGCTTTACATGTTGGTGCACTGCCTCAGTCCTACACAGGGTGTCCTCTGCGTGGATGGAATCAGCAACCCTTTAGAGAGATCCTGCTCAGGATTGAAGAGAAGACAGAGGTTAGTGATTACATGAGAAGGGGGCATGAATATCTCTAACCTTTAAAAGGACTGGAAAATCTTTTTTATAAACACTTATTTATTAGTGTCACAAGTAGCCTTATATTAACACTGCAATGAAGTTGCTGTGATAATTCCCTAATTGCTGCACTCCAGCATCTGTTAGGGTGTAATGAGGGAGAATTCAGCATGGCCAATGACCCTATCCAGCAAATCTTTTGGGCTGTGGGAGGAAACCAAAGCACCCAGAGGCAGCCCATGCAGACATGGGAAGAACATACAGACTCTGCACAGGCAGTGATATAAGCTGACAATCGAACCCAGGTCCCTGGCACTCTGAGGCAGCAGTGCTGACCGTAGTGCCACTCATGCTGCTCTGTACAATATATGCCAAAATTTCCAAACATTTATGAGATGAGGGAAGGAATAAAGTTGTCTGCACAAAGGATGGGCAAGAGAGACCTTACTGTCAAGACCTCAGTGGGAATTGATGAGGAAAAAAGGCAGAGCTGAGAAGCTTCTGATCCATTGGTTGATGGGCTAACAGCATGAGCATGCTGATGAATTTCAAGTTGATATCATCAGAGATACACATAAGGAGGAGGTGGTGATGTTTCAATGGAACAATGAGGATGGATGAGGAAAGGGAGTTACGATCAGCAGGCAGTTGGTTAAATGTGGATGAACAGTGTGAAGAGCCATTACCGTGTTTGAACATTTGGATCTCAAGTGGAACTAGTAACTGCTCGAGAGCACATTGTCTAAAAGAGCTACTTGTATTTATGCATATGGTATTTAAAGATGGAAAGGCAAGGCAATCTAGCATGGACCAGATGATAGCATTAATAGCATCGGACATCTTCCATCGCATAGGTTTATAAAATGTTGAGAGTCATAGGGTGGATTCTCAGAGGTTATTTCCCAGAGCTGAAATGGTCGCTATGAGGGGACACAGGTTTAAGGTGCTGGGGAGCAAGTACAGAGGAGATGTTAGGAGTAAGTTTTTTTTCATTCAAGAGGTGGTGAGTGAGTGGAATTGGCTGCCATTGGTGGTGGTAGAGGTGAACTTACTGGGGTCTTTTAAAAGACTTTTGGATGAGTACATGGGATTGGGAGTTACAGATAGTTCTATAGCCTAGTAGGTATGGATATGATCAGTGCAACTTGTGGGCCGAAGGGCCTGTTTGTGCTGTAGTGTTCTATGATCTATAAGCTTTTTAAGTTAAGGAAATTTCTAAACAACTCCCTCGATAGGTATGCCACTACAGTCCCGAACAGTCAGCATCTGGCCCACTTAATGAATAGTAAAAGGGAATCATGATGAAGAAATTCCAAAAGCTCATACATCATCCCCTATTGATCATCACAGAAATCAGTGACCATTGTATAAAGGTGCATTCTATCATTGATGTGCACAAAGAAATAATTAATTGCTGTTCATGCCAGTGCCATTGCAAAGCTCTGGAAAAAGTAACACCTCCAAAAGTATTGCACCTACATAACAACAACAACAACAACAACAGAGACTCACTAATCTATATTCATCAGGATTTGTTGCAGCTTTGAAGTCATGTGAAAGAAACAGCCATTATAAAATGAAGAATCATTTTGTTAATGCTCAGAATGGCAGAAGCATCACTCTATTCCTGCATTCCAGAATTTGGGCTTGAATTTCCTTCATACTATTGGTATTGTGGAAAGTGGGCCCAGTTTGTTGGTGGACTGTTATTATTTGTGATGTAAGTGGATAGTAAAACAGAAGAATTGTATTGCTTCTACGCTTGTTCTTCTTCATTTAAATTGTAAGGGAATCTTCTTCTGTACTTTGCTCTAACCCCAGTTCAGTTTACTTTATAGCTGCTGTGATAATATTTCCAAACCTTCACCTTTGTTAGAATCACTAACTCTATATTTGAGCTATATCTAATACTCTCCAAAGTGACTCCATGGATCTGTGGAACAGCATTCAGCCTTCTTAATTCTGACCTTTAAGCATCTGAATTGTTTTTTTTTTTCTTTCTGCAGTATTTTTTTGAAGGCTTAGGAAGATTCAGAGCAATACTCAAAGTAAATGAGTCAGCCATTGGCACTTTCTGCTGACATTTCAACACTCTTTACTCATTTATTGTTTTGTTAGCAACAGCAAACACTGGGATTTTGGGGCTTAAGTGATAAAAAAAAAAATCCAGAGGTCTACATTTATGAGACAACTAGTCTCCACAAACTTATTCTTTTGTAGAAAGGTGTTTTATTTTTGTTCTGCAAATCAATCAAATGTGATGGTAAAGAAATAAGAAAAACACAATACTACGTTAATCAGAGTCAGAGTTTACAGCATGGAAACAAGCCCTTTGGCCCAACTTGTCCTTGCCACATTTTTTCTTTAAAACCACTAAGCTAAGCAATTGCCCGCATTTGACCTATATCCCTCGATACTCATCATACCTGTGTAACTATCTAAATGCCTTTTAAAAGGTAAAATTGTATCCGTCCTTATTATTACCTCTGGCGGCTTGTTCCAGACACTCATCACCCTCTGGAAAAAATTGCCCCTCTGGACACTTTTGTATCTCTCCCCTCTCACCTTAAACCTATGCCCTCTAGTTGTAGAATCCCCTACCTTTGGAAAAAGATATTGACTATCTACTTTGTCTACGCCCCTCATTATCTTAGACCTCAATAAGGTCACCCCTCAGTTCCTAAGCTCCGGAGAAAGAAGTCCCAATCTATTCAGCCTCTCCTTTATAACTCAAACCAACAAGTCCTGGTAGCATCCTTGTAAATCTGGCCTGATAATTCCTGAAGTTGGCTACAAACTGATAAATACTCTTCTCAACAAGTACTCATTTTATATAACTGATTTCTGAAATTTCAATGTTTGTTCCTTGGACAATAGTTTGTCATTTTAATTTTTTTCCTGTAGAATTAGAGCTGGGAGCAGCTGTAAGTGGTCTGAATAAGTGTTAAGTAATGTAAATGTTGGAATTACTTTGCTCAAGTATGGGAGAATGGGGAGTTTCTTGGCTTCATAGATTCAGTATATGTTGGCAGAATGAGGCCTTTAAGTAGGCATTAATTACCCACTTATGGGAATCAATTGGCAGTGGGATTGACAAATGATTCATGGGCCTTCCCCTGTCCCAGAATTAAGCAAATGAATGCCCATGCCACCAAACTCTCAGTGGAGCAGGACACAAGTTTCTGGGCAATAGGTAGAATTCCCCCATGGCCACACAGAACGATAAATATCTAGTAGGCGGGGGGAGGAATTTGGTGCGAGATTAAAGATTGATTTTATGTCAACTTGAATTTCCTACCAAATTTTCCGCTCGGCAGATTAGGAAGGAGGCTGGCATGAAATTGATTTGCATCCCACTAATTGCATTGCTTCTACAATGGTTTCTCCAGATTAGTCCTGAAGGGATATGGGATGCAGATAAAAGCTTGACAAAAACGTTCCACCCACACCCAAGTCTCCCTAATATCAGTGGGAAAACACCTTGATTCGGAACACATTTGGGAAAATGTGGAATGTGACACTCCACATTCCCATCCACCGTGGGATTTCAAATTGGGAAAATTCTGCCCATTGTGTCCAATTCTAGGTATTACATTTTATGAAGGATGCCAACAACTTTGATGGGATGCAGAAGCCATTTTCTGAGAATATTACCTGGGGTGAAAGTGTTCAGTGATGTGCAAAGACTAAAGAAGCTGGGGTTGCTCTTCAAACAGAGAAGATGAGATGGGGATTTGTTAATCTTAAAAAAGAGGATAGACTTTGAGGAAGTGGACTGGGGGAAAAAAAACTGCTTCCACTGTTGGGAGGGTTAGAGGTCATTGACTCAAGGTATTTGTTAAAAAATCCAGGGGAAATTATAGATATATTTTTTTAAAAAAAAACAGCAAGTGGTTAGGATATGGCAACTGGGTGGGAAAATGGAGTTGAAACCCCAGATCAGCTTTGGGCTGCCACCAGAGTTCTGGATGGAGGCCATCAGTAACCCTGGATCCTGGGTAATTTCTTTTTTTCCCCAGTCCACTTCCTCAAAGTCTATCCTCTTTTTTAACATTAACAAATCCCCATCTCATCTTCTCTGTTTGAAGAGCAGCCGCAACTTCTTTAGTCTTTGCACATCACTGAACACTTTCACCCCAGGTAGTATTCTCAGAAAACGGCTTCTGCATCCCATCAAAGTTGTTGGCGTTCTTCATAAAATGTAATACCTAGAATTGGACACAATGGGCAGAATTTTCCCAGTTTGAAATCCCACGGTGTTTGGGAAAGTGAAGTGTCACATTCCACAGTTTTCCAAATGTGTTCCAAATCAAGGTGTTTTCCCACTGATATTAGGGAGACTTGGGCATGGGTAGAATATTCTTGTCAAGCTTTTATCTGCATCCCATATCCCTTCAGGTCTAATCTGGAGAAACCACAGCAGGATGGATCTTTCTGATTCAGTGTCATCACGGAAATACCCACCACACCATAGGATCTAAATTCCCAGGCTGCATAATTAATGAGGGTGGATCAGAAGATAAGCTGATGATACTGGATGGTGGAGGAGGCTCAATATGCCATGCATTCTACTCCTCCTGTTTCTTATGATTTGGAATACATGTCTGGAAGGATGGTGAAACTTCAAAAGTAACTTTTTCTGAATACATCCAATATACATGGATTTAATATGGCATTTTTAACATAAGAAAATATCACAGGAACATTATAACACATATGACATCAAGCCATATAAAGAAATAATAATAATAGTTCAGATGAGCAAACAATTGGCAAAGGAAGTAGGTTTTAAGGAGTTGCAAGAGAGAGGGATGGAGTCAGCAGTGGGGGAAGGATGTTTGGAAAGCAAGTTCAGAATGGTGACCAAAAACAATTGGTGGGATTCTCCAGCCTCACTCATCTCAAAATCATCCAATCCTGCTCGAGGTCAACAGCCCTTCTCATGGTCGGCCCCTCACTTGCTCCAATTCCTGTGGCACATGTGAGGATAAAATTCAGGCCAATGACGTCATTTTTCCTAACTTTATATTAGAAAAAGCTTCTGCTGATCCAGTCGAGACAGATAAATCTGAACTTAGGAGGAACCAAAGGGACACGGGACAAGGCAGTAAGGTAAAATTGGATATCGTCAGCACATATCTGAAAATCAACATTATGCTTTTAGCTGATGTTGCTGAGAGCCCACAGATGAGAATAAGAGGAAGCCAAGGATAGATCCTGGAGAGACAGCAGTGGCATAGATAAAGCAACAGAAAGTGAAGATATTGCAAGCAATACCCTGGCTCTCATTGGATAGGTACGGACAAAACAAAATGAGTGCAATCCCACCCAGCTGGACAACAGTGGAGAAGTGTTGAAGAGCATGATATGGTCTACTATGACAGAGGCTGCTGACAGGCTGGGACTTTGACAAGCGCTGCTTTAGCACTATAGCAGAGCTGGAAATACCTGAAAAGAAAATAATTGTAAAGTCATGGAGAAAAAAAACAGGAGAGTGTGATTAATTGGATAAATCTATCAAAGAACTGGCACAGATTTAATGGGTTGAATGGCCACCTTCTCTATAGTATAATTCATCTACCTGAAAGTACCATATATTAGAGATGGAAAACAGTTCTGCAACTCGCTTAACTTGCTGCGGGGAAGGTCAGGTAATTATTAGCAATGCAATGGCTCATATTGTGGTCTAAATTCATTTTGAGTGCACATTTTCATTAGTTAAGGGGAAATAATTATGCAACGAGCACAAAATAAAGAGCTAAGAAAGGTTGTCGTAAATCTGTCATTTAAGAGCATTAATTGCCTTAGTTCTTATTGAGCACACATCTCCAGATTGATTGCTTTGGTAGCAAATCTGCAGTTTGTGGCTAATAAAGGTGACAGCTACCATGCTTTTTAAAGCAAGCAATTAAAATAATCTTAGCATTATCTCGTTTAAACTATCCCTCTCCCAGTTTACATATTGAAGTCCAGAAGTCCTTTCTTCTGTTTTAAAATTTGCTGAGACCACTTAACGGCAGAGAGGTTAATTGAAGGTGAAATGTTCCCAGAAAGCCCTGGTGTGAATGTTAATTTATAATTTTCAGTAAACTATAGCAATCAGCATGTCTGTGGATTGAGCCAGTGAGAACGAAAGCAAATTAGTTTTTCTTTTAATTTGTTGAAATGTGTTTATATTTTTTCCAGGTATTTTCAAGCATATTCTAATATTTTTAATATTTTGTATGTCATTAAAATAATGTTCATATATGTCGTATTGAAAAGGTGCCCAACATCATAGAATCCCACAGTGCAGAAGGAGGCCATTCAGCCCATTGAATCTGGACTGGCCACAACCCCACCCAGGCTCTATCCCCATAACCTCATGCATTTATCCTAGCTAGTTCCCCTGACAGTAATGGATAATCTAGCGTGGACAATTCACCTAACCTGCAATCTTTGGATTGTGGGAGGAAACCCAAGTGGACACAGGGAGAATGTGCGAACTGCATACAGACAGTCATCTGAAGCCAAAGTTAAACCTAGCTCCCTGGTACTGTGAGGCAGCAGTGCTAACCACTGAACCACCGTTCCGCCCTAAATTGACCCTCTATTGAAGAAAGAAGCTGGACCTTCTTAAAAAGAAGATGGGTTACCAGGAACCACCTTAAGACTGGAAGATTGATCTCTTGATGACATAGAATCTGTAATTGTACAAAGATGAGATTTGTTATCTCATCTCAGAGCACCTACAATTACCCAAATCTTTTACAGTTGGGGTGAAATATTAATTTGAGTCCAATAAGAGGTGTCTTCTTAGGACTCACTCTTTATGGGATAAGTTTTGTAGTTTGTTACTGACAAGATTAGAATCATAGAATTCCTACAATGCAGGAGGAGACCTGTACTGGCAACAATGCCATCCGAGCTGATCTCTGTAACTACACACATTTATCCTGCTAGTACCCTCCTGGCACTAAGGGCCAATTTATCATGGCCAGTCAACCTAATCTGCACACCTTTGGAATGTGGGAAGAAACTGGAGCACCCAGAGGAAATCCACATAGAGAGTCATCCAAAGCTGGAATGGAAGAAGTCAATGAGACAGAATAAAAAGGGAGAGCTGATATCCAAGACAAATTAGTTGGCATGGTTGAGTGAAAGGAACTCCATTCTAAGTTTTGTCAACTGAGCTTTGTTCTGTTTCAATGCTAGATTGAGCAAATGTCAATATTCCACTAAACCAGCAGTTGGAATCTGAAAAGCAGCAGAAAATGCTGGAAATCCTCAGCAAGTCAGACACTATCTGTGGTGAGAGGAAACAGGATTAATTACTGACTGACCTATTATGTACTTCCAGCATTTTCTTCAGCTATTTATTTGCTGTTTGTAAAGCAGTGTAACCTTTAGGCTCACCTTGCTGAAGTATTTTCTATCAATTTATTGATTTAATTGGAAATATTATACATGAGAACTTTGCCCTTTGGAACTTTTGGTTGAAATAATGGTGCCATCACTTAGCTTCCCAGCACTGTATTTGGGGATACCCCAAGAGATGGGCAAATCCCTCTTGAAACTTCCTGCAATGCCCGGGTGTTCTAATTTCCTTTAGGCAATTGACCTACAGTAGGAACCATCCAAAAATGCAATTTAAATTGCAAACTTTGGATGGCTCTGGCTGTGTTATCCAGTTACTGAGAAAAGGTTAGAAGACTCTTCCAACTTTGGGTCAACTATTGTAAATTCCCAGACCAAGCCTCCTTCTAACTCCACATGGGATTCCCAATGACTGAACTGACACCTCTCTCTCTTCTTTTCCCCAACACACAACACTCCCAAATACCCACTCACCCGCAACTATGCTCTTCTTCAATCCAACAGAACTGAACTTTCACACTGGACTTTGCCTAGCCTGAGTGGAAAAGTCAGAAGAGACAAGCACAAAAAAAATTCACATATAGGTAAGTGGGCAATCCAACACTGATTACCACTCTGAGGAAGATATGGTCCATATGGAATGATCATGTCATCTTCAGCAGTATTGGATGATGAATCTTCCTCCCTTGAACTTTCTGTTCTTCGTGGATCCTCTGCTTCTGGGTAATGATTCTGACTAATCACCTTGTTATCATTCCTTCCTTTGTTTCAGGAAAACTTGTACATTTAACTGGCTGCTACTGCTATACAACCTGACCTCTCTAACCTCCTGCTCTTTGTCAAAGCTGTACTCTCTGCTCTCTGCTTTCTACCTACACTATAAAGGAAACTAGTCGGAAAGACAAGAAGTCACGTTTCAAAGTGCCCGTTTGTGTAACCTTGACTCTTAAAGAAAGTAAAGCTTTCATTTGATGAGAAATCTGAGTGCCATGTCAGAGGACTTCATTTTATGTTCATGTCAATCATCTCAAACAATCACATTGCTGTCCTTGAAGATCTCAGTAACTATGGAATCCAATTCCCCAAACTTCTCAGTCTCTTAATACAAAGAACTTTGTATTTTTAATACTATTGCTGAGCTGAACTTTTGACCTCAGTGGCATAACCTTTACTTTCTGTGCGAATACATTGCTCGTATTTACAGTTTGTAGCCTTTTAGTTCAGTTTAGTTACTGGCTCCATTTTGAAGACATATTTGAAGGCCTCTCTGTCACTTCATCACTCTCTTGGCTATATGCTGAAGCCCCTATAGTGGGATTTGAATCCCACAAGCTTCTGATTCAAAAATTAAAAGGCTCCTGCTGGCCAGAACAAACCCAGACATTTATCTCATCAGTATATTTATCCCCAAGCTGCTGCTCTGGTCTTCTCTTAAGGGTAGCATATTTCAATTTATTTTGTTCATTTTAAGGGATTTGTACATTGCTGGCTAGGCCACCATTTATGGCCAATACCTAACTGCCTTTGAGAAGGTGGCGGTGAGCTTCCTTTTTGAGACTTGGCAGTCCATGTGGTTTAGGTAGACCCACAGAGTGTCATGGAAGAAGTTCCAGGATTTTGACCCAGTGATAGTGAAGGAATGGCAATATATTTCCAAGCCAGGATGGTGAGCGGATTGGAGGGAATGGGGTTTCCTTGGGCAAATTTTCCAGTCTTGTCCACTATAGGAATTGTTGTAGGTGGAATGTTCAATTTGACAGAAAAGTCCATTGATCTCAAGCAGGAATTTGTGGTCTGAGTGAGTGGACAGACACCATATGTATCGATTGCCCTTGTACTTCTAAATAGTACCTGTTATGGAAGTTGCTGCCTAAAGTACCTTGGTGAGTTCCTATAATGCATTTTATAGATTGTGTGCACACTGCTGCTACTGTTAATTGATGGTGGTGGAACCATCAATTCAAGACAGAGCTGGCTGCTCTGTCTTTTATTTTTCTTGATGTAAAGATGCCAGTGATGGACTGGGGTAAACACAGTAAGAAGTCTGACAACATCAGGTTTAAATCCAATTGATTTATCTGATAGTAAACTCACACAAGCTTTCGAGGCTCTGCTCTTCATCAGGTGAATGAGGTGTTCTGGTCTCAAACAGCACATATAACAGCACAGACTGTTTACAGATTATTGATTACAGTCTGTGCTGGTATATGTGCTGTTTGAGACCAGAACACCTCATTCACCTGATGAAGAGCAGAGCCTCGAAAGCTTGTGAGTTTACTATCAGATAAATTGGTTGGACTAAAACCTGGTGTTGTCAGACTTCTTACTGTGTTTTATTTTTCTTAGCAGTCTCTCATGCTGAGGATGACTTGCTTCAACTCTTAAAAATGAGTTCTAAAGTGACTGACCAGTCCAATATGTAACCTACAGTTTCTGTCACAGACAGAGCAGATGGAGGTTAGAAAAGCAGGTGAGTGGAATGCTTGGGTTGCCATACATTCCTTTCACTCTCAGCACTTGACTTCAGCTTTCTCTCAATGATGAAACTCAACATATTCAACTTGTTCCCGGATGCATTTTTTTCCACTGTAGGCAGTTTTGGTTCAGGGATTCAGTAGGGATTTTGCAATTTTTGTAAAAGACATTGAAGTGCAATTAGGCCATTTGGCCCATTAAGTTTGCTCCACTATTCAATCTGATATAATAATCCTCAACTCTGTTTCTTGCCTTATCCCCATATCCCTTGATTCTCTTACAAATTAAAAATCTGTCTATCTCATGTGTAATGACTCAATCTCTACAGCCCTCTGTGGTAAAGAATTCCACAAATTCGTACCTTCTGGGATCATTCATCCTCATGTCTATCATAAATGGGTGATTGTTCACTCCTGAGAAAAGTCTCTTGTCCTAGACTCTCTCCCACAGTAGGAAACAACCTCTTGACATCTACACTGTCAAGCCCATGGAGAATTCTATATGTATCAGTAAGGTCACCTCTCATTCTTCTGAACTTCATTGAGTACAGGCCCAACCTACTCAACCTCTCCTCATAAGAAAATCCCTGCAATTACCCACTATCAGCCCAATGAAACTTCTCTTGGCTATCTCTTTCTTTAGGTAAGGAGACTCAACCTGTCCAGAATATTCTAGGTGTTGTCTAATAGTGTGTTGTATTGTTCTAGGAAGCCTTCCCTATCTTTATATTTCTTTCTCTTCAAAATAAAGAACAATGTTCCCCATTACCTGCCAAGCGTGCATACTAGCTTTTTGTGATTTATGCACAAAGACCCCCGAATCTCTCTGTGCTGCAATTTTCAGCAGTCTTTCTGCATTTAAATAGTTGGCTCCTTTATTCTTCCAACCAAAATGCATAACTTCACAATTTCCCCAATATATTCCATTTGCCAAGTACTTCGCCCACTCATTTAACCTATCCATATCTCTGTCCAAACTCTGTCATCCTCACCCACCATTTTTTACGAGTCATCTGCAAACTTGGCAATGGTACATTCACTTCTCTTGTCCAAGTCATGAATATATATTGTAAATAATTGTGGTCCCTGTACTGATCCTGCTCCTCTTATCCCATTCTCTTTTTTATCAGTTAATCAATCCATGCTGATATACTACCCCCACACCAATGGTCTCTTATGCACCCTTTATGTGGAAATAATGTTACCTCTTTACTTCAGTCTGTAAGGATATTGCTGTGTTGAAAGGCATACTATGAATTTGTATATTTTTTTTTGGTCACTTGGTCCCTAATTTGAAATCATTCCAACCTTTCTCTGGTCTACGGTAATATAATTAATGTTTCATGTTTTAGTAAAGGTTTTATCTATTTGTCAAAAAGTCAACAGCAGACTGCAGTGAATCTGTTCAGTAAATACACTCCATGGATTTAAAAATAATTATGATTTATCAAGCTCAGGATCTGACTAATCTAGTAATGACATCAGCTAGGACCATAACATCTTCAGCAACTGATTTTGCTCAAATGATAAACGAAGACCCACCAAGTATGGACAATGCATTTGTGATGGTGCTTCTTCTAGTTTCTTCTTGCTGGGTTGCTGCTTGGGACAGAGGGGTCTCCGTAGATAAATGGCTGCTTATGTTGGATACACAAAGATGATGAGAGCTCGCCTTGGAGAGCAGAAATTCTCCATACCCTCAACAGGCACAATGCCATCTGAAATCACTTTGTGTCATGATTGTCCATTTCACCTTACAGCGACCTGTCCTGAACGTTGAGGATAACACTAACCTCACCAGTGTGTGTGATTGCTGACTGGCTTCCAGCACTCAATGCTTCTACTGCTCATAATCCCTACTATATCTGCCAGGCTTGCTCCGTCTGCCAGTGGCCTTCTCTGCCCACACTCAGGAGAAGAACAGGATTTCTGATCTCTCAGATCAGCCTCCAACATTGTATCTAATTCAGTGCTAGAGATTACAGGCTTCTGATTATCTTGGGGATAACTTCCAAATGTCAGCTAAGCAACTTACAGTGCAGTCTTAGAGTTAGTTTGTTTAAATCAGGCCCTCATTTTAATATTCCATTCATCCCTGCAGTCATTAATTAGATGGTGAAACCATTGCCCCATCAGTCAAAGGGTCAGTTGTGCATCATTTCTGTGTTTTATTTTTTTGCCACAACAACTCACTAGCTGGAACAGTCCTGACTCACCCAGCCCCAGTCGGAAAATTCATCCATCATTTATTTCAATCTGGGCACATAGTAGTTTCGAGGGCAAAGCTCTCTTCCAGCACAATGTGAAGTTGTGAATATAGCCCGATCCATTGACTCTTCTACGCTTACCACTGCCTCAGCAAAGCAGCCAGCATAATCAAGGACTTGATGTACCTTGGACATTCTCTCTTCTACCTTTTTCCTGTCAGGAAAAAGATACAAACGTCTGAAGTTACATACCAACTGACTCAAAAACAACTTCTTCCCTGCTGCCATCAGACTTTTGAATGGACGTACTTTGCATTAAGTTGATCTTTCTCTACGCTCTAGCTACGACTGTAACACTACGTTCTGCAGTCACTCATTACATTCTCTATGAAATGCATGCTTTGTCTGCATAGTGTGCAAGAAACAATACTTTTCACTGTATGCTAACACATGTGACAATAATAAATCAAATCAATTCAAACAACAGTAAGGATCATACAGAAACATGATTTATTCTGGACGTAACTTGTGTTTGAAATTCCACAATGCTTTACATTGTTTTGGTTGGTTGATTTCAAATAGGTTGATAACATTAGTGCAAGCTTGCAGAAATTCTAGACTCGAACTATAAGAAGGAAGAAAGGCTTTCATTTATATTGCACCTTCCCCAACCTCAGAAGTTCCCAAGCAAAGCAGTTTTGATGTAACGTAACCGATTTTGTGCAGAACTACTCCCACAAACATCACTGACACACAGAAGATCACTTGTTTTAACAACTATTGGCATAACAGCATGGATTTTTTTATTGTCAATCTTTTACATGATGTGGGAGTGCTGGTGTTGGATTGGGGTGGGCACAGTAAGAAGCACCAGGTTAAAGTCCAGCAGATTTATTTGGAATCATGAACTTTCGGAGCACTCTTCCTCATTCGGTTAGTTACCTGATTCATGGTTCCAAGTAAACCTGCTGGACTTTAACCAGGTGTTGTGAGACTTCTTACTGATCTTTTACATCCGCTTGAAAGAAAACACTCAGGGTCTTTGCTTAATATCACATTGAAAGCCACTATTTTCAACAGTGCAGCACTCCCTCAGTGCTGCACTAATACATCAGTCTGGATTATTTTTGTGTTTAACTCTCTTGAGTGGGATTTGAACTCAAATCTTTGTGATTCAGAAGTGAAAGTGCTACCTAGTGAGCTGCAGCTGACACTAATGATTTAATTTGCATGCAGAGCTTGCAGATCTACTCTTCAGCTTGAAGCAGCTAAAAGTTAAAAATTAATAAATAAAATAGCTAATTTTGATTGAATACTGATGCAGCTGAAATCAGATTGGCATAACATAATCTAGCTTCAACATCTGTCACCCAATTACTGGATGATTCAAGCTGCATAAATATTCATGAGAGAGGCTGAATCGTTCCATAAAATCATTGGTTAACAAAATTTTGTCTTAAAATAATATCTCATTAATGCTTTTTTATGCAAAGTGGATTTGTAACAAACACAAGCAGTGAAGTGTGAGTCAAAGTATGGTTTTTCAAGGTATCAGTTATGAGACATGACTTGACAATGGGATAATCAGAATTGTTTACCAAGATTGGAGATCACAAGGGAGATCACTGTTTAAAAATAAGGGGTCGCTTACTTAGGGCAGAGATGAGGAGAATGATTCTCTCTGAGTTCCAAAGTGAAGCTTTGGAACTCGCTTTCTAAAAAGGCAGTGGAAGCAGAGTCTTTGAATATTTTTAGGACACAGCTAGACAGATTCTTGATTAACAAGGGGGTGAAAGTTTACTGGACTAGGCATGTGTATGTAATGTTACAATCAGCCGTGATCTAATTGAATGGCAGAGCAGGTTTGCTCCTTATTTGTATGTTCGTTATGTATGAAAATCCATTTAAAGATACTTTCCTGACCTAATGTATTCATCGGCCAGAACTCTACCACCTCACCCTCCACAGAATTGGCATGAGCAAGGGTCCGACAATAAAAATATCCATTGATTTTGGGTGAGAATTTCCAGTCTCGCCCGAGAGAGGCTGTATAATCACACCCGTCGTGTTATTTTGCAAAATAAAGACTAAAAATGGGTCAGAATATTTTCAGTTCTGTGCCTGCTATCTTTGGTTGAAAGTGCTCAGAATCTTATTTCTTCATTCATTCATTTTTCTTTCCTCCTTTCTTTCCAAAATCATGCGCCAGGAATTTCCTTGGCAGTTTCCCTGTCAACCGTCACAACTCCAACAGATGTTTGGCTTTGACTGCTGCAACATACAGCTGATCAGGAGAATCCCAGAGGAAATTGACTCTTGTTGATTTCCTGAGGCGTTTGCTTCATGAGAATCAATGACACCGAACCCATTGAGTTGGATCATAGAGGAGAGGGGGGTGGGGGGAGGATGGCATAATCAGCTATGTTGATTGTTGTTAAACATTAATGAAAGAAAAGTACTCATGATGCCTTTCATGATATTTCAAAGCATTTGATAGTCAATTAAATATTTTTGAAGTGCTCCAACTGTTCTAACAGGAAAAATTGGCAATTTCTGTACATGAAAATCCCACAAACAGCAATAAATATATGACTAAATCATCTGTTTTTAGATGTTGACTTGAGACAACTGTTATTCAGAGTATCAGGAGACTCTACTCTTCAGTGAAGAGTAATCATGTCTTTTTTTTTACCTGACGTGAAAAGACAGTCAGCCAAGGGGAATCCTGATGCCCCACCAAATGGGGCATCAGCAAAAATTGGGATTCCTGCAGGCCTCAATCTGGTTCCTACCTATAGTTGGCTTGTTGGCTTGATGGCCTATTCACCTGCCTCTCCAGTGTAAAATGCACTGAGTGGGCTTTGGTGCTAGTCCATCACCAGCATGGACCTGGCGTGCTGAATCCCAAGGGTCCAGGGAAGCACTA
Organism: Sphyrna mokarran; assembly: GCA_024679065.1. Classification (NCBI taxonomy): domain Eukaryota; kingdom Metazoa; phylum Chordata; class Chondrichthyes; order Carcharhiniformes; family Carcharhinidae; genus Sphyrna; species Sphyrna mokarran. Next base: position 62,783,190 of record JAGIQG010000011.1, on the reverse strand, counting down.
CAAATCCTTCAACTGCACCTGACCCGTATCAGACATACTCCTCAATAACCGGTGGTCAGAAGGGAAAAATGCATTTATTGTGATTCTAATATTTAAATTTAGCCAGATCTCTGGGTTTCTCAGCATTTTGATCTTTCTCTCCTGCAACTTTGGAATGTAGTTGTGGGTTTCAGGGATGCACATCCACCCCTCTTGTTAACTGATCTCCCGTTCTCAGTTTGGACTAACAAGCATTTGAGAAATTGATCATTACCAGAAATGAAAAAATAAATGTAGGAAGCCACACATAACTAGAAGGACATTGACATGAGATAAGCACAGTAAAAATGCTTTGTGAATCCATTGTCAAGATGAGAGCATTTTGATCATTTTTAAACCCTGCCTCGGACACTTATTCACCATGTTCTTCACTGGCTAGCAATCACTTTGGAATGCCCTGTAGTCATGGTGGTATTAGTGAGGAGGGGTGACCTGGCTCTCCTCCATTCAATGTGTTCAAAGGTTTAAGTTTCTTTGTCATAAAGAGGCACCTTTTTCAGAATTAAAATTAAAATATATTTAACTGTTTATGTAGGGAGCAAAAGAATCCAATCAAACAAGGTTTTCTTGAGAAAGAACAAATGTGTTAACCACTAAACCCAATAAAATGGAATAAAAATGTTAAACATTTGGGTTTCATGCAGTCATTTGTGTATCCCCCACTCCTATCATGACAACCAGAGTGTGCATACACGCACATGCACCGTACACTTTCTCTCTCACACGCACGTGCACACAAAACATCAGGTGTCCTTTCATTGTCCTTGAGGCACAATTTTTGTTCAAAATTTTGGCCAAATTTTGATCGTGGGTCAGATTTAGAGAGCATTGAAATCATTACAAGGTCTTGGCTCACTGGTAGATTTCTAGTACGGTTGCCTTCTGAACCAGGAAATGCACTGTTGTGAGAGAGAGCTTCCAGTCTGTCTCTTTGAAGTCTTCTTGCAATCTCTCTGCAGTGACTGTCACCTGGCCTGCTTTAATTCACCTATTGTGTATTTCCAAGAGGTTTTGGGTGGGTCTGTCAGTGGCAACCATAGTTTCAGACTCAGCACTTTATATTTTAATGTCTCTTCCTTAGACAGTTGATGGGGTTTCGATTATCTTTGAATTATAAGAAATAATGAAAGCCTGGTAACCACTGCTATGGTGCATGTTGGGCACCATGACGTTATCTAGTGGACATTGACAGTGGGGCACTGCCAACTGTCAGATCAGATCCCTGATCACCCTTGGGTCTTCAATGGCCTCTGAGCTGCCCTGGTCTCCCCAACTCATCAGGTCTGTACTTGTAAAGATCTGTACCAATTTGTGACACCATGGTATCAAGTCTAGAGTCTGGAAGATTCCATGCAATGGAGTTGAATGGGCTATGCAAATATGCTAATTAACCTCATGGCCTGCATTTGTGCAATCCGAACTCTCCACCAACCTGACGAAGTGTCAGAGGTCAGAAAGCTAATGGCTTTTGCTACCAAATAAACCTGTTGAACTTTAGCCTGGTGTTGTGAGACTTTTTACTGTGTTTGCACAATTGGAGGTCGGGAACAAAGGGAACCTTTTGGCACTGGGCATCAATGGGATTTTTAGCATTACATGCTGGCTTGCCAGCTTGCTGTGGTGTTTGCCAAATGTGACAAAGTGATAAAATTGGACCCATTAGTAAAATTCAATTACAATGAGTGAATAAAGTTAGAATAAAGTCTCAATAAAGGTGATCATGAAGCCAATAACTTATCATAAAAACCCAACTTTTTACTGATGGAGTCTCCCATTCCTACTGTTCTGGTCTACGTGTGATTACAGCCCCACAGCAATATGGTCAGCTTTTAAATGTCCTCTCAAATGCCTAAGCCATTAAATTGGATTAGAGATGGGCAACAAATATTGACCTTACCAGAAACGATAGGTCTGGCCCAAAAGTTAAAATTCTAAATTGGGGCAATTTTGATGAGAGGCATATTCAAAAAGTTAATTGGGGGAGGTTGTTGGCAGGCAAATAGATGATTGATAAGTGGGAATGTTTCAAAAATGTATCAACCAGGGTTCAGAGTAAACACATTCCTCTTAGAATGAAGATCAAGGCTGGTCAAAGTAGGGAACCCTGGATGACTCGAGATATGGAGGACCTGGTCAAGAAGAAAAAGAGAGGCACTTGGTATGTTGACATGGATAGGCAGCTGGGATCAAGTGGAGCCCTTGAAGAATATAGAGATTGGAGGAGTAGAGTTAAGAGAGAAATCAGGAGGGCAAAAAGGGAACATGAAATTGGTTTGGTAAATGAGGCAAAGGAAAATCCAAAGAGATTTTACAAATATATAAAGAGCAAAAGAGTAACTGGGAGAGGATAGGGTCTCTTAAAGATCAGCAAGGTCATCTATGTGCAGATCCACATGATATGGGTAAGATCCTGAATGAATATTTCTCACCAGCGTTTACAGAAAGAAATAGATGTCAGGGAACGTGGGGAAATAAATAGTGATGTCTTGAGAAAGATTCATATTACAAAGAGGTGCTGGAATCTTAAAGTGCATCAAGATCGATAAATCCCCGGGACCTGATAAAGTTTATCTCAGGAGGCTAGGGAGGAAATTGCAGGTCCCTTAGCAGAGATATTTGAATCATCGACAGCCACAGGTGGGGTGCCTGATGATTGGAGAATGGCAAATGTTGTGCCTTTGTTTAAAAAGGGCGGCAGGGAAAAGCTTGGGAACTACAGGCCGGTGAGCCTCACATCTCCAGTGGGTAAGTTGTGTGATGGTATTCTGAGAGACAGGAGCATTTAGAAAAGCAAGGACTGATTAGGGACAGTCAGCATAACTTTGAGAGTGGAAAATTTGATTGAATTTTTTGTAAGAGTAACTAAGAAGGTAGATGAGGGCAATGCAGTTGATGTTATCTACATAGACTTTAGTAAGGCTTTGACAAGATACTGCGCAGTAGGTTATTGCATAAGGTGGAATCTTGCAGGATCCAGCGTGAGGTAGCAAAATGGATACAAAATTGGCTGATGATAGAAGATGGTTGTAGAGGGTTGTTTTTCAAACTGAAGACCTGTGACTAGAGGTGTGCCTCAGGGATTGATGCTGCGTCCACTGTTATTTTTTACTTATATTAATAATTTGGATGAGAACTTAGGAGGCATGGTTAGTAAGTTTGCAGATGACACCAAGATTGGTGGCATAATGGATAGTGAAGAAAATTATTGAGGATTGCAGTGGGATCTTAATCAATTGGGCCAGTGGGCTGAGAAATGGCAGATGGAGTTTAATTTAGATAAATGTGAGGTGATGCATTTTGGGAGATTGAAGCAAGGTAGAACATACTCAGTTAATGGTAGGGTATTGGGGAATGTTATAGAACAAAGACATCCAGTGGTACAGGTTCATAGCTTCTTAAAAGTGGACAGAGTGGTGAAGAAGGCATCTGGCATGCTTGATTTCATTGGTTAGAGCATTGAATACAGTAGTTGAGACGTTTTGTTGAAGTTGTACAAGACAATGGTAAGGCCACACTTGGAATACTGTGTACTGTTCTGATCACACTATTATAAAAAGTATATTATTAAACTAGAAAGAGCCCAGAAAAGATTTCCTAGGGTGCTACTGGGACTTGATAGTTTGAGTTATAAGGAGAGGCTGCATCGACTGGGACTTTTTCCTCTGGAGCATAGGAAGCTGAGGGGTGACCTTGTAGAGGTCTATAAAATAATTAGGGGCATAGATCAGCTAGATAGTCAATATTTTTTCTCAAAAGTAGGGGAGCCTGAAACTAGAGGGCATAGATTTAATGTGACAGGGAAGGGATACAAAAGAGTCCAGTGGGACTATTTGTTTCACATAGAGGATAGTGGGTGCCTGAAATGAGTTACCAGAGATAGTAGTAGAGGCAGGAACAATTTTATCTGTTGAAAGTTGTTTAGAGAGTTATATGAGTAAGATGGATATAGAGGGATATGGGCAATTGTGTCTAGCTTTGTGCTTAAAAATAAAGGGACAAGGTGGACTGACAGGTCTGTTTCCATGCTGTAAACTTCTATGACTCTAAATGCTCACAACCCACCAACAAAAAAAAACGATCATCAGTTACCTGTTTTCTGCAGTAAACTGATACAGGGATTGCCAACTGATGGTAATCCTCACCAGCCTGCTTCAAAAAGCATGAGGCTATAAAAGTACAAAGTGAGTAGTCTTTTGATTGCCACCGGCACTGCAGTGCCTACTGGCACAACCCAGCCAACCGATGAAGGATTCCATACTTGTCTTTAAACACTATATAAGCTTTTATTTACAGAGACACATGGCACCCTGCATCATCAACCAACAAACATTTTCATCTGTATGAGCCTGTCCACTGATATGCCCCCAGTCATTATGGTGCCACATCCAAAGTTGTTATGCAGTATTAAGACTCGTGAATTTGGGACTAATGTATTATAGTGACACAATGGTTAGCTGTCTCAGAGTTCCAAGGATCCAGTTCGATTCCTGTCTGTGCAGAGTTTCTTCCATGAGGATTTCCTCTGAGTGGTTTCCTTCCACACTCCAAAAGATGTGCTGGTTTGATGCATTGGCCATGCTAAATTCTTCCTCAGTGTACCTGAACAGTGCCAGAATGTGGCGACTAGGGGATTTTCATAGTTACTTCATTTCAGTGTTAATATAAGCCTATTTGTAACACTAATAAATGAACTTATAAACTTAGTATTGATTGGGGATTGATTAATGGGTAGAATGCAGAGTAAGATTAGATGAATATTTTAAGTTTGCAGGCTGCAACTAACAATTTAGTGCAATAATTAATGATTTGGATGAAAAAGTATGAGTGTGATATCCAAGGTCGCTAATGAAAAAAGGTTAGGTAAAAAGGTAAATGGTGAGGAGGGTGGACGGAGGTTATAGATAAGTTGGGTACGCAGGCAATAAATTGGAAGACAAAGCACAATTTGGCAAGTGTAAAGGTATCCACTTTGATAGAGAAAAAGAAATATAGAATTTTTTTTTCTAAATGGTGACAGGCTGGGAAAAATTTGCATTCAGAGGGACCTTGGTGTTTTTGGGACCTGGGTGTTCTTGTAAATCACAGAGTTAACATGTAAGGAATTAGGTAGACTAATGAAATGTTACAAGCTTTGCTACAATTATACAGGACATTTGTGAGGTCATATCTGGGTACAGTATGTAGTTTTATCTGCTTAAGTAAGGAAATGATGTACAGATGCCGGCGCTGGATTGGGGTGGTAAGAACTCAGTAAGAATTTAGCAACACCAATTTATAATCCAACCGATTTATTTGATAGTAAAATTTCGAGCTTTCGACTCTGTGTCTTCCTCAGGCAAATGCAGTGTTCTGGTCTGCAATAGCACACATCAGCACAGACAGTCAGAGATTGCTGATTAGAATGCGAATCCTTACATCTAACCTGCTATTCAAGTGTTAAAGTGGCTAACAATGTGTGTGAAGGGAATCCTGAGAATTGTGTATTTTCTCCAGACAGCACAGTAAGTGAGGTTTTTTGCTAACCCAGGCAAGTTACGGGGGTTACAGATAGTGTGTCATGAAGCCAAGATCCCTGTTAAGACCGTCCTCATGTGTGCAGAGCTTGGCTATCAGTCTCTGCTCAGCGACTCTGCGCTGTCGTGTATCACGAAAGCCCCCTTGAAGAACATTTACCCGCAGGTCGGAGGCCGAATGCCCATGACTGCTGAAGTGTTCGCCCACAGGAAGGGAACTGTTTTGCCTGGTGATTGTTGAGCGATGCTCATTCATCCGCTGTCGTAGTGTCTGCATGGTCTCCCCAATATACCATGCTTCGGGACATCCTTTCTTGCAACGTATTAGGTAGACAACGTTGGCCGAGTTGCAAGAGTATGTACCGTGTACCTGGTGAATGGTATCCTCACGTTTGATGATGTCGTCCATGTCTATGATCTGGCATGTCTTGCAGAGGTTGCTGTGGCAGGGTTGTGTGGTATTGTGGTCACTGTTCTCCTGAAGGTTGGGTAGTTTGCTGCGAACAATGATCTGTTTGAGGTTGTGCGGTTGTCTGAAAGCAAGAAGTGGGGGAGTGGGGATGGCCCTAGCGAGATGTTCATCGTCATCAATGATATGTTGAAGATTCCGGAGAAGATGTCGTAGCTTCTCCGCTCCGGGGAAGTACTGGACAACAAAGGGTACTCTGTCCACCGTGTCCCGTGTTCGTCTTCTGAGGAGGTCAGTGCGGTTTATCGTTGTGGCACGTCGGAACTGTCGATCGATGAGTCGAGCGCCATATCCTGTTCTCACGAGGGCATCCTTCAGCGTCTGGAGGTGTCTGTCACGATCCTCCTCATCTGAGCAAATTCTGTGTATACGGAGGGCTTGTCCATAGGGAATGGCTTCTTTAACGTGTCTAGGGTGGAAGCTGGAGAAGTGGAGCATTGTGAGGTTGTCTGTCAGCTTGCGGTACAGTGAGGTGCTGAGGTGACCGTCCTTGATGGAGATGCGTGTGTCCAAGAATGCAACTGATTCTGGAGAATAGTCCATGGTGAGTCTGATGGTGGGATGGAACTTGTTGATATCATCATACAGTTGTTTCAATGATTGTTCACCATGAGTCCAAAGGAAAAAGATGTCATCAATGTATCTAGTATATAACCTTGGTTGGAGATCTCGTGTGGTGAAGAAGTCTTGTTCGAACCTGTGCATGAAGATGTTGGCATACTGAGGTGCGAATTTGGTCCCCATGGCTGTTCCGTGTGTCTGGATGAAAAGCTGATTGTTGAAGGTGAAGACATTGTGGTCCAAGATGAAGCGGATGAGTTGTAAAATTGCATCCAGAAACTGGCAGTTGTTGGCATTGAGTACTGAGGCAGTTGCAGCAATACCATCGTCGTGGGGGATGTTGGTGTAGAGCGCCGAGACATCCATTGTGACAAGGAGTGTCCCTGGTTCTACTGCTCCATGTGTGCTGAGTTTCTGTAGGAAGTCCATAGTGTCAAGACAAAAGCTGGGGGTTCTTTATACGATGGGTTTCAGGATGCCCTCGATATAGCCGGAGAGGTTCTCACACAGGGTCCCATTGCCCGATACGATGGGACGGCCGGGTATGTTTGCCTTGTGTATCTTTGGGAGGCAGTAGAGATCTCCAATGCAGGGAGTACGTGGAATGAGAGCCCAGAGGGTGTTCTGAAGGTCCGGATCAAAGGTTTTGATCAGAGTGTTGAGTTGACGAGTGTGTTCTTTGGTCGGATCTGCTGGTAACTGTCTGTAGTGTTTCTCATTGTTTAGTTGTCAGTACACTTCTTCACAGTAGTCCGTTCTGTTCAGTGTGACGGTGGCGCCTCCTTTGTCTGCTGGTTTGATGACAATGTTGCGGTTGGTCTTGAGAGCACGGATGGCCCTGCGTTGTACTTGGGTGGTGTTCGGGACTGTCTTGTAAGTGCGGTTGATAAATCTGGTGTTCACGCACCTCCTGATGGCTTGGGCATACATGTCCAGTCGGGGGCAGCGGCCTTCCGGAGGAGTCCAATTGGATTCAATGAGAATTGAATCAAGCATGATATATTGGGGAGACCATGCAGACACTACGACAGCGGATGAATGAGCATCGCTCAGCAATCACCAGGCAAAACAGTTCCCTTCCTGTGGGCGAACACTTCAGCAGTCATGGGCATTCGGCCTCCGACCTGCGGGTAAATGTTCTTCAAGGGGGTCTTCGTGACACACGACAGCGCAGAGTCGCTGAGCAGAGACTGATAGCCAAGTTCCGCACACATGAGGACGGTCTTAATAGGGATCTTGGCTTCATGACACACTATCTGTAACCCCGGTAACTTGCCTGGGTTAGCAAAAAACCTCACTTACTGTGCTGTCTGGAGAAAATACACAATTCTCTAACCAATGCTCAGGATTCCCTTCACACACATTGTTAGCCACTTTAACACTTGAATAGCAGGTTCGATGTAAGGATTCGCATTCTAATCAGCAATCTCTGACTGTCTGTGCTGATGTGTGCTATTGCAGACCAGAACACTGCATTTGCCTGAGGAAGACACAGAGTCGAAAGCTCGCTTTTTTACTATCAAATAAATTGGTTGGATTATAAATTGGTGTTGCTAAGTTCTTACTAAGTAAGGAAAGACATAATTGCCCTGGAGGGAATGCACTGATAGATCACTGGTTCACTAATAGAACCATCTGGTTCACTAATATCCTTTAGGGAAGGAAATTTGCTGTCCTTTACCTGGTCTGGCCTACATGTGACTCCAAAGACATAGCTATGTGATTGATTCTCAACTGCCCTCCAAAGGCAACTAGAGGTAAGCAATAAATGCTGGCCAGCCAGTGACACCCATATCCTATGAATGAATAAAAACAAAATTAAAGGATATGGGGATATTGCGGGAAAGCAGAGTTGAAGTGGATCAGTGATTGTTTTGAATGTCAGTACATGCTCGAAGGGGGAAAATGTTACAGTTTTTTACTGCTCTTATGGAAAATAAACTTGTCCATTGCCTGACACAAAATTAAGAAAATAACCACTAGTCATTTCAATTTAACCTTAGTATTATCTGCATGTGGTTTGAATGTTACTTCCTAACCAAATACTATGATCTTGCTTTTTAGTGAGGAGATTGTCCCATACAGAGCCTTTCACCCATTGTTCCTTCAATATAACATCAACATAACAATATAACACTGGATTGATAATTAAGCTCTCCAATGAAGAAATACTGACAAAATAATTTTTTTTTGCTTTATGATTGTCCTTATATTGCAAACACACTCTGCACAATGTTACAGGTGAAGGAATCTGTTCGAGCTGTAAGACTTGAAAGAATATAGCAGTATATGATGTGTAATGTGATAACAAAATAATTTAAATGACATTTTATGATAGATGTTATAGGCTGAAGAGTAAAATACAAGGCTTTGCACAATGCAACATACAAACATACAAAATACAATTTTGGTGTCCTTGCTGTAGATGGAGTATAGCAAAGGCTTACCAGGCTGATTCCTAAGTGGGCAGGTCTGCAAATGAAGGACTAAATTGGTTAGGATTAATTTTACTGGAGTTTAGAAGAGTGAGAGGGTATCTCATAGAAACTTATAAATTCTAACAGGGTTAGATAGAGGAGATTCAGAAAGAATGTTTCCAGTGGTGAAGAAATCCAGAACTGGGATCATAGTTTGAGGATCAGGGTAAACCTTTTATGACTGATGTGAGGAGAAATTTCTTCACTAGAGGGTGGTGAATGTGTGGAATTCACTATCACTCAATAAAGCTGAGGCCAAAATGTTGTATGATTACAAGGAGAAATTAGATTTAGTTCTATGTGCTAAAGGAGGGTCAAGGAATATGGGGAGAAGTGGGTCAATGATCAGCCATGGTCAAATAAATGACAGAGCGGATTCAAAGGGTTGAATAGCCTACTCCTCCTTCTCATTTCTATGGTTCTGTGTGGATTCCAAACCGCTAATCACTTCTGGGTGAAAAATTCTCAACACCTCTCTAATCTTTGTGCCAATCACTTTAAATCCATGTCCCCTAATTATTCATCTCTTTAAAGCAAAATAGCCATTAACCAATGACATAAAGTCTATTTATTTTGATTCACCGCACAATTTGGATATGATTTTGTTCAAACTGAATTCAAAAGTATGTGAACTTTTTTTTAGAGATCAGTCTTAAGTGGCATCAGTTCCATGCTGGCTGTAGTATCACAGAGAACCTGAGATCCTATCAATTTCTGTATTGAATGATGTTTAAAATTAGCAGAGATCCAGTGCCCCATTAACTATTTGCTGACATTAATTTTGTTCGCTTGTGCATATAGCTCAGTTTTAAGGAACCAAAAATTGATACAATGCTGTCAGTGCCTGTTTGAGCAACATTACCTTAATCAGGTCCTGATTTGAGCTATAATGTTATGATCCACAACCATAAGCTAGCCAACAACAAACGATGGAAGCAAAGACGTGACAACCTTGGGTAAAAAAAGAAGAGGAAAATGAAAGATTATGTGGGTGAATAATATTGAGACATAGACTGAAGGAGGTTTGAACGATGCTAAAGAAAACACAAAATAACACCAAAATTTCCACTAAGGCTACAGTAAGACCAAGAACAAACAAATGTCACAATCCCTATGGAGACCAATTAACTTTTTAAAAAGAAAGTCAGTCTGAACAGCTGACACAAAAAGATGATATGGTTTAAGATATTTACTATAACAAACAAGCTAAAAGTACTTTTGACCAAACACCGGTCAGATTTTCTGGCCTAAGATTGGAAATGTTTGCCTGAGGTCAACAGATCTTTAAACATCCTGCCAAATTTTCTGTCCTACCTCTTACGATTCCCGTGACAGACTGGAAGGGAAATTTCTGACAACAAGCTCCTAACAACTTTTCTCTTTCCAATTCAAACACCAGCTGCCACTCACATTTCTGTGTGGTGATCCAGCAAAACTTTTGGCCCTTAACTGCTTATTGTGTTCTAGATCCTGGCAGACTAACCTATCTGTGTTATAGCTAACCATGATTTTTCAACTCTCATGCTCAATGCCCTGACCAATGAAGGCCAGCATGCCACATGCCTTCTTGACCACCTTGTCCACCTGAGTTGCCACCTTCAGGGAACTGTGGATCTGCATGCCTAGATCCCTCTGTTTGCTAATATTTCTTTTTTTGCTTTTGCGTAGACCTTCCAAATTGCATCACTTCACAATTGTCCGGGTTAAATTCCAAGTGCCATCTTTTGACACAGGTTTCCAACTGATTTATATCCTACTGTATCCTCTGACAATCCTCCTTACTTTCCACCACTCTCCAATTTTGTATCAGCTGCAAATTTAGTAACATTGCTAAATTTGCTCAGACCACCTTTTCAGGCAATCCATTCCAACTCACTGTGTAAAACAAATATTCTACAAATGCCCTTCTGCTCTGTTTTCCAAGATCTGGAAAATAATTCTGTGTTTATATTTTAAGTTACTCAAATGAATATGGTTGCCGACTAAGAAGATTTTGATGCATTGTCTGTGGCAGGGGATGTTATCACTAGCGGAAAAAATGATCTTTTTGGTCCAGGTAAAGGACCATCTTATTTTCTCAGACCTTTCTACTTGTTTTATATATTAACATTGAAATGGTTGAATAACATTAGCCAACATAGCCATTTTGGTAATCTAACATTCTATTGTGCCAATCTGCCATTCTATGGAATGGTACCAAACGGATTTACTTCCCTGATTTGTTATGTATTTTGCATTTTTTTATTCATTTATGGGGCATGGACATTGCTGGCTGGCCATCATTTATTGTCCATCCCTATTTACTTGAGGGTAGTTGAGAGTCAATCACGTTGCTTTGAATCCGGAATCACATGTAGACAAGCTCAGATAAGGATGGTAGATTTTCTTTCTTCATGGAAAATAGTGAGCCAGATGGATTTTTTTGACAATTGACAATGGTATCATGATCATCAGTAGATTTTTAATTTCAGATTTTTTTTAATTGAATTCAACTCCCACCATCTGCTGTGGCAGGATTTGAACCTGGGTCCACAGAACGTTAGTTGGGTTTTTGGATTAGTAGTCCAATGATAATAGCACCAGGCCATCACCTCTTCCATTAACATCTACAATTGATCAGAGGGAGCACCTGGATAAAGGAGGAGGAAGGGGCTGAAAACTTTGAGCAAGGTCACTATAGGCTTTCCAACTTATGCATTAGTTATAAAATGGCGTGGGTAAAAGCTTACCACATAGTAATCTGTTCATTCCCTTGTCCAGGATGTTCTGTACAGAGTAAGGAGACTCAAAAAGGAATAACAATTGTCCTTACTCGAGCTTCCCTCATGATTTCACCAAGATAGTTTCTTCCAAAGGTATGGTTTGTGTGATATGTTTATTGGCAATACTGCTGCTAAATTAGTGTAGTAAGTTAAGGTTGGTGACATTAATAGAGATTGCAATTTTTTTTTTGACGGATTCTGATCTGGTTTCACACAACCACATCGACATGTATAATAGTTCCAAGACAATGAATAATTGTATATTGAAGCTATTTTATAATTTCATTGTAGAAATTAAGGAATTAGCTTCTTTGACTGAAGAAAGTTATTAGCCAGTCCATAAGTCAAAAAGCACATCTTGTTAAAAGAACAATAATTTAAAAAAATGTAACTGACTCATTATTTTTAAATTTGCTTTCGTGCTCTAAGATCAATACAGGTTAGATAGAAAAGCAAATATTGCTGAGATTTCCTAATAACCTGTTTCTAGAAGGTGTGTTCCCAATGATGATGGAGAAGGGATGGAAGGTGTGATGTGTGTATTTAATCCTCACTCTATAATATTGCTATCAAACTCTAAGCAGTCAACTGGAGGTGGCAGTTGGATGATTCCCGACAGTTTTGTGTTTTGACAGTGATGGTTGGTTAATTAATTTACACTGAGCCTCTGATTATAAGAAAGTAAGAGAAAGAGCATGCATAGACCATTTAGCTTCTTCAGCCTTCTCTCATTCAATAATCCTGACTGATCTCTGCATTTTACTACCCACTCTCATTGATTCTCTGAGAGACTAAAGACTTCTCTGTTTTGAATATAATCAATGATGGAGCAAGCACTGCCGTAAGACGTGGAGGATCCCAAACCTTCTCTGAGTGAAGAAAGCTGTTCTTATCTCAGTTCCACCTCAGATCCTTATCTTGATACTATGTTCCTTTGTTCTAGGTTCCATAACTGGAAGAAATAATATCTGTGTCTGCCCTGTCAAGCTCCTTCAGAATCTTATACTTTCCAATGAGATCACCTTTTGATCTTCTAAACTTTACAGAAGATTGACACCATTTACTCAACCTCTCCTCATAGCACAATCCTCTCATCCCAGGAACCAATCCAGGAAACAGCCACTGTACTGTTTCAAAGATAGATATATCTTCCTTGAAATATGGGCACCAAAACTCCATACAGGACTTCTGGGCTGGTTTCAATAATGCACTCTATAATTATAGCAAGACTTTCTCATTCTTGTACTTCCAGTCCCTTTCAATGGAGTGGAAGAGACCTTTTGTCTTGCAAGTTGTTTATGTACCTGCAGACAAACATCTTGTGTTCCTTATATGGCTGCATTCCAATCTCTCTGAAAGTCAGCAGTTAAAAGTTTCATGTATTTAAAAAATATTCTAATTTTCTCTACTTATTACCAAATTGAAAAAACCTTATAGTTCCCCACATTACACTCCATCTGCCACAATGTTACCTGTCTGCTACTTATCAACATTTCCTTACATGTTCCTTATCTCTGCCTCACTGTTTACATTCCCATTTAGCACTGTCACATTAGAAAAATTAGATATATTATTCTATATCCTCCTGTCTAAACCATTAATATAAATTGGTCCAAATCTTCCAGTGGCAGGGCCATCAGAGGTCAGGACCTGTGGCACATTAACCTACCTGGTATATGACCACGAAGTTTCAAATGCCAATGGACAATTCCCCTGCTTTCTGGGAAACTCTAAATATTTCCAATTTGGACAGTTACTGTTCCAATTTACATCCCTAACTAGTTACAATGGAAATGTTAGGCAGAAACAAACTCCTGGGTAGTTCCAGAACTGACACCACAATCACTTGCACTGACTCATTGACTACAACCTCTCAATTACCTGACTGCATTTTACCTACCTGCATCCTTACCTTTCTTGCCCACTACTCAGTTACTTCATCCTGATAAGCATCCTACTCATTCACTCATCATCTATTACCCCCATCCACCAACAGTCATCCACTAACATTCATCCATCAATGTCCATTCATGAATACCAGCACCCATTCACTAACATTCAAATTAGACCTTTACACTTACTGTACCGTAGCCATTCAAAAGGGAACCTGAGTTGTCTTCCTCTCAACTCTACAGCACAGTAATGGATCTCTCTGAGGAATGTTACATTCCCCATAATGGTGAAGAAAAGTATAGAAGACTCAGCAAGAAATGCAAATTGAGTCAAGGAGGTTCAAGAGGAGCAGCAATTATCTGTTTTTATTGCTGTTCCTTGGAAGATTCAGACCAGGGCAAATAGCTGAGATGCCAGCAATGATGATTGTGGCTCTTCACTGCTTACAATCTGCCAATTAAAAAATTCCCAGTTTAACTGTACTCTCTATTCCCATTCATTAACCAGTTCTCCATCCATGATAGCATATTACCCCCAATTCCTTTATCTTGCTCATTAATCCTTTCTTATGACATCTTATCAAATGCACCTTATCAAATAATTTAGTTAGCAGGGATATTGTGATGTTACCAATTGTCTAGAGTAACTGGATCACCAGCTTGAGTTATTAAATTGTACTCTTCAGATCTGAAACATGTGGGAATCTGAATGTGAATAGCGAGAGCCCTATCATATTGCCATGATTATTGCACAAATTTGATCAAAGCTGTGAAATGTGGGAAATGAAAATGCCACAATGGTTTTGAGGATTTTCCTGATGTTTGGGCTTACAGATTGCTTTGGAATAAAAATATTTTTTTCAAACTAAACATTTTTGGGGACTATATTGAAGTGATGAGCCAGGCTTTGTGATAGGTTTTGTGATGGTTGCAGGTAAATTGGAGGTTCAGGGAGTGGTAGGCCTTGCAGCTGATGAACCTCTGATCAGTTACATACTTATCACCATATGCATACAGTCAACAATGTCCTACATCTGGGAGAACTCTGAGGCTACGTGCTGCAAAGTGAAATCCCACAGAATTCAGATGTGGAGTTTTGAAAAACGCTAGTCGCAAAGAAACTCATGGTCACTGACAATTTCAAGGCTATTGGGAGATCTGCCCCTGCATTTCTCTTGGCAGGGGTTTGCTCATAAAAGATTGCAAAGAGGCTTTAAGACATCCACTTGTAATAGATGCATCCTCTCACTGAGATTGCTTCTTGGCCATATCCGGATAACTGAACCTGTTCCTGTATAATCCCTCAGATGGGTAATTCCTTAGCATTCTATGCCCCCTTTCAGAAGTATGCACAAATTTGTCTTTATCTTATTGACAGGACGTGATAAGTGGAGGAATACAGATGTCCATACTGGAGCCTGAAATTTTACAATTTACATCAATGTCTTAGGAAGGAGAGCAAAGACACGGTAGCTAAATTTTCAGATGACACAAAGAGAGATAGGAAAGTATATTGTGAAGAAGGTACTTGGAGTTTGCAGATGTATATAGATAGGTCGAGTGAATGGACAAAAATCTAACAGATATGATGGAAAAATATAAAGTTGTTCTTTTTGACAGAAAAAAATAGAGTTTGCTTAAATACAGAGTGACTGCGGAACGTTGAGATGCAGAGGAATTTAGATGTTCTCGTGTATGAAAAGTTAGTATGCATTTTGCAGCATGTAATTGTGAAGGTTACTAGAATGCTAATGATATACTTTATTATGAGAGGAATTTAATTTAAATTAAGGATGTTATGCTTCAGTTATACAGGGCATTGGTAAGACCACATCTCAAATATTGTATGCAGTTTAATGTACTTATTTAAGAAAAAATGTAAATGCAGTGCAAATAGTTCAGAGGATGTATACTAGCTTGACTTGGAGAAAGTTGGTTGTCTTATGAGGATAGGTTGGAAATTAGGCTTGTTTCCACTGGAGTTTAAATACTTGAGGGGCGACTTGATTGAACCATATAAATCCAGAATGGTCTTGAAAGGTGGATACAGAAATAGAAATGATGGGCAGGATTTTCCCGCACTGAAACCTGCCTCCAAACACTGGTAAACATACTGGTCAATCTCTGTATCAGATTGGATAACTGATGGGCAAAAAAAGAGCGGGAGAAAATTTGTTTTCTCCCGCTCTCTGAACCTTACCTTTGAAAATAATTCAGAACCATCAGTTTCAGTACACAATTTTTCTGCTGTAACTTCAGTGATGGATGATGAAACTGGTTGCAAAAGGACAAAATTCTGCTAAATTTAACATTGAGCAATAACATTGAAAGAGTCTGAGGCATAAGCTGTTGAATAGTACCTTGTACAAGTTTACATCTCGTTCAATATATAGAGATTGTGTACCTGCCAAAAATTGAAATATATATTCGCGGTTGTATTCATTGCTGCAATATTTAATTATTATTTGATACTTTTCATAGGAATTGCAGCACTGACGAATGATTTTATATTAAAATAGCTTCAGTGAAACTTGACTCTGAAGTTCAATCCTGAACATATCAATCATTTTCAATAAGATTGCTTTCAGAGATCTCCTGTCTTGAGTAATCATCATTAGTATTTAATGAATAGAAGCCCTTTCTGTAACCTTACTATCGCTTGATCATATTAAATTTCATGCATTCAAATGCTGTCACTAATGCACGGTATACAGCAATGAAATATGACATTTGCTGTCTATTGCTGTTTTAGCAAACGTAACCGCAGTAAAATAGCTAAACCCCCTGCTTCTGCAGTCTTTCGAGCACTGTGCTTTTTAAGCACCTCAGATTTATTTTCTTTGAGAATTAACCAGAAAACCAAACGTACAGGCTGTAACTTCGTGCAGAAAATGATGATTTGCAGATATAATGTGAATTTGCATCACTGTGAGATTTCTAATTAACATAAAAATTATGGAATAACTTGTGGGTGGCACAGTGGCAGAATAGTTAGCACTGCTACCTCACAGCTCCATGCACCCAGGTTCAAATCTGTCTTTGGGGGTGTGTGTGGAGTTTGCATGTTCTCCCTGTGTCTGCATGGGCTTCTTGTGGGTGCTCCAGTTTCCTCCCATGTCCAAAGATATGGTGGCTTGATCATGGCAATGAATACAACTGTGAATATATATTTCAATTTTTGGCAGGTACACAATCTCTATATATTGAACAAGATGTAAACTTGTGCAAGGTACTATTCAACAGCTTATGCCTCAGACTCCTTCAATGTTATTGCTCAATGTTAAATTTAGCAGAATTTTGTCCTTTTGCAACCAGTTTCATCATCCATTAAGGAGTCTTAATGTCCCATAGTGTGTATGTTGGAGGGCTTAGCCATAGGAAATGTTAGAAGTTACAGAGATAGGGGAGAAGCCTGGATAAGTTACACTGTCAGAGAGTCACTGCAGACTCGATGGGCTAACTGGCCTTTGCTGCACTTAGGAATTCTATAATTCTATTAGCTCAGTATTAAATGTATGAAGAAATATCAGGATGGATTGCTGACTGCCCTTGTCACATTCCTAGTGACTATCAAATTCATCATGGAATTTTTACCTTTTTATCAGCAGTATCTGCTTGAACATACCAGAAAATCTAGAGCGCTTTTCCAACTGCTGTGAAGAAATGTTGTGATTTAATTGGCTGCAACATACATGAGAACTTTTATTTTCATCCAATGTCAATAGGCGGCATTCATTTCTCCAAATTACCCTCTGTGATTAATGAATGTTCTGCAAGAAGACATCGCAGTGGCTTTATGATGGTTTCATATTGATGGATATTATTACTGTGCTACCACAAATCTGCCAAGGAGAGGAAACACCTCACCTGGAAGTAACTCAAAGCAACAAAAAGATTGAGAGAGAAGTAACATTTCCTTTGTCAGCAAGACAGATAAGAGGACAAATCCATTTTTCTATAATCAAGTAAAAAAGAAGTGCATTATATTCCTAGCCTCTTTTGGGACTAGTCTACAGCAGGTTTACACCTTGGGTGATCACTCTAAGATAAGGCTGAGAAAGACTGGTGTCATAGACTCTTAAATGGATATGAATAACTGATCCAACTCTCCCAAAAGAAAAAGAAACACCAGTAATATAATCGACTAAATAGTCCTTTTTATAGTTTTAACCAGATTATAACAACTAGATATTATAAGGGTCTGGGCATTTATTCTCAATGAAGTGCCTCTCCACCGGAGTTAGGATCTAGAGTTTAGATACAGAACGTTATATGAGACAATGAATGGAATCTTACAAGATTGATTTAAGGATCCAGCTCGCATGAAAATGGAAGAGTTCTTTATCCATTTATGGGTGAATTTTCACAGCCAATCTTATGCACTTAATCATTGAAAAAATGATCTGGACTGTTTCTTGCTGCTGTAGGCAGTGGGCTGGGCTTAATTCACCAGTCAACCTGCAGAAGGAGCAACTGTGCATGTGCAAACTTCTGATTCTGTACATTTCAATAGCAACAGTAGGAGTCAGAGATAGAGAGAGAAAGAGCTTTTAGGCCCTTGCTGCAAGAAATCTCAAGAGTTCCATCCCCCCCCACCACCATAATCGTGGGGCCCCGTGACTGTCTGCAGGCTCCCAAAGCATGGGCATCTAAGCCCTGCCATAGTCTCCACTGCTTAGACTGACCAGGCCTCTTTCCCCCAATTCAATCACAATTGCAGAAAGGCAATTGTCTGTTCCGATCCCTTTGCAGACTGTGCAGTAGGCCCACCCTTCTCCCAGTGATCAAGCCGCTCCTTCATGCCCAGCTCCCTTAGGTTCTGCCCCAAAGGTCCCATCCCCATTGTGTCCATTCTCATAGGCTCTGCCCCATCACTGCCAGGTGAGCAGTGCCAAGGTGTCCATTTAATATTTGCCAACATGCCAGGCTGGCAGTGCCATCCACCCATTGATGGGTTTTTGAAATAGTATTAAACTTAAATCCCTAAATAGAAATCTACCAAGCCTAGCAAAATATTTCTATCCCAATAAGGGGAGAAAACTTATTATGCTGACACTACAGCAGCTACGTTTACCTTGAGAGACATTGGAGTGCGTCCAACAAAATTATAAACCCTACTGTGTAGTTCCAATATTTTTACTTTAAAAAAAGAGATAAACCAGCAGGATGCATGTTAAGAACTTATACTGGTCAACATCCTTTGCTTTTCATCAGAATCCTTCAATTAAATATGACACTAAAAATTGTAATGTAATGTAAAATTGTAGGCAGTGGTTACTCCCTTGCTGAGATGACGTAAATGCCAGTTTCTTTTTTTCCAGAACTGCCTTGAGTTAGAGAATAATGCCACAGGATCTTGTTGCTTGAACATACAATTCAATTGTGCACAGGCATATTCATAAACTACTTTGGTTAAGTAACTGGCTTAGTAATAGGAGACAGAGAGTAATAGTGGAAGGGTGTTTTTCTAGCTGGAGGTCAGTCACTAGTGGTGTGCCACAGGCTTCGGTACTGGGACCTCTTCTATTTGTAATACATATAAATGACTTGGAAAAGGGAGTAAGTGGAGTGATCAGCAAGTTTGCAGATGATACAAAGATGGCTGGACTTGAGGATATTGAGGAGCATTGTCAGGCGATGCAGCAGGACATAGATAGGCTGGTAGCTTGGGCAGACAGATGGCAGATGGAATTCAATCCTGATAAATACGAGGTGATGCATTTTGGGAGAAAGAATGTAGGGGGGAGGTATATGATAAAGAGTAGACCTATTAAGAGTATAGAAAGACAGAGGGACCTGGGGGTGCAGGTGAACAAGTCTCTGAAGGTGGCAGAGCAGGTGGAGAAGGTTGTGAAGAAAGCATATGGTATGTTAGCCTTTATAGGGAGGGGTATAGAGTACAAGAGCTGGTCTTTAATGTTGCAGTTGAATAAAACGTTGGTTAGACCTCATTTGGAATACTGCGTCCAGTTCTGGTCGCCTTACTACCGGAAGGACGTGGAGACTCTGGAGACAGTGCAGAGGAGGTTTACCAGGATGCTGCCTGGTATGGAAGGTCTGAGTTATGAGGAGAGATTAGGCAAATTGGGACTGTTTTCCTTAGAAAGACGTAGACTTAGAGGAGATCTGATAGAGGTGTACAATATTTTGAAGGGGATAGATAGAGTAAACATGGCTAAGCTTTTTCCTAGGATCGACTCAAATAGCACGAGGGGTCACAGGCTTAGGGTGAGGGGGGTAAGGTATAATTTGGATGCTAGAGGGAGTTTTTTCACACAGAGGGTGGTGGGGGTATGGAATGCGCTGCCAAGTAAAGTGGTGGAGGCAGGCACTCTGGAGTTATTTAAGAAATACTTAGATGGGCACATGAACAGAACGGGAATGGAAGGGTATAGAAAAGTGATTTAAAATAGGGATCGTGAGCCTTGGCAGTCCCTGGGAAGTGTGTAAATAGATGATGATATTGATGTACTTGTTTTTATCCTACATGTAGTGGATGACCTACAGGGTTGATAGTGAGAGCCTTTTTCCTCGGATGGTGATGACCAACATGAGGGGACATAACTTTAAATTAAGAGGTGGTAGTTATAGGACGGATGTCAGAGGCAGGTTCTTTACACAGAGGGTGGTGAGAGCGTGGAATGCCCTGCCTGCAGCAGTTGTGGACTCGCCTACTTTGGGGGCATTCAAATGTTCGGTGGATAGGCATATGGATGATATTGGAATAGTTTAGGCTAGAGGGTCCACTGGCCGGCGCAACATCGAAGGCTGAAGGGCTTGTACTGCGCTGTAATGTTCTATGTGCTTTGGTCCACCTTGTTGCCTAACAAGGGGCATACATGCGATGGGTCGTGAGAGGGCTGCTCTTGGATTTTTTTGAGAGTATCCTAGTGCTTCACCTTGTTAGTGTACGCTTGACCTGGACCATTTGATGGGCAACACGACAGCTCAATGACTATCGCTGTGCAGTGCAGATACATGGATTTGGGCCTGTGTCTGTGGGAGTTTGCTCATTCTCCCCGTGCTTGCATGGGTTTTCTCCGGTGCTTCAGTTTCCTCCCACATCCCAAAAATGTGCTCTTAGGCTAATTGGCGAAACAAATTCTAAATTGTCTCAAATTTGGTTTTTAATCCATAGGTCTATAAACATAGACAGGGATCACGGGTAGAGGTGGGAACATCAAGGTGGCGGCGCGGTCTCGTTGGGCCGAAGGGCCTGTTTCCCGTGCTGTTTTGCTCTTTGTTCTTAAACTTTTTTTTGTCCAGCAAACATTGTGTTTAATGTTTGATCTCTACTTCATAGAATAATTAGTCTTTCTAATCTTACTGCTCCTTATTTACAGTTGGATTATCTTACAGGTCCCTATTTATAGCTGCATTCCTTCACAAGAATCCATCCAATATGCACATATTTTTATTTTTCTAATGGTATGCAAACCCAAGTTGAACTGATTGCACTATTGATTTTCATCATAATTCACTGTCATTGAATAAGACAATAGATATCTGTCAGAACTCATGTGAACACTTCTGTGCATATAGAATGGATCACCCATCTTCTCAGCGCTTCAAGGACTCAGTCGACAAAGGCATTCTGTACCTTAATCAGTTAAGGTCCCTGTCACATATATCAAGGGATGAATTCTGCCTGAAAGTAATGTCTTTTTCTTGAAGAAGCTGCCTCTTTTTTTTTTAATTGTGGCCATTCTTGTTGAATAGGAGTTTGGATGTACAACAATCTATTTTATGACCTGATGTATTCAGCCTGTCATTTAGCAGAAATGCCACTGATAAAATTTACTTGATGTTTGCGATTAACCTTCTGTAGGCTATTCTCTTAAAAAGAGATTGTAACTTTGGCAAGAATTGGCCTTAGGGAATGAGTACTGTTCAAAGAGACAATATCTGGATCTCATGTATCTTGTGTATAAATGGGCAGAATATTTACTATTAACTACAAACCATAATTAATTACTATGATTGCTTAACATATCATCAGTCATTGTTAAAATATATTTATTGTTCTTCCATTAACTCGCACTTCATTGTATTCTCCAACTGATGAATAGATGGATGAACTGTAGCAATGCTGTTTTATAATTATCCACAATATAGCTGAGAACACTTTTGGTCACTCTGCCTCCTTCTTCCTCCCTTCCTTGCAGTTGGTACTCCACATAACAAGTGATTCAAGGCTTCTCACTACTGAAATCACTGTCGTTGACATATTTTAGCACTTGGGTGGGATGGTGTTTTCACACAACAGACCTCTGCCTGGAAAGAACTGTATTGTATCAATACTGCTTCACAGACATTCAGCACTTTTATCTATTTTTAGGCATTGTGTTCTCATTGGCAAGAAAAAAATAGTCATAATTTTATTACGTGATAGATTTGGCATTAGTTATCAACAAACAACTGGAATAATCTTCATTAATGTTTCATCGCAATCTGCCAAGATGTCCAAATTCATGATTTGCAGGCAGTGGCATAGTGGTATTGTCACTGGACTAGTAATCCAGAAGACCTGGATAAGATCCATGGGATACAGGTTCAAATCTTGCCATGGTAGGTGGGGAAATTTGAGTTCAATAAAAATCTGGAATTAAAATTTAATGATGACCATGAAACCATGGTAAGAAATCTACCTTGTTCACTAATGTCCTTTTGGAAAAGAAATCTACCACCCTTACTTGGTCTGGCCTACTCCAGGCCCATGGCAATATGCTGTCTGGAATGAAGGGCAGTTAGGAATGAAGAATAAATGAAGGCCCAGCGAACTACTCACATGTCCTATAAAAAAAAGTTTAAAAAAGTTAATCTGTGTCTTAAACATGTCTGAAAAGTATTCCATACCATATTGCACTCAGATAATATTATGCATCAATTGTAGCTACTAATGGAAATATCAGGCCACATACTTATGTAATGATAGGTTAATGGCTACTTCAGTACAACTCTGAGAAATGAGTGACCTTGAGCTCAGTGCTTTTTGCTTTATTCAGGCTTTCATGGTGTGGATGTGGCCTGTGGTCACCAAAACTATATTTTTCAAACATTGTGAAGTAGAGTCAGGAGGGCTAATTGATTGTGAAGAATCCAATCCAATTATTATTGCTACTTTGACAAGGTGCTAAATGGGAGATGATTAGGAAGATAAGAGTCCATGGGACCCAGGCCAATTTGGCAAAATGAATCCAAAATTGGCTTAGTGGCAGGAGACAAAGGGTGATGGTCAAAGATTGTTGTTGTGCAGGAAGTCTGTGTCCAATGGTGTACTGCAGGGATCAGTGTTGGGTCGCTTTCTGCCAATAGTGTGCTTTAATGATCTGACGTGAATGTGAGGTATATGATCGGTAAGTTTACAAATGACACAAAAATTGTTGGTTGGTAAAGTATGAGGAGGAAAGCCTTAGATAACAAAACAATGTTAATGGGCTGGTCAAGTATGAAAAACAGTAACAAATGGAATTAAACCCTAAAAAGTGTGAGGTGATGTATTTTGGAAGAATTAACAAGGCAAAGGAATGGTAGGATGCTAGGAAACACAGAGGACTAAAGGGATATTGGAATCCTGTTCAAAGATCCCTGAAAACAGCAGGACAGATAGACAAGATGGTTGAGAAGGCAGATGGGATGCTTGCCTTTATTAGTGATGCATAGATTATAAGAGCAGAGAAGTTATGATGGAGCTATATAAAATGCTTGTAGGCTAAATGCTTATAGTGTAGCAGTTTTACTTGCCACACTATAAGGAGGATATGATTGCAATAGAAAGATGTGGAAGCAATTCAGCAGCTTGTTATCTGGACTGGTGCATTACAGTGATGAAGAGAGGCTGGATAGGCTGAGGTTGTTTTCCTTCGAGCAGAGAAGGCTAAGGGATATAGATAGGGTAGATAAGAAGAAACGTTTCCCTCTGTAGAGGGTTAAATAACCAGGAGATAAGGAGCAGGAGATTTGAAGAGGATTTGAGGAGAAACTTTTTAACCTAGCTTGTGGTGGGAAATTGGAACTTGTCACATGAAAGGGTGGTAGAGACGGGAACCCTCACAACATTTAAGAGACAGCTAGATGAGCAGTTCAAACACTATAGCATACAATGTTTGGACAAAGTACGGAAAAAAGGCGTTTGATGGCCAGCACAGAAATAATGGGATAATAAGCCTCTTCCTATACTGTAAAATTCTATGGAATGAACCTTACCATTCTGCACACCATGGGAATTGGGGTGGGGAAGGGGCAGGCCATGGAAAGATCCATTGACCTCAGTTTCAGGACAAGTACAGCCACTAAATCCTGCCATACTCTATATGCATTAGAGTAGAAGGGCTGACAAGCAAATTTTTATAAATTGTAGAATCTGAGACTTTCAAAAAGAAGTATCCAACTCTTGTTTTATTCTTTTCAGATTGGTGTCAATTGGTTGAAAAGTAATTGTTCAGTACTAAGGGAAGATTATATTGTTAGCAATGCCATCCTTTAAACGGAGGTGCTAACTTAAGCTCTATCTAGTCCAAGCTTTCAGATACATTTAAGGGATTGATAGATAAGTACATAAGGGAGAAAAAAGTAGAAGAAAATGCAGAGACACTTAAATGAAGTCGGGTGCAAGGAGGTTTGTGTAAAACATAAAGACCAGTATAGATCGGTTGAGATAAATGATCTGGCTCCATGCTGTACATTCAATGTAATCCTGCATGGGACAGCTGTAAAATCAGGGACAGAGAAATGTCTTACTCTTTGGTAAAGAAACCTATTTATTAGGGGCTCAGAAGTGAGAAACCATTGTAAAATAGGCTATCATATGCCACATAAAGATAATGCAATACTAAACCTGGCTTCCATCTCAGAATGCCAAAGATTAATACTTTATCAAAACATCAACAACTCTGTTTTGTTTAATCCAGGAAGGCAAAAACAAAAATGAAAGATAGGAGTATTCCTTAAGAAAGAATTGCCAAAAATAACAACCCTGAAAAGTTGGAGTGTCAAGGGTTTCTTTGGGAACAGTTTCCTGCTGAATTAGGGCTTGAGTAGATAATCTGAGTGCTGAAATCTCTGACATTCATTTATATATAATTAAAATTGCAGCACAGTCTTCAGGCACAAGCAAATGCAAACACTTAGAAAGTCAGACGCAAATTTCATACAGGAACTGCTGCTGCAGTCTGGATGCAGAATAAGAGCGAAACATTACAGAGCATCTTTATCTCTGAGAATGACCTCTATGAAGGAAAGAAGAGGAACAGGAAAATTAAGAAGCAACTGTCAAACCAGTAAAATGAGAGAATGATAGAAACTTGGAAGGAATTATAGACAACCATAAATACTGTATGAGAGTTGTACAGAGAGACTTGTACAGCCCATTGAATTACTTTTGACATTCTATCATTATATAGGGAATGTGGCAGCCAATATGCATATGACAATGAGATAAGTCATCAGTCATTCTGCTTGATAATACTGGTTGATGGTGAAATATTGCCGAGGACATTGCGAGCACTTTCCTTCAGAAAAGAAAGGTGACAGAGAAAACAGATTCATAGCAAGAAGCAGACAAACACACTCAAAGAAATTCTCAGATACCAAAGCAACAACAAAAACAGCCATTTTTTCACTAGTCATTTCACAATGACATTTCACTAGTTAATGTCATTGGGCTAATAATTCTAGGTATGTAAATCCTAGGTATGTAATCCTAGGTACATAATCCTAGACATGTAATTCTAGTGTTGTGGGAAATTTACCATTTCAGAATCAGACTTGGAGCTTTCAACAATCCAGTTTTATTTCAGACATGAAGCTTCGGGGAGAAAACAGCTACCTTCTTAATAATACAATAGCAGTTGGTTATTTTCATTCACACAATAGGTAATCTGGACATTAGTCGTTTAACACATCATTATAGTTGAGTAGACAGATCATGATGATCGATAGTTAACACATCGTTACAGTCAGACAGATATGGACATGGGCATTTAACATAGCATTGTTTATAGAATGGATGCATTTCCTCTATCAGTGACTGGTTTCAGTGAATACATTCAGTGATTGGAATTTGTTGCATTTATGTATTTATGTTCCTATCTATAGCTAATGTCTTTATCTGCCCTTATCTTTAAAGTGCCTTAAGTTCTAGCTAGCTTCCTAGCATTTTGTTTACTGTATGTTTTAACTTTAAGTAGCTATCTGTGCTAAGAGCCAGTGCTTGTTTAATGTCGCTTTCTCAGATAACTATTTCATGTGTCAGGCAAACATTTCGTGTGTCAGGTACCCATCTCTGTGATTTTCTCCACTATATTAGGCATGTAATCCTAGGCATGTAAAGAGAAGCAGATTAACAAAAACAAATGTAAACACCTTACAGTCGGAAATGGGAAATTCATAAGGTAGATAAAGGAATGGCTCGAGAACTAAGTTCATACTTTGCTTCTGTCTTCACAAAGACAGTTCCAACGTGCCACAACGATAAACCGCACTGATCTCCTCAGAAGACGAACACGGGACACAGTGGACAGAGTACCCTTTGTTGTCCAGTACTTCCCCGGAGCGGAGAAGCTACGACATCTTCTCCGGAGTCTTCAACATATCATTGATGACGATGAACATCTCGCTAGGGCCATCCCCACCCCCCCACTTCTTGCTTTCAGACAACCGCACAACCTCAAACAGATCATTGTTCGCAGCAAACTACCCAACCTTCAGGAGAACAGTGACCACAATACCACACAACCCTGCCACAGTAACCTCTGCAAGACATGCCAGATCATAGACATGGACGACATCATCAAACGTGAGGATACCATTCACCAGGTGCACGGTACATACTCTTGCAACTCGGCCAACGTTGTCTACCTAATACGTTGCAAGAAAGGATGTCCCGAAGCATGGTATATTGGGGAGACCATGCAAACACTACGACAGCAGATGAATGAGCATCGCTCAACAATCACCAGGCAAAACAGTTCCCTTCCTGTGGGCGAACACTTCAGCAGTCATGGGCATTCGGCCTCCGACCTGCGGGTAAATGTTCTTCAAGGGGGCTTTCGTGATACACGACAGCGCAGAGTCGCTGAACAGAGACTGATAGCCAAGCTCCGCACACATGAGGACGGTCTTAACAGGGATCTTGGCTTCATGACACACTATCTGTAACCCCCGTAACTTGCCTGGGTTAGCAAAAAACCTCACTTACTGTGCTGTCTGGAGAAAATACACAATTCTCTAACAATGCTCAGGATCCCCTTCACACACATTGTTAGCCACTTTAACACTTGAATAGCAGGTTAGATGTAAGGATTCGCATTCTAATCAGCAATCTCTGACTGTCTGTGCTGATGTGTGCTATTGCAGACCAGAACACTGCACTTGCCTGATGAAGACACGGGAGTGTTGAAAGCTCGCTTTTTTACTATCAAATAAATCGGTTGGATTAATAATTGGTGTTGCTAAATTCTTACTGAGTTCTTCACAAAGGAAGTCATAGGGCCCAATTTTATCATTTTCATTCTGAATTTGACTGATTTGGAAAACCTTTCTCAGGCATCCTCAAATGCACTCAGCCTGAAAAAAAAATCACAGGTCCAATTGCACTGTGGGCAGGCCTTAGTGCACCCAAAATGATTGGAGTTCTGAACGGTGTATGCGCAGTTACAAAAAAAAATTGAAAATTGCACCATTGTCACATCACTCCTGAGCCGCAAAAAGCAGATAAAGCCTCCCGCGATGGTGGCCTGTATAGACATCATCTCCCTCCTCACAACATAACTTTCTCCCTTATCCAACCACCCCCACCACCCCACTACCCAGATCGATCACAACCCTCTGTCCCCTCTCCCTGCCCATCGATCGCCTGCAGAATGGAGGCAAACCTCCCCAACCCCTCTTCCCCACCCACCAGAGAATGATTGTACCTTCCCCACCTCCCAGAGAATGATCTGGCATCTTCCCCCATCCCCTCCAAGAGAATGATCAGGCCTTCCTCACCCCCCATCCCCAGACAATGATTGGGTCTCCCCCAACCCTCTCGAGAATAATTCGACCTCCTCCACCTCCCACCCCAGAGAAGGTTTAGGCCTCACACCCCCAGCTCACCAGGCAACAATCGGTCTCTCTTTCTCTCACCCCCATCCACCAGAGATACGTCTGACCCGTCTCCTCCCCCCCACCAGAAAATAATCGGGTCTCTCGTCTCTAAGACCCTCTCACAAAAGAATAATCTGATTTGCCTTCCCTTCCTCCCTCCCCCACCAGATAACAATCTGGCCTCCTCTGCCCTCCATCCCCACCAGCGATACATCTGATTCACCTTCTCCCACCAGAGAATGATCTGACACTCCTTCCTTTCCTTCCCACCACCAATCTGATTCA
Source organism: Sphyrna mokarran (assembly GCA_024679065.1). Taxonomy (NCBI): domain Eukaryota; kingdom Metazoa; phylum Chordata; class Chondrichthyes; order Carcharhiniformes; family Carcharhinidae; genus Sphyrna; species Sphyrna mokarran. The sequence goes on along the minus strand of JAGIQG010000011.1, from coordinate 62,755,104 downwards.
GAGAGCCATTCAGAGAACTTACCTCTTCAGCAGCTAAAGCACCCAAAACAGACTTTTGCTGAGCATGTCTGTTTTGTGCTGAATCTGGACACACAAACGCGAGGGAGAAATGCTGATAAAGTTGCACAGGCAGTTTACTAATACAATTTAAAAGCATCCAAATGCATTTAAATCGCCATTGTGCCCATTTCAGGCATGAATTGGATCGCGACCATTTTTGGGCCTCGGTAAACTAGGCATTTGCGTGGACGCGAGTGTGGATCACTTAATGACCTCATGCCCAACTTTACCATATTTTTGCTCCCAAAAATGGGTGTGACGCGATGGTGAAATCGGGTCCATAATGTATTGGAAGTTAGAGGAACACAAGTTTCAGTGGGGAGCTGAAAGAAATCAATATTAGTAGAGAAATGGTTTGGGGGAAATTAATGGGATTGAAGGCATACAAATCTTCTGGGCCTGATAATCCTCATCCCAAAGTATTTGAGGAAGTGACACTAGAAATAGGACACCCATTGCTGGTCAATTTCTAAAATGCACTTGTCATTTCTAAACCCACTTTGGAATGTAACCCCTGAAAAGCTAAATTCCTATCTACTAATGCAAATTTTAAACCTAACTGATTTACTTGTAAATCTAACCTTACCATAGCCTCTCATTACAAATGCATGAATGTAGCACCTTCTTTATCTCTCAGCTCTCACAAGCTGCTTTTATTAACCTTCCCTCAGTTTAATTAATCATGAACACACATACACTGATACTTTAAAGAGTCCCACAATATTCCAGAGACATTAAAAAAAAACCATCACTCCTTCCTTACTACCAAAAAAAGCATATTTTAAAAAGACATTTCAATTTTGTCAATCCATTTCATATTATTTATTATACTTACTATACCATAACTGGTCTGATCCTGTTGCAGCTCTAAGTCACCACCACTCAGATGGTATACTGGAACTAAAGAGCTGTCAGTCCTACAGTTGGCCAGCAGCTGTTTGAGGTGGGACTTTTTTCCTTAAAGTGGCAGAAGTACTGACACTAGAGAATTAATTAATGCATTCAGGACTTTTATGACCAGGATCCTAACTTTGGCCAGTGTGTGCTGCTATCACATATGCCTCACTGAGTGGCACTAATCCAGCAGTAATGATTGTACCTGTCTCTTCAATAAAATAAGCATCCAAAGATTCTCCACAGTAAAGTGCATAGAAACTAGATGCTGATCTGGGAGAGGTGGGCATAGGTGATGACCTTGATTGCTGACTTCAATTTGAAGGTGGGAAGAAAGGAGGGGACCACAAAACGTTTAAGGAGAAGGACAGTGTGTGGATTGAAAGGAGGTGAAAATACAGCTGAGTTTGAGTTGAGAAGAAGGATTTAAAAATAAGGTCAAATGTCCTGATTTTAAAGAATTTGGAATGGGAAGACCATATAGGTTAATGAGACCAGGATGAGTAACATTTACTGTGTAGTAAGATACATATACTAACTTGGAATGAGTTTAAAATGAGCTGGTGTCTATGGAGTGGCAAATGTTAGGCTAGTCAGGATGGTATTCAAGTGTTCAAAACATGGATGAATTGAGCAATGTTGCAGAGGTGGAAGTATGCAATATTCTAGGTGGAGAAGGCTTGTCTGAGATAGGGGCTCTTATCATCTCTTTAAAAAGCCACAAATATTAGGTGTTAAAATCTGAGTCACATGGAATATAATATTGTATGGCTAAAAGAAGTATGGACGTTTCACAAAAGAGAGTGAAACATTTCTGTCACCACCCAAAGAAAATGAAGTTCGATCCAATGTAAGTGAAACACCAATATTCTCAGGACAAATCAATCTAAATCTGGATGCTGCTGAAGTGAGATACTGAAGTGATGTAATTCTTCTAATGCTTGGCCAAGAACAACTAAGTGGCAAGGAACTGAGTGACAAATAACCTCAGGACACAAAGATCTGAAAGGAAAACAGGCACTCCACCTTTTACACTACCTACCATTTAAAGATGATAATTCAGTGATTTCAGCAAAGATAATTTCCTGTAAAATATTGTTAAATATTGAAATTAGAATGAAGAAAATGCCAATTTCAGACATTTCAATCTGGAATATTTACTGCGGCAGCATTGCCATGAATTTTGCTTTGTTTTAGCTGTGTTTACTTTATGCTGTGAAGTTACTGCTGTCCTCAATAATTAATGACAAAATATCATTTGTGTTGCATTATTTTTCTGCCCAATATTAATTATTCAGCACCATTTTGTACATTTTGATGCTGGAGAACTAGAGATGATAGAAAGCATGTCTGCATAGATAATGAGAAATGTCAATGTTCTATAAAAGACACACAAAAATGTTGAGGGTGATATTTATTAAAGTTTCCCTAAATAAAATTGTGATTGGAATTTTGGCTCAACTCTTCCGTTGAGGAACCAGCTCCATAAGAAAATCCAGTTTTTTGTATGGAAAGTATATTTTTTAAATGTACTTTTGTGGAGCTGAGAAGTCATTGTAGGAAACCAGGAGGCTCAGGTGACAATCTTCGAATTCTCCTGAGATATGAAAGTGATGTAAGAACACTTCAAATGTTAACCATCTGGTTAAAATGGGGGAAAGAGACAAATCTGATCATCAACAATTGGCCTAGCTTTTAGAGATGACCCTTATGTAATAGCTTCCCCTCAAATGCATGTATGTTTTCATTGTTTTAGCCACTTTTTATAGTAGCACGTTTTACAGTATCTGACTGGTTGAATAAAGAATGTACCCCTGAACACCTTTATTGGATTTTCTGTCGACTACCTTGTGTTCACAATCGCTATTTTAGACAAAAGTCCTTCTGTATGTTTAACTTATCAAACCTCTTACAAGGTCAGTCTTCCGATTCATTTCACCTTTCCTGATTGTTGAATCCTTTCAGTTCTGCTGTTATCTTAATGAATCCATTTTGCAATTTCTCCCAGTTCTTCCATCAAATGAAGTGTTTTTGTCTTAAAAAGAACATTCCTTTCATTGTTTAACAAAAAGAGCTGGAATTCTTGGGAAACAGTTCTGAGAAACAGAAGTATCATGATTTAAAGGTCATTTCTGTAAAGGATTCAACTGAGAGCTGCAAGGAGTACAACTGCAGTGAAGCAAAAAGCAAATGAATGTGTGTTGCTGCAATCTAATGGTTATGATCAGCAAAATGCTGCACATCTCATCAACAGTGCAAGATAATTGAAGTTTTAAGTCAAGCCTTCATATAGTGGATTATGAGGATTTTTAGCAATCAACTGCTTCTACCAAAAGCTTTCCAATTATTTATTCTATAAGAAAATAAAATGCATCCTTCAAGAGATTTCCCATTGTGCTTAATCTGTGGTAGAATTACTAACTTAATGATTTACTGCATTCTGAATGCCTTACCATATTTATGGATTTGAAATGTTTGAATTTGATTCAATAAATACCACCCACCATAACTAAAAACAGGTGCATGCAATTTTGTTGGAAATCTAATTTTGTAGCAGTAATTGAAATCTGCACATATTAGTGGTTTACTGATCTTTTTTCAGCACTACCATCTGTAGATAGGGTTAAGCTTTTTATTGTTCATGTCCTTTTTTATTCATAAAGGAAGGTTTGATGGGGGTGAAAAAGTGGTGAGGGGGGAGAGGAAAGGAAAACAAAAAATGAACAATGAAGGAAAACAGTCTAATGGCAGTTAGGCTGATTACCCAACCAGATGATTGGGTTCAAGACCAAGGAACTCCTGTCAGTTAAATCTCCCTGTAAACTTAGGCTGATTCAGAGAACCAGCGCCCCATATCACTAGAATGATGCACTTCCAGCTGACCATAATACATAAGCCAGAGATATAGTGCTGAGGTTTTATAAGGCTCTGGTCAGACCACATTTGAAATATTGTGAGCAATTTTGTGCTCCATATCTAAGAAAGGATGTGCTTTCCCTGGAGACAGTCCAGAGGAGGTTCATGAGAATGTTACTAGGAATAAAAGCCTTGATATGTGAAGAGAGTTTGAGGACATTCGGTTTGTACTTGATTGAGTTTAAAAGAATGAGGAAGGGAGAGCTCATTGAAACTTACAGAATATCAAAATGCCTGGATAGAATGGACATGGGGAAGATATTTCCATTAGTAGGAGCGACTAGGATCCGAGGGCACAGCCTCAGAATAAAGGAACAACCTATAGAACCAAGATGAGGAATTTCTTCAGCCAGAGGGTGCTGTATTTGTGCAATTCATTACCACAGAAGGCTGAAAAGACCAGGTTGTTGAGCATTTTGAGATAGAGATAGATAGCTTATTGATTGGTGAGGCGATCAAAGGTTATGAAAAAAGTCAGGAGAATGGAGTTGAGAAACTTATCAGCCAGGATTGAGTGGGGGCAGGCTTGATAGGCCAAAAGGCCTAATTCTTTTTCTATATTTTATGATCTTATAATAAGCTAGCATTCAACCAAGAATCACAAATCAAAGAGTGAATGTTTTGGAGAGTTACGAGTTAATGATCAGGCTGGTCTGTACAATTGTAACTGGGAGTAGAACAACAGGCTTTCTAAGAATAAGCAGGAAAACAGTGGGTTGCTGATGAGAAGGACAGATGGATTATATTCTGCTCCAAATGTCTGATTATTATCTAACAGGAAAGCTTGTGCAAGAATATAGCGACAGAGACAACATCGACCATGAGTGATTAATGTTTAGTGACTGGGAGAATAAACAAAGTAGAGGAATAAATTAACCATGGTTAGAATGGATGTTTAAGCAAATAAACTGTCAATATATTGCTCCACAAAAAAAGTCAGATTAATCATGAGATCTTATCTGTGAAATGTAGATTTTGAAGTAGGCAAACTGGGAAGTGAAAACAGGTGGATACTGGTGACCTCAAAAGAAAGGGAGAAACTCAAATCCTTTGTATTACTTAGATGAATACTCAATACTATATAAGAATGAAATCTGTCTGTATGCTCCACCATTAAGTTTTTTGCATGCTTTATTCCTTAAAACCAGATGGTAGAAGATAAAACTGGAGCCAACCCTTTCACACATTTATGTTTAGTTACACATTACAAGCTTACACATCCTAAACCAATCATCACCTTCTCAGTCTCTGTCTGTTTATAAGGGCTCAAATGAACACCAAATTAATGTCCAGCAGCATTATATTATATTCTATATAATATATTATTATAACATAATATAATTAAACTCAAATAATATACAATTAAATACCATTAGTATACAATTAAACTTCCTTCTCTCTCTTCAACTACAATTTAGAGTTAATAAACACAACCAAAGTTTCAGAAGTAATTCAATCAAAAAGCTCCATATTTCACACAAAGCATTGCATTATAAGATGTTTCTTCCGTAGAAAATCTAATAATTTTATTTGAATAGGTATTCTGTTTTTGAAATGGGCTGGTTGTCTCATTACTCCACTGGCAGGCTGAATGTTGGACAGATTGTAAGTGGATGATAGAATTCAGCAACAGTCCTAGATTCGGTTTTACACTAGCTTGACTTTCACATAAAATCTTCTGCTGGTGCCTGCCATTGCAGACTGGGAAACCCGCTGGAGGTCATCATGAAATTGATTATCAGATGAAAAACTGGCCAGAATATTCCACCTATGCTCCATTCTTCATGACACCAGCAGGAAAACATGTTTGAAATAATGTTGTGTGCAGAAGTCAGGGCTTACGTGAACAATGCTTAGGGCTGCCTCCAAAGTTTGGGATGGAGGCTGCCAACAATCTTGGACACCACAACAGTGGTGAAGGCTGGAGGAGGGGGCAGTATTTATAAATAAATCTTCCAGATTCAGAAGAGATCCATCATCCAGCCTTAGGAATTCCTGGAAATCTATGTTCTTCTTCAAGAAGTCCATTTTCTTTCCTCAGCTTTGGGTCAGTAACATTTGTCATATTTTCAATATCAGATCCAGATATGATGGCAGGACTCGCATAATTAGTGTGTTCAGGGCCAAAAGCTAAAGATGTAGAGATGCCGGAATTAGACTGGGGTAAACACAGTAAGAAGTCTGACAACACCAGGTTTAAGTCCAACTGATTTATTTGATAGTAAACTCACAAGCTTTCGAGGCTGTCCTCGAAAGCTTGTGAGTTTACTATCAAATAAATTGGTTGAACTTGAGCCAAAAGCTAAAGGCCAGAATTTTCCAGCCAGTCACACTAGAGGGATTCTCTGGTCCCACTACAGTGAATGGTGGTTTGGATGAGTGCTAAGTTCTCTGCCCTTACTTGCAGCCACAGCAGTGCATGAACGCATGGAAAATTTGGGCCATGATGTGGTTTTTCATCAGCGTCCGCACTGCCCCTGCCATGGAACCTAGTCCCAGATGAGAGGATTCAACCCTTGATGACTTACATTTACCCATTTAATTTTAGAAATGTCCTTTTTCTCCATTACCATGAATACCTAACCATTTCTGATTCAAATTTATATTATTACACAATTAAACACTTTATGGAAGGGTTATATTTGTAGGTTTTATGCTGAAGCTTTTATGCAGAGTGCCCATATAGGGACTGTAAGAGGCATACACCTGTGCTTCACAAACTACTTTCCAATGTCACCCTATTTTACCACCTGAAAGTTAATGTTACCCCAGATATCAGCAAAAAAAAACTAATAAAACTGTCTAATAACATATAGTATTAAAGTTTGTGTACCATGGGTCAACATATAATAATACATCATATAAAGATGGAAGATCTGTTGGTTAAAGCACTTTCTGCAAATGTTATTTCATGTACTCATGTACTTTCAGTCAAGCTCTTCATATTCCCTGCTGACAGAAGAATCACTAAAGCCCCACTCTCTTCCAGCCCCAAACATACACCCTAACCACCTCTCACTCTACCCCCAACCCTGCACACATGCACCCCACAATATCCCCTTCCTTTCACATGTCCGTATTTCCACAATCACTCAAGTTATAATTTTAAGGGAAATCGTTATTCCCAATGCCCAATTTCTCAAGTCATACTTCAAACTTCCTCTTCCCCCATTCAGTTAGAAAGCCTTCTTTCCAAAATCCTCCTCCATTGACTCACTCACTCACTCAACAGCCTTTTCATCATTCTCCATTACTGCTCATTGGGAGAGGAGCTTGCAACCTCTAATATGTCTTCTGCAATCCCATTAGGGATGAAGATGTTTGGGATTGCTAGCACAACAGATAGTTCCTGTTCTTCCCTGTTCACAAAATTACAGAGAAATGAAACAGAGGTCACAGTGAGAGGAAGGTGTGATAACAGGGGAGCAGTTGCATTCCCCACAGAAGGCCTTATCTAGAAAGAGGTTTGCAGAGAGTATTTCTCTTGCCTTCACCCCATCAAGAAGCAATGCCTGATGGCACTGAGATTCAACAAGAAGATGTTAATAGAACATTGCCAAACTCAAATCTGATTTGTAGCCTCACATCAAGACATGGATAGCATTACCAACAGCAGGAGGATCCTGGCCCTCAGTTTCTAAGATTCAAGATTATTCCAGGCAGGAACAGGTGACATGAATATCTCTTGGTGGGCTGTGCATCTCGGCTTCAGAGTGTGATCAAGACCCAGCATGGTGTCATAGTGGTCTATATGGCTACCTCACAGCACCAGAGACCAGTGTTCGATTCCCAGTTTGGGTTACTTTGTGTGTGGCGTTTGCAAATTCTCCTTGTGTATGCATAGGTTTACTCTGGCTGTTCAGGTTTCCTCCCATGGTCTGAAAGATGTACTGCTTAGTACATCTAAGATGTACTGCTTATTGACCCAAATAAGCACCGGAATGTGGCAGCTAGGGGAATTTCACAGTAACTTTGTTGCAGTGCTAATGTAAGCTTTACTTGTGACTAATAAATAAAATAAAGCTGTGTGCAATGAAAGGCCATTTCACTCCAGGGTGACAAAATAAGGAAACAATGACAAGGATCTTTTAATGTCATGAAAATATTCCCAAATGCTTCCCATAGCATTGTGAAAAAAGCGATAATGGTAAATTACATAAAGAAATATCAAATCAGATGGCCAAAAGTTTAATCAAAGACTTCGGTTTTAGAGAGTGAGGCTGGAAGAGATTCCAGAGAAGGATGAGTGAGTCAATTTAATTGTTGAATTTGAAAAGGATGAAAATTTTAAAATCAAGATGTTGTTTGACCAAGAGCCAATGTAGTTCTGTGAACTCAGTGATGATAGGGGGAAATGGTACTTGGGGGAAATGAGAGTTGATGTGAGATAAGACACGAGCACCAGAATTTTGGATGACCTCACGTTTACTGAGGGTACAATGTGGGAGATTAGCTAGGACTACACTGGAATAGTCAAATATAGAGGTAATGAAAGCATAAATGAATGTTTCAGCAGCAGATGATCTGAGGTGGGCATAGTCAAACAGTGAGCGATCTTAGTGATAAAATGAACATATAATCAAACTACATTTCAGAGTCCAAATTGACACCAAAGTTGTGAAGAGACAGGCTTAATTGCAGACTGCTGCAAGGGAGAGAGATGGAGGCAGTAACTAGGGAATGGAGTTTGCAGTGGGGACTGAAAACAATCTTTAATTGGCAGAAATTTGTGCAGATGTTGGATAAGTAGTATGATAAATTAGCAGCAGTTGAGTCAAGAGAGCAGGATTCCCAATGCTACAAGAAGTTATCAATAAAATACCTATGGCTCCGTGTGTCCATTCATGCCAAAGATGAGAGGTGCAGGGATCATTAGTACTACCATTTCATTAAATGCATTTGCTGTGCAGGCACATGATCCATCATGTCTATGAATTTTCACAATCCTGTCAGCAGCCGTGATGGCTTCATCTTCGAGCAGTCAACTATTCCCACTGAATAGAGGTCAACAAAAAAAAAACAAGAGGGTGGCTGGTCAGAGAAAAGGGATTCGCTTTCCAACTCTTCCCCTACCCAGTCACATGACAACAACAAATCTATAATGATGCATGAGCCAACTGGCACTTTGGTTCTTCTGCCCAACATGCCTGGGAGAAATCTTTCAATACCTGTCAAGTTAATGTATCTAAGTTTGTAATTATCTATTACATCCTCTACAGAAAAGCCATTATGAGGGCATATCAATTGCCATTACATTGCCATCCTATACATAACATTTTTATTCAACAACACATTCAATATCAAAAACAGAAATGAAGTATTCAGTCTAGTGTATTCCAATAGTGCCTGTTTTTTGGACTCTTTAAGCTAGCGGAGTACTCCTAATGTTAGCCCAACAAGATTGTTGGAAAGTTGCTGACTTTCAGTGGGGGAGCTCTGGTCGTGGAAGTCCCAACTTTGGTCTACTGTGAAAACCTGTAAGTCTCTTTCAGCATTGAGATCTGTAGCCATGGTGGCAGCAGTTAGAACCCGTGCGTTTTTTAAATTTTCTTCCCCTTTTTAGTGCTACCATGTTTTCAACCTCTCAGTTTGGTGTGCTTCCAATTTACGACTGGTAATCTTGAAACAAGATGAACTCAGAGAGTTAGTTTATTTGTACACATACTCAAAACGTTGAGAGGGGTGAGGGATGTGGTAGTCACTATGTCGCTCTTTGTGCACTCATACAGTAAAAGAGGAGTGAAGAAAGAAAGATGTATTGGAAGCAACAGAGAAAATAATTATTATTTTGAGCATGTCCAGAGTCCAATATTAAAGTTGAATTAGTGTACTCCTTTACAAAGATCAGTAGGTTGAGCTGACACTGGATAATGCATTTTTCAGTAAAGTCAACTTCCATGATGAGATAGGTACTCTCGGATGAATTAATCTTGTAGGTAATTGTACAGTCATTTCAGTAAAAAACAGTGTAGAAGGGGGATAGGCATTTAAACCTACACAGAACCATTTTTCTGTGTGACTGCCTGTAGGTGAGAAACTAGCAGTCTGTGGTCTCTGAGAGCTGTACAGCAATATTACTGGTTTCACCAGCTAGGAGTTCATACCACATGGAATCATAGAATTTCTACAGTGTAGAAAGAAGTCATTTGATCCAACAAATCTGCACTAATCCTCCGTCTACCCAGACGCAAGCCCCACTTATCCCACTAATCCCCTACCCTACATATCTTGGGACACGAAGGGGCCATTTAGTATGACCAGTCTAACTTACCGGAGCATCTTTGAGCTCTGACCTCCCCACGTTGTCTGTGACAAAGTTTATCTATCCCTTTGTCTGGGTCCCTGAGATTGTTAATGTTCAAACCATTTAAGTTTTAAAGGGAGGTTACAGTTCTTTTGTCCCAACAGACAAATCTATTCTGATTGGCAAGACCTCATTTATGAAATCTAGATGGCCTTTGTAAAGCTCCATCAAATTTTGTCAATGCAGCCCACAGGGAATTATTAGTGTCCCTTCAGAGATAGCAAGGTATATGTTTCTTTGAAACTATCCCTGCCAGCTCCACAAGCAGATATAGCTTCAGCCATTTTAAAAAACTTTGTCCAGTTTTCTTTAAATATTCGAACTCATCTATTAGGATACATATATTATTTATATGTCATGGGTAGAGGAGGGCACTCACAATGTTAAAATGGCAGTGTGGGCTCGTTGGGCCGAAGGGCCTGTTTCCCATGCTGTGTTGTACTTTGTTAATATAGAGTGCCCACAATATCCCACTGCCTCCATGACATGTTTAAGTCCTACCAGTGTCAACGGGTTTTCCTGCTATTTGCAAGCTTTGCCGTCAAGGAACCTGCAGTGTGGGTTGGTGGGACTGGAAAATCCAGCTGGTAGAAATGGCTGGAAAATTCTATCCATAGAATGTGTGGTCTTAACCCCTCTGACTAAGCATCAATTTCATACTCTTGTTTAAAATTCCACTGACACATTGGGCTAGGTTTTATGGCTGTTTGATGTATGTGTTGGGAGGGGAGGTAAAGTCAAGAATGTCAAGTAGCTAGCCCACTGCTTTCCTGTCCATCCCTGACCCAGCTCTCGTAATATGGAGGAATGGGATGGATGGGACTGGGGATTTCTGTGTAGGCCACACATCCATTGCTGGGTATCCAATTGAGGTACTTGTCACTTAAAGCCCTCAACTGATCTCCACTGGCATAATACACTAGGTAGTAGGAGATGGGTGGGAATGTTAGTGAAAACTCACCCATGGGTTGGTGAAAAGGTGTGAATGAAGAAGGGATGCCTCCTTTGGGAGAATTTCCTGTGTACAATTGGGACAGCATGCTCCCTCTCACCCCCTCCAATAGATTGTACCCCCTTTGTTCCTCCAGGCTTAGCCTCCAAAACTTGCACCATACCTCTCTTCTAAGGTGCCTAATTCCTCCCCATCCCAAAGGTCTCAACTAACCTGTCTTCAGTATCCATGGGAATTTTTCTTGGGTCGTCCATGGTACCCATTACTCTCTTCTGATATAGCTGGGATGGCACAAATTGCTGGCTGATCATAGTGGCTGGCATCTTTTGAGGGTGGGACTTCCTTCCACTAAGGCGCAGAAATCTGACTCTCAGCATGTTCAGGTCACCAGCAGCGTATTACTACTGTCTATTTCAAAGTTGGTCTATTTTTGCAATTGGCATTTCTTCCGGGGGAGATTGCACCTATTTTGGTACACAGAGACAGAATTTATCATCCCCAATCCACCTAACCAGCAAGTCTTTGGGCTGTGGGAGAAAATCAAAGCACCCGGAAGAAACTCAAGCAGTTACGGAGGGAACATGCAGACTCTACACAGATGCAAACCAGGAATCGAACCCAGTTCCATGGCACTGTGAGGCAGCAGTGCTAATCACTGTGCCACTGTGCTACCCCACGAGGGCTGATAGTGGGTGAATGATGGTCTGTGTTGTATTGAGCAGCATGGAAAAGTGGTGAGGTCAAATGAAGATACATTCACTGACCTTCACTAAGCACAAGAGCCATGTCCTTGAGGGTCAGACTCTAGACAGTGACCTCTCTAGTCATAAGTTCCCATTCTTTCAGTGGACATTCCTTCAGCATCATCTGGCTCCCTGTGGATACATGGCCTGTCTTTTCCTGTTGATCTGCTGCACTGTATCCATGAACTTCCAAGCCCTCTCTTCCCCCATGCTTCATTTATTTTGATTCTTCTTGCCGCCAATTGCAATGCACATAGTTAGCAGCTGCTTCCTTTCAATCAGTGCAGTTACCCTTTAAGAGAGACAGATTGTTTGTAAGAGCTGGAAGCTAGCAGGAGCATGTGCTAGTCTCACATCACGTTAGGCTCCCTGTTAAGTACTCAACCAGCCAGCCAGCAATACAGGTCATGCACAGTTTCTGTGCTGCAACTATAAAAATGAGAAGCAGCTTGAAGTTTGCATGCTGCTTCCCTCAATTGGACCAGGCCGGAGCAGGTCACAAATCATGACCACTACACCATCATATTTAAGCTTATTAAATATTGCAAGAGCTTTGGAGACAACTTAGCTTCCCCCATTTGCTCTATCTGTATAACTGACGTGTACAATCCCCTTTCTTTTATTGCTTATGTCTCTCCCTGTCTTTAAGTTCCCCTACTTCTACCTTTCTTCTGTCCCTTAGTATTGTCATAATCGTCATGCTGATTTCTCTATAATTGCTTTTAAGGTTTGGGCGTGCATAAATATCCTCTGTGCAGGAATCTTGAGAGGAGATAGCAAATGACAGATGCTACAATACACGTGGGTGAGAGGAAATTTGTTCCTGGGAAAGAGGTTAAAGTTGAAATGAAGCCAAGGGTCGAGATGGTGCACTGGAGTGAATTGACAGCAGAGGACATTGTCAGGAAATGAATGTGGAGGGATTGCACTTATTGGTGAAGGAAAGAACTTGGCAGGATCCAGGTAAATTGGGAGTCAGGAGAAACTGAAAGATTTGGTGCATGGTTGTTAAGGGAAGAGCTTGGATATCTCGATGGTCAGGGAACACCAATAAAATGCTGGAGCAATGGCTGCATTGTAGATCATTAAGGAGAAATATGATATTCCATGAGGAGCTGGGTTGTAGGATCACTGAGGAAGAAGGTTTGGGGAACATTCAAGAGTGAATCATAGAATCCCAACAGTGCAGAAAGAGGCTGTTTGGCCCATTGAGCCTGCACTGAATACAGTCCCACCCAAGACCCTATTCCCATTATCCTTCGTATTTACCCTACTGATCCCCCTGACATTAGGGTTAATTTAGCATGGCTAATCAATTTAACCTGCACGTCTTTGAAATGTGGGAGGAAACAGGAGCACCCAAGAAAATCCATGCAGAATGTACAAACTCCACATAGACAGTCACCCGAGGGCGGAATTGAACTCGAGTCTCTGGCGCTGGGAGGCAGGAATGCTAACCACTGTATTGTTGTACCGCCATATGCATGGAGTGGAGTGTGTGGAATAGGATCTGGGATTGCTGAGCACAAACTGGTTTCATGTGATAAGGATACTGAGGTTGGAAGATGCATAAGAAACTGAAGTTGAGGATTGAGGACAGAATATGTTCTATATCTTTTAGGCATGTATGCTATTATACTTCTTCCTTGACTCTAAATTCACATCAATTTCCTTCTCAAATATACAGATTGCCATTACAAATTAGATTTGAAAACATGTGATTAAATTGGGAGACGCAGGTTCAGGATTGATCGCATTTTGGAAAGTACCCTGACATCAGCCTGAAACTGAAAGAATACAGTAGGGAACACATGAGGTGATCAAGTTGGTAGAAAATGGGTAAGGGGCAGAATGGAGATAGCATGAGTAAGGAACATTTGAAAACATTACTGAAAGATATTTTTATGTATGGTGGGTGTGCGATTAAACAGTAATATTTCATGTTTGTATTGATAAAGCCAAAATTAGTTCATTGTAATGGTCCAAAAGATATTGAATAGGAAGGTGCTGCTGTATAAATCCATATCTAAGAAAGAAGCAAAATTAAAATCTCAGCTGCTGGTCAATGAATCTGTGCAAATGAGCCCTCTTGGATGGATCGAGTTTTAAGTGTTTCAGGTCTTATGTGTTCAATATTTTTTGTGGTGCATAGGGTCAGCTAACTGACAGCACAAGAAAATTGCAAAATAAATCCGTTATGTAATTTGTAGCAGCTGCTGGTCCCAGATTAGGTACAATTGAAAAAAAAAGATAAAATTGTTTGTTTTTCCGTGTTAGTTTCTGTTGAGAAGTTTTTCACGAGTCATACATTCAAGAAAATCAACATTAACAATAGACAGTGAGCTAATCAGGAAAACAGCAGAGATGATTTTTCAGGCTATCTATGTTTACTGTGCACTGTACACTCAGAGGAAAACTGTGAGTTACATGGACATTGTAATACACCGTATTTATAAGTTGTAATCACAATCAGAGCATTGTTGTTTATAACATATAGCCAAAAAACATCAACTTTAATTTTGAGAATCAAGAACTTTCCAGTTACCAGGTCTAATGATATATTTCAAAGATTAAATACATGCCAGTGAAATCTGCAAGATGAATATGTAATAATACGGTTACAATACATTTGCATCATGCTATGAATATATTGCTATGGGGAATGATTAAAACCTGCAGAGCTATGCAATCCAAATCACAGACTCTGCGTCTAATGAGCACCGAGGAAAAGTTTAATGATAATTTGAATATTTGACAATTGCTTAATTTTGTCTGATAAATAGCATAAACTGGTCACCAGAACATTTTGTGTTTGCTACAATCCATCATCAATGATACAGGGAGAGCTGAGCATGTGACTGTGTAATTAAGGTTAGCTACGTGTAACCGTTTGTATAACTGTTCAGTGTATGACTATAGGGCTCTTGCAACACATAACACAGTCTGAATTGCAGTGACAGTTGTCAAATATTGCCTCCGCACAGCATATAAAGAGCACTGAGTCACAGAGAGGTTAACAATCTTGTTTCATTATTCTGTGGTTGGGGATTTCGGCAGCAGCACTACCTGAGTTGAGAATTACTCATTCAAACACAGGGCAAACATAATGCCAGGTTTTTGAAGAACAGGTCATACTGGGACAAAGGATCACAATAGAAAGGAGCACAAAATATATAATATACCTGATGACAAGTATTTGTTCCTACCTCTGGCTAAATGCCAAATGCAGAAGCTCACAAGATTAATTTTGCTTTTACTGGGCAGGACTGTCTGGTAAAACATGCAAGGCTGCTCAGTACTGGGAATAAGTCTGTCTCTTGCTGCAAGTGTTCTTTTGCAGGATATTAAAGAGTTGTACAGACCATTGCACATAACTAACCTTAATTACACAGTCACATGCTCAGACCTCCATATGGTGCAGATGATGTATTGTAGCATAAATAAATATGTTCATGTGATCAGTTTGTGCAACTTATCAGACAGAATGAAGTGACAGTGTTAATGCAAGTACAAGTTGCCAACAAACTGTGTAAATGATTTGGCATCAAGTGATGTGTCTCTTTCATTGATCTGGTCCATTCTACAGCCCATCCTTTCCCAGATCTCCCCATACCACCTCACCCAACCCCCCCAAAAAATGTGGACCTCCCAACAGCCAACAGGACATATATATGTAGGCAAATTTTGACAAGGTATAAAAGTAACAAGATTGTTGCATTGTGAGATGTTAACTTCCCCTATATTGACTGGGACTCACTTAGAGCTAGGGACATGGATGAAGCAGAGTTTTAAGGAGCATCCAGGAGGAAGCAGAGTTTTAAGGAGCATCCAGGAGGAAGCAGGATGTAGATAATCCACTTAGGGAAGGGGGCCATACTGGACCTGGTATTGGGGAATGAGTGCAGCCAGGTCATCAATGTTTCAGTAGGGGAGTAGTTCGGGAATAGTAACCACAATTCAGTAAGTTTAAGGTACTGATGAATAAAGAGGTGTAGTCCTCAAGTGAAGATACTAAATTGGAAGAAGGCTAATTACAACAGTATTAGGCAGCAAGTGAAGAATGTCGATTGGGGGCAGATGTTTGAGAGCAAATCAACATCTGGCATGTGGGAGGCTTTCAAGTGTAAGTTGTTAGGGACTCAGGATAGGCACATTTCTATAAGGATGAAATATAAGTATAGCAAGATTTGGGAACCTTGGATAATGAAAGACATTGTGAGCTTAGTTAAAGATAAAAAGGAAGCATTTGTCAAGACTAACAGACTGGGAACATATGGAGGAAGTGTGGAACACAAGGAAAGTAGAAATAAACTTAAACAAGAAGTAAGGAGGGCTAAAAAGAGTCACAAAAAGTCATTGGCAACTTGACTTGGCAACAGGATTAAAGAAAATCTCAAGGCTTTTCATACATATATAACAAGCAAGAGGGTAGCCAGGTAGAGGGTTGATGCACTCAAGAACAGGGGAGGGAATTTATGCATGGAGCCAGAGGAAATGGGTGAGGTATTAAATGAGTACTTTGCATCTGTATTCACCAAAGAGAAGGACTTGGTGGATGATAAGTCTGGGGGAGGGTGTGTAGATAGTTTGGGTCATGTTGAGATCAAAAAGAAGGAAATATTGGGGCTCTTGAGAAACATCAAGGTAGAGAAGTCCCCAGGGCCTTATGGGAAATACCCAAAAATATTGAGAGAGGCAAGGCAGGAAATTGCTGGGGTCTTGACAGAAATCTTTGTATCCTTACTGGCTACAATGGAGGTCCCAGAGGATTGGAGAATAGCTAATATTGTTCCTTTGTTTAAGAAAAGTAGCAAAAATAATCCAGGTAATTACAGGCTGGTGACCCTTACATCAGTGGTAAGGAAATTGCTGGAGAGGATTCTTCGAGACTGAATTTAGTCCCACTTGGAAATAAGTGGACATATTAGTGAGAGCCAATATGGTTTTGTGAAGGGAAAGTCACTGACTTGATCAAGTTTTTGGAAGTAGGGCAAAGATGATTGATGAAAGTAGGGCAGTGGCTTTTGTCTAAATGGACTTCAGTAAGGCCTTTGACAAGTTCCCTCATGGCAGATAGGCACAGAACGTGAAGTCGCAGGGGATCAGAGATGAGCTGGCAAGATGAATACTAAACTGGCTTAATCATAGAAGCAGATGATCATAGTAGAAGGGTATGTTTCTGAATTGAGGACTGTAACAAATGGGGTTCTTCAGGGATCAGTACTGGAATTTTTGCTGTTTGTGATATATATAAATGATTTGGAGGAAAATGTAACTGGTTTGATCAGTAAGTTTGCGAGCAACACAAAGGTTAATGGAATTGTGAATAATGATGAAGATCGTTAGAGGATACAGCAGGACATAGATCAGTTGATTTGGGTGCAGAGATGGTAGATGGAGTTTGGCCAGACAAATGTGAGGCATTTGGAAGGTCTAATACAAATGGGAAATATACAGTTAATGGCAGAACCCTTAAGAGTACTGAAAGGCAGAGGAATCTGGATGTACAGATACAGAGGTTGACACAGTGACAATGCCGATGGCAATGCAGGTGGAGAAGGTAGTCAAGAAGGCAAATGGCATGCCTGCCTTCATTGGCCAGGGAACTGAGTTTAAAAATTGGCAAGTAATGGTACAGCTTTATAGGCAGCACTTGGAATACAGTATTCAATTCTGATTGCCACACTACCAGAAAGATCTGGAGGCTTTGGAGAAGATACAGAAAAAGTTTACCAGGATGTATGGAGGAAATTAGCTATGAGGATAGGTTAGGGAAACTTGGTTCATTCTCATTGGAATGACAAAGATTGAGGGGCAACCTGATAGATATCTACAACATTATGAGTGGCATGGACAGAATGAATAGTCAAAAGCTTTTTCCTAGGGTGAAAGAGTCAATTACTAGGGTCTTAGGTTTAAGGTATGAGGGGTATGATTTAAAGGAGATGTACAAAGCAAGTTTGTTGCAGAAAGGATAGCGGGTGCCTGGAACTCGCTGTCGGAGAAGTTGTGGAAGCAGATACGGTAGTGACCTTTAAGGGCCGTGTTGACAAATACGTGAATAGGATGGGAATAGAGGGATATGGTCCTCAGAAGGGTAATGGGTTTTAGTTCAGTCGGGCAGCATGGATGGTGCAGGCTTGGAGGGCCGAAGGGCTTGTTCCTGTGTTGTAGATTTTTTTTGTTCTTTGTTCTTTGACAAATATAGCTATTTTTACACAAAATGAAAGTGTGAAAATCCTGGATGCAACAGGCAGAATTTTGCTATTGCGTGGGAGATGGACTGGAAGATGGAAGTGTGAATAATATTGGAGGGAGCTGCATCAAGTGGGATCGAGTGTGCATTTTCTCTGTATTGGAGAAGTTGCCATCCCGAAGGAGGTGAATAGCTGATTAGCATAATTACACATGTAATTAAGGAGTATTTTATGGAGCTTATAGCATTTTCTCGATGGCAGGGTGACTTCCTGCCATACAGAGAAGCTGCCAGCTAAATGAAGATAGCTATCCTGTGGTAGTCCTGGGGAATAGCTTTAATGACCTGAGTACCACCTCTGCCCTGACACAATAGTTAACATTGCTACCTCATAGTGCCAGGGACCCAGGTTCGATTCCTGGCTTGGTTCATTGTCTGTATGGAGTCTGTACTTTCTCCCCATGTCTGCGTGGATTTGCTTCGGGTGCCGCGGTTTCCTCCCACAATCTGAAAGTTGTGCTGTTTAGGTGCATTGGTCACATTGAATTCTCCCTCAGTGTGGCAACTCGAGGATTTTCACAGTAACTTCATTACAGTGTTAATGTAAGCCTACCTGTCACAACTTTAAACTTTATGATCTTACTGGAGGAGTTTCCCTTCTGATACTCAGAGAGCTGAATATTTTATTTTTCACCTTACTTCTCTAATTTGCTGAGTTCTCCTGTATGATTCAGCACTAACTCATATCTCCTGCTGGCACTGCGGATACTTCAGAATTGCCTCCCCTTCCTTTGATTGGGCTGGCAGCATTAGAGGCCTGCCTGTTATTGTTATACTCAGAAGATTCTTGAGATGGAACTGCTTTCAGCAAGTGTGGGTTCAAGGCCCACCCTTTACCTCAATGTAGTGGTCCTGGCATCTTTAGTAGAATTTGGGCCATCAAGAAGATCAGGTAGCACATGTGGAGAGAACAGACAGGGTATTGTAGATCCTTCACCGGAATCCAAGCATACTATAGATAAGGGAACATATCAAACACTGGCTTGGGCAAAGGAAAACACATTCACATAAATTCACTGGAAAATAAGAAAAGGTCAAATGATGGAAATGATATGAGGAAAATTACAGACATTTATCAGGCTCAGAGTGTACAGCATAGTGAGGGATAAATACTCATACAGTGAGTATTAGCAAGTCAATACAGCAAGTGAGAGATAAATAGGTAGCAATTGAAGTACAGAAAAACTGGCAAAGTGAAGAAGGTCTTATAATGCGGTTTGATGTCAAGGATAGATTTTCACCCCGTCAGCAAATTGTTCCAACAGGACCGTGGTAATTAATGAATATGTATCTTCACAAGTTCAAAGAGAACTTCATTTGATTTGATTTATTATTGCCACATGCATTGACATACACTGAAAAGTATTGTTTCTTGAGTGTTATACAAACAAAACATACCGTTCATCAGAAGGAAACAAGAGAGTGCAGAATGTAGTGTTGCAGTCATAGCTGGAGTAAAGAGAAAGATCAAGTTAATGCAAGGTATGTTCAATCAAAAGTCTGACAGCAGCAGGGAAGAAGCTGTTCTTGAGTTGATTGGTTCAGTGACTTCAGACTTTTGTATCTTTTTCCCAAACAAAGAAGGTAGAAGAGAGAATGTCCGAGGTGTACGGGGTCCTTAATTATACTGAGGCAGCAGGAAGTGTAGACAGAATCAATGGATAGGAGGCGGGTTTAGTGAGATCCATTAGAGGTCACAAAAGAAAGGAAAAGGTAAGATTATGATATTTAGGAGTAAGATGTTTGATATGAATTTAGTGCAGAATAGGAATATGTTTGAGATTGCATTAAACACATTACAGGTTATTGTAAATCTTATTTCCTATGTTTCCCGTGCTGTTTTGTTCTTTGTTGTTCTTTATTTTCCACTGAAGTGCTTTACTGATCATTCTATTTCTTCTCTTGTGTGTATCTTCTCCCCTCTTCTCTTTCCTTTGTCCTATTCCTTTTATATGAAGATTATCGACAAGTCCCACATTCTGAGGAAGGCTCCACACCTTAACTATTAATATGTGTCTCTAATTTCTCCAGATGTTGCCTGACCTGATAAATATTTATAATTTCTTTTTCATTTCTTCAGATGTAAGCGACCTGCTTTTATTTTTGTTTGCAGCTGTTTTGTACTGGGATTACAAGGGTGCACAAGTCTGGGGCTCCTGTCAGGACTTGTAACATTCACCAGGGACAGCTGCTGGGAAGATTATTTTTTTCCTCTGGTAACTGGACTTTAGCGGAGAATGCCTCTGGGAAAACTGCCAGCTGTATAAGACCACACATCAGGAATCTGCAACATGTGTCTCCCTCTAAAATGACTTAGAAAAATGATACATTCTATCCTGTTTCAGATTATAATGGAAAACATTAACCTGAATACTATTTGTAGGCATCAGTCACTTGCAATGATGAAACACTTGCTTTCCAAAATGCCAACCCAACTAACAGCAGTATTCATGTGATCTGCAAAGATCCATTGTAAAATTTCATTTTAATTCCCATTTCTCATCACTGGAGGATAATTGTCTCATTTGTACCAATGATAACTGTAATTTATGTATCAATGCCTTCAATGTAATTAAACCTCCCGGGTGCGTTATCAAACAAAATATAACACTGAGCCACATAAAGAGATTTAAGGTCAGAAGCTTGGTCAAAGACATAGGTTTTAAATAGTGTCTTAAAGGAGAAAAGTGGGGTAAAGAAGTTGAACAGTTTAGGGAGGGAATTGTAGAATGCAGGGCTAAGGCTGCAGGGGGCATGGTTAACAATGCTAGAGCAATTAAAGTTTGGCCAGTCAAGCTGAATTCAGCTATGTCAGAGGGCTGTGGTCAGAAAGAGGTTCTAGAGATTGGGAGGCATGAGGCTGTGGCAAGCTTTGAAAACAAGGATGAAAAACTTAAAATCAAGGTGTTGCTTGAGTGGGAATCAGTATATGTCAACAAATACAGGGTTGCTACGTAAATGGGGATACATCATTTCATTGTTTCTGTCTGAAGCTGGTTGCAATTGCTCTGGCTTTATTTTTTGCAATTGTGTGCTTGAATGCCCCATTGTTAAGGATGTGGATGCTTTCAGTCCTCCTCGAGCTAATTGATTAACTCTTTACCAACATTAACTACTGAGTATTATAAATTTGGGATTTAATCTTTTGGTTGTGGGATTGTTTACCTCTGTCGCTGCAGCTTCTGCTTAGTTGCCCTGTGCAGGAGTTTAATCAAGTTGGTCATATTATTTTTAGTTTTGCCTAGTGCTGTGTCTTATGGGCTCTTCTGCACTTTTCATTGAACTAGAATTAGTCTTATGGCTTGATGGTAATGATAGAGTGAGGGATATGCCAGACCATGAGATTACAGATTGTGGTTGCGTACAATACTGATGTTAGGGATGGCTCATAATTCTCCATGGATGTCCAGCATTAAGTTACTAGATCTGTTCTGAATGTATCAAACATCTTCACAACGGCAATGGCACATAATGCCATAGAGTGTGTTCTCAGCGAAAAGGTGGGACTTTGTCTCCATAAGGACTGCGTGGTGGTCACTCATATCAATATAGTCATTGATAGATGTACCTGAGACAGATAGATAAGTAAAGATAAGATCTCTACCTCCCTTCCAGTGTGATACAAAAGTGATACATTGTGATATGATGTGATAAATATCAGCCTAAAATTTAAAGTACCCTGTCATAACAATGAGAAATGGACATAAGTCATCAATGTTTTTGACCATTGTCAATCTAAGATGTGAGTAAGTAGTGATATAGTAAGGCATAATAAGTAAGGTAGTAAGGTATTGTAAGATTTCTGATCGATAAGGGAATTAAGGATTATGGGGAGCAAGTGGGTAAGTGGAATTGATCCACTTCAAATCAGCCATGATCTTACTGAATGACAGGGCAGGCTTGAGGGGTTAGATGACCTACTCCTGCTCCTATTTATTATGTTCTTATGTATTTCAATAAAATTAGCAATCTTAGGACTTAGATCTTGCTGGTTTTCAGGTCAGGCTGTCTGGGCCATTGGAAATCTGGTTAATCTGCTTCCAGTGGAGTCAAAGATTGCTCAGAGTACTAGAATCAACTAGCTGTTAGGAAATAGGAATAATTTAAATAGCTTATTTGTGGGCATTAGGAATATAATATAATATATTATAATATATAAATATAATATAAGTATAGAATTCAGTTTAAGGTCATTTGTGTTTTGCATTTGTATGCTAAGAAAGGGTCAACATTTCAGTCTAGCTTCATGTTAAACATAGCTGCCTACAAACCTATAGTTTAGTTTCACTTTAAATTTGCCTGCATTCTAATTAGAGTTTTATGATTTAAAAGCAATTACATTCTTTAAAAAAACTAAACTGTTGTTTAGCAACCAGGAGTCCAGAGAATTTCAGTTGGAACCAAGTAACCAATAAGCAAGAACTTTCCACAGAACTGCCAATGCAGGCAGGACAATACAGAGGGATGTAAAATTAAAGTAAAAACTAGACAACAGGAAGTCCATGATATCAGAGAATGAAAAAGAGGTAAGTCCCAGCATGACTGAAGTCAAAGGGACAAAGAACCAGAATCCAAACAAGGTACTGTTCATTGTAGTTAAAGAAAAGAACAGAGAGAAGCTCCCATTAAAATACAGAGCTGCAAGGTACAGACTTGGAGAATTCAGCTAGTGAGAAGCCAAATGTTCAAGGTGAAAGGATTGGTGACACTTTAATATAGTATGTAAAGCAGTGATGTTCTGGTGGTATAGCTTGATATCTGAGATTGTGTGGAAGCTTGAATGCACATGTGTTCCTGGGCAGAGAGATACTGAAAGGAAAAGTCAAAATCCTGGATGTGGATACTTGGTGAAGGCAACCAATTGAAAGTGTTGTTTGGGACAAAATTCCAAGCATGTTTTTTAAAAGCAGAGCTTTGAGACTCTTGTATGGAAGTCAGAGTTTCTGTGAGAGCAGTTGGCTCACAACAAACATCTGAGTGAATTTGATGAGAAACCTGTAGATGTTGTTTTGGATGGCACCGATCACGTGTTCAGAATGTGATGTGTCTGACCGCATTTTGCCTATTATTTTAAATGGACCTCGTATTTACTGAGAACATCATTATAAGATTTTGACCTAATTTTCCAGCCCCTCTGCAGCGTATTTTCTGGCCATCAGCCACCAGTGGGATCTGCCATTCCCACTGACGTCTATGGGGTTTTACATGCCAACCACCCAACGCTGCTGGGGATTGTATCATTATAGAGGAGATGGGGAGAAGGATTGCCATTATTGGGGCCAAAAGATTCAATGGCAGAAGATCAGGAAAATTTCAGTCAAAGTTACAACTTGTGTTATCCTTACAAGTCTGAATATATTGGTAAAGGTATAGCTGGGGTGAAGGAGTTGTGTGCTATAGTTAATCTTTTCTTCTTTATTCTTTTGTGAAATGTTAGTCAGTAATCCTGCAATTCTATTGATCTCTGTCTTGAATTTACAAATAAAAATTACCATCTATCAAGCCAAGATTTTGCTCTGCTGGTATAGCTTGACTGCCCAGTAGTAATATCAGCTGGGATCAGAACACAAGTGCACAAGTGACAAAAGAGATAAGTAATTAGGTGTCACAATGTGCCAATGTAGTGCCTAGTTGAATTGTCTAGGTAAGTTTTATTACATACAGTGAAAATTAATACTTGGGACATTGTAAAAATATTTGATTTTCAGACAACTTTGATTTTTCAACTAATATAAGGCAATGCATTGTAATACCAATAGGTTGATAATTATCTTTAACTGGTTTATTGTAAAAGATCCAGAGGGCGGTTCGATGATTCCATTGTTTACACTACCAGCTCACTGATTTAAGGTGTTGGTATTATGTAAGTGCAAGCTTTCTCGTTCATAAAGACCAGTCGATTTCTCATTGTTATGACTCAGAACATTAATTGCTTAAGTGGATAAATAAAGTTTCTGTGTTCTCCAAGTTAATGGGAGCTGGAGAATTAGTTTTATTCTAGCTTGGCAGAGCCTGCTTGCCAGTATTTGGTTGTGAACTGGATTATTCGAACCTGTAAGCCTGAACCAGTAATATGGAAATACATTAAATGTGTAGATGGCAGCAGACATACTCTTGAAACATTAAAACAACTCTCCAAGGAATATCCTGAACACATTCTAAAACAGTTATGACACTGCACTGGAGTCTTGCTTCACTCCCAAGATTCTTGTTCAATCTAAGCAGATGTCTCGTATTGCATCCAATTGGACTGAATAGGTTTATGTAGGATTAAACAGAATATATAGCACCAAAATGGGCCAATCAGCCCAACCAATCTCTGCTGGTGTTTATCACAGACTCAAATGCTGGAATTTTACTGCCATGCCTGCTCCGGAATTGGGACGGACGCGGCTCACAGAGTAGAATTTTCCATTTGCCTCGGGCAGAATTTTACGAGTCTTGTCTGAGCAACATCTTAAAATACAGGCCATAGAGCAGGAGGAGGCCATTCAGCCCATCAAACCTTCACCAATGACAACTCCATCAAGGCCCTATCCCTGTAAACCATACATTTACCTTGCTATTCCCCTGAAATTAATGGGCAATTGAGCGTGGACAATCAATCCATCTTTGGAATGTGGGAATAAACCAGAGCATCTGGAAGAAACCCACACAGACACAAGCAGAATGTGGACACTCCCCACAGACAGTCACAGGCTGGATTTGAACCCAGGTCCTTCACGCTATAAGGCAGCAGCACTAACCACTGTGCTAGCATGCCACCCCACTTGAGCTTGATTACATCTTTCCTCATCAAAATGTGCCATTGTAACTACATATTTTCTTTTCCCCCATGTTAACTCTTCAATTGGAATTTAATTGTATACAGACCAATTGTAAAATGTATGAATATGCAGCATAAAAATAATAAGAATAACTAACAAGGTTAAATAATGACCTTAGAGTAAAAGCACCCTGAGGTAGCAGCAACCAAAAAATGATTAAATGTTACATCCAGTTAGAAAGGGGAAAGAGTGGGTCCAGGGTAGTGTTTTAAACTTAATAGCCGGAATGGTATCATTGTTCACACTGGTGGGATTTTCTCTGCAGTGAATGAAGATTTGGCTGGCCATCAACTTCCTGACCTTGCTGCAATGGGAACATGGCATGAACGGCTGCAAAGATCACACTCAATAAGAGCAACTATGTGGGCATGGAAGCTGAGCTATCTGCTACTCTGCTCCTATCATATTATGCTCATATCATTGAATGGGCTACAAAATCAAGGCACGAGGCACCAAATAAGAAGGCTGTCATCTCATCTATTTTAAACAAAAACAGAAAATGCTGGAAAATCTCAGCAGGTCTGACATCTGTGGGGAGAGGAGAGAGCCAATGTTTCGAGTCCAGATGACCCTCCGTCAGAACTAAAAGCAAAGCAAATCAGCAAAGATATATGATTACTGGGGTGGGCGGAGGGGGTGTGGAATCAGACAAAAGAAATGTAAATAAGGATACAGAAGGCTGAGAAG
Source organism: Sphyrna mokarran (assembly GCA_024679065.1). Lineage (NCBI taxonomy): Eukaryota > Metazoa > Chordata > Chondrichthyes > Carcharhiniformes > Carcharhinidae > Sphyrna > Sphyrna mokarran. The sequence goes on along the minus strand of JAGIQG010000011.1, from coordinate 62,729,465 downwards.
GTGCTAAGAGTGTCCATTAAGTGATCAGAATGTGAGAATGGAAAAATATGATTCATTTATTTTAAAAGCATTCTAGCTTGGCAATGAACTTAGCAATTATTAAAATATGCAAATCCTTAACACATTTCTAACTAGGACTACGTGGGAGTCATTGGTGCAAATGAAAACAGATTAGAACCATTGAAATTGGTCAAGCCTCGATTGAAAGGATCTCAAACTGGCAGCAGAACAACGCAGTTAAATATATCAAGACAGCATAAGGGTTGACAAGGCAAGCAAGCCAAGCAGTAGCTTAAGAAAACTGGATTTACTGACAATCCAAATCACAAATAAATCTAATGGTTGGTCCATTGGCATGTACCAAATTATCTTCTGCAAAGGCATATGACAGATCTCTATGTTCTTAACCACCTGCCATTTCAGTGATTGAATGAAAGGTAATTTTATGTTTGAACCTTTTTTTATTGTATATTATCATGAAAGGATAAATTTGTAGTGTAACCGCAGTGAATATTTGTTTCTTGTGATGGGAAATATTTGTTAATAGAGGGGCTATAATGAAAACAATAGAATAAGCACAATTAGATATGTGATTCAATTAAAAAAACTATCACTGTTATCACGACAGTAGTTTCATGCTTAAATCTTAATCTATCCACTTACACTTAAATTCATGGTCCAAAGATTTCAGTGTAATATCCAGAGGTTCATACAAGACGCATTTTGAATTATTATTATACTGATATTATGTGGTGCCAGACCTGCATTGTTATATTTTCAAGCGTAGCAGGCACTGACCCAGTACTTTTAAGATGATTCAATCAATCTTTCTTTTCTGAAACTAACCAATGCTATTTGTAATATAACTCATACATTTTTACAAAGTGACTACGTTGCACATGAATAACTTGCCTTTGAGGTGATTTTGTCATAAACTTTGTGGGTTCCAGTTAGGTAAGGCAGTTCCATAGAGTTCCTACAGTGCCAAAGGATCATTCAGCCCATCAACACTGCACCAACTCTCTGAAAGAAGATCTTACCCTGGTCCAACCTCCTGCCCTATTCCTGTAACCCTACATATTTATCATGGCTAATCCACCTAACCTGCTCATCATTCAACACTAAGGAACAATTTAACATGGCTAGTCCAAATAACTTGGATATCTTTGGACTGTGAGAGGAAACCTGAGCACATGGATGAAATCCCTGCAGACATGGGGAGAACACGCTAACTCCACTCAAAGCTTGAATTGAACCCAGGTTTGACACCATGAGGTAGCAATGCTAACCACTGTGCCAGTGTACTGCTTCATTGGGGAGAGACTATTAGATCAAAGAAGAATTCTAAAGGGTCACTCATCTTCTGCAGACAGTTGCCCTGCAAATTGGTGAGCCTGATGTTCACCACCCGACAAGAGAAGCAGGGAGTCGGTGGCAGCAGTCGATAGAGTGTCAGAGTCATTACAGCTCAAAAGCAGACCCTACCTTCTAAAGACCATGAATGTAAAATAGTTACAAATAAATCCAATGAATACCTCAGGAGAAATTTCTTTACTCAAAGATTGGTGAGCATGTGGAACTGATTATAATATGAAATGGTTGAAGCGAATAATGTATATACATTTACAGGGAAGCTAGAGGAGGGAAAGGAATGAAAGGATAGTTTAAAAAGCTGAGATGGAGTGAGAGAGGTCACAAAGGCTGCAATGGATCTGTTGGGTTGAATGGCCTGTAACTGCGCTCAGTAATTCTATGCAATTCTCTGAAATCCTTCTCTCAGATGTCAGCATATCTGTTCTTTTGCCAGTTCCTCAACTAATAGCTAATATGGTGCCAACAAGCCAGCAATGCCAAGCCACTTCTAAACTGCCACATGCCAGAATATCCAGAAGAATTAGCGGCCATGAAAATCTCAAGGGTCACAACATGAGAAATTTCAGCCTTCTGCCAGCTTTGCTGAGAGCACCAGGAGAATAGTTTGTAAAAACCAGTAAAGCTACAAATCCATATTTGACACTTGGATATGAAATGAATGGAAGGGAATTATTATGTTTGGAATCAAACACAATTCATTACCTTGATCACATTGAACACTTTGCTCTCCAGTATAACTTGCTGGCAGCTTCTGAGCGTGTGATCATATTGTCATTGATAGAGATGCTAGATTAAATATTTCCAATGTTCTTGAATGCAGGATTAAGAGAGTGGTAAAGTACATAATAATGGGTGTTAACACAGAGGATCTTTTTGCAAATTGTCAGTGCAGGGAATGAGTGAATCTCTGGAATCACTGAACAATGAAACCCTCTCAACATGGGCTGGATGCAGAAAGGTGGGATTAGAAAGGACTCCTAGTGTCCTCAAGCTAGCATGGATAAAATGGGCTGAACAGCTTTCTTCTGTGCTGTAACTTTTCTATAGTTTTATCTTTGCTGCAAAACTTTGAATTGGCCTTCTCCTGTTTCTTCATCTCTCCACTTATTATCCTCAACCAAAGATTGATACTGTTGCTTTGCCTCAAAAATTAAATGGGGGAAAAAATTGGATTAAAAAGGGAGACTTTTCATGACCACTGAGTATCGCAGGTGGAATTTTCTTTCTTTTTCAGAGTGTTAATATCCCTTTGACCTACCTTCCTCTGTAGTACCTGAGATGAGTGTCACTGGAGCTCCCTGCATGCTTTTCTGCAACTCCACCTGGGAGAATTAGAACCTTCACTGCTTGATTTTTTGATTGTTTTATTTGTCTCTCCCTTGTTTGCTACCAAGCTGACCACATCTCTTTCCCAACTGTGTTAATCCAGTGCTGGGAGAAACACATTGCGGCTTCATTTAACTAATCTAGACATGTGTGAATATATGTACATGAATAGAAAGCTTGAAGTCATCCAAGCTGCAGAGCTGTGTACCTGTGTTCTGCTCTAGGTCAAAGTGAAACTGAGAGTGTTTCATGTGACAGACCTCCTTTAAAGTGATGTTCTGCTATAACCCCTTAGAGAGATATAACAACAAAGAGCAACATGTTCAGTCAGGCTCCTCAGCTGGTGTGTCTGCTGGAGGGTGAACAACCTGATGTTTTAGTTTCACTAGACTTAAATGGGTCACTGAACCCCCTCATATACTGGATTCTGTCTTTGCATACCACACACTGTCTGCTGACTAGGTCAATCACTTCAATCCATTCTTGCTTTGTGCTGGAAGGCAGCTTTCTACTGCCATCCTCCAGAGCAGACTCCCGTCCCCCCTTCATGGCTTTGAGGAGGATGTCAATATCTATCTGTGAATGCCCCAGGTTCAAGGCCTCTGCCTCTTTCTGCTTGTTGGTAATACAAAGAAATAGCTGCTTTGGTCTGTTTTAATTAGGGCTTGCACAGACCTGTCTCTGTCCCCATACCCATGGCTGCTCATTGGCTGCACTATTTGCCCTTCAGTCAATTAGCAGTCTACTAATCAGGAGTCTATGGATGGAATTTTCCCACCCTGCTCACCGGGAAATCATAGCGATCGAGACACAGACCGTACAAAAATCTGTTGATCTCCGGCAAAAATTTCTGGCCCTGGAGCAAGTGCGGCCAGAAAATCCTGCCTAGTGACTGCTTCCTCCAGAGAGTGGGATTGGGACCTGGAAACAGTTTCCAAAATCCATTTCCTCATTTCAGAAGGAATAGCCTATTCTTCAGCATGGTTGTACAGATGTTATCATTTAAACCCAGAGAAAGATGGAAAAGAATTGGATAATTCTCACACAAAGTGCCCTATCAAGTCAGAAAGCACCAGTTCTGTCTAACGATAATTAGAAGGCACAGTCAAAAAATCTAACTGTCCAGGATGTCATCAGAGGCATAGGAAATGTAATCATCTGGGTCATTTTGAAATAGTTTTTTTTTAACACCATTGTTAAAGCAGTGACGACCAGTTATAAATCAGATGATAAGGAGTCATTGTCTTTTTGAGTCAGTTATGCATAATGACATAGACAAATCACGGCAGGTAAATCTGAAGATAGATGGCGGATATCGTAAATTTCATGATTAATTTTGATGCCGCCATTACCGCTATACCACAGCATGTCTACCACGGTGCTCCAGTTAGACCAATCAGATTTAATACTGCAAAATCCAGGAGGGATATTAGATTGAAAGGGACAATTTATAGTGCACACAGCATACCAGAGAAGAAAGTACAAGTGTTGAATTTTTATGATCAGTTTCACATGTTAATGATCTGCAAGCCCAATAGCCAGCATACAAGTTGTGTTCAGTGCAGAGAGCAGAGATTAACTGGGATGTATATACCTGGTCATGTTGAGAATCTGAAGTGTAAAAATTAAAAGACTTTAAAAAGATAACATACTGAGGAATAAACTGAATCTATAGAATAGCATAAGCAATAGTATTTTTTTTTGTTAAATTCTAAATTTGGATCTTTGTGGAGCCTCAGTGCTTGAATGAGGCTGAAAAGTGGGAAAGATTAGTTTTTTGTACATTGATGGGTATTGACTCCCAAACTGACGGAAGCATTTATTTTCCTCATTGGTTACTTCACCTGGGTTTTGGCAGATACCACTGAATCCACAAAATGCCCTGCTGATAATTTTCATTATCTCCTTTGGTCAGTTTTGTTTCTGATAAGTCCCATTTGGAATTCTGTCAGCTGCAGGCTGAAGTATTTCAGTGCAACACATCTGATCTCCTGGAGACAAGAATCAGATACAGTGCATAATACACATCTGGAGACAGCAATGAATGGCTTCCTGAAGTCGGAACTAAAATTGAATAGGAATAAATGGCAACTGTGTGGCCAATAAATTAAGCCACCTTTCAAGCACCGAAGATGAACTGCCATGGCGAAGGTTTCAAATGTATGTTGCTTACCTATTTGGAACAGGCCTCAGATAAGCCCAATGTAAGGTGGTGGAGTAGGCTGGGAGGACAGCAGGAAGGGGATAATTGTAGTTAATCGATGGACAGTCAGAACGCTGTGTTGGTGAATGCATCAGTCTTGTATCCCCTGACTCCACGTCAACATTGAATAAAGTAATTACTTCTATGTTCTCAGTAGATAAATTTCATCCACCTTCAGAAAAATTAAATTAGAAAATCAATTTTAAAACCCACTATAGGACCCTCATTGCCACATGCAAGAGGTTTGTCTGCTGTATCTCCCCAAGGTGCCTGTTAAATGGCAATCCCTATTTCTTGAAAATTCAGTCTTGTTGAACCCCTGATGGGCACTTTCTACTCACAATGTGAATGCAAATATTGTTATCTCTTCAACAATAACAGTAAATTAAACTATATCCAAGTGAAATATTAACATTTCGTGCACAAAGAACACTGCTGCATATATCATTGTTAGATTATGAGATTTGTCACCAAATGACAGAAGTATTAAAGACTGATAGAACTAAAATATTAAAGGCTTAATGTTTTAGGCTTTGTAAGGATGTTCATTCACCAGTTTAGGGAAAATACAACTCATTTATTTAGAAGCTAAAACTGTACAGAGACTTGCGGCCTTAGAACTTCAATCAGCTCCCGAGATGATTCTGAGTGTAAAAGCCCCTATGCTTAACAGGGTAACTCACACCCACCTCCCTAATTGGTTTCCTGCATATGTGACCCTTACTCTGAAGATTGATTCTTAAAGGGACTATCAGCACAGGCTTAATCCAGGCACTGCATTGAATAAGTCTTGGGCATTGGCCACCTTGAATAAGAGAGGGCCTAACTATCCCATTCCCTCGAATATAAGAACATAAGAAATAGGAGCAGGAGTAGGCCATCTAGCCCTTCGAGCTTGCCCTGCCATTTATTAAGATCATGGCTGATCTGAAGTGGATCAGTTCCACTTTCCTGCTTTCTCCCCATAATCCTTAATTCCCTTGTCTATCAGAAATCTATCTACCCATGACTTAAATATATTCAATGAGATAACCTCCATCACTTCAATGGGCAAAGAATTCCGGAGATTCACCATCCTTTGAGTGAAGAAGTTCCTCTTCAACTCTGTTCTAAACTGTCCCCCCCCCCCACTTATTTTGAGGCTGTGCCCTCTAGTTCTGGTTTCCTTTCAAGCAGAAAGAATCTCTCTACCTTTACCCTACCTAGCCTCTTCATTATCTTGTAAGTCTCTATAAGATTCACCCTTAGCCTTCTAAACTCCAATGAGTACAGGCCCAGTCTCCTCATAAGCTAATCCCTTCATCTCCAGTATCAGCCTGGTGAACCTTCTCTATACTCCCTCTAAGGCCAATATATCCTTATGCAAATAAGGGGACCGAAGTTGCACACAGTACTCCAGTTGCGGCCTCACCAGTGTCTTGTACAGTTGCAGCAAGACCTCCCTGCTTTTATATTCTATCCCCCTAGCTATAAACGCCAACATTCCATTCGCCTTCTTGATTACTTACTGCATCTGCAGACTGAGTTTTTGGGATTCGTGTACCAGGATCCCCAGGTCCCTCTGCACAGTAGCATGCTGCAGCTTTTTATCCTTTAAATAATATTCTCTCCTACTATTATTTGGACAAAAATAGATAACCTCAAATTTGCTACTGTTATACTCCATCTGCCAGGTCCTCTCCCACTCACTCAACCTGTCCAGATCCCTCTACAAACTTTCCGCGTCCTCCACGCAATTCGCTTTTCCACTCATCTTCATGTCATCAGCAAATTTTATTACCCTACACTCAGCCCCCTTCTCCAGATTTTCTATGTATATGGTAACAGTTGAGGCCCCAGCACCGATCCCTGCGGCACTCCACTAGTCACCAACTGCCAACCAGAAAAGCATTCATTGATTCCAATTCTTTGTTCCTGTCAGAGAACCAATCCTCAATCCACGCTAACACTTTACCCCCAGTTCGATGTACCCTAACCTTCTGCAGCAACCTTTTGTGAGGCACCTTATCGAATGCCTTCTGGAAATCTAGAAACACCACATCCACTGACCTTGGCATTCAGTGATATTCTCATCATCAATTCCACTACATTCAAGGTCCTTGAACAGAAACCCCACCGGATCAGCCACATCATTGCCACCAAAATACTGGAGCATGTTAGGAGCTGGATATTCTTCGACGTGTGACTCATCACCTGACTTCCCAAAACCCTTTCCAAGAGCTGCAAGGCTACTACTACAGAACATCATGAAATATCTTCACTTGTTTGAATAGAAGCCGTTGCAACAATATTCTAAGCAGCTCAACGTAATTCGGACAAAGTTGTCTATTTCATCAGTATGTCATCTATTAGCCTCAACATCCATATCCTCTATTTGGGGCATACAGTTGCTGCAGTATGATCTGCAAATTCCAACGCCATAACTCAGCAAGGTTTTTTCTGCAACACAGCCAAAGCTCTGACCTGTGCTACTTGGAAGAAGAAAGGCAAGAGGTACAAGGACACATCATCAATTCCAAGTTCCCCACCAATTCACACATGATGACTTGGACACATATAATCATGCCTTCATCATTGCTAGGTTGAAAGCTCACTTTTCCTACCTGAAGCATTGTGGAAGTCACCTTGTTGCACAACAGTGATGAAAGGAAAAAGAAAACTACTTCAACGTAAATTAAAAATGTGACTTATTTAACAAGCTCTTTCCCTTTCTGATGATATTGTGCCTGAAAATCTATCTGCCCTCAAGAGGTGAGGAGTATCTCATTCCTCCTGCCTGTTGCCTGCCTCAGAGCCTTTAAGATGGTATTGGGGAAACTGAGGTCTGGTTTGAAAGGTGTACAGCCATTTTACATCTTATATGTTCACAGCCAATTTTCTGTATGCCTTTGTGTAGCCTCAAAAGTGCTTGATAACTCGTGCCCCCTAAACAATGTGTAACCAACAATCAGAATGGGGCTCATTGGTACCATTTCTTAATCACAATAAAGGGTGACACGGTAATCAGCACTGCTGCCTTACAGCACCAGGGACCTGAGTTCAATTCTGGTCTCGGATGACTGTCGGTGTGGAGTTTGCATGTTTTCTCTCTTTTTGTGTGTTTTTTCTCTGGGTGCTTCAGTTTTCTTCCATAGTCCAAAGGTGTTTGGATTAAGTTGATTGGTCATGCTAAATTGCCTCATAATGTCAGGCTAAATACATGGGGTAACAAGGATGGTGCCTTGGTGGGATTGTTGTCCATGCAGCCTTGATAGACTGAATTGCTATCTTCTGCACTGGAGGGATTCTATGCCTTCCATAATTATGGATATTGTATGTTGCCTGGAGCGACACTAGTAGGTATAGCCAGTACATAACACAGCTAATACAGGCTCTTTTTTGGATGCAATTGAATGTCTAGGCACTGGAATTATTACCTAAAGCAAGGTTTAGCTTTTAGACATTGCCATTGATTAACTTTGCAAACTGTTTCTTAATCAGCTTGTGTTCTTTGTTTTCTACTGCTGAATGGCCATTTTCAGCAAAATGACTGACATTGCCAAGGCACTATAAGATACTGAAGAGTACGTATTTAGGAGACCTTTCAATTTTTCCAAGACTCAGTATTGCTCACAGTGAAGTAGATCAATGATTTCACAGTTTGCAGAACCGACAGCTGAATCCATTTGCATTGATATCAGACAATGAAAAAAAATCAGTAAATCCGAGGTCTTGCATTTATGAATGAGTATTGTTTGAAACATACAAGCTGTAACCTTTCCAATTATCTCCATGTACCTGGGAAAGGAAATGCAATTTATATACTTCTGTTTCAATATACTTTACTTGTTAAATTCATAATATGACATGAGTCTTATTGCAATATAACGTAACTTGGTATTTTGCAGCTAATTTGATATTTACATGGGATGAAGGTACAGGTATGAGTAATAGACTGTTGAAAATTGATATGTTTTTTCCACTACCTGCTCATCTACATGTACAGAATATTCTAATTAATAGTTAACTGAAAAAAGAGATATAGAGATGGAATTTTACAGCCTTCCTGTACTGATGTGTTTTCTGTAGCGAGGCAGATAAAATAGGTTGCCCACTGCCTTCTTCCCATCCAGCCTCATTATACAGAGAATGGTACAGTGGATGGGTAAGTCACTATTCAATCAATGGAACCAGATGTTTGACCTTTGAAACCTTGAACTAGTTAATGATAAACCAATATTTGATAGTGAAGTGAAAAATCTTAATTGCCACATTGTCTGGTAGATATGAGTTAATCAGGCTAGATACTCACAATGTGGACAGCTCTTGAATCTAATTCAAAAAGTGATAACTATATAGTTCACAGAAAGAATAGAATGAGTCTTATGTGAACTGCAGCCCTCTGCGTCGGTAAAACTAAATGTTATGAAATACGTCTTTCATATTTTATGGTACATTGGGGGGAGACACATTACAATAAATTCTTGTGAATTCGACAGTTTCGTGTAGTCGAGTCCTTTCTCCTGTCACAAAAACGAGTTTTCCTTCTTCAGTTCGATTCATGTCACTTCTATTGGCAATCTGGGAAGCTCATTGACTTCTTTCAGTGCAAGGTCACAGAGTGCAGACACTTTTGAGTATGCCAAGGAGTGACCTGAGCCAACCTAAACCACATCCTTTCTAATTAAATGTCTGCATAGTCCCACACAACGTTGCTTCGGAGCAAATTATTTATTATGATCTATGTACTCCATTTCACCTCTGGAGATCCACAGTTGAATGTGATCCAAGACTAATAAGGTAACTTTCCACTGGTGACTGTAGTAGGTTATGCGTAATTAACAAAACAGTGCTCCGAACTTAAAGCTCAATAACATAATGCCTCTGCTTCAAGAGAAAAAATAATAAAACATGGTCAGAAATTGTTTACTGTTTCAAAATGGAAGCTTACTATTGGAGGTCTAAAGCAACGTTTAGTTGATGGCAGTATGGTGACACAATGGTTAACACTGCTGTCTCATTGCATCAAAAACATGGGGTGGGTCACTGTCTTTGCCGAGTCTGCATATTCTCCTTGTGTCTGCATGCATTTCATCTGGGTGCTCCAGTTTCCTCCCACAGTCTGAAGGATGTGCTGGTTAGGTGCATTGGCCATGCTAAGCTCTCCCCAGTATACCCTAACAGGAACAAGTGTGACGACTATGGGATTTTCACAGTAACTTCATTGCAGCATTAATGGAAGCCTACTTACAACATTAATAAATCTTAAAAAATGACATGATATTGCTGGAAAGCTGGGATATAATTCATGGGAGGCATTTTTGAGTCTCGCTGTCCCTGGGACTGGTGATTCCCACCTGAGGTTTTCTGCTGGGAAATGCAACACCTGCACAAGGACCAATAGCAGAAGCAGCACAACTTAGAACATAGAACAATACAGCACAAACAGGCCCTTCAGCCCACGAGTTGCGCCAATCACATCTACCAATCCACAGACCTATCAATAACCCCCTATCCCATCCGTTTCCATATACTCACCCAGAAGTCTTTTAAAAGACCCCAGTGAGTTTGCCTCAACAACCTCCAACGGTAGCTGATTCCATTCACTCACCACCCTCTGAGTGAAAAACTTACCCATAACATCCCTTCTGTATTTGCTTCCCTGCACCTTAAATCTGTGTCCTCTTGTAGTGACCATTTCAGCTCGGGGAAATAGTCTCTGAGAGTCCACCCTATCTATTCTTTTCAACATTTTATAAACCTCTATCAGGTCGCCTCACAACCTACGTCTCTCCAGTGAGAAGAGTCCCAGCTCCCTCAATCTATCTTCGTAAGGCCTGCCTCCCAATCTAGGCAGCATCCTTGTAAACCTCCTCTGCACTCTCTCAATAGCCTCTACATCCTTCCTATAGTGAGGCGACCGGAACTGCGCACAATATTCCAAGTGGGGTCTGACAAGGGTCTTATAGAGCTGCATCATTACCTCCTGACTCCTAAACTCTATTCCTCGATTAATGAAGGTTTCTCCACAGTCATATGTCCTTCCACAGAGAAGAGATTATGGTCACAGAGATAGAACTGGAAAGAGGCAAATCCCCCAATAAAGATCTGAGGGCAGAGAACCATCTATCCTGACATGGATAAAATCAAGGCTCTGATGGCACTTCATCATAAATATCTGTACCTTCATATCTTGATGGCTCTTTTCCCATTGGGCAGAGTGGGCATGAATTGCCAATGAGCAAAGTACCTATTACTGAAAATCTGTACCTATGTCCCCTAGGTGCATCCCACAACTCTTCGTCCCTGTCTCTTGCCCAGGTGTGTGCTGCCTTTCCTATAAGATGAGCGAGCAGAGAAATGTGAGTGCTCATAATGGTTTTAGTGTAGAGGAACAAAAGAGCCCTTGGCACAGAAGTGCAATAGACAGAACATAGTATGTGCCTGCAGATGGGAATGTGAAGTCCCTACATGGTGAAGAATGAATGGACCTTTAAGTGGCACAAGAGAATGGATATGGGCATGGTAATGCCAGTCTCTAATTACTCTTCGACTGAGTGGCTTGCTTGGCTATTTCAAGGCAGTTAAGAGCCAATCAGATTTTTCAGAATTTGGAGTTCTATAAAGGCCAGACCATTTAAGGATGGCAGATTTCCTTCCTAAAAGGACATTAATGAACCAATGGGGCATTAGTGAACCAGCTGGACTTTACAATAATCAATGATTGCTTCATGGTTGCTATTACCAAGACTAATATTCAATTCCAGATTACTTGAATTTCAATTCCTCCAGCTGCCACGCAGATTTGAACTCAAGTCCCAAGAACTTTAGCCTGAATCTTTGGATCACTAACCCAGTGACATTATTAATATGCCACCATCCTCCCTGAGTTTTGGGATCCACTTGGTGAACTCTCTCCAGGTTGGATGGAAGCACATTGTTGCTGCCCGATTCTTTAGCTACTTCTATCAATGCCAGGTCAAAGAGGTTGTCTATTTCTTCTGGTTTTTAGAGAAACTCACTTTGCTGCAGGCACTCACCTTGCTCTACTGGACCTCCAGGTTAGAATAGGAGGCCCAGGGGGAAGTCATCCTAGCTTTCCTCACCACTTGTTGGTGTTGCAACCTGAGCAATCCAACTTGATCCTCTATGCAACATCTTGGTCCCTTTTTAAGAAGAAAGCCTCTGGTAAAATAGCCATATTATCCCATTTGTTTTCCCAAATTGATTGGAGAGCCCACAGATGAGCTTTTGACTGGTCACATACCCAGAGCAAACAGAAATTGGAAAGCTTTCTTCTGTCCATGGTCGAATCTAAAAATGGTCTCAGCATGCCATCAAAAACTAAGTTGCTAAGATTTCATCTGTACGGGGGAGACAATCCCAGCACAACTTCCATTGATGCACAATCCATTTTAGGCCTCTTGTGAGTTTTTGTGCTTCCATTTGCCATTTATGCCCAATGTGAACAGAAATGTATCATCTCAGCCATAAGTTAATAGTTTCCACTATTAGCCGCTTGAATGGAATTGAATCCTGGTCCCTGGTGCTAACTACTGCGTCATTGTGTTACCCTTGCTGTATTTCAAGGTAGATATACATTGCTGCATTTCAGAATGATAAATAATCTAGTGTTGTTGTACTAATATTGCAGAAAATGAGTTTATCATAAAAGAAATCTTTAATCAGAATATCTTCTTCACCATCTTTGAGTAATCCAGTTTGAAGTAATTAAAAATGTATTTAAAAAAGCTATGTGTGCAACTTATCAGTTCTGTTGTACAGTGGATATTTTCCCAATAAATTAGGAAAGCTGTTAAAGGGTGCCTATAGTGCCTTTGTACCTGTAAAAAACCCTTAATCACCTTGCAAGCCCATCAAACATTCTCAATTCATGAAAGCTCAGCATGGTAATTCATTCACTCAGAAGACTCAGCAGTTTTGTTTTCCAGCATAGTATTTTCTAAACCAGTACAAAAAGATTGCAGAAACTTATCATCGAATCCCTACAGTGCAGGAGACCATTCGGCTCATCGAGTCTACACTGACTACAATCCCATCCAGGCCTTATCCCCATGACTGCATGCATTTACCCTATCTAGTCCCCTTGTCCCCTTGATACTAATGGGCAATTTAGCATGGTTAATCCATCTAACCTGCACACCTTTGGACTGTGGGAGAAAACTGGAGCACCCAGAAGAAACCCATGCAGACATGGGGAGAATTTGCAAATTCCACATAGACAATGACCCAAGCCGGGAATTGAATTTGGGTCCCTGGCGCTGTGAGGCAGCAATGTTAACTACTGTAGCACCATGCCATCCCAAACTTGATAGCTTGTGAATGAATTTCACAAAATTGAGGCTGGATGGGAAATTGTCCTTAGGTGGTACAGAACTGCCACCCCAGACAGAACTGCCAGTATAAGAAAAGAATCCTATTGCACTATTCCAGCTTGAGGAGCAGCAACTCATCTTTCAGTTAGGCACTTGGTAGCCTTCCAGACTCACTGTTGAGTTCAACTATTTCAGCCTATAATTTCTGCTTCATTGTCAATTTGTTTTCTTTGCTCATGCTGTTTCGTTTTCAGCCAGCAGCATACCTGCTCGAGGCACATCTTTTGTTTCTTTCCGTGCTCCATTTCCAATCCCTTTGAGCCTCTTTTGTCTTTTAATCTCCCTCAACTTTCACCCTACCACAAACCTTCCTGTTATCCCTCTCTTAATGATGTAGAGATGCCGGCATTGGACTGGGGTAAACACAGTAAGAGGTCTGACAACACCGAATTTAAATCCAACCAATTTATTTGATAGTAAACTCGCAAGCTTTTGGCTTTATGGCCTTCATCAGGCGAATGAGGTGTTCTGGTCTGCAATAGAACACATCATTCTCCTGACGAAGGCCATAAAACCAAAAGCTTGCGAGTTTACTATCAAATAAATCGGTTGGATTTAAAACTGGTGTCGTCAGACCTCTTACTGTGTTTATCGCTCTCCTATCCATCCCTTGTTCAAAACCTATTGCAGCTCTAGTTTTTTCCAGTTTCTGATGAACTCCGATGCTCTCCATAGATGCAGCCATTATCCGCTGAGTATTTCCAGCATGTTCTGATTTTATTTGTTCATATGATCTGCTGCCTCACTGAAATTATTCAAAATCATTGCAATTATAAAAATTAAGGCTGAGTGACTGGCCGTTTATTGCATGCTGGCTACCCTATCAATTTTGCATTTTTAATCATCCAGCTATTGTTTTGCCAAATAGGACTGGATAATGATAATAAGCTTTAAATCTGACAGTCTAAACAATAACCAACCACTTAAACAATGGGCACAAAAAAGAGAAAGAGGACAGTTAGGACCAAGTATTCAATAATGCACGGGAAAATTGCTTTAATTTTTTTAACCTTAATCAGAGATAATGTTTAGTACAGGGTATTATTAGTTGATAATTATATTGCACAATCTTTTGACACAGAAACAAAGTAATATTTAGCCTTAAAATAATACTCTCCCAGAAACTACTATTGTATCTGTTGATTTGGTTCCAGTTTCTTCCACGTCTAACGCTAATTCCGGAATCAGAAATTCAAAGAATTCAGTTGAGGTCAACTTCAATATTGCCAGAATCTGTGTAACAATGTGCTATATAGAACTGTCAGTGTAAATACATTGCTGTGTTTTCACCCTGTAGCCATATGTTGAGATGTGACCATACATCATTATATTTCCGAAAACACAGAATGTGTCAAGACGGCTGATGAATAACAACATCAGAAATATATTTTACAGACTTCTAATTCTATTAATAATTTCAAAATGCTTTTGGATTTCCTGAGGTATTGCTGCACTGAATCAAAGGATATTAAAGTCAATCTGAAAAATGGGAGGAATTTGATGGACCAAAATGTGACAATGATTTTATTTCACTGGAGCTCCCTTGGCCATGCTGGAGAATATTGTGCTTCATAAAACAGCAGCATTATACCATGTGTAATATCTGCTGTTTGACCTTAGTATATACAGAACAATAAACAGGCCAAGATTTTCCATGTAACCCAATATCTCTGCAGCTCGCCATTGGCTGGCAGCAGAATCTTCTAGCCCCACTGATGTCAATGGTCATTTGCGTTGCTTGCCAGACATGCGCTTCTGGGGAACTTAAGTTGTTAAGTTGTGGTTTTTAAGTCAATTAGAGACTAATTGCTTTAAATACATAAGCTGAATTAGAAACAGTGGGTTGGAGTTTTCTGGCCGTTCCAACTGTGGGAACTCCAGGTCCCACCTAAGGTGACCCTCCAACACCCCATCTCCATCCCATGGCAAGTTGTCCAGCAGTGTAAGTCTGGCAAGCAATGCAAGTGGTCATTGACATCAGTGGGACTGGAAGATCCTGTTGCCAGCCAATGGTAAGCTGCGGAGATGTTGGGTTACTTGGAATATCTTGGCCTGTTTATTGTTTTGTACATGCTAAGATCAAATAGCAGATATTTATTTCCATTTGTTGAAAAAATGAAATACTCTCAGACATGGCAACTCTTATGATCCCAGCTGATATTGATACTAGACTAGTCAAATTTTAGAGTTAAACCTGGCTTGATGGATCTTAACTTTTTTTTAAGTATGGGGGAAGGTTACTGAACACAATCACAAGAATCTATTGATAAAGTTTTAATATACACAATAAATCAATTTTTAAACAAGAAGAATGAGCCATTTTACACTAGTCAAAAAGGTAGGAAAAAAATCAGTAAAACACACAAAAAACAATTATTTACTTTATCCCAGATATATCTTCACATAAATATACAAATTCATAATGTTAAAATTAATTTACCATATCTATCCTTTACTCAAAAATGCAGGATAAGCATCAAAATGTGAACTAATTGGCAAAATGTGGACAGACACACCCAAAGAAAAGGATGAATGCAACCAGAGCAGATTCTATGAATTTCTCAACAACCCAGACAGATGCTGACATACAGTGAGCCAACTGGCCTCACTGAAATTCTGTCTTTGTCAGAAGTCTTTCCAATCTCCATATTTTAAGAGCTCACCATGGAATTCTCTGCAAAGGTCACCCCCACTTGGCTGGCTTCAACAACAATTCACTTCCAGAGTTTTAATGTTGCCTTCTATGATTTCTTTCTTCTGGATCTCTCTGTGTATTCAAATGTCACCTTGCAAGCAAATTTCAGATCTTCAGCCATGCCAAACAAGATACTATTGCTCCAAAGAGCGGCTTTACTCTGTTGACCTGTAGCACAGTGCCACCAATATTCAACTGCTCTTTTGGATCTTTAGGCCTTCTGTCAAGCTCACTTTGCTTCAGGTCTGCTCCTCAGCACTCTCCCTTTAACTTAGGGGCTATTTTTCTGCTTAACTTCCAACTTAACAAAACAGGATCTGTTTCTGATCTCTGTCTTTGCCATTACCTGGGACTCTTTTCTGTTTCTATCCCACCCCTTATTTGGGACCCTCTCCCTTCCTCCTCCTGTGTCCTGTACCCCTGGGATAAGCCCTCTGCAATGGTAATCTATCTTATGCCCCCTGACCTGCTTTTCACACAGTTTTTCCATTTTTTTTTTCTTGTGCCCTTGCGCGGATGGGCAATTCTTGATCTAAAGAACGAGAAGGTTGTGGGCGAAATACTCAGTAACAAATTCTAAATGTTGGATTTGTATAAAAACTGGAGTAATTAATGTTGACTTTTTTCAGTGGGAGTTCAGAGAAGAGTCTCCCACACTCTATGCACTGCAGAGGCCACCAGTGTGAATATCATTAGATTTCAGGGGCATGCCCTATTCCCGCTGGAGAGGCATGCAGAACGAGCCACTGTGCATGCGACAATCTGTCAGTGCCAAGATCAGCACATACGCAATGGCCCCACACTGACAGCCTCGCTGGTTGCTGGCCGGCTCAATCTCTGGCAAGTTCTGCAATCACTGCATTGCCAGCGCTCCACCACACCCCATGACCCAATCATTGGCCTCCAACCATTTTTGGGTCCAGCGCGATCCACACTGCCCCAGCCCAATTTGATCCCACCCACAGTAAACCACCTCACCCAACAGTGCAGACCCCCCCCCTCAAAAGGCTGATCCCATCCCACGGCTGACCACTCACTCATCACCCCCCTTCCCATCCAGCCCAACTTGCTTTCCAGCCTCCCTCCTTCCCCAACCGATCGCTATGCAGAGTTGCAGTGGGACTGCCCATCCCCACTGATCACTCCCAGGTCCTGCCCCAACAGGCCTACTCCCCAGGCCCTTCTCCCAATAGGCTTTACCCCCCTTGGTTCTGTCCCATGTCCAAAAGGCTGTGCCATGGCTTTGGCACTTTGCCCATGGGCAGTGCTGGGGGCACAGATTGG
The DNA here is from genome assembly GCA_024679065.1 of Sphyrna mokarran. NCBI lineage: Eukaryota > Metazoa > Chordata > Chondrichthyes > Carcharhiniformes > Carcharhinidae > Sphyrna > Sphyrna mokarran. Next base: position 62,712,208 of record JAGIQG010000011.1, on the reverse strand, counting down.
CACTGTCAGGATGTCCATGCACGGGGGCACCATTCCTTCCCCCATTGCCTGGTCCCCTATGGGGCTCCACTTGTCCCCCTTCATTCCAGTGGGGCTGGGCCGCTACTTCCCCTTAAGTGAGAAGTTTGTGCAATCCTGACTGGAGTGAAAACTCTGGCGGGATGGGGGAGGGTAGCAGGCCTGGAGGCTTCAGACCTGGGCGCACTAATCTTATCTAAATTATATGGAAATGATTAATGAATTTATTTTCATGTCTCCCAGCTGATTTCCAGCTTGGAGCAGATGCTGCCAGAAATTCAATGCTGGAATATCGTGGCAGGAACACATACATGAGCCCCATGCATGCCTGCCGCAATATCTTTTAGCGCGGTGAGAATTGCCCCCATTAACTGCACACGAGCGACAGTTTGTCCAGTTGACGCATTCATGAAAATAATAAACTGTGAATGAGCAGCTATCTCACATACACAAGACCCATGAGAAAAGATTTGAATTGTGCATGAGTGGCCAGTTCGCAGCCAGCACCTGCGTAAAAGCTCCGAGGCCTGCTGTTCCCAAACCACAAACCCCAATGTAAACTCAAGGTAAATTTTGGAGTTCGTCACCAACACATAATTAACCACACTTGAACTGGATGGTTTACTAAGCTATGACTGAAAGCAGTTTGTCCTGAATGAAATTGGTGTAAAGCTGACTCATATTCGACACACTGGATAAAGACAAGAGACTTATTTCTATAGAAATCTGACAGCGTCACGGTTAGTTTCACCGATGCTAGTTTTCTTTTCGAGATTCTTTTGTGAACTGAATTGAAAATGCCATGGTGGGGATTAAACATTCCTGAGATTATTTTCCATCTGTCTGTGTTGCGACTCTAGAAACTTAACCACAACCTGACAATGTATATTTTAATATGGCACTTATTCATTGGTAGAATTCCTACCTGTGTGATTCGAATGTCACATCAATGCAGACTTTAAGCTTGAGATTCTGCCATCCTGTGCACTGAGTTAGGATGAATTACGCTTGAGAAAACACGACAACCTAATGGAAACTACAGACTCCATTGATGTACTATTCAGTATATCTTTGTAAGCTGAACGGTTGTACGAAAACCTGCAGTTCTAAGGCCTGGTGTTCATCATACTTTTGATGTCATACCCTTGTGATGATTCATTATGGATGTTTCACTCTTTAATGCAATTACTAAATTCAATGCCATGCATTTGAGACACATTAGGATTGACTCTACAAGTGGCTCTGGTCTCAACAGATTGGGTACAAGGGTGATCTGGGGCTATGACAATATTTGTACATAGGCACAAGGTGAAAAAATTTAATACTTACTAAAATGCCAAATAAGGGAAAAGACAAAGCTGCATGCCATAATACAAATGTTGGTCGAAAGGAAGGCAGTTTAACAATATACCTAAATGGGTCACAGATAAAACCCATGGGATGCAAAACTGGCTATAAGACAGAGAGCGGAGCAGTGAGGAATGGTTATTTTTCCATTTGGAGAGAAATGCACAATAAAAGCCCCAAGAGTCGGTTTAAGGACAGGTATTTTTGATATATGTTTGTGACTTGGACTTGAGTGTAACTTGGAAGTTTGCAGATAACATGGAATTGTGAGTCACCAGAAGTAACCAACTTCAGGAGGATGCAGATGTATTGGTAAAATGGACAGGTAAGTAAGTGGCAAGCAACATTTACTGAGGGTAAATTTGAAGCTATTCATTTGTAGGATGGATGAGGAGAAACTAAATTATATAACTTTAAAGAGAATGCAGAGAAATTTGAGATTGCACATACAAAATCTTTGAAGTTGGCAGGGCAAGTTGAGATGTCCATTATAAAAGCAATCAGGATTGTATCTTCGTTAACAGAGCCATGAAACCTAATATTGTTGACACTACATGTTTAGACCTCTGGGGAAGGGGGAAAGATTTATACATGCAATTCTGACTCTAACTGACTTTAAAATGGGAAAGTCTGTATGAGAAAGGGAAATGGCAGAGGGATAAACATGGTGATTAAGGAGATCATGGTTGTATGTCGATGGTAGTCAGGGCAACTGATTGCAGTTGAGGAAGCAAACAGATTATAGGGTAGCTTTTAGGATGAGGCTAAACATTTTACCCCCCCCCACCTCCACCCCTGCCGCCAGACCACAAGCAGTGCTGTAAAAGCACTTACCAAATTGATTCAACCCTCCTTGTCTTTTAATTGATGGGTAAGGTCCAGAGTATTAAGTCAGCACAGATTAAAAACAAAATCACTGTTAAAATAAAACATCATAGAATCCCTACAACACAGAAGGAGGCCATTCAGCCCTTTGAGCTTGCCCTGACAACAGTCCCATCCAGGCCTTATTCCCATAACCCTACTAGTCTCCCTGACACTAAAGGGCAATTTGACAAGGCTGATCAGCCTAACCTGCATGTCTTTGGAGTGTTGAAGAAAGCCAAATCACTCAGAGGAAAACCATGCAAACACAGGGAGAATGTGTAAACTCCACTTAGACAGTGACCCAAACCAGGAATTGAACCTGGGTTCCTGATGCTGTGAAGCAGTAGTGTTAACTACTGACATATTACGTACTTCATATATTTCAGTGACCAGCTTACCTCCTGAGAACTAATTGCAATTCATTCCCATCCCACTTGTGTTAAAACTATAAACAGTTGGTTTAAATGGATAGGTTTCCTTTTTCAAATTTTGAACTTTTTAACTTCCTTTCCAACTCAAACCCTGCTCCCACTCCCTCACCCCTGCCCAACATTTTTGCTGTTTAAAATATCCCCTTAAAAGTATAAAAGCAAGGACCTTCCCTCCATCATAAGGTCAGAAGTGGGGTTTGTTAATTATTATATTCAGTATTATTTGTGATTCCTCAGATATTAAAGAAGTCAGTGTCTGCCTGCAACAGGACCTGAACAACATTCAGGTTTAGTTTGATGAGTAGTAAGTAATATTCTTATCATACATGTACAATAAAATAATGATTTCCAACAACAGAGAATCTAACCATCTCCCTTTGACATTCAATGGCATTACCATGATCAAATCTTCCATTGTCAACATCCTGAGGGCTATCATTAATTAGAAACTGTGCTGGACCAGCCGTACAAATACTGTGTCCACAAGAGCAGGTCATAGACTGGGAATTCTGGAAAGAGTAATTTACCTTCTGTGTTCCCAAAGGTTGTCAACCATCTACATGGCACAAGTTAGGTTTGTGATGAAATACTCTTCAGGTGCCTGGATGGGTGTAGCTCCAATAATACTCGAAGCAGTCTGCTTGACTGACACCTCATCCATCACCTTAAACATTAACATCCTCCACCATCGGCACTCAGTGGCAGCAGAGTATACTGTCTACAAGATGCAATGTAATAGCTTGCCAAGCCATTTTCAATAACATCTTCAAAACCCATCACATCTGATCCCTTGATGAATCACTCATTCATTGTTACCCGGTCAAAAACTTGGAATTCTCTTTCTAACAGCATTCTGTATGTACCGGACTATAGTAGCTCAAGAAGGTGGCTCACCACCATCCTCTCAAGGTGAATTACTGATGGGCGACAAATGTTCGCTTTGCCAGCAATACTCTCATTGCATAAACAGTTTTTTAAAATGTTAAAATTATATTTATAAATCTAAATTTCTAAAATTATAAAATTCTATTTAGACTCAGGATGAAATATTGTGCTCAGTTCTGGGTACCACACATTAAGAAAGATATCAAAGCCTCTGAAAGATGTCAGAGGAGATTTATTAGAATAGTACCCAAGATTCCAAACTCAATTATGTGACAAGAGAAGCAGGGAACAGGAAGGTTAGAAGAGATTTGCTAGAGGTTCCACAAAAATCAATTGTTTGTAATATATATAAATGAACTGGAGGAAAATGTTGGTGATCTGATTAGTAAATGTGCAGATGATACAAAAATTAGGGGAGTAGCAGGCAGTGAGGAGGATTGTCAAAGTATACAGCAGGATATAAGTCAGCTTGAAAATTGGGCTGGAAGATGGTGGATGGAATCTAACACAGACAAATGTGAGGTGTTTGATTTGGAAGGTCTACTGCAGAAGGAAAGTATGCAGTAAATGGCACAGCCTTGTGAAATATTAGCGTACAGAGGGATCGAGGCATGCAGATCCACAGTTTTCTGAAGTTGGCAACACGGTTCAAGATAGTCAAGAAGGCATATAGCATGCTGGCCTTCAATGATCAGCGTGTTGAGTATAGGAATTGGAAAATAATATTGCAGCTGTATAAAACTTTGGTTAGGCCTCAGTTGGAGAATTCTGTGCAATTCTAGTTTTCACAGTACCGGAAAGATGTTGATGCAATGTAAAGTCTGCAGAAGAGATTTATCAGGATGTTGCCTGGTTTGGAGGATGTAAACAATGAAGAAAGGTGAACAAACTTGGATTTTTTTTTTCATTTGGAGTGTCAGAGGTTGAGAATGGACCTGATAGAAGTTTACAAGATTGGATTGGATAGAGTGGATAGTTAGATTCTTTTTCCCAGCATTAAAGGGTCAATTACTCATGGGCTTAGGTTGAGAATGAGAAGGGAAAAGTTCAAAAGAGATGTAAGGGGTAAGTTTTTCAAACAGAGGGTGGTGAATGTTTGGAGCACACTGCTGGAAGAGGTAGTGTAGGCAAATTCTATAATAACATTCAAAAAGCATCTGGATGGATATGTGAATAGGCAGAGAATAGAGGGATATTGACTACATAGAGGCATGAAAATATTAGATTAGAAAGACATCTTTGTCAGCACAGACTTGGTGGACCAAAGGATCTATTCCTGTGTTGTATTCTTCTTTGATCTTTGTTTCAAAATCTTGAAGAATTTTTGTACAATAATAATAGGGGAGATGGTGGTGCAGTGGCAATGTCAGTGGGCCAACAATCTACAAACCATGTGAACATGGGATGGAATTCCATCATGATAACTGGTGAAAATTATATTAATTTTTTTAAAAGATCTGGAATTAAAAACCACTTTCAGTCATGGTGACTAGAAATTGATTGTCAGAAAGAGCCATCCGGTTCACTATAATTCCCTTTTGGAGAAAGAAATCTGCCATCCTTACGTGGTCTGGCCCTCATGTGACTCTGCAGCAATGATCCTTAACTGTTCTTTGAAACGGTCCAGTTAGTCATTCGATTAGCAACGGGCAGCAATGCCTGTCTTCCCACAATCCTAAGCAAGAAATAAAAATAAGGAAAAACTATTTACAATGGCAGAATAGTCAGTACCCAAAGGACAGAGAAGTAATTAAATTGGCTAAAAGACTGTGATCAATATGAAGGAGAAGATAAATTGTGCATAAATTTATTATGATCGGTGATGCACCATCTGTATAGGCGATGGAAGCAGATTCAATACTATTGAGTGGCCACTTAAAGGGGAAAGATTAGCAAGGCCTTGGGGAAAGAGTGAGAATGTAGGATTAATTGGATTAAAAACAAAATACTATGCATGCTAGAAATCTGAAAGAAAAACAAATTGGAGTGCTCTTTCAAGAGATTGGTGAAGGCATCATGGGCCAAACAGCAGCCTCCTGGTGTTGATCCAATCAATCAGTGAGTTCAATTCAGTGCAGAAACTTATATTTGGGAACAAATTATCCACATCAATCCTAAATGCACCAAACTTGTACATCAAATATCAATTAGGATTTCTCTGCTTTCAAATTGCTTCTGCCGTAAGTCAATAAGAAAATGTAGCCCATTGCTATAATGTTTAGCCCCCATAGTGGATCCATTTCAAACAAATTAATATCAAGCTGCTGTCTGGAGAGGGATTTGCCCAATATTTTCTTCATTCATTGCCATCCAATTTCTGAAAGATTGTTTCAAATTAGTGAAAGATCTCTTGCTTACATATGTAAGATGATTAATATTTGTCATCCCACCAGGGATGTCTGAAACATGGACCAATGCAGAATTGGAGCACAGCGCATTGGTCCCAAAATTGATCCATAGTCCATCTCTTTTGCACACTTAAAAAGTTATGGTCTACTGCTATTGTCGCTAGACTATTAAATTCAGAAACTCAGCTATTGTTCTGGAGGCCCAGGTTCAAATCCCACCATGGCAGGTGGTAGAATTTGGAATCAATAGCAAATATCTGGAATAAAGAATATATTGATGACCATGAAACTATCATTGCTTGTCAAGAAAAAGCCATCTGGTTCGTTAATATCCTTTAGCGAAGAAAATCTACTGTCCTGGTATGACCTACAAATGATTCCAGAGCCACAGCAATGTGGTTGAGTCTCAACTGCCCTCTGAAATAACTTAGCAAGTCACTCGGGATGGGTGATAAGTGCTGTAAGAAATCTCACAACACCAGATTAAAGTCCAACAGGTTTATTTGGTAGCAAAGCCATAAGCTTTTGGAGCACTGCCCCTTCATCAGGTAAGAGGGAGTTGTGTTACAAACAGGGCATATATAGACACAAACTCAATTTACAAGATAATGGTTGGAATGTGATTCTTTACAGTTAATCAGCCAGTCATAGGCATTCAGCCTCAATTCTTTGGGTAAGCGTTCTCCAAGATGGCATTCACGACACATAATAATGCAGAATTGTTGAGCAGAAACTGATAGCCAAGTTCCACACACTTGAGGACAGCCTCAACCAGGATCTTTGATTCATGTCACACTGTCTATAACCCTACAACTTGCCTGGGCTTGCAAAATCTTACTAACCGTCCCAGCTGGAGACGATACACATCTATTTCATAGAACCCTACAGTGCAGAAAGAGGCCCTTCAGCCCATCAAGTCTACACCGACCACAATCCTGCCCAGGCCCTACCCCCATATCCCTTTGTATTTTACCCACTAATTTCTCTAACCTACGCATCCCGAGACATTAAGAGGCAATTTTTAACATGGCCAATCAAACGAATCCGCACATCTTTGGACTGTGAGAAGAAACAGGAGCACCCAGAGGAAACCCACGCAGACACGAGGAGAATGTGCAAACTCTACACAGACGGTAACCTGAGCCGAGAATCGAACCCAGGTCTCTGGGGCTGTGAAGCAGCAGTGCTAACCACTGTACTACCATGCCACCCATCTCTGCTTAACCCTCTCTCCACTCACATTGTCTGTACCTTTAAGACTTGATTATCTGGAAGGATGCACATACCAACCATTACCTTGTAAATTCAGTTTGTGTCTATATATGCCCTGTTTGTGAATGTGACTCCCACTCACCTAATGAAGGAGCAGCACTCTGAAAACTTGTGGTTTTATGACCAACTAAACCTATTGAACTTTAACCTGGTATTGTGAGACTTCTTACTGTGCTTACCACAGGCCAACGTCAGCATCTCCGCCAGCCAGGAATGCTCATGGTAAATGCTGGCCAGCCAGGAATGCTCATGTTGCACACATGAAAAAAGGAAATAGATCCATTCTTTAATTTGGAGGGATCTGCCTCTTGCTTAATTATTGGAAGTAGGAAAATATTTCTCAGACATGTTCTCACAGGCATGTCTAATGCAATATTAAATTGTAAACAGGCAAACTTTCACTAGGTTTAGCATCATAGTGGAGGCCATCTTGGGACTAGTTTGGATAACCAGCTCATTGTCATTGAGGAACACTTTCCATGTGGTTAAGGAAATAGAAGATTTTTTTTGTGGATGGACCTCGTACAAAAGGAACAGGAGGAGGGGAAAATACTTTGGTAAAGCTAGGCAAAAAGAATGGTTGATTATGCTGGCTGTTCTCTGGGCAAAGAGTGTAACCAAAGCAACTAAAAAAACATAACTATCAACCAGTAAAAGAAATGTGTTGAAGTTACTCTTAAATATTTTATACCAACGTCATGAGCCCTGAAAATACACTTGGAGAAATATACCCATCAGCAGAAACTGAACATAGGATGAAGCTGAGAGATGGAACATTTTGCAAAGAGAGATCTGTAAAACGAAGCAATGGATAGCTGTACTTGTAGGCGAGGATGTATCACCTGTCAAGCAGGTGATATATCCTGTGGAAATAAAAAAAGCAGCCAACAGGGATCTTCCTTCAAATCTAAAAAAAGAAATGAGGGAAGAAATAAGTGAGGCTCTGGTGAATATTTTAGGAACTCCATAAATAATGGAATGGTAACTGGGGAATGTAGCATAACAATTGTTAACCTGATTATTAAAATAGACAGAGATACAAATCTGCAAATTGCAGATGTGTAATGAGGAAAATAGTTGAAAACATTTTGCAAAACTTTATCGACTCTCATTAAAGAACACAGATGCTATAAGGAATACTTGACATGGAGTTTAAAATATTGAGCTTGCTAAAATTCTTGGAAAAGGTAACTGAACTTGAGGGAAGAAAGAGATTGAATGGATAGCTACAGAGCCATAGATTTTAATTCCAATTACATGGTGAAAATAACAAATTTTATGGATTTTACTGACTTGCTGATCATCTGATAACACTGATCAATAATAATTTCAAATGACCAGACATTTTCTAAACCGAGGATAAAACTCCGGAGTGTAGCAGCTAAATTCAGAATATAAATCTGAAGTGCACTGTTAAAATTTGGGGTAGGGTTGGATTTTCTCCTGGGATCGACAATGTAATATTGTGAGGGTTTTGAGCATTTAATGTTTAGACCGGATGCACATATTACACATTGCAAAGGTTTCCAGATATCAAATTGATTTAATTTACTAAGGCTGTGATTTTTGAGTTCTGCTGTAACATTACTTGCCTCATGGGATGCAGCACTCCAACCAAAAGTTGACCTTCAATGGGACTGGAGATTTTTAGCCCCACAGGAGATGGGGCTAAAAAATCTCAGCCCGAGAATCTGACTAATTCTGACTATTAAATGATTCAATTAACATTTTTATATTGTTTTCAGTGGGGGCAAGCCTACCAGAATTTGGCAAAGTGCTGATTCCGGCAAGAAAACCAGTGTTTGTCTCTCCAGCTTTACACCATCATGCAGAGGACAGGGGTCCAATCAACCTGCAAAGCCCGGCTGAACTGATATTGGGGCCCCATGTTTAAAGGGTGACCCATTTAGAACATAAATGATCCTGGTCCCCATCCCACCACCAATCCCAGGGCTTCCCGCCTACCCTGATTGAAGTGAGCATTCTCTCCCACCCCCCCGCATTGAAAATGGCACCTCTTCTCCAGCCCGCTCCCCAGTAGTCAGTGGCAGCACCTCCCCTTCTGCACTGAACATCAGACCCCTCCCCTTACCACCAAGTGTACAGTCAATTCCAGCACTCCCCACCCTTTCCTAACTGTGACTGCTGGCATCCCTAGCTCCCTCGTTCATTCCCAGCCTCCACCACATATAAATGAATTCCCCATCTCCCCACTAATGAGTCTCCTGTTAGGGTCCGTCTCTGACACGGTCCCTGGGCACAAGTTGATAAACCTATGCACATTTGCACCTGCCTATTCACCAGCTGGGTTGCTATTGGAGCAGCTGGGTTTAATTGGTGGTCATCCTGTGTGATAGAGGACCCACCTGCCACTGGTAAAATGACAATGGTGACAGAAACAGGCCTTGAATTGTTTCACTTAAAAAGCATCTGGACAATAAACTGTCCATCACCTTTTCTGTACTGGGAAAATTGCACGACATCAGGAATTCAATGGGCACTCCATACAGCAATCCCACCTCCCCCCCCCACCTCCCCACCCCCCGACCTTACCTTTCCATTTAGGTGCTCCTCCTCCCACTTCCCAGCCCATCCCTTACATGCTGGTAAATTTTAGTCCATCACATGCTCAATAGTCTGATGCCCTGTCTCATAAAACAATTTAATTGACTTTGAGCAGAAACATATAAATGTCCTAATAAACTCCTATTATCGGTTATCTCATCCTGATGCAACAAGATCTCTTTAGCCGAGTGATCGTTGATCCATATTTGACTGCAGTACATGCCATTTTTTAGTAAGTAGGTTTTTCCAACTAACGTGGTGGTAAACTATAGTTATAGAACTATTTCCTTACAAAATCCAAATGCACTTTCCCAATAAAGCATTGAAAATCTTTTAACCATAATTGATGTTTAAACAATTTTTTTTCAAGAACTAACTCACAACCTTAATTTTAAAACTTTCTCAATACTTTCATAATGTTAGCAGAAAATACCATCAAGTTCAAATTGGTAGAGTATAAGGAAATATTTCACCAAACAATTTATAAATTATTTATCTTTGCTTTTATAAAGTTGATTAAACAGTTTAGGAAAAGTCCTGACTAAATACTGCCAGTTAACAAAAATATAGTAGAGTTTTAACATTCTGACTTGAATTAACATAATACCAAATGACATTAAATACTTGCTGCTGACAGCTGCTGCTTTTAATCAGAATGTTCACTGCTTTTGTAATATATTTTTCTCCATTAGAGTTTCCATCAACAATATTGCTTATCAAGCCTAAGGTTCTTTTTTCTAAGTTTAAATGTCACCCTGTATTAAGTTTGTGTATCTCTGTTGCATTCATCAAATACAGAATAGCAAAGCTTTGCGATTATTCCATGAAGGACATAAGTGATTTGAAATGACAAAGAATTAGTAATGATTCCTTTCGGACAAACAATTTGAAGTTGAAGAATTAAGTGCAATCCATAATTGTATAGCAAATGTGTAAAAGAGCACAGTGGAGTGAATAGGCTGTTGAATAGCTTGATGTGATTTTTGCTACTCTTTCAATGGATTCCCCATCTGTATTTGATACACACCAACAGAATATAGATCATCCAAATTCTTGAGAATGGCAGTAATCCATAGTTTGTAAGGACCATTGCAGCAGTCCTTACTGCTTTCCTTAGTGGAATAGTTGGCATATCAGGAATGGAATCCATTCCTGATATGCCAACTTTACAAAATCTATCAAATGGGACAAAATGAAAATTAACGAGTTGAAAAAGGAAACACTTCTTCCATACATACTCATGATATGTTTAGTATGGCAAATCTAGTCTTGAGAAAAATAGATCCCATGACATTGTGGCTGGGCTTAGTGATAAGGATAATGCAACCTTAATTTTCAATATCATGCTGTTTATTTATTTATATCTACCCAAGCTGGGTTAAAATCAACCATTGCTCCATTAATTTTTCACACCTACGCTGACAGTCACAAATGGATCTAACTTCGCCCTCACAAGGATTTTCAAAAATGCATTGTAGTATCCACCTCCTCAGAGTTTTTCTATCCATTACTTTGTGAAGATACGAGATTGGACACAGGACTGCAGATCACATTAAATGAAATCAATTCATCATTTGAAGTGGTATTTTTCTCTGAAAAAGACTGAGAGCATGTCGACCTGTTTTGTATGTTGACTGAATCTTAGGGTGGAAGTGTCAACTTAGAAAGGAAAAATAGGGAATAACCCAATGGCTGCACTGCCGGCTTTTCCTTCAACAAAAAAAAATCCAAGGCACAGGTCCCAGGACATCACATTGACAGAGCAAACTCTGAATATTACATCCAACCAGCAACTCTGGTTTTTGAAAGATCAGAAGGGTGCCCTGATGTATAAAATGAAGCTGGAACTCCCTCTCATGGAACAACCTTCTCCCTCATGCCTTGGGAAAAGCCCACACCTACTCTATCCACCATGGAACTCTCCCTCCCACCACAGAGGCCCCCCATCATCTCTCCTGCAGAGCTCCCTGACATTGTTGTAGCCAATGCCCTGGCACACCCCCGACAATGTTCTGCCTGGGGGCCAATGCTTGAGTATGTCCCTGTCCCCTCAGGGCTGTACTCACTCGTGGATCTCCAGCAGTTTCTAATCACCAATTACACATGTAGGGGACCTGTTGTGATTCATATTGGCATGAAGGCATGCAGGTGTGAATGGACGATTTGACATGAGGAGGACCATCACTCACACAATCCGGATATGCATAGTTAAAAAGATGCAACTTTTAAAATTGGGATTCTGGTTACATCATCGTCAGGGGCACTGTATAATCAATTGAAGAAATCCCATTGGCCATATCAGGACTCTTGTTCGATCCTCTGTCATCTCCTGTCATTCCTGCCCCTGGAAAGTAGAAACTGAAAATACCTCCCTTAATAAAAAAACCCCACACAAAAAATAATTCATTTTCAAATATTGGCTGAAACACGACATATTGCTTCATGAGCTGCAGCGAGTCAGGAATGGCAGTAATTCAGGATCCAGATGGAACACTTTAATCAGGTTTGTGTTACTGAATTAACTTTGCTGTTTTTTTACGTGTGATATTACAAAAGTCACATCTTATATCAAAATGGTTTGCAAATAAAAGTGAGGTTCAGAGGATTACCCTAAGAGAATTGAATTACTTCTCTTTTGCAGCATAAATTGGATTTGGAGCAGACTGGCATTTCCAAGATCATTACCCTCACCTATAGGTCGATAACAAAGTGAAGCGACAATGTTCATTACCTCCTAAAATGTGTTGTATATTCATCTAGTGTTTCCTCACTGGGACCTTGTGGTGGAACAAGGGCACTTTAAGAGACTGATCATGGAGCCACCTACACGGGCCAAATGGGCAGTCTATCATAGCAACCTGTAGTGTTAACGTCTTTTCAATAAAGCTCTCCATTTGTTTGAACCTTTGACGCCTGCAACCTATCATTTAAAACCAGCATATAGAAAACTGCTGCCATTTTATTTATTTATTTATTATTGTCACAAGCAGGCTTACATTAACACTTCAATGAAGTTACTGTGAAAATCCCCTCCGCACCTGTTTGGGTACGCTGAGGGAGAATTTAGCATGGTCAATGCACCCAACCAGCACGTCTTCCGGACTGTGGGGGGAAACCAGAGCACCCAGAGCAAACCCATGCAAACATGGGGAGAACATACAAGTTCCAACAGATAGAATCAAACATGGGTCCCTGCACTAAGAGGCAGCAGTGCTAACCATTGTGCCACCATATCACCCTATGCCACCTTGCAGTGACGAGGTAGTCAGACCACACTTGCAGCCAATACAAAAGAAAAAACAAGTGGAAAAGTTTTCACAGCATTTTAGTCACCCAACAGGAGAATAAGTAATTTAAATCATTGCTATATAAAAGCTGGTAATGGAGGACTGCCAAAAATGAGGCACAGTGACTGGAGGAACAGAAAAAAAAAGTAAAGGTTGTGGAGGAAACAACTTTGTAAAGTACCTTTTCCTGAAAAAAATCTATAATAATACCAGGAATACCATAAATAAACAAGCTGTCTATCTTCACAGCCTGTAATGTTAATATCCTTTCAATAAGGCTTTCCCTTTGTTTGAACCTTCAAGACCTGCAGCCTATCTTTTAAAACCATTACAAAATGGAATTAAACAGTCATTAGACATAGAAAGCCTGAAAGTATCTAAAATAAAAGTCAAAGCTTTTCCAAAGGAGCTTGTTGCCTGAAAGAAAAGTGGACTAAATATTCAATGCAAATTATTGAACTTATAAAATTAACAATTGCAATTGCATAAATATATATTTTTAATTCAGATTTCCACATGGTTGACAGGAATTGAAGTTCCCATTTTCATTCTTGCTGCCCTGTTTTTCAGCTTTTATTCCATGCTCCAGCCCACTGTTATTTCTTTTCATACAATGCACATTTCCACATGAGGAAGTGAGCTGTAAATGCCAGCTATAGTCACAAGTCCAAGCTAGCTTTGTGTGCAATATGCTTTGGGCATGCATTTCAGCTGAAGAACATTTATAACTCAAGCTTCAGTTTGCTGTGCTTGTATGAGCATAGAAGGAAGGGTTCCATCTTAACGCTTGCTTTAATTTTCATTAAAATGAGAGACCTGATGAATACGGTGGTTGTAACTAGCTCTGGCAATACATTAATAGTTGATAACTGACAACAATTGGGCCCTCATGACATAATGAAAGTGTGTTCATCGCAGAAATGAATAAAATCTGCCAGCTTAATAAAAATCTTAACTCAGCAACTTGGAATCTCATGTACAGCTACTATTGTCCAATATTCAGAAAATACACTATTAACTAAACAGAAATGTTGTCTCAATCTTATATAGAACATAGCAAATATAATTTATATACAGTAACTATCAATAGTTAATCAGTAACACTAAAGACCCTTGATAGTAAACAGTCATTTCCCCCAATAATTAAAATATTAGGATGAATTGTCTTGTTCCGCCCACCACTGGAATTGTAGCGGGTGAGGGGTGGACCTTGGAAAGGTCAATTATCCCGGGCAGCATTTTCAGGTTTCAGGGAGAGCGCAGCTGGAAAATCCCGTCCATTGACTATTTTAAAAATACGTGACGTCAGAGGCAGTGCCCTGTTGTTTCATCTTGTCTCAAACAATAGAATCAGAATACATAACCTGTGCTACAAAAGGGAGGGCAGGGATCAATTCAAACCAAGTCTGCTGAAACAATGGCTCCAATATTAAAAGATGGGAGGGGTGGAAATGGGCCGAAAGCAGGCAGCCCACCCAGAATGTTTGTAGCGGGAGATTTATTGATTCCATGAGCTGTTGTCTTTAAAATTACAGAAATACAGTGAGGAAAAGCTGGAACTCACAAACCTTGATCCCTTTTATTCTTCAGAGCCAATAATCAAATAAACAATCTATTTAAAAGAGGTGGTGTAAGCATTTAATTTTTGTTCATTCGATGCAAATTGGATAGATTTATTTCAGAAAATAATGGTTTGGGATACAATGGAATTGTATGCCCGCATTTGCTGTGAGTGCAAATGGAGACATGGGCAGAAATCTCATGAGAATTGGAAAACAAGATTCCTGCTGGCGAGGTTTACAACAGGTTTTAAAAATGTGAAAGGCCACAAAGATAGCCCTTTGGGGGAAAGGGACATGCCTAAGCAGTGCCCTGGCACTGTCCACTGGCATCCTAGGAGCTTCAGGGATGGGCAGTCTGGAGAGGGGTAGGGGCAGAAGGCGTGTTACCTTTATGTATGTATGTGTGTGTGTGTGTGTGTGTGTGTGTGTGTGTGTGTGTGTGTGGGGGGGTAGTGTCCTCTTTTTCATTAGACAATGGTGCTCTTAGTTGTGTGTTGTGGGGGGGGGTGATTTCCATTTTTGTCAAGAGGGAGTTTCTTTATAGCTTGGTGATTGGGGCGCTCTTTAAAAAGGGGACCTGATCTTTGGGGAAGCGCATTGCCGGGGAGCTACAAGTCAGTCTTGTCGGCAGAGCCTGGAAAGATGATTAACCTTCTGGTCATGCCTGTCCAATGTGTGTGGATTGACATTCCCTCCCATTCTTGCTGGCTAGCTAAAATGATGTTGATTGCTGAAGAATGTCCATTCATCCACTTGATTCTCTGCATGATAACTTTTCTAACTCCCACCAGGTGCAGTATGCCATTTTCTCCCTATTTGGATTGCTTACTAATGATTTCAACCAAATTATTTTTCTGCTTATGGTGTTCACCTACAAGCTGTTATAGCCCTTCAAATTTTGCAACTGCAAGAGACTTCTTGCCCACTATCAGGTGAGCTCCAGAGCACAGTTCATTTCGATGTAGTCACTTACAAAATTATCATAAGACAGTCCTAGGAATATCTTTAAGTCCAATGCACTGAATATAAAACAGCTGCTGGAAGTACCACCTGATTTCAGTTTCAGTGTAAAATCAGCTAGAAAAAGCCAGGCTCAGGGGTTTCAGTTGGAGAATGACATGGACAGCAGATTGACATTAACTTGATTTGCAAAATCAATTAATAAAATCAACCTTGTCAGCATAATGGCTGCAATATGGTTCTTAACATTCAAAATTGCTGTATTAATCCTGATAAGCATTCTTAATTTTTGAATATAAATAGCAAACGATATGCTTTCAATTATCAGAAATAAGTTCAACATCTGGGGTTAAACCTTGGTCATTGTTTAATTAAGTATTTTCCTTTTGAGTTTCTGGCTGACAATGTTAGCTTCTCTGTAGCTCAGAGGTATAATAATTCAGATTTCTGAATTCACAGGTTTAAATCGCAGAAGCGATTTGGGCTATAGTGCAGCCATCCAGTGATGTTTTAATTGCTTGGTGGTGAGCATTCATCTCAGTAGTCACAGCTTTAAATCATGATGGAGACTGGTTGGGAGTTTTGTGCGATTACATTTTAATTGCTCAGTGGCACAGAATTGCCTGAGTTTAACTGACAGCTGAAAAGCCCAAGGGGCAAGCAACTTGCCACCTTTAATTTAATTTTGAAGAACCTCACTAGGGTAAGCGCCACAAATGGGCATGCCTGAAATGTCACCCGATGAACTACGGTTTTTACAGTGCAGAGCATGTAGATCACGGAGAGAATTTTGGTTCTGTAGCATCCATTTTTAGACACTAATCCATCCCAAACACCAGATCCCAGATGAATGTACAGACTTCTGAAGGGTAAGTGGGCAGGATGCCACCTTGGTACAGTAGTTTGCCTGCACAACCCTAATGACTTCTGGCAGCATCAGAGCAGATAGATTATGATATCAATTGATGTGTAATGTTAATTTGATGCCAGTTGCTGTTTTCAAATATCATTCTTCAGCCTTTGCTTTCCCTTAATCGTGAACAGCTGACTACATGGTATAAGATTAGAATGTTTTGGGAATATGCCTTTAAATAAAAGGTGAAATGAAGGGGCTCACGTGACTTGTGCTGAACTCTATCTGAAACAAGCCTGGGTGATTTGTTGGGAAATGTTAAAGAAGGTTCAGGTTGTTTGACTAGGAAGAAGGTGCAACATGCTCAGGCATGGAGACAATGGTAATTGGTAACAGTAGAGAGACTGTGAGTCTCACATCTCCTAGAAAAGTATTGGGAATGTCAGATTATAACATCATTAAAATGTGCATATATTTCCAAGATGAAACCGATTGGGGCTCTTAAGGATAACTAATCAGCATCTCTGCCTGGATGGAGAGATGGAGAGTCCACGGACTCCATATTACCATAGTGAGAAACTTTGAGATGGGAAGGTTACAGAAATAAATATTGTGATGTTGGGTTATAGGCTTCCTTAGAATATTATTGAATAACATGGACAGGTTTGTTTGCCAGGGACTAGGAAAAGAGAAGAGTTAGAGACCCCTATTGTTCACCATGTTAGAAAGTGATGGAAATTTACACTCAGATTGAAAAGATAAAATTTTTAGGATTTAAAACAAAGCCAGAAGATTCACATATCTTGGGCTAGAATGAGATTCTCACTCACAAACCTAGTTCTAGAGTTAGCAGTTTCTAGGTTGAGAAAGGAAAAGAACAGAAGTAAAACATTCAGGATTCAGAATGGTTTTGGATTGATAGCATGAGAATTGAATTTCTACTTTAAGGACAGTGTAATGTAAACTTGTAAAGTGTGTTCTTCCAGTTGTGCTAAAACAAAAAGGCAGTATTTTTTTTCTGCAGTTTAAAGGATAAGTTGCGTACAAGGACACTATTTAGCCAATAGAGTTTATTGTTTTCTGTTATAGTAAGCTTCTTAAGATGTGAAATTTTGTTGTGTCATTCTTTCAGCTATTAACTGCTTGTTCAAATTTCTTTTTAAAAATTCTTGATCTTTTCACTTGAAGGCCTACATCTCTCCCCACAACCCCATCCAGTGTAACTTAAAAGGAATCCAGAACTACTTGTTGGTTATTTACTGTATTATGTTTTTGAGTTAGTGTTTTGATTCTTTGTGTTTTTCAAAATTTCTTATAATTGTTTAAATTTTCAATTAGGGAGAGACCTAATTCATGGTAAAGTGTTTTTTTTGATAGTTTAAGGGTCAGTACTGAAGCAAGTTGCTTCTAGAAATCGATGGCTTGGTAAGCCTGAGTCTGCTTGACCAGGAGAATGAAGAGAGGGCATATAGAGCAGAACACATTTTTACAAAATGGGAGGAGGAGGAGAAGGCGAAAGACTCTCATCAAGAGCTCATATGCCCCCAGGGTCTTTGGGGAATAATCTTCTTGCCTGAACATCGGTGAGGATCAATGAATGAGATGTTCCAGCTTCACTAAAGAAACTGTGATGGAAACCAACCATTTGCTGCAGTCAGTGGTTGCAAATTTAAAGCTGGACGTGGACCACGTTGCCTTTTGCTGTCATGCTGGCAGGAACTTGAATATTTTATAAATATTGTTGAAAAAAGAGACATGTTGTCTTGCACTCATCAGGACAAATGCAAGAATGCCAAATTTCAATGGGAAAAACAATTTGTGCTGCTTGGGAAGAGTCTGATTGGTTGGAAAGTTGACTCTAGTCAAAGTGTTGCCGTGGAGAATTCACCAGGAAACTATTATCCCCCAAGCCTTTGTTGAATTGAACACATTGAGTGTAAGCTTACTGCTAGACCTTCCAGTATGCTACGTGTTTGGGTGCATATACCCAACAACTTTCCCCTTTAACTTGACATATCAAAGTTCTCATTCAAATCCTCTGCAGTAAAACGTGTGTTTGATCTCTCCCTCTGACAAGCTGGCACCGGCACTATCTTTTCCTCAGTCTCGACTCTTAAGCAATTGTGTCAGATGTTTCAACCTGAACAGATCTCAACTCAATTCCGGCCTTGAAAAAGTGTCCAATATCTGAGCTAGTGGCTGCGTGTATACAATTGAGTGATGGTAGACAACAGCGATACTGAAGAGTTATCATTTCCTTCCCACAGCCTGGACAGGTACCAGTTCTTGAAATGAACAAGTAATGAGTTGGTGGTGAGAAGAGAGCAGAAAGTAAGCAGAACATGCTTACATCCATTCAGGCAGGCAAAATTGAGGGATGAGAGAGAAAGGATGAAAGAAGTTTAGGTATGCTAATACCCTCATCATCAATCACTTCAACACTACCAGCGACCATGGATCAGACAATGTCCTTTCCTATGGAAACCAATATTGTTTCCTCCATGAAGGTTAGAACTGGTAGCTGTTCCTATTTTCCTCCAGGTGTTTTTTGCTTCTTGCTGTTATGCATCACCTCTCCTGCGTAATACATGGTCTTTTATCCTTGACATGTTACCCTACTGTTCAAATATGGGAATTAATGAGACAACCTTCCAAGTCAAAATTAAAAATTAATGTCTATACTTGTTTTGGTCAGTATACCAGCAAACAATATAATCCATCTGTTGGCAATACACCTATTAGCAATATATGTGTTAGTCATAAATACATTACAAGGAATTATAATACAATCACCCAGCAAGTGGCCAATGCTGTGCTGGACAATTTTGCCAGATGCTGAAGAGTACAATCAACAGGAGATGACCAATTGATTGTATGTATAATTCCTTGCAATGCATTTGTGGCTAACAAGTATATTGCTAATGGATATATTACTGAGAGGTGTATTATGCTATTAGCTGGTCTTCTTCATAAACTTAGTAAATTTTTAATTTACTCTTTACAATAATTATTATACATTTCTTTCCAAGTTGGACAGGATATTCCATTGACAGCTTCATAATATCCGATCAAAGTCTATCTTAGGCTACAATTGTCTAATGAGGCTTCTTATTCTTTATTCAAACCAAATGCTGTTCAACTGATTTAAACTTCATTCTATAATTTTCCATTCCTTTTCAGTGCTTTTGATGCATTTAGATTATGCATTTGTTGCCTGGATTGGGGGGCATGCTTTATGAAGATAGGTTGAGACAGCTAGGTCTCTTCTCCCTGGAGAGACGAAGGTTGAGAAGCGACCTGATAAAGGTTTATAAGATGTTGAGAGGAATAGATAGATTGGATTCTCGGAGGCTATTTCCCAGGGCTGAAATGGTCACTACGAGAGGACACAGGTTTAAGGTGCTGGGGGGCAAATACAGAGGAGATGTTAGAGGTAAGTTTTTCACTCAGAGGGTGGTGAGTGAATGGAATCGATTGCCGTCAGTGGTGATAGAGACGAACTTGCTGGGGTCTTTTAAGAGACTTCTGGATGAGTACATGGGATTTAATGGGATTGGGAGTTACGGATAGTTCTATGGCCTCATAGGTATAGATATGAACGGCACAACATGTGGGCCGAAGGGCCTGTTTGTGCTGTAGTGTTCTATGTTCTTTTGTCAACACATATAAAAATTGCTTCTAAGCCAATTTAATAGTGGGGATTTCTCAAGTTATTGGCTTCTTACATTTTGTTGCGTGGTGAATTCAAGATAATGGGTGGAATTTTCTCATCCCACCTTGCCATAGGAATCATGGCAGGTGGAACAAGGAACCTACAAAGGTCCACTAACTTCGAGTGAGACTTTCCAGCCTTGGGGCAAGTGAGGCCAAAAAACACATCCATGTGTACTTGATAAAGCAAATTGAAAAAGTATAGCTTCTTGTGGGTTAGTTTCTCTACTTGAAAAGAGAGACAAACTCTAACATTATCCATCAATGTCAGTTTTTTGCAGCTTCCAGAATCATTGAAGCCAAGTGAATGAGCATTTTTAAACATGCTTACCGTTGTGTTTTGTAACTTATAAAACCAGACATCACGGGTTGGGTTTTTCCAGCCTGATATAGGGCCAAAGTGTGTCTGCTGTGTTTTAAGAATGGTGGGCAGGGCCTGGATCTGGGATTCTCAATCCCATTTCTGATGCTAGCAATTTTCACCAGCATTGGATAAGATGTTGATGTTCCAATGCTTCCAGTACCATTATGGAAATAGAGAAATTAGACATATGCAATTTTGATGAGCTGAATTAAAGGTTGATTGAACACTGATTGGCAGGAGGCAGGACTTCTTCCTGCCCTTGGATGGAAGTCCAGCTTTGGAGAGCTGTGGTCAAGCTGATTGGTCAACAGCTTTCCAGCCTCTCCAGTGGCCAGAAACGGTACTGCAGTGATGTACCTGAGCCACAATCCCAGGCCTATACTTTAGATAAATACCAGGTTTCACAGGGAAGGGAGGATCGGAGATGCCTTTGAGGAATTAAGAGGCCTTCAGATTAAGATACACCAATCTCTTTCCATCCAAGATTAGGACAGTTCACTTTTTCTATTCTGTGCCCTAATTAAGTCAGCACTCACCAGCCTAAAAATTGTGACTGGGTGGGAAAAAGCCCTTAATTGACTATTAAATGATCACTTAAAGGCCAAAATAGGGGCATGGATGGGTTTCCTGTTTGAGATCCTGTCCACCTCACATTGAAATTATGTCTGGATCTGGACAGGTGGAGACCCAGAAGGGATTGCATTCAGCTAATTTTAAGTTTCCGTTACACCCCTGCCTTGAAACCTACCTGAGGGAAATCTTAAAATTCTGGCCTTAGTGTCAGACCATTTTTGATAAGCAACATAAATCACAACAGCACAGAGGTATCATAACTCATGAGAGAGCTATGGTTTGAATGTGGAAACAACATAAACGGCTAGTGCAACAGTGCAAAGCAAAAAGCCATAATCTAACTTATATTTTATAACAGTGAATGATGGTAAGACTTTGATTTTAAAAAGAGAAGCAACTATTAAATAATGTGATTGCCAGGTTCTTATTTTGTATAACAGGCAAGCTGTCAAGGGAACGAACATTGTGAAATGAAAAGTCTTCAGATTCATTACAGTACATTATCCACAGGGTAAAATGAGCTTTTGGCTGTGTTTCAAAGACTTTAATAGATTCTGCTCAGGAGGTTCGCTGACACAGTTGTTCAGTAGAATCTCATTCTGAATGTGTGACTGATTTCTATACTCACTGATAGATTCTGTTGAGCAATAAGTGTTAACATGGTTGTCAAGGTAATATGAACTTGTTTATTGTGACATCTTTATGAGTTTCTAAGAGGACAATCATTGTTTAAATAGTCAAGTGATGCTTGTTATTTTGACAGATTTATGAGTTGTTAAGAGGATAATGTTTTTAAAAGATGATTAAAGCTATTTATTTTGAAAGGACTATGAGTAAAGATGTCTAAATATTATTACAAGGATTGAGTTTTGTTTATAGTGGATTCTAAATTGTGGATTCTAACTCAGGGGGGTTAAGGATAAGGGAGAGATTTAGTGGTGAGGGTGAATGGAGAATATGGGGGTTGAGGGGAGAGGTAGTGACAAGAATCTGGAGGCAAGGATTAAAGAGTTTCGCATTCAACTCTACACTGGGGCTGAAGTCCCAACAAACAGAAGCAGGCTTTTTAACTTGACTACCTTCCATCAGCCTCTCATCATTTCTACTCAGGCCTGCTACAGGAAGTAGCAGGCCCAAGTGCAGCCAGTTCTTACCTCTTCACCATGGCAACAGCATCAGATTGGAGATTGGATCACGACATTGGGAAATCTTGCAATTCCCAATTTCCATCTCAAAGATCTGGCTCCATGTCCCCAAGTGTACCTGTTTCTTCATTTCAGTTTGTTTGATGGCACAGTGGTTAGCACTGCTGCATCACAGTGCCAGGAACCCAGATTGAATTCCTGGTTTGGATCGCTGGCTGTATGGAGTTTGCACATTCTTCCCATGTCTGCATGGGTTTCCTCCAGAAGTTCCAGTTTCCTCCCTTAGTCCAGAGATGTGGGGGTTAGGTGGATTGGCCATATTAAATTGACATTCAGGGAGGTTAGCAGTATAAATATGTGGGGTTATGGGAATAGGGCCTGGTTGGGATTATGATCGGTATAAACTCGATGGACCGAATGGCCTCCATCTGAACTGTAAGAATTCAACATCCATAAACATTCTATGACCTGAATAGTTTTTAAAAATCACAACTAATATCTTAGTTTACCTGTAAAACGAAAAGCAACCTTCAGTTTTTAACAGATTATTCTTAAATGAATAATTGTAAACTGTGTTCTATATTTCATTGAAGCTATCAATGCCCCCTCTTTCCACTACCTCTGCATTGAATAGCTTTTACACATCTCAACCACGAATTTTACTTAAAGTATGTTTAACTTAGTCAAGATT
Organism: Sphyrna mokarran; assembly: GCA_024679065.1. NCBI lineage: Eukaryota > Metazoa > Chordata > Chondrichthyes > Carcharhiniformes > Carcharhinidae > Sphyrna > Sphyrna mokarran. Next base: position 62,689,329 of record JAGIQG010000011.1, on the reverse strand, counting down.
ATTGCAAAACATTACCTCTGTAAGGTAGTGTGTCAGGTGAGCATCGAATAATCTATTTGGGTGATGTAGTTGTCATGATTGAATAGTTGCCTTTGTATGTAAGCTGTGATTTGCAGATATGACGCTTTCAACATATTAAACATGTGGTAGTAAGGTAAAACATATGAATTTCAGGATTGAATCTGAGTGAAAGCTATTGTTAATCAGTGAATGATGGGGATACAATCCATTAAAGAGAGGAGAAAGCTATTGGTGCAGTTGGTTAAAAATACCTTTCAATAAGAAGTTGTTTACTTTGAAAACTCCTGTGGGATCATTAATACACTTTCTGATCTGCATCCATGTTCAACAAGAAATACTTCTGGCATTGACATCTGCCATTATTTCTACAGCCCCCTGAACATTATCGCTGGAGAGCCTTAGTAGATAAAGGATATCTTTTCCCCCGCCCATTCTTTCCACCAAGGCTTCTAATACATTGTCAGAAAACATTGGTGTGTGCTCCTGACTATGTTCTGCCATTCTCCACTCTGCAATAGCACAGCTTCAGCTCAATAAGGACTGCCACCATTGCTCATAACAGCAATACATTTCCTCTTTTGGAGGGATAGGCTGTTTTTCAATAGCACAAGCTACCTGCTTGATGTGTGTCACCAATGCACAGCTGTCTGCATGCAGCAATAAAGAAAAATAGCAGGCAGCAAAGAAAGGGTGCCAGCTAACCACACACAATGATCCCTTGGACATATGTTACAGATCATATCCAAGTTCTCCTCCATCATAAGGTTAATTGTTCAAATATCATAAAGAATTGATTTAATTTCAGTTAAATGACCTTAAAATGATTTAAAAAAAGATCAAGATTAGTGCTCCATTCTAATGACTCTAGTTGTTGTGAGTTGAAATGTTGCATTCATTTTTGATTTTGATTTAAAATAGATCAACATCCTCACATTATTATTAACCAGAAACTGAATTGAATCAGCCACACCAATACTGTGTCTGGAATATCAGGTCAGAGGCTGGAAATTCTGCAGCAAGTGACTCAATTCTTGAATCCCCAAAGCCTGTCCACTATAAGGCACAAGTCAGGAATGTGATGGAATAGCCTTCACTTGTCTGGATGAATGCAGCTCCATCAGCACACAAATTTTGCATCATCCAGGACAAAGCATCCCTCTTGATTGGCATCCCATGTACCACCTTCAACATTTGCTTTCTCTGTCACTGACGTATCTTTGTACCATTTATAAGATACACTGCAACAATGCACCAATGCTCCTTCGACTTCACCTTCCGACACCAAAACCTCCACCACCTAAAAAGACAAGGTAGCAGATACATAGGAATACCACGACATGCAAGCTGCATACTATCCTGACTTGAAAATATATTGCTATTCCTTCACCATCACACAGTTGAAATGCGGAATCTCCTTCCTTAATAGCAATGTGGGTGTACCTACACTATGCTGGTGGCACAGTAGCACAATGATTATCACTGCTGCCTCACAGCTCTGGAGCCCAGGATTCAAACTGTGTGGAGTTTGCACATTCTCACTGTGCCTGCGTGGGTTTCAGTTTCCCCCCCAGAGTCTAACAATGTGCAAATTAGGTGGAATGGCCATCCTAGATAGCACTTTCCTATCCAAAAAATGTGTAGATTAGGTGGATTCAATGTGTAGGATTACGGGGATGGGGCAGAGTGAAGGATCTGGGTAAGATGTTCTTTTGGAGAGGTGGTGCAGACTCAGTGGGCTGAATGGTTTCCTTTACAGGAGCTTTGATGCATTGTTCCAGTGCAGATGGTAAAATTGGTACCACGATGTGTCAGTGGTGGAGAAAGTAAATGCTGAAAGTGATGCATAGGGTGCCAATCAAACGGGCTGCTTTGTTTTGGATGATGCGAAGTTTCTTATGTATTATTGGTTCTTCATTCATCCAGGTAGGTGAAGATTATTCCATCACATTCTTGACTTGTGCTTTATAGTGGACAGACTTTGGGAAATCAAGAGTTGCAGGATTCTTTGATTCTATAGATTGCAATAGTTCAGGAGCCTGGTTCAACATTGCCTTCTCAAGGGCAATTAGGGATGGGCAATAACTGCACCCTAGCCAGCATTGCCAAGCCAAATGAAATCATTTAAAGAATCAACAGCCTGCTTATGTCTTTCCCATTGAGTTCAATGGAAATAAACATTGTGGGAGTACTTCTCCTGACTTCATATTCATAGATTAATGAATATAGATGTAGACATATAGAGCTCCTTTCTGCACTTAAATCCTGATGCAGCAAAGTCTATACCTTGATTTGTCTAAACAATGGGCAAATATCCCGGATAACTACAGCCAATGTGGTATGCAATGTACTTAGATCATATACTGGGCAAATGCATGCTGCGTGCAGTATTGGAAACCTCGGTGCCCTTTTACACGTAATGTGCAGTGTTCAATTAAATTGATATGCAGTTGGGATCTAAGTACCTTAGAACTGTCAAATGTTATTTTTGTAGTTGTTGTGCATTCAACAGTAAAAGCTGTGGACTTGTCTATTAATAGGATTGCTTTAGATTCAGGAAGACTCTGATCTTGTGCTATCTTTAGAAGCTTTGAGAATAATAGTGTCCTATTTGCAAAGGCAAGTAACAAGTGTCAAAAGAGACTGTCAGTGCTAATTTCCTCATCAAATCCATCACCTATTCTTCCTCTTTTAATTTCTTTTCAAATATTTATTCAATTCAAGTTTCAATACTTCTAATGTATCTCATGTACTTAAGTCATCTGTGTAGAAAAAGAATATTTTCCACCATTTCCCTTAATGCTTCTAGTCTGAATTGAGAATGGCCCAAGGTGAAAGAAGGGAGATGAAGAGAAACAGACAGCAAAGAAAAATATAAGGTAGGCTGTTAGGTATCTGCAATAAATAAATACGATTATTTAAATATATATGGCAGTGAAAACTTTCAGAATAGTGTATAACTTGTAACATTCTCAGGCAGTCAGAGATTAAACAAATTGAGAAGAAGTCACAGTATTGTAAAAATTCATTCGAAGAGAGGAAAGTTATGTGATAGATATTTGACATGGACAGATGTCTGGAATTGTGGAGTTAACTTGAGTAGAATCTATTTTGTCAATGGGAATATGATGGTTTACTCGCATTTACTGATGGAGCACCAGTCTATACAGTAAACACCTGATATTCAGGAATGTAAAAAGATAACAATGGTAATCTTCAAAAATGGTAAGACAATTTGGTTGTCAAATTCAAAAATGCATTTATTACTTGACAGAAACTAAGATCAATGTCATTAAGTACAGAACAAGAATAAATCAGTATCTAGGTCTACATGAGGTACAGGTAAATTCTGAAGGAGCAAAGCTAAATGTCTAAAAGCATGAGTGTGATTGCTGAAATCTAGTCTGTTAAGTGAAAAGATTTACTTTTAATAAAGTAGGAGAATTTGTAAGTAAGCTTTCCAAATCCAACTGTTCCCAGTAAATTCCACCAACAAGACAATTAATTAATAACCAAAGGCACAACGTAGATGCAACCAACATCTTCCCTGTGGTTAGGTTAGATACAGAAAACACTAACAAGCAGAGGGATTGTTAGATGCCCGTTAACACAATTTAACAACCCTAATAATTGGAAACAAACGCAGCTGGCTACTGAGACTGGGAATGAGACTGGGACAGCTGCTATCCATTGTAGGAATGTGAGTTACTATGCTGCATTTGCATTTATGGATGAAGTGCTGACTTGCCAGCATTAACCACTTGCTCAGTGGATAAACAACTACTAAAGCATGCTGAGTTGTATATTGGAAGAGGTGACACAGTATTGCTGTATTGGAAAATGGAAACAACATCAAAGATGAAAATTTAGTGGCATCAATAAAGCGGCAAAGTGAGGGATGGCAATGTAAAATGTGCCCTGCACTGTTACAGCACTGTATCTAAAGCTGACAGATACACTCTGGCCACTAGGAATGAGCTGTTCTGTTACTGCACCATCATTGGGTTAAAATCCTAAAACATCCTTCTGAACAGGCACTGTAGCCGGAATCTTAGTGGCATGCCTGCTCTGATTCCAGAGGCAGATGAAGCTCAGAGAACATGATTCTCCGTTGGCCTCGGGCGGGATTATACAAGCCTTGGATGGACGTGCCGGTAAAATTCCGCTCTGTGGGTGTACCTGCACTACATGGACTGCAGTGGTTCAAGAAAACAGCTCACCACCAGTTAAGGGAAATTCAGGATTGGCAATAAAGGTTGGCCTAGCTAGCAACATTCCCTGAGGGAATTTTTAAAAAATGGGAGAACAATGTTGAAATTGATGAAGAACCACTAGCTTTAAGACTCGTGTATTTATAAAAAGTGTTATGAAAGCAGTTGAGTAATAGTCAAGGTGAACAGCGCATGTTGCTAAATATATCCTAAGCTCAATGCACTTACTGGGGTATTGCTGTCATTCTGCTTGCTGCAGGTGAAAATTCCAGGTAGTGCCAGAGAACAAAAACAAGAAATCATGAGATAAAATGGGTGGTAGCCATTTGCTTGAGAGTGTCTGAAAGCTGGAGAGACCAGCAGTTTTTATGTAGTGAAAAGAATAGTAGGCTTCTCAGATTTTCAGAAGCCTCACTCATGGCAAGATCCAAAATATATCAGGCAACCCACTTTTCAAATTATGCCTCCATTATGAAGGAAGGTGTTGATTGCCCAGAAAGCAACCTGGGCACCGTGAGGATTTTACAGCCTCGTTCATCCCGAAACCTTAAAATCGCACCCAAGACCAACGGATCTTTCCATGGTCCACCTCTCACTCAATTCCTGTGGTGGCTAGAATGGTAAAGTTCCAGCCAATTTAATTAATTGTCATTTTAATAGAACAAACCGTGTAATTTTCTCATACGATTATGTAACTGCTGCATTAACCATGTAAGTACTCACTCTATTTTGTGCTAATCTATAACAGAATGAAAATCCCAGGTTGATCACTGGTATGCTCTCAGTTAGCTGTTCAGTGTCACGTAGTTAATGTATTAACCACAATTTACAATTAGATGCCTATTTCCATTTCTGATCATAATAAAATTATGCATCCATAGATGTCTGGTGCAATGTTATTGGACTGAGTCATCTTAGCCCCAGCAGCAAATAATTTATTAACATTAACACTGCACAATCTATAAAAATATGCTTAGGTGATGCTGGAAGGTTTTCATATCCCAGTGAGAGTTCACACCATTGGGAAAGATGCAAAATGGAGGAAACTGGGGGAAAAAAATAACAATGATGTTATTTCAATTATAGTTGTCAAATGTTGAGGTGACATTTGGTGTGTGGTGATTATTGAAAAATTAATTAGCTTAGCTTTGGCAGATGTAATGCATATATATTGGAACATCTCTGGCAAATGGCATATTTATAATATAGAATTTTCCTTTTGCAAAACAAAGTTTCTGTTTAGTGATTTCAGTTATTGGTAGCGATTAACTATTCTTATACATGAATCTGCAGCTCCTGAGGTCATTAGTTCCTGGAAGTGAAATCTATACTAATGCGATAGTTTACACAGATTATTAGACTGTGTTGGAGGTCATGGGTAGGGTATTCAGGCAAAGTGATGGCAGCATCCAGATAGCTTGAAACCTTTTTGTACATTGGAAGAGATTACATTCACTTCAGATCATGTTTACCCTGTTCATTTGTTGGCTGTTATTGGATTACCAAGCTGATACATGTGTTGTGGTTTTCCTTCAGGCAGAGAGTAACCATGGATTTGAACTAGGCTGTTTACTTCAGTCTGGTCTGAATCTCATTGATTCACAGCCAGCTTAAAACAAGCATTCAGAAGGGAGGAATGTTTACTCTACATTAAGAGCTGAAATGAAGAATCCATGACAATCTGCCGTGGGTTATAATTTATATTCTGCGATTGGTCTGACTTGATAATTCACAAGTGACTCCTGCTTGCATGTATAAATGGAGCCTAATTTACATTCCACAATCCTCATTACATATTCTGTTTCAACCACACAGCCATGGCAAATAAAATTAAATTAAGTTGCTAAAGGTAAAATATTAAGTACATTGAAGCCTGGACTGATGGTAGCAATGCTATTGTGATCTTTTTTAAAAAAAATGTAATACTGAATCACCTCCATAAATATATTTTTCATGAAGGTTAAGCAAGTAATTACTAGGTCAACATGCTAACAATATATCAGCTGCAGATTAGGAATTAATGAAAATTGTGGTTTTAATATAAGATGTGTCTCACTAAATATGTAGCATAAGTTTCTCTCAATTCCTTTTATTTGTGTGATTCTGATGCTAGGTTTCACATTGTTCAAAGATCACAATCCTCAGGAAAACCCTTAAAACTCCATGGTATTTCATTGTCCTTGAGCTATCTGGAAGGGATTACAGAGCTCATATTTGTGATCTCTCTCTGTCCTGCCTCTGGACAGGTACAGCCCCTTCAAACTGCAGAAGCTGCAGTCAATTTTGTTTTATAATATCTTTTAATATGACACAATGCCAACCCCCTCCCCCTCTCCCCCAAGGCAGTTCTTCCTCGACATGGCCCTTGCTTCAGAAAAAAGAGACAGAAAGAAGAATAGAGCTTTAGGCCTGAGAGCGCTTGGCTACCAGGTTCCGGGGTGTTTGGCTGCTGCTCATTAGCAGCAGTAAAAAGGCCTACAATCCAAAGATGCAGAAAGGCCAATATTGGAAATACATTTTTGATGATAATGGTCCCTTCACTTGTCTCCAAACTGAGGAGGATCTAAGTGTAAATTCATGACTGGAAAATAGAAGTGTAAGGCCAGAAGTATCTTTTCATAGAAATCATAGAAATCCTATAGTGTAGAATTCGGCCCATCAAGTCTGCACCAATCACAATCCTGCCCAGGGCCTTTCTCCATATCCCTTCACATTTACCTTGCTAATCTCCCTGACAATAGGGTCAATTTAGTGTAGTCAATCAATCTAACCCACACATCTTTTGACCATGGGAGGAAACCAGAGCACCCAGAGAAAAACCATGCAGACATGGGAGAACATGCAAATTCCACACAGACAATGACCCAAGCTAGGAATCAAACCTAGGTCCCTTGTGGTGTAATACTGTGCCAGTATGCCACCATTGTTTTGCCACATACAGCCTCAGTATGAACTTACTGACTTATAAAGGATGGTGTTAGAGTTAGGTCACATAATCCAAACCAAATATCTCTAGAGACACAACTGTTTGTGACTGTCAAGGTAAGAACTGTCCTTACATTTTAAGCTGTGTTGAAGACATCATCCATTACAGTCTATCAGCAAATGAATAATGTTTGATTTGTTCGAACAATCGGCAGCTACAAGAGATAGCTGTTTCATTTTACGAAGAGACAGGATTTCCCAAATGTCCAGGGGAAGTGAGGTAGTTGGTCTTCCAGTCCGTATTCTTCAACCCAAGAGCATCCTTCCAATTCAATTTCTAAATTCCCCAGTATGTATAAATTTTTTTGAAAAGTTTATTTATTAGTGTCACAAAGTAGGTTTACATTAACACTATGATGAAGTTACTGTGAAAATCCCCCTGTCACCACATTCCAGCACCTGTTTGAGTACACTGAGGAAAAAATTAGCATAACCAATGCATCTAACCAGCATGCCTTTTGGATTGTGGGAGAAAATCAGAGTACCTAGAGGAAACCCATGCAGACATGGAAAGAATGTGCAGATTCTGCACAATGATCCAATCCAAGTCCCTGACTCTGTGAGGGAGCAGTGTTAACCATTGTGTCACCCTAAGTTTTAACCAAAAGCTCCAGTGAGACTTGAACTCTCAATCCCTGGTTTATAAAATCAGTGCTCTATCCACTGAGCTATGAAGACAACTGCTTAAGTCTGTATGACTGGAGAGTGATGAAGTGGCCAACAGCACAAAGTCTTAATTGTCCTTCTTTTGGAACAGTAAGAAGTCTCACAATATCAGGTTAAAGTGTTCTTTTCAAACACACAGAATAACTGAAAAAGGTACGGCCGTGACCTTTTTTACCTCGTGAGTTCTTTTCACATGTACATCTAGATTTAGCTACTAGCAGGTTACAGTTAGAGAGATCTCAGGAGATTCCAGCGGCTAAACAAACTCGGAACTTTTCAACAGCTTAGAGGGATAGTTTTCAATGGTCATGTTGGGATAAAATTGACAATACTGATGTCAGTAGATAGAGTGGTATGGCAATATAATAACCATAGAAAAATTACGGTGAAGAAAGAGGCCATTCAGCCCATTGTGTCTACACCAGCCAAAAGAGAGAATAAAGAAAGCAGCCGTTCATTTTAATCCCACGTTCATGGAACAAGAGGAACAGGGAATGATACAATTGAATCAATGCTTTTTTTCTTTAGTAGAGTATGTGTTAATGACAGCTTTGTGTGAAAGCAAAACACGATGTATGAAGTTACATGAGATATCAGCTGAATGCATATAAAGATGCAATAAAATGAGTTTTCCAGCTTAAATGCATATGTTCAATCACACCCAGGAGTCTGTTACTAGAAGGAAATAGGAGGACAATACGCTTAATGTTTTTCAGCCTGGGGATCACTGCTTCCTCAGGGTTAATGAGAAGGTTTCAAAAGCTTCAGCGAAGCAAAAATATGCAATGATCAATTGTAGTGTTAACCAATAAACAGAGACTGACTATGATCAATATCAGTATGACGTTCCAAACCCATGGCCACTTTCGTCTAGACGGGCTGCAAGTATATAGAAACACCACCACCTGCAAGTTCCCATCCAAGCTACTCACCATCATGATTTGGAAATATATCGCTGTTCCTTCGCAGTCGTTGGATCAAAATCTGGAATTCCCTTCCTAATGGGTCAATCCACAGAACATGGACTGCAGTGATTCAAGAAGGCAGCTCATCACCACCTTCTCAAAGGTGACTGCAGATGGGCAGTAAATGCTGGCCAGCCAGTGATGCCCATGTCCCATAAATAAATTCAAATTTATGACTAAAAGTAAGACCTTGGAATATTCACCTCAAAAAAAAAAAGAAGTTTAATTTTCCTTTGCACAGTTGGGTTGAAATGATGCCACTGCTGATGCTAGAGAAAGGGAGCTCCTGCCTCCTCCAGATTCATAATAGTTGTCAAAGGGTTTATTTCCTTGTAAATCATTTGACTGACCCTCTACTACTCATCACTTTTAGATCGGGTAAGCAGGGCAACAAGTCAGTGAAATACCTGTTTTGTCTGATAATGAGCCAAAAATATGCCAAAAGATCTCTCCAAATATTCAGTGAATATTATCTTTTGTTCTTGCTGGGGTTGACTGCTGCTTGTCCATGGCAGCAGGTTACTGAGCTGAGTGCAGTACTGATCAGACTGTCTGTTTTCATAGTTGTAGGTAGCTTGCTTCCCTAAGCTGAGGCCAGGAGCATCAGAAACATATTGAACATTGATTAGTCATGTAAGATGCAGGCGATCAAGAAAATTGATCTTTTTTATATTGGAAAATGAGTCTGGAGCTTGGGGGAACATCCATGTATGCTGACCTATCTGATTATTGTATTGGGATCTTGATGTGCATTCATTTGCAGCTAGTTTTAACGTGACAGGTTTTTTTTTAAATGCTGTTCTGTGTTACAAAGATCTGTTAAATTTTTTATAACATCAGAAGAGTCCAAAAATGTGCGGGCTAGGTTGATTGACCATGCTAAGAAATTGCACGTTAGTGTCCTGGGACGTGTAGGTTAGAGGGATTAGTGGGTACAATATGTAGGGATATGGGGGTAGGGCTTGGATGGGATTGTGTTAGGTGCCAAAGAGCCTCTTCCTGCAAAGTAGAATTCTATATTATGTAAGAGGAATTCTGAAGCCAAAAGGTGGAAAACCCTACTCAAGCATACAGACCAATCACAAAATCTAAGCCTTTACAGTATCTAGATGAAAGGTTAGACCAGACCAGAATGTGGATCTTTCATTTTTGGGGTGCAGAAGTTCAGATCGAGATGAGCAAAATGATAATTGGTGTAGGAAAATCATCTGTACAATGGTAACATTGGCCCGAAACAGCTCGTGCATTGCGATCTGCATTGGAACCTTGCCTATGTTGTCTGCGCATTGCAAAAGACACTGAAAGGGTTGTTAACAGATACATTTAATTTACACTCTGAAAGGCAGCATCTATACTCAACATAATTGCTACTTTATATAAACTGTTGCAATATGAACATTAGGACAGAGACAGTGGCACATTGGTTAGCACTGCTGCTCACAGTGCCAAATTTCGATTCTGATCTTGGGTGACTGTCAATGTGGAATTTACGTGTTCTCTCTATGTCTGTGTGAGTTTCCTCCAGGTGCTCTGGTTTCCTCCCACAAACCAAAGATATTCAGGTTAGGCGTGGCGGTCATGTGAAATTGTCCCTTAGTATCCAAAGATGTGTAGGTTAGGTGGATTAACTATGATAAATGCGTTGGGTTATGCTGATCAGGCAGAGGCCAGATTCTCATTCAGAGACCAGTTGCAGACTCAAAGGGCTGAATGGCCTCTTTCTGCATTGTAGGGATTCTATTCTTTGGACAGAGACACAGTCTAGCTGAAAGCAGAGGCACTGGAGATGGTCAAAAGAGAAACAGCTAAGTTCAAATGGGGTCCAGTATTACCTCAAGTATCACGCTCAGTATCATGCATTGAAAATGGATATGCATGTCGTACACAGTGGGCTGAAGGGTTTCTTTCAGTGCTGTAAGATTTTGTGACTCTGAGTCACTGGGTGTGAGTGGGCTGCAGTCAGGCTAAGGATGAAAAGGTGATTGATTCCCCAGCTCGCCAGGATGTGATAGCGAATGAATACAGGAGGCTGAGAAGAAGACCTCTATAGAGCAGCATACGGTGACGTTAGTCATTCACACAAAGAGGACTGCAAGATCTTCACAGCAGGGCTATTCAAGGCAAGTTTACACCCCCTGGCGATTCTCAATAGACTGGGATAAACAAAATTCTCATATAAGGAGTATAATATTACATCTAGCTCTATTACATATGGTCTGTCTATCAGTACACCCTCAGGAATATTACTAAGACGGCGTATATTGTTTGTAGACTTTTGCACAACTGACTTTTACCGCATTATTCACTACACTTGTCTGTGACGTTTGGAAAAGAAACTAAATGTTACTGGTCATATGGCCAAATGACTTTTAAAAGTTCTACAGACGGCTGAAGGTCTAAAAGGAAATTATTCTACAGAAAGGACAAGCTTTGGGAATTAGCACAAATATCATTGTTCATCCAACCATAAACCTGTAGAAGTTTACTATTGCAGTGCACTAAACATGGTCTGATTTTTTTTTTTAAATATTTTGAACTGGCGTATTACTCGGCATACTTTAATATAGTTCTTGAAGACTTTGGTTTTATTTTGGAATAACCCAGTTAGCAATTATTCTGGAAATAAATGTTGACTTGTTTGAAAGTTAAAATTTGGATAAAGTTAAATGTTAGCTAAAATGTATTTAACTGAAAATTCCTGGAATTTGAAATTTGATGGCATCACATCTGTTTGTGATACAAACCTCACACTTAAAAGCATAGAATCCATGCAGTGCAGAAGGAAGCCATTCAGCCCATTGAGTCTACACTGACATCAATCCCACACCAGCTCTATCCCCTGAACTCTGCATTCTTACCCTGCTAATCCCATTAACATTAAGGGGCAATTGAACACAGTCAATCAACCTAATCTGCATATCTTTGGAATGTGGGAGAAAACTGGAGCACACGTAGGAAACACACGCAGACAATGTGCAAACCCCACGCAGACAGTGACCCGAGTCAGGGTAGAACCTGGGTCCCTGGCATTGTAAGGCAGCAATGCTAACCACTGTGCCATTTTACCAGCTTAATAAGGGTGCACATCATCAATGTGCTTTTTTTAAATTAGATTCAGTCTGTATGTTGTTTCACTTAGTGCACCTGTTGTAACAAACCCTTGGTGAATGTCCAGTTATCTTAATTGGATGAAAACTGTGGCTTTCAGGTCTCAATATTCTCTTTCTGACCTACCCACTCTTTCCCTTTTTCAGCTGTTGCATATTTGTAGGAATTGCACCCGATTGTCCCCTGCTGCCTCATATTTACTGTGAGTGGCAAAGCAATTACAGGTGCATACTTTGTTCTAATTTGCCTGGCTGTCATGAGCTGGCTCATTTGCTGCACAGCTTCTTGTTGGCTTTCTCACCTGCCATCATTCTATATTCTCCAACATCTTGAAGCTTCCCTGGCTCGTTGCCACTGACAGCCTTGGATTTCTTTTGAGCTCTTCATATTTTTTTTGACTAACTTTCATTATACAATTCACTTCTATTGAAATCATGAAACACTTAACATTGTCTGACCCTGATCAGTCATCTTTATCATGCCAAATAAATCACTGTCTGGATCTAGACCCACTAATGTAACATTCTATTAATCACACATTTTATGGATGCTTCGAATCCGTTCTATCTTCACCGAGAATACTTTGGGTGAAATTTTGGCAGAGTACAATGATGGCTGGGAGATGGGCCATCAGTGGTGATGATGGGTCTTCTTACCATATTTTTAAGGATTTAGGAATGAAAATTTCTGCAGGGGTTTTCACGACACCTCAGTGATAAACAGCTTCTGATTTGCTTGCCCCGCCATCTGTTGAATGCTTTAAACAGTTAAATGCTCCAAGTAAAGGCCCCAGCCACTTTTTTTTAGTCCAAGTAGAGGATGGCTGCAAGGAAGTCAACACAGACTCTCAGAGGCCCCCCTCACCAGCTCGATGTTGTGGAAGCATCTCATGGCGCCGTGTGCCCATGCAGACCAATTAGCAGGGACTCCAATCCACTGTGAATGGTAGTGGCAGCATTGGTCAGCGCCAAGTTCTTACAAAGGAAAACAGGCATCCAGTGCAGGAAAAGGATGAATGAGTTCCTCCGCTCTCCCAGGGTAAGCCACTCCTGTCATCACTCTCAATTCACACACTTGCGCGCTCATTACGCACTGCGGGGAGATCACTGACAGCTCAAGGGAAACCACCACCTGCCCTCCCGCACACATCTTCATCTTCCCTGTGGGGCATATCCGCATCGTCACACTGCTCCCACTCACCATCCTCACATGCCAGCCATCTGCCCTGGCAGGCATTCTGCTTGCTCTCGCCATCTGTCCTCATGCAGGACAAGCTGTCATATAATAAAAACAACAGATCCCAGACGGATGGAGGGAAGCCCATGTTTAAAATGCTCACTGAGTTCAAAGAGATAGCTGGCCAGGATGGAACTCATCAGCTCCTGTGTCGATGATAAGGAGAGCAGCAGCAAACCAAATGAATCCCAATACAGCACCATCCAGCACATCAAACTGATCTGTGTCATGTCTCCTCTATCTGAAAGTGATGCACTAATGAATTCTCATTTCTCTGTTTTCTCACCCTCCTCCCCTGATTGGAGTTGGAGCCACCCCACAAACAGTCAGTGCCAGCATCCCCCCCCTTTACTCCCCCTCCCCCCTCCCCAACAATTGGCCATTGCTGGCACCTGTAAGTCCCATGGCCACCACCACATAAGAATTAATTTCCCACCCCTCCTCAGTGAGGCTCCCACTCAGGGACTGCCAAATTGGCAAGGGTACGGTGCCAACATGTGCTGAGGGCAGTGCCTGACCATTTATTTAAATTGGATTTATTTTTACTTCCAGGGGCAGGGGTGGGGGGCGAAAATCGGCGGAAGTTCAGATCCAGGTGAACCTGTTGGAACAGCGTCAACATGACTTCAGATTGTCATGGTTCAAGTATAAGGCAGAAGGATCAATATTTGCATGCAGGTGAATTATATTTAAATCTATTGAAATGTATTTCAATCAGGTTCAGAACCTGATTACACCACTTACAAGGGATGGTAAAAATCGGAAGTTGCAATCTTGTTTGCAAAATTCACCATTTCTGGAGTTTTGCCATGCTCTGAGCCCCCACAGCCATTCCTACGGACAGTGAGCATGATAGGTCAATTGCACTATTATTATCATACTGGCAAGACCAACATTTATATACCCTTTTTTCCTTGAACTGAATGGCCTGCTAAACCATTTCAGAGGCCAATTAAGAGGAAACCACATTGCTTATGAGTCTGGAAACATATGAAAGCCAGAGCAAGTAAAGATGGCTAAGTTCCTTCCCTAAATGACATTGATGAACCAGATGAGTTTTTATGGCAATTGTTAGTTATTATCATGGTCACCATTACTGAAATTGACTTTATAATCCAGACGTATTAACTGAATTTTAATTCCACCTGTGAGAGATTTTGACCCCATATACCCAAAGCATTAGCCTGGGAGTCTGGATTACTAGTACGGTGACATTAACACCTAACCGCCATCTTCCCCGTTAGGAATAGACAACAATTGTTGGCCTATCCAGCAAAGCCCACATCTCATGAAAGAATAAAGTTTCAGGAAGTACATCTTGTGATTGGGGCATACTGTAACCAATTTTGAGAAGGGGAAAGCAAATGTTTAAGGTGGTGGATGTATTGCCAGTTGGGTGGGCTCCTTTATTCTGGATGGTGAATGCTGTTGACAGATGAGGAATATTCTCATCCAGAATATTCCATCATACTATTGATGTGCCAAATAGAGGGTGGGAAGTCTTTGTGGAGTCAAGGGATGAGCCACTTGCTGTAAAAAAAAAATGGCCTCTGATCTGCCTTTGTAGACATGAGAAGTCCAGTTAAGTTTCTGTCAATAATGATACATTCCACAATCCCTCTCTCCTGCCATAGCCAAGCACCCCAACCCCATGATCAAATGTTAATGGTGAGTGCTTCAATGATAGCAATGGCTTTGAATACTTCTTGTAGAGATGGTCATTGCTTAGTAACTGTGAAAGACAAATATTACTTGTTACTTTTCAGTGTATGCCAGAATATTGTTCAGTACTTGCTGCTTTCTTTTGTTCTGGAATTAAGTCGCAAGTAAATATATTTTTGAAAAATATGACAGACCTTAATCTTCTGCAAACAGACACCATGTCAGTATTTGGGAACTTGCAGATAGAACAGAGAACTATCCAATAATTAGTGTACATTAGCTGTCATATCACCACTGATGATTAATGTGAAACCAAGGTAGCACCAACCAATTAGCACCAACGTAGGCTACACTGCTACGTGGTCCATTATTTGTATTCCCAATGTTTCAAAGATCATTCGCACACATTTCAATTTTCTGGAGACAGCATTGTGAATCTGAAAGTTGAGATCCACACGGTTGAGTTCCTTGCCCAAATGATCCAGTGCTAATAGTTGACCATATGCTCAGGTTCTGCCCTGTGCAATCCACCTCTAAGATGGACAAGAGTAGAAAGATCAAAGGTACAACAGTGTGTCCATTTATTTTTTTCTTGCAAGTCACATGCCATTTTAATTTACTATTTGTTACCACTGGGTCAAAATCTGAAATTTTCTAGTAACTCCATGGTGGGTATAACAAAGCAACAGTATATATAATGCATTTAACAGTCCAAAGGCACTGCACAGGAGCATGATAGAACGAAGTGTGAAAACTGAGTCGTGCAAGGAGATTTTAGGTCAGCTTGTGCATTAAGGTAGGGTTCAAGAAGTATCTTAAAGGAAGGAAGTAAGGTAGAATTGTTAAGGCCCAGTCAGATATCTCACATCATCAGCAGGAATCCAGCAATTTGAAGGCAAAGCCCACCATATTATTTTGTGCTAACTGGAGATAAGAATTTGGAATTGCTTTGTCAGCATCAATTGTATCCCAAAAACTGTTTTAAAATTATCCATTCCTTCATAATTTTATAAACATTATCAAATCTCTTTTTAATTTATTCTCTGTTCCAAATAATTAGTCCTACCACGTTGAGTCTTGCTTTGTAGCTCATTAAGGTGGATTTAAACAAGTGCAGGAAAATGAGATTAGTGCACCTTTAGTGATCGATATTGTCGGTGCAGACTCGATAGACTGAAGCACCTTTTTCTGATTGTATGACTCGATGTATACTTTCTATACCTCTGATGAGTTTATTCTGATTGGGTGCCCAAATGTTTTCTGTGATCCAAGCATTCACCTTCCATAGATTCATAATGACCTCTTTGACTTTCCTTTGTGCCCTCAGTTTCTGAACGTGAAATGTTGTGGCCCATTTTTTGTCACTTTTATCTTAATCTTATCTGTGTTTATACTTCCAAGAAATGATGCGTTTATCCCTTGGATTTCTCTTCATCCAATTCCATTCATTTATATCATTTGAGTTTATCTTCCTGTCTACTGTTTAATCCTCTCAAAATGCATTACTTTACATTTCTCCACTTTATTTCATCATTTGTTTACCAATTTAACAGCTCTGTTTGCCTTCTTTTTAAATCTTCGACAATCTGCGGAACTACATCCTTGCTAAACCCTAACTTTTGAATGAGCACTCAGTTCATGTTAATTATACGAGCGTGCCCTCAATTGGCATTCGTCAAAATGGTTACTCTAATTGCTCTCCCTTCCATTCTTGCTCAGAGGTGTTGTGTACTTGTCAGCATGAGTGGGTGAAATGACCACTACAGACTCAGGGTCAAGTTCAACAACAATACAGCTTTATTTTCTTTAATGTCAAGGGAGGTATAGTCAGGACATACAATCGGACTGTCTTGAAAGCATTCTAAAGACCCACTGTTACGGAACCAAAGTTATACCCGAACTTCAGTATAGTATGCAATGCAAATATTAATGTTTTATTTACAGTATTTGATTTTAGCCATCTTGCCTTGATATTTTCAAGTACTGGGATGATTGTTTTAAGTGTGTGCTCATCGTTTTTGTCTGATTGGTTATCAATGGTCTGGAATCTCTGGGGCTTGAACAATAGGTGTGCAATTATTCTCAAGAAGTTTGAGGGGCCAGGGATGCTTCCTTAGCTATGCTAATCTGAAGGTGTTTGACTTAGAAGTGCTGATTTAGTAGTGTGGGGATATGTTCTTTAAGTTTTTTCCTGGGGTTGCCATCTTGACCACTTCCCCTGTGTGCTAGCCCTCATTTACATTCTAAAAGCATGCTCCTGACTGCTAGCCTGAGTCTGTGCCTTTGTGATTTTAGTGGAGAGACTCTGAGTGTGATTTTAGTCTACTTGCATATTGTGTGCCCAATTTCATAAAATTTGTTGTCCAAAACATACTTTTCAACCCATAATGCACAATTTGTTTATTCAAAGAGGACTGATAAACTGATCAGGACCTTGACTACTCCCTTGCTGGTTCTTGCAGCAGCTTGGGATCCAAGCTCTTAGGTGGCTTCCCCATAGAATCCATATACTAGAGAAAGAGGCCATTCAGCCCATCAAGCCTATACCGACTAAAATCCCACCCTGGCCTATTCCATTATCCCACGTATTTAACCTACTAATCCTTCTGACACTAAGGGTCAATTTAGCATGCACATCTTTGGACTGAGGGAGAAACTGGAGCATCCAGAGGAAATCCAGGCAGACAGGAGGAGGAGATGCAAGCTCCATACTTGCATCTCCGGCAATCATCCAAAGACGGAATTGAATCCAGGTCTCTGACGCTGTGAAGCAGCAGTGCTAACCACTGCGCTACTATGCCACCCATCTTGAGTTACACTGTTTTTGCTTCCAGAATTGACTGGAATTACTTTTTCAGTAATGTTTAGATTTACTTCACATCTTTCTTTAGTATACTTATATCCTTACTTTCAGAATACATTTGAAATTCTAGCTGTCAGCTTTGACTCACTGGAGCAATCTCCCTTTGGGGTCTTGAATATGCAACTAGTTGACTCATAAATTTTGGCATAGAGTCTGAGCTAACAATTCAGTGACTTAAAGGTCATTGTAAAATTGGAAGTGCACTTTAAATTGAGGCCCAACTAGTTTGGCAAAGACTTTTAAATTCAGTCCTCCAATAATCTGGGTCTTTGTGCACATTGGGAGCATTTAATTATTAATTCTGATCCAATCCTACCAGACCATCAAGGATTGGCTGCATGTTGGTTTATTGGGATGCTGATGAGAGAACCTTTTCCTGAACCAGAGAAGCAGATCAAGTTCAACTTTATAAGCCCCCAGTTATTACATTTATCATTTAGACCAGGATGCAGTCACCAGGATCTTTTTAGCTCTCAATGTGAACTTTGATTGTGTCATGTTGACTTAGAAGCCTTTTAAAAATGGTGAATGCGTCCTGATCCTGAACACATTCACAAACTATCTGATTTTCAGAAGTGCTTTTAAAGGGTATGGGCTAGTTTATATGAGAAGCTCACATCTGGCACTCCTGACCTGGCAACCTCTATTGCAGAGATAGATGGTCTTAGACATGACCTACTCCTCCACAATTTTGATTGAACAGAGCAGGATTTGAAAAGGTCATGGTTCAAAGTCTTCAGAGGGGTAGTAAATCCTAGTGTGCATGAGGTAAGGTCAGAAGTTTCACCCCTCAGCCAAGCATGCATAATGAAACTTTGAGTGCCTAAACAGCTATTAAAATATCAGAACAACTGTTCACAACAGAAATAACTGTTTATTTGGGTGCTCAGGCTCTGATCTCTACAATGAATTTCACAATATTTGTTGATGTGAGTTCAGTGGTTTCAAGCATTTATAATTTTTGAAACTTCATAGGGCCTAGATGATTTTTTAAAATTAGTTTGGTCCAGATATTTTTATGCTATAAAAATGTTCATAATGAATTTTTTTCATAGCTTTTGTTTACACATACAACTATACACTATGGTGTGTACTGATTATAGAAAGTGTATAGTTAGTTAATGGGCCGAAAGTACACAGGTTTTGGGGAATGAGGGCCTCAGCAGTTGGATAGAGAGAAGAGCATTCATGTTAGCATGATGGGAGGTAGAAATTGGGTTTGGGGGTAGTATGAGGTGGTATGGGGAGTTCTTGGGTGCTTGAAGGATGAGTTGAAGATCCGTTATGTTTTCCTTTTTCACCAGGACAAGCCTCATGATACCAAGGCAGGCGTTTAAAGAGGGACTTCCACAACCGACACTCCTCTGGCTGCCTCTGAACTTTATCCCAGCTCGGCTAGCCCAACTCTAGCTTACACCCAATCCACAGCAATGAAAATCTAATCTTTGTGGATACTTTCTCTCAAGGCAGGTGGACCAAACACCTCTCCTGCCCTTCTGGAGAATGAAATTCCAGGCTCTAATCTTCATGCTGAACATTGTGTTTTTTTTGTTTTCTTATTAGAAATATATCTATTTTGTATTCTTTTCATCTCCTTTTTGAACATTTCTCACTGTTAAATCATCATCCTATTCGCGAACCTGTCTAAGTTAATATCAGTAAAATCTTTTATCTCACTGAAATTTTCCTTTTCGCAACCTATCATGGTTAAATTTGACTCCTTATTATCTTTTATTTGTTTGGCTTCTTCCCTTGGTTAGATCAGAAATTTACTGGTGTAGGAAGCAGCCTTTGGGTGCATTATAGCAATCAATCCCCACTTTGACCACATTCAATAAATGAATCTTTATCTACCTCAAGATAGTTATTATTGCCCATTATTCTTAACGAGCATTCCTCTCTTAAACGAGATGCATGTGTGAAGTTCCAATTCCTAAAACAGCTTAATTAATTTAAACTTGTATGAAGACTGACATAAGATATCCCACTGGAGCACTGTTAAAATATTTCTTATTAGCAGAGCAGGTTCGTATTTTACTTTCCGCAAACTTAAGGTTACTCATTATATCTCTGAATTAAGTGAATGGGCTTGATAGGGTAATTTTCCGTTCTGTGTTCAATTAATACCTCACTGATGAGTCCTTGAGATCTCCATAAGCATGGAAACTTTATTGGTAGTCTTTGACTTTGCATAGATCCTAGTTACTACCAAGTTTGGTGCTTCTCCATCCTAGAATGTTCTCTGAGTCTGTTATCATGTTACTCTATACATAATACTGTAGGGCAGTTTGACCCCCACAATCCCATGTTAATTCAGGTACTTTGACATTACAATGGTGATATTACACATGCAACCAATGGACATTGAGAGATTGTTTCTGCTGGACAGGGAATCTAAGGCATGAGGCTCCAATCTCAGGATGAGGAAATGATCTTTCAGGACTGAGATGAAGAGAAATTGCTTCACTCAAAGAGTTGTGGATCTTTGGAATTCTCTACCCCAGTTGATTATGACAATTGAATACATTTCAGGCTGGAGAAAACAGATTTTTGGTTTCGCAGTGAGTCCAGGAATATGTGGAATGAGTGGACAAGAGGGTGTCAAGCTCAAGGTATTGATAGTGGAGCAAACTCACTGGCTTACATAGTCTTCTTCAGCTAATGCTTCTTGAAAGCACTGAGTTCAGTATGCTTAGCAATCGGATCAGGAACACTTACTTTCACATTTGTTGCACATTTATACGCACCAAAAACCACATTGACAAGAGAGTGTCAGTGTAACTGTAAGCTTTCATGTGTTTGGCACTACTTTCTAGAGTCAACACATTTAAAATATCATGCTGTTTTGTAACTTTTGACTGTAACTGTCTCTTACCATACATCTCTTCAATACTTGCCAAAACAGTATTGACTTTCATCTTACAAAATCTGAAAGTAACAAAAGGATTTCTGCAAGAATCATGAAAAAAAATGTTCCAAAGGTGAGGAGTGACAACTTGGAAGTTCTAAATGATAGAAGTGAAACAGCACAGAGATCACTTGCTGTGAAATTTCTGTCTAACTGGAGCAAATGTTTAGTTTCTTTGCAAAACGGGATGGAATTTTAGATCCTCTGCTGTGTACATTGAAGTTAAAACCTGAACTAGAAAAAAAACCCCACAAACTTGTACAAAAATGAGAATGATTATTTATACTCCTTAGCTTAGATGAATTATCGATAAAACTATTCCTGTTTTGAAGCAGGCAGTATTGTTGACTTGATTGCCTTTAATGTAAAGGCAATTTATGCAATGTTCACAGAATCATGGAATACCAAAGTGCAGAAGAGGCCCTTCGGCCCATCATGTTCGTGCCTACGCATGAAAGGCCCTGACCTGCACGTGCAATCCAACTTGCCAGCACTGGGCCCATAGCCTTGAATGTTATAGCATGCCAAATACTCATCCAGGTACTTTGTAAAGGATATGGGGCATCCTGCATCCATCATCCTCCAAGGCAAGTACATTCCAGACTGTCAGGAGCCATTCAGTCCATTGAGTCTGCATCGACCATAATTGCACACAGGTTCTATTCCTGTAATCCTACAAATATACTCCACTAATCCCTGTGACACTAGCCATGACAATCAACCAAACCCCCATATTTTTGGACTGTGGTAGCAAACCGGAGCACCTGGAGGAAGCCCATGCAGGCATGGGGAGAACGTGTAAACTCCACACAAACAATGACCAGAGGCCAGAATTGAACCCGGTCCCTGCCGCTATGAGGCAACAATCCTAATCACTGTGCCACCATCCCATCCTGTTTGATAGTTCTGATCAGAGAGAAAACTGCCCCTTTGAACAAAGCCCAGAACTTGACGTTTCCAATGTTTGTACCTTGGAAGGTGCACAGGAGATGATGGTCATGAGCCCCCATGAGGAATGGTCTGGGAAATTTGGACATCCAATGGATAATTCTCTTGGGTTTAAAAATGTCTAAGAGTCTGAATTAAAGTCAGAGCTTCAGATGGTTCTGAATCACTTACTAGAGTAGTTACCCAGAAAACATCAGAAGGATTAAGTCAGTTCTAACTCCTAGGTAACTGACCCCTGACCACCCCAGATTGGAGTTTGCATGTTCTCCCCATGTCTGCATGGGTTTCCTCCAGGTGCTCTACTTTCCTCTCATAAACCAAAGATGTATAGGTTAGATGGATTAGTCATGGGAAATCTATGGGTTTACAGGGAAAGGGTAGAAGGAAAGGCCTGAGTGAGATGATACTTTGGAGTTCACTACAGACTCAATGGACTGGATGGACTATTCCTGTACTGCAGGGATTTTATGGTTCTACCCATCACCCATTTAAATGCCATCTTGCTCCCTCATCCATTGCCATATACACTTCTCTCTATCGCTTCTCAAAGTGGCTCTGACCACATTAAGCTTATCAAAACATAACTAGTGCAATAAAAAGGAGCATGCTTTGACTTCTCCCAATGCTCCTGTATCATATTTTTTCCCTTTTACTCTTTCTGAGATGTGGGACTTACAGTTGCCATTGCAGCACATGAATCTGTGTCCCCAGAGTGTTGGCCTGAGCTCTGGATTACTAGCCCAGCGACATTGTCGCTATGCTACCACCTTACCCTTATGAGAATTCTGCATTCCTGAGCAGAGCTAGCTCAGAAATGCAGCCTGTTCAGAAGAATTGGCCCAGAAATACTTTGTGAAGCAACTTATTGACACCATAGCCATATAATAGTTGCCTTTAAAGTGATAGATTTTTGTGGTCACTGAAAAGCATTTCTGACACGATGTCCTTCATGGTTTCATGGTCTTTTTGGTGAGTGAAAGAAAAGTATTATAAAATAATCAATATTTAATCATTTTTCTACAGTAGTGACTGGCTTGAAAATTACATAGAAAACGGCATTGATTTCCACCAAAATGCTTGCATCCTCTAACACAAAGTCAATTTAAATTCCTTCAGAGTGTAAGTTTTTAGTTCTGTAAACTTTTATGGAATGCAGCATATTCTCTTGAGGCTGAAGATGCATAAATTTCATATTTATTGACTTAGATAAATTAATGTTTATGGTCCTAATTTCTCAATTTTTACTGATTAATAATGACAAAAATATTGACCTTCTGAGAGAATCCAATGGGGTGAAATCTTGATCGACTAATATATTTACAAATTTATGTCTGGAATATTTACCTTGTAAAATGACACTTAATTTGTGGTGAATTTCCTTACAATTTAAAGTAGATCACAAATTCATGCATTTAATCCTTCTTCTCCCTATTTATAATCTCTGGTTACTTTCTCTGCTTCCCTAGCCCATGTTGAAAATTGTCTTCTCACAAAACCTGCTCCTGGTCTTCAATTATAGTACTTTTTTTTTAGTGAACTTTAATGAGTCATATCTCAACTATGCTTAAGCTTAAAGCATCTGGGGTGATGCTCAATAGAAGTTAACTGTTTCCTCACAGCAAGTGTGGACGTGAAATTATTTATATCTCACTGAGACATTTTCTGATTACTTAACCAGTATAACAATTAAAGATAACTGGGAACAAGTCCCAGCTTTAAAACTCACTTACGTATCTCACTTCAAGCCCATTCTCGGAGAATAAAATAGAATTATTGAATCTCTACAGTGTAGAAGGAGGCCGTTCAGCCCACCGAACTTGTACGAACAACAATCCCAGCCAGACCCTATCCTAGTAACCTCGTGTATTTATCATGCTGAGCCCCCTAATATCAAGAGTTAATTCAGCATGGCCATTCAACCTAACCCACACATCTTTGTGGGAGAAAACCATAGCACCTTGAGAAAATGCACGCAGATGTGTAAACTCCACAAAGCTATCACCTGAGACTGGAATTGAACACAGATCCCTGGCGCTATGACTCAATAATGCTAGGCACTGTGAGGCAGCAGCGCTCGGCACTGTCAGGCAGCAGTGCTAGGTCCTGTGTCGCCCTCTAATTAATACTTCAATGTCATGTTTCAAATGAAATGTTGAACCAAGATCCCACCTCTCCTATTGCCTGCTCCGACAGTTTAAGTTGTTGTGAAAGACCCCCTGGTTTATTGAAGGAATAGCAGGAAAGTTCTCTTGATGACATCTCCAACATATCTCATTCAAGCAAAACTGATTGATCATTCATGCCTTTTTTATTTGTTAGATTTTGATGCATAGGAAATGGTTTGGTGTTCTGAGATCCTTCGGATTGACATGATAAGGCACTATCCAAATGCATGCTTAACCCCATTGAATAAAACCTTGCAAATGGAAACTAACTGCCCATTATTTGATATAACCCTATAAGTATCTGTTATTTCTTTCACAACCTCATTCCCCTGAATGAGCACAATAAGTGTCTAAGCATCACTGACGTCTAACTCACTAGCAGCAATTCCTGCATATTTAAGACATATTCAATCTCATCCTGCATGTAGCACTCTTGTCCTCAAACCCTTTGTCGGCTTATCTTCATGCTCCTTCAGCCATTTTACCCCATGGAAATGTCTCACTGTTTTCCGCCATTTCTGAACTTTTTTCTCTTTTCCTATCCTTATTGACTACTGGCCCTCCCATTTTCTTGTGAAAAATGCAACCTGCTAAATTTAAGGTTTGTAATACGCATTTCCACTTTCTTGACTACCTTTCTGATGCCAGAGTCTTTCTACTACTCAAGGATCATTGTGGAGAGTAAAGACAACCCAAAATCCCACTCTAGAATCCACTAAATCTTTTAGTCATGCTTTTGCTTACAATGCCCATTTTTACCTTTGATAATTTATCACTCAGAAGTTAGCATTGCTGGCAGCATTTATTGTCCTTGGTGGTGAACTTTTCTTTCTGACAGCAGCACTTGTTGAAGTGAAGTTACTCCCACAGTGTTTTTAGGGAGCGACTCCCAAATGTTTGCCCAGGAATGATGATGGTTTTCCATGTCAGGATGCTGTGTTGATTTGGAGATAACTTGCAACATTGGTATTCCCATATGCTCGTTGTCTTGGTTTTTCTAGTTGAAAGCAGCTGTGGATTTACTGCATTGTGGATTACACATATTGCAGATATGATGGAGGAAGTGAATGTTAAAGGTAGCGGAGGAGAGGATGCTTTTACCCTGGTGCTCCTGGACCTCTAGAGTGATGTTGGAGTAAAACTTACCAATGCAAGTGATTAATATTCCATCACCCTTTTGACCCATGCCTTGAAGACAGTGGAAAGACTGTTCACAATCCGGAGAATAATTTTCAGTCTCTGGGTACTTGTTAATATTCATGTGCCTACTCTAGTTAAGTTTCTGTTCAATGATGATCCACCAGGATGTTCACAATCAAAGATTTGGCAATGGGGAGATGGCATTCTCTTTTGTTGAAGATGATCATTTTCTGGCACTTGTGTGATGAAATTGTTCCTTGTCACTTATCATTGAATGTTGTCCAGGTCTTGCTGCATATGGACACAGACTGCTTCAGTATCTGATGAGCTTAAATGGAACTGAACATTATAGAATAAACAAATACCCCCACTGCTGACTGTATTTTGGAAGGAAGATCATTGATGAAGATACTGAAGATGCTTGGGCCTAAGATTTGATTTGATTTATTATTGTCGCATGTATTAATACACAGTGAAACTGTATATTGTACACTATACAGTCAGAGCATACCATACACAGAGAAGGAAATGAGAGGGTGCAGAATGTAGTGTTACAGTTATAGCTAGGATGTAGAGAAATATCAATTTAATGCAAGGTAGGTCCATTCAAAAGTCTGATGGCAGCAGGGGAGAAGCCTATAGGGACTCTGTAATGATATCTTGGGGCAAAAATCTTTGGCTTTCAGCAACCAAAGCTATTTTTCTTTGTGTTTGGTATCAGTCAAACAGTGGACAAAACAGCCTGAATTCATTCCTATGCCCAAGTTTCTTTGGTGTTATGCTAGAACAGTTATATTTCAATGCACCTGTTGGATTGAATAAACACATTATACAGCTGCCGTGTGGCCCCACATTTAGATAACAACATTTTTTTCAAGCAACTTTCACTGATTTGCAGGACAATTCTTAACATACAGAACAAGTTTTATTCATGTAGCTCACCTAATATAGTAAAACAATCTGACCCTATCTACATTTTTCTTCTTTACTCTGGCTGTGTAATTGGTTGATCACTGCAAACCTTTAACATGTTCCAGTTCTGATGACCTGAAAAATTAATCCTTCTTTTCTGTCACATGTACAGTCTCACCTGATGAATGTTTTCATCATTTTCACTGCTTTTAAAATGGGAGTGAGAGTAGATAGATGGAGCTGCTGCAATAGCCAAGTCATAGCAGGTGCAATGCTTCAATTAAGTGGTACTTTCCAGGTTGAGTGGCTGCACAATATATTACTCAATTAGTTATTACATTTTGCAGCATCATTTCACAACAATCACTTATTTCGTATTCATTAACAGGGCAAAAGTATTGCTGACAAGGATAATATTTGTTGGGATGCAAATGCAGGACTTCATGAAATGATTATGTTTTAAATTGTCTCCTTTAATTCAAGGTAGAGAGGGCAATGTGACTTCCTATGCAATCTGCCTAGGGACAAGCCCATGTGACCACATCCTAAATCTGCTCATGTGATTGGCATATAATGGGGTCAGGACCCTGGTTAAAACTTATTGAAAGTAATGTAAATGTTTTTACACAAGGACACAACAGCAGAAGCAGCTGGTTTTGCTGCATATCAATACTCAGCCTCTCAAAATCAGCCAGAGAAATATTGGGTAGAAGACCCACAGCAGGTGTTGATGTGACAAGAAGGATAAAAGAACAGTTTTGAGACTAATCACCAAGCAGTGTACTGGTGTAAATGGATCCCATGTTCAAAGAAATGAAGCTTGTGAAGAGCCAGTAGCTGCCTTTTTTACTGGTAGTATGCTTGAGCGTGCTCAGAAGATTTAGCAAGGGGACTGGTTGGAAAGGACAGTGGAAGATCCATTCTGATGGGGGAGGGAAGAAATGTCCAGTTAAACATTTTAAACACAAGACTACATTTTGATTAAGAGTGTAAAATCATGTATAAACATGGTGTATGGCTCTAAGTTTTACTTTGTTAATGGGGAATCCTTTTTCTGTTCTTTATGTTCAGTTATGTGAATTTTAGTTTGTTACAGTAGATGTCAAAATGTGAAATCCTATGATATGATCATTTGTTTCAGCAGGACAATTTACAACAAGACAGAATCTAATTGCCACTTGACATTCAATGTCATTACCATCGCTGAATTCCTCACTATCAACATCCTGAGAGTTACCATTGATAAAAAAAAACAAAATGGACAAGCCATTTCAACATTATGTAACAAGAACAGGTCAGAGGCTAGGAATCCTTCAGTGGATAACTCTCCTCCTGTCTTCCCAAATCCTAGTAAGAGTCTGGCAACACCAATTTTAAATCCAACTGATTTATTTGATAGTAAATCTGCAAGCTTTCGACTTTCATCTTCGTCAGGCAAATGCAGTGTTCTGGTCTGCAATAGCACACATCACACGTGTGCTATTTCAGACCAGAACACTGCATTTGCCTGACGAAGG
Organism: Sphyrna mokarran; assembly: GCA_024679065.1. Lineage (NCBI taxonomy): Eukaryota > Metazoa > Chordata > Chondrichthyes > Carcharhiniformes > Carcharhinidae > Sphyrna > Sphyrna mokarran. Next base: position 62,662,025 of record JAGIQG010000011.1, on the reverse strand, counting down.
CGAAAGTCGAAAGCTTGCAGATTTACTATCAAATAAATCGGTTGGATTTAAAATTGGTGTTGCCAGACTCTTACTGAGTTAACCCTAGTCCAACGCCAGCATCTCTACATCATTCCCAAATCCTATCCACCATTGACAAGGCACAAATCTGGAATACAATGGAATACTCTCCATTTGCCTGGATGGGTGCAACTCCAGCAACACTCAAGAAACTTGACATCATCTAGGACAAAGCAGCCTGCCTGATTGGCATCCCATCTACAAACATTCGCTTCCTCCATCACTGACAGTGCCAGTACCAATTGTAAAGTGAACAGTAGGGAACTCACCAAGGCTCCTTTGGCAGCACCTTCCAAATGCATGACTGCTATCATATTAGAAGAAGATGGGCAGAAGACACTTGGGAGCACTATCACCAAGAAATTCTCCTCCAAGACATTCACTATCCTGACTTGGAACAACTTACTGCCATTCCTTCATTGTCACTGGGTCAAAATCCTGGAAATACCTCCCTAACAGTGCTGTGAATTTACCTACACCAGACAAATTGCAGCGATTCAAGTAGTCAACTACTATCACTTTCTCAAGGAACATTATGGATGGGCAATAAATGCTGGCTTAGCCAGCAACATCCACATCCCATAAATGAATTAAAAAAGTCGCTGGACGGAAATGTAGATTTCTTTTAAAGTTACTGGTCTCTGTGGAGATTGTAACAGTTAACTGTCCCAATTGTCCTTGAGAAGGTTGTGGCCTCTTTAACTACTGCAGTCCATGTGTCATCATTACATCCACAGTATATTAGGAAGGGAGTTCCAGGTTTTTGATTCACCTTTCAAAGTAATGGTGGATTTTATATATAATTTATGTGATTAATTAACACCAGCAAAAACCATTGATGCAGTTCCCGTTTGGGAGAGCAGACAATCCATTGCAATTCTGCCTGCTTTGATGCATTCTGTTTGAGTACAAACAACATGGGACCATTTTACAATCATTACAATTGCTGTGCACATGTTATCTTTCAGATGTCACTGAATTCTGACCAGATTGCAGTTTGTGAAGCGGTCTCATTACTACACACGAGCCCAGAATATGCCAATAAATAGATAACTGCTTCATTTGCTTTCTGGGTATTCAGTGCTGTCTGCAAATACAATTATACTACTTAAAAGTCAATCGATTTCAAATTGGTAACTGTAATAATTAGTGACTGCAATCAAAAATCAGAAATAGAAAGCCAAGTTTTGCTTCTGATGCTTTTTTAAGGTCAGTAATGAGAATCCTGGGGAAAATTCTGAAGCTGCTCAAGCCAATAATGAAGTGATTATTCTACCAAGAGACTGACCTAATGGTTGCACACTTGACAAATGGAAAAATTCAAAAACATCATCGCAAGAAGCAGATAGTGCAGATAAATTACTTGTCAGACGATTGGTATGTTACAATTCCCATGAAGAACAATAAATTTTAAATATATGGAACTGGGTCAAATCTGCCCTGTGGGTGCTGAAACAGTGTTCAAAACATCAAAATCTTGTAAACTTTGGCTGAAATTCTCTGATGTCATACGGCCTATTACAGCTGCCATCAAAAATGAAGAATTTGGCGCTTAGCCAAATTTCCATTCCATGCAGTGGGACCAGAGAATTCCAGCCATGAGTGAAATCAGAAAATCCCAGCTTCCGTATTTCTAACAGGGAAGCAGTGGTCACATCTCCAGTGCATAGACAAGAACGTGGTTTGATACATAATCTGGTAATGCAGGGGTAATATGAGGCCAATTGCTAACAATGATTTGCATATCATACTGTGTGGTGTATTGCAAAAGTGTTGGTTATCCAAACATTGTAAATAATTAAGAAAATAGGATACTTGAGCTCTCCAGAATAACTATGATTGAAGTGTATTGATCCATTGGTCAATATAGTTTTATATTGTTCGAAAGAAGCTTGGAATATATTGGAGCCTGAAACTGATCACTCTTCTGCTGGCTATGCCAACTTCATTGTCAGTATTCTACTTAACACTTTTTGCTTATTTGCAAAATCTGATGGTGATTTTCTTCCTAAATATTTATTATTGCTGGTGACAGAATCCTTTGATAAAAACTGTTGTTCAGTTTCAACTGCAGGGCTTGATCTGTTCAGAGGGCAAATGAAACATTTTATTTTAATAGTGCATTTGTCCTGGGCAATAGTGATTGTTATGACATGTATTTCAAGTTTGGGCAGAAGAATTACATGGGAGCAATTGCTGTATTGTGCAAATGATTGAATATTTAAATAATGAGTTTTGTTAGTCCTACAGGGGCTTGCAAAGTAGTTCTAAAGTAAGATGTTCCCAACTGATATCGAGATTTTGCATAGTTCAATGTACATTCCGCTAGTGGATGAATGAATTTCCAGCATATATATGATTTATCAGCTGAACAAAGGAGTGGCACAGTGGTTAGCACTGCTATTTCACAGTGTCAGGGACCTGGGTTCAATTCCAATTCCCAAATCACTGTATGTCTGTCTGGAGTTTGTACATTCTGTCCGTGTCTACATGGGTTTCCTCCGAGACTCCAAACGTGCAGGTTAGGTTGATTGGCCAAGATAAATTGCCTCTTAGTGTCAGGGAGATTAGCAGGGTAAATGCATGGGATTATGGGGATAGGGCTTGGGTGGGATTGCTATCAGTGCAGGCTTAATGGGCTAAATGGCCTCCTTCTGCACTGTCAGGATTCTATGGTTTTATGATTATTGGAGACACATTTTGACTTGACTCTATTCCTCATGACATGAAAGGGTTATGGTTGCGTGTGAAATTAGTATCATGACCGTTTTAGTCCACTCATACTCAACAATGAAACAAACTTGCAATTGTGGAAAAACCTGTTTATTCTCATTTCGAAAGCAGTTTAGGTGGTAGTGGCTGAAATGAATTTTAAAGCTAAGGAAATTCTTACACAATCTTGTTTATTTTGTTGTTTGTCACACATGCATTTGTTTAATCATTTCACAGAAAATTAATTATATTTCATCAATCCAGACCTTGCAGTCAACAATGAAGGAGCAGCATTTGCCATTCATTCTGTTGACAGTTTTCCCACACAGATTTAACCAGCTTTGGAGTAGATTCTTAGAATCCCTGTTCCAGCTCAACACCCTGTACAGAAGATCTGTGAACAGGTCAAGAAGCAATCAATTAGGTTTCAGTCAATGAGATTGAAACATCCTCCACTGAGTCACTTGGAGGCCAAAACTAGAAAGTTACAAGCAGGAAATATAAAACAGATTTAAATTATATAGAGGACATGAAATAAAATGGGATTAAGCGAGATAAGAATGTGATTAGAGGGGAGATGAAAGGAAAACTGAGGGGGGAAAAAAAACTTGTTCGAAATGATTAATATTAACTCTTTCTGGAGGGGCCATTTGTAAAATAAAATGTTCACTGCCCAAGCAGTTAAGTGGAATTATCCCTATGCTTTGGAGATTGTGTCGGAGGCAGGATGAGTGGAAAGCCCTAGAAGGGAAGGCCAGGAACTATAGTTGTCCACCCACTGACCAGGATTAAGTGATCAATTAATTGTCTTGTTTATGGCCATTTTTCAAGACTGCCTGGATTTTCCAGCATGGTCCTCAAAGCAGCCTTGCAGCAATTTTGAGGGGAGAGGTTTTCCTCTTCAGAGGTTCCACGTTGCAAAGAGAGATCCCTGATAGTAATGACCGTCCTTACATCTCCAAAAGTGCTGCTGAGATTTCATCCCTCCATATCACTAGGACTTGCCTGCCTGGCCCTGAAACATCCATGATTCCCTTACTGGCTCTTTGAGGGTGCATCAACATTGAGGAAACATGACAACCATTTCTGTCAGCAGTGCAGCTAAGGCTATTGGTCCCCTGATTGCACTCATAGTATTTCCAGATTTTTTAATTGGCCACTGCCAATAAAGTTACCTTCAGTATTTCCCCAATCATGTTGTCTGTTCACAGACCACTTTGGCCTCATTGTTAGAGTCAGTAACGTTTCACAACACCAATTTTAAATCCAACCAATTTATTTTTTAGTAAATTCGCGAGCTTTTGACACTACGTGCCTTCGTCAGGCAAATGCAGTGTTCTGGTCTGCAATAGCACTCATACCAACACAGACAGTCATAGATTGCTGATTAGAATGCGAATCCTTACATCTAACCTGCTATTCAAGTGTTAAAGTGGCTAACAATGTGTGTGAAGGGAATCCTGAGCATTGGTTAGAGAATTGTGTATTTTCTCCAGACAGCACGGTAAGTGAGGTTTTTTGCTAACCCAGGCAAGTTACGAGGGTTACAGATAGTGTGTCATGAAGCCAAGACCCCTATTAAGACTGTCCTCATGTGCGCGGAACTTGGTTATCAGTCTCTGCTCAGCGACTCTGCGCTGTTGTGTGTCCCGAAGGACGCCTTGAAGAACATTTACCCGCAGGTAGGAGGCTGAATGCCCATGACTGCTGAAGGATCTGTTTGAGGAACCTCAAACAGATCATTGTTCGCAGCAAACTACCCAACCTTCAGGAGAACAGTGACCACAATACCACACAACCCTGCCACAGCAACCTCTGCAAGACATGCCAGATCATAGACATGGACGACATCATCAAATGTGAGGATACCATTCACCAGGTACACGATACATACTCTTGCAACTCGGCCAACGTTGTCTACCTAATACGTTGCAAGAAAGGATGTTCCGAAGCATGGTACATTGGGGAGACCATGCAGACACTACGACAGCGGATGAATGAGCATCGCTCAACAATCACCAGGCAAAACAGTTCCCTTCCTGTGGGCGAACACTTCAGCAGTCATGGGCATTCGGCCTCCGACCTGTGGGTAAATGTTCTTCAAGGGGGCCTTCGGGACACACGATAGCGCAGAGTCGCTAAGCAGAGACTGATAGTCAAGTTCCGCACACATGAGGACGGTCATAATAGGGATCTTGGCTTCATGACACACTATCTGTAACCCTCGTAACTTGCCTGGGTTAGCAAAAAACCTCACTTACTGTGCTGTCTGGAGAAAATACACAATTCTCTAACCAATGCTCAGGATTCCCTTCACACACATTGTTAGCCACTTTAACACTTGAATAGCAGGTTAGATGTAAGGATTCGCATTCTAATCAGCAATCTGTAACTGTCTGTGTGGATATGAGTGCCTCTGCAGATCAGAACACTGCATTTGCCTGACGAAGGCGCATAGCGTCGAAAGCTCGCGGATTTACTATCAAATAAATTGGTTGGATTTAAAATTGGTGTTGTAAAACTTTACTGAGTTTACCCCAGTCCAACGCCGGCATCTCTACATCTGGACTCATTGTTAGAGGCCATGGTCTGCCACTAAGATTCTAGCCATTGTTCAGCTGTAATCAATATGTATCACACCACTAAAAACTCACTTACTCCAATATGCAACAGTGACTCTCAGCTCACCTATGCAGAGAATGTGTATGCAAGTGGAGAGAACTAATACCACTAATCACTTCAGAGCTAAGGTTGCAACTTCACACTTTGGGAAGGAGCATGGTATAATTAACTGCAAGTTCCAGCATTCTTTAGTTAACAATGCATGTGCTAAAGGAAAGATGTTACCATCTAAATTACCCTGGAATAACAACAGACACTGATATCTTCACTAGTATTCTTGCAGCAAGATCCAGACCGTTGTTTTTCTCCTTAGGGCCACATAGCCACTAATATGTATTCTCTCAAATTCCAAATTCCAGTAAATTAACTTGCTGCTCTAAGTAAAAGTAAATTTAAGTGTGCTTAAAGTAAACTAATCTCAGTGACGAAAGAACGTCGAACAGAAACAAACCAGTTTAGCTAATTTATTAGTGTCATCAGTAGGTGTACATTAACACTTCAATGATGTTACTGTGAAAATCCCCTAGTTGCCACACTGGGGAGCCCATGCAGGTACACTGAGGGAGAGGTTAGCATGGCCAAATCACCCACCCAACATGTCTCTTGGGCTGTGGGAGGAAACTAGAGTAGCCAGAGGAAACCCACATAGACAAAGTGCAGACTCTGCATATACAGTGACCCAAACTACGAATTGAAACCGGGTCCCTGATGCTGTGAGGCAGCTGTGATACCACTGTGCCACCGTGCCTCTCCAAGCAAAGTTTTCAACAAACATTTATAAAGGCAAGACTTCTGCCCATGTAGAGTAATGATATAAAGAATGGCTAATAAAATCACAGTTTTGAAGCTTTGTTGCAGTGATGCAGTTCAACAACGGACTATATGTGCAGAACATTTATTGTCCTACATTGTGACATGTTTAGAACCATTAACTTTGACAGTAGATTTTTACAGCTGTTCACTTGTCTTATTTAAAATACATTTCATGAAAGAAATGTTGGGTCTTTCATTTTCACAATTGGTCAGATTTCTGAAAAACACGCCTTCTTAGTCACTGAAATTACATTTAATTTGCCTCAAGAACAATTACTCATCCTGTCTAACATGCTGGCTGCTAGATACGGGAGCAAGAATAAGGGAAGTGAAATTACAGTGGAATATTGTGCTCCCACTCACGGTGAGCTTAGGGATGGGAAATGCAAGTATTTTGCAAGTCAATGATAGCGTACCAGAATCCCACCACTTTCCTGCCTCTGTCTAAATTAAGTCCTGGGTAGGAAGACCTGTGGTCAACCTTCTATCCCCAGTGAGACCCTTACGTGGCTAATTATGATGGCTTAAGGGCTGCATCCTGCCACTGCTGCTATTAATCCTTGATGAGTGAGGCTGCCACCAAGTAGTGTGCACAGCAACTAAAACTAGTGGCAGGCCTTTATTATTTCATACCGGTGCTGCTTCCTTATGGGTGCTGTAAGATAGTCCCAAATGTTTTTCCCAAACATTTGATTCACATGCTATGATGCTGAGACCAGGAACAAGTGGACTATTCCATTTCATTCACTAACTTTCTGTTCTGCCTCCTTCATCTCGCTGAAAATGTAAGATCCAGTCTAATGTGATCTTTACCCCATGCAGCAAGGGCAAACAGTCTCAGAATCATCTAATGATAATAATCCATGACTTTCCTTATCCTCAACTAAATTGTGATTTTTGCAATTCGTCAAGTTCAGATTACATCCAAAATAAAGAAGCTTTCAATGTCCCTGAGATGTAAAACAATGCTATAGATATAATTACATTAAGAATGGTTTGCAAAGATTTTCAATTAATGATCTAGAAAATGTATAATATTGATGTTTAATTGATGTGATCACCCATATTGCAGTTACCTATTGTTTATAGAGCAATAATCTAAAGAACTGGTCAGGATTGGATAAATGCCTCAAACACACTTTAAATATTTAGTTATAACGTATCATCATAATTCCTTTTCGTGCTTTGCATTATTGTCATGTGTTGCCAATTCTATAAATATTAGTCAGAGCAAGACAACACTCTCAATGCCTGGCAAAACTTGTTACAGCTTCTTCATAATGATTTTTCTTGTTTCTAATTCTGAATCGCTCATCCACCCACCAACCCTATGTTTAAATTATACCTGTGTCTTTAGTGTTGAAGTAAAGTGGTTAAGAATATTATTTTTGTTAATGTACCATCTGGACATATTTGGCCCTGATTTTTCAATCAGCAGCGAGCAAGGATGCCAGCTCTTGATTTCAGTTAGACTTGCCCACAGACTGCTACAGGTTTTTGCACTGGAAATTGGGGTCTGATTTTCCCAATCCTACTGAGACCAAAAGAGGTGTGCCAGGGCCGGGGAGAGGGTGGATGTGGAACAATCATTGAATGGTGCACTCAGAAGTCCCACTTCCATCTCCTATTTGGCCATTTTTACAAGTTGGAGGGATGAAGCCACCACCTCCAGGCAATTGACAGCTTTATGCTCTCATTCAGAGCCAGAATGTTGTAATTTTATTTTCATTTCTCATGGAGGCAGCTGGACTTTAGCAGCTGTTACACTCTAACCAGCTGGATGGAGGCATGAACTATGGATTGAAGTGAGGAACAGTTTAAAAGGTGAGTAAAATGGTTTGGCCTCCTTTATAATTCATCATTTCAATGCTGCAGCATGAGGTGTATCTTTGTTCATTAGAGTGAGCCATGATAGTGCTGTAATTGGAAGATGTACCTAGCTAAACAATTCGTTTGCCAGAATGTTACCTCTACCAACTGGCAAGCTGTCAAGTAAAAGATCAGCACTGTAAATGTGGAAAAGTCTTTAGATGAGTTCAAAAAATGTATCTGATGGAGTAAAAGCAGAACATATTTTATATGTGGATAGGGTAGTTTAATAATGTAACAATGAGTAGTTTTTTAAAAGTGTTTCCCCTTTGATTTTATGTGTTAGCCAGATATCCACTCAGATAATATTTCTGAAGTCTGCTTGTTTACTTAGGATATTTCATGGGCTCTTGGCTAAAGTCTAATTAACTAATCATTTTACAAGTGCTCAATTTTGTTTAAACAACAAACTCTGAATTTATTTGGAGAGATTTATGCGCTATTCAACAGGTTCTGTCTGTTATATTACATATGAGATCTATTCATAAAGTGGATAACAGATGATGGGAGAGGAGATTGAGGAGTGTGTGGCTGAGGGGATGAACGATCAGGTTTGGTTAAAGTGACCAGAATGTGCAACTATATGTAGCTGAGCCATTGACTGCACCAAAAGCATCAATGCAATTTGTTTTTGGAACAGAGATGGGCCTTTAAAATCACCCAGTTTGGACTTTGCCTGCTTCCATTTATGCCTCTTGTTGTTACCAGCAGCAGGCCTGTCTTTGGGCCACTTAGAACCTGAATCTTGGAAAATCATATCTCATGGTAGACTCAATAGAGATAGGAATGGGAAGTGGAATGGGAACAATTTCCTGATTCTAAACTCAGACATAAAATCTGACCCCAGAAATAAAAAAAAAAGGCATGTAGCCATCTTCAGGGGATTGGGGCCTGTATGAATCAGGAAAACAATTATGTATCTCAACAACCAACAACCTGAAGAATTGTGAATGAGTGGAGCAAACTCTAAACCAGAAAATGTAAATTGGAATATTGAATTTAATAACTGATCAGATATGCAAGTCAAATTGTGAGGTAAAGGCAAATAGGGTTAAGAGTGAGACGCAAAAGCAACAGAACCAATAATTACATTTCAAATGAGCGTGACCCCACATGGTTAATTTTCAGAATCAGAGCAGTTATTTGGCACTTACCATACTGTTCAGAAGTCAGTTCACTTCAATCATGGGTTCCCTAAACAGAGACAAAGCAAAGCCAAGGGGTCACACTACAACTCTGTAAAACATTCTTTCGATCCTGACTGGAGTATTGTTTCTGATTCTGAAAACCACACTGAAGGCTTTGGAGAAGATGTAGAAGCATTCTGCTAGAACGGTTCCAGGGCTGAGAGATTAGTTATGTGGAGAAATTGGTGAAGGTGACATTATCTTTCTTAAAGTAGAGAAGGCTAAGGGGAATTTGATAGAAATGTATAAACCTATGAAGAGTTTAGATAGAGTTTGTAGAGGGAAACTTTTTTTGATTTATTGTTGTCACATGTATTAGTTTATAGTGAAAAGTATTTTTTCTTGTGCGCTATACGGACAAAGCATACTGTTCATGGAGAAGGAAAGGCAAGAGTGCATGCATGTGAGTGAACATATTGTTAGAATTATAGCTAGGGTGTCGATAAAAGATCAACTTAATGCAGGGTAAGCCCATTCAAAAGTCTGACGACAGCAGGAACAAAGCTGTTCCTGAGTCAGTTAGTATGTGATCTCAGATTTTTGTATCTTTTTCCTGATGGAAGAGAGAATGTCCAGAGTATGTATCGTCCTTAATTATGCTGGTGCTTTTCCGAGGCATGAGGAGATGTAGACAGAGTCAATGGATGGGAGGCTGGTTTACATGATGGATTGGGCTACGTTCATGACCTTTTGAAGTTGCTTGCGGTCTTGGGCAAAGCAGGAGCCATACCAAGCTGTGATACAACCAGAAAGAATGCTTTCTATGGTACATCTGTAAAAGTTGGTGAGAGTCGTCGCTGACATATCAAATTTCCTTCATCTTCTGAGAAAGTAGAGATACTAGTGGGCTTTCTTAACTATGGTATTGGCATGGGGGGACCAGGGTAGGCTGTTGGTGATTTCAATGCCTAAAAACGTGAGTCTTTCTACTTCGTTCCCATTATGTAGACAGGGGCATGTTCTCCTCTAGCTTTCTGAAATTGATGATAATCTCCTTCATTTTGTTGACATTGAGAGAGAGATTATTGATGCCACACCAGCTCACCAGGTTGTCTATCTCTGTCTCGTCATTGTTTGAGATCAGACTCACTATGATAGTGTCGTCAGCAAACTTGAAAATCGAGCTGGAGAGGAATTGGCCACACAGTCATAGTTGTTTAAGAAGTATAGTAGGGGGCTGAGAACACATCTTTGTGGGGGACCGGTGTTGAGGATGATGTGGAGAATTTGTTGTTGCCTATCCTTATTGATTGTGGGTCTGTGGGTTAGGAAGTTCAGAATCCAGTCGCAGAGGAGCTGAGGCCCAGACCACAGAGTTTGGAAATGAGTTTCATAGAAATAATTGTGTTGAAGTCTGAGCTATTTTCAATAAGTGGGAGTTTAACATAGATGTCTTTGTTATCTAGGTGTTCGAGGGTTGAGTGCAGGGCCAGGGACCTGTTGCGGTGGTAGGCAAACTGTAGTGGATCCAGGCAGTCCGGGAGGCTGGAATTGATTTGTGCCATGACTAGTTTTTCAAAGCACTTCATAAAGCACCGGACAATACTCATTAAAGCACGCTGCTTGGCTTTCCTTAGGTACCGGGAGAATAGTCACTTCTTTGAAGCAGAGAAGGACCTCAGGTTGTTGTAGAGAGAGATTGAAAATTTCTGTGAGAACTCTACTAGCTGATCTGTGTAAGATGAGTGCTCACCCAGGTACTCCATCTGGACCAGTCGCTTTCCGTGGGTTGACTTTCGCAAAAGGATCTTTGGTATCTGCAATGGTGACTTCAGATGCAGGTTCTCCGGTGGCTGATGGGCTGATAATCAGAGTGCATAACTTTAAGGTGATCAGCAAAAGAACCAGAGATGACATGACAAAAATCATTTGCTTTTCACACAGACAGTACTGATAGAATGGTAGATAGATATTCAGTAGTCATCTTCAGAAAGGGAATTGGATTCATGCTTGTCAGAGATAAGATCGCAGTGTTTGGTGAAAATATTGGGGGGTGGACTAAATTTCAAAAGATCTGGCACAGACATAAAAGGCTGAATAGCCTCCTTCTGTGATGTAATATTGCAGGAAGAGACAGTTTGTTCTGGTGAATTTTATGGGTAAGTACAGCAACTTCATGTGCTTCATATCTGTGAATTCCGAATCTCTCAGTAATGTACTGAAGCTTGTGAAGGAGCAGGGTAACTTAGAGAGAAAATTGCAAATTTCTGCTTTTCTTCATTGCCAAGATTTGCTGTTTAATAATGATGAGTTCTGCTGGTTTCATTGTTATTTTGATTGAAAAACCTGGGTTCTGAATTACAGGTTTTTACGTTCAAGTCCGCGTTCAGGCCTTGAACACAAAAGTCAAGGCTGATGTTCCAGTGCAATACTGAGGGATTACTATGCTGTTGGAACAACTGTCTAATGATGAGATGTTAAACCAAGGTCACATCTACGTTCTCGGGTGTATGTAACAGATCCCAGGGTACTATCTCTAAGAAGAACATGGCAGATATCTTGAGCTATGTTTATTTCTCGATCAACATCACAAGAAAATGGACAAGGAAAGATTCTCTGATGCCCCAGGTACATGTTTCCTGGTGGCATGCCAGTAGCCGGTGGAGAGATTTTCTGATCCTGCTACTGTCAATGTGATTTCCCATTAATTCCACTCCAGGCCGCTGGGAAACTTGCAATGGGTGTGTGCCATCAGTGGGATCAGAGATCCCACCAACATGAATAGCTGCAGGATTCCAGTCACAATGTTATTTGTGGGAGTTTACTGTGTGCACACTGCTGCATTTCCTTTATTATAACAGTGATTACATGCCCAAAATGAACCATATGCTCGGTTTAAAGTTTTTTGAAACATCTGGTGGTCATGTGTAAGATGGTCTATAAATCCAATGTAATGTTTATGGCTATGTTTATGGGTTTACATGTGCTTTGAGCACAGAAGAAGCATTGGATTGGAGAGTAGACCCTTTGCCACTTTGTTTACTTTAATTTCTTTAAGTTCACATTGCATTATGAACAAAGAACAAAAAATAATACAGCACAGGAACAGGACCTTCAGCCCACCAAATCCTTACCAATTACATTGTCCTGTCCAGACCAACTGCCTGCATCCCTGTATTTCCACCTGATCATGAATTTATTCAGAGAAGTGTTAAATGTTGCTAATGTATCTGCCTGAACCATCTCATTTGGCTGTGCATTCCTGGCTCCCACCACCCTCTGTATAAACCCCCCCCCCCCTACCCATCTCTGTTGAATGCCTGCCACCCCCCCCCCCCCCCCCCCCCCCCCCCCCCCCCCCAGCTTACCTTGAACTTCTGCCCCCTCATTTCTGCTCTGGGCAAAAAGCTTCACCGTTCACCTTATCCATGCCCTTCATAATTTTAATAAACTTCTATCAGGTCACCTTTCAGTCTCCATCTTTCCAGGGAGAACAATCCCAGTTTATTCAGTCTCTGCTCATCAGTAATTCCTTCCACACCAGCAACATCCTGGTAAACCTTTTCTGTACTCCTTCCAAAGCCTCCATATCTTTTTGGTAGTGTGGCAACCAGAATTGGACCTAGTCTTCCAAATATGACCTAACCAACGTTTTATAAAACTGTAACATAATTTGCCAACTTTTATATTTGATGCCCTGACTGATGATGACCATATGCTTTCTTCACCAGCTTTTCCACTGCACTGCTACTTATAATGAACTGTGGATCTGTACTATCAGAACTCTCAGTGTGTCTATGCTTCTGATGGTTCTGCTAATTATTTTATATCTCCCACCTGAATTGGATCAACCAAAATGCATTACCTCGCATTTGTCTGAATTAAATTCCATCTGCCATTTCTTCCTCTACTTTTCCAGTCTATCTATTTCCTCTGACAATCTTCATCAGTTTCCACAACTCCAGCAATCTTAATATCATCCACAAACTTGCTAATCAGACCAGCTTTATTTTCTTTCAAGTCATTTATATATATATTACAAACAACAATTACAAATTACTGTGGATGCTGGAATCTAAAACCAAAAGAGAAAGTGCTGGAAAATCTCAGTAGGTCTGGCAGCATCTGGAAGAAGAAAAAAGAGCTGACGTTACGGGTCCAGATGACCTTTTGTCAAAGCTGGTTTTATTTGTATCTCCCCAGAAAAACCAACAGATTTTCTACATGATCCCTACAGTGCAGAAGGAGGCCATTTGGCCCATCAAGTCTGTGCCAACTCTATGAAAGAGCTTCCCACATGGCCTACCTAACTCTCCCCATATCCTATAATTTCTTGCACTTACCATGGCTAATCCACCTAACCTACACATTTTTGGAAACTAAGAGACAACTTTCCATAGCCAATTCACCTAACCTGCACATTTTTTGCACTGTAGGAGGAAACCGGATCACTTGGAGGAAATGCACACACACTGGGAAAAGTTGCAAACTCCACACAGTCACCTGAGGTCAGAATTGAATCCAGGTCCCTGGTGCTGTAAGATAGCGGTTCTAACCATTGTATCTGCATTCTGTTTTCTTTCAAGATCGTCTGATGCTTTGTCAAAAAAAAGCAGAGGGATGTGTCTGTTGTCTTCATTCCTGAAGGCAATGCCTAAAGACACCGGCAAGGCCAGCTGCACAGAGATCAAGGGCACCTAGATCTCAATTTGAACTTAATGACCCACCTCCACCATCATTGCCAGCATCAGAGTCCCCTCCCCGCAATGCATGGAATCTCCCCCACCTCTACCACGCCATGCAGGTATCCTCCTCCTCCACCATTGCTGCTGCTCCCCACATTATGTGAGCTCCAATGGGGATCCCTGGAAGCCCCACTCCTGGCAGTGCCAAACTGGAGCAGCACTTACTCAGCAATAACCTGTTCACTGAGCTCACTGCTCAGTTTTGGTTCTGTCAGGGCTGTTCAGCTGCTGACGTCATTTCAACATCGATCCCATCATGGACACAGGAGTTGAACTGAAGATGTGAGATGGGAATGACTGTTTTTGACAACAAGGCAACATTTGACTAAGTACGGCATCATGGAGCACCAATAAAACTAGAATCAATGGGAATCGAGGAGAAAGGCCCTTTACTGGTCAGGAATTATACTTAGCACAAGACTAGATGATTATGGACTTTGAAGGTCAGTTCCAGAACATCATTGCAAAAGTTCATCAGGGCCTAAAAGTTCTAGGCCTAATCATCTTCAGCTGTTTCATCAATAACATTTTCTCCACCATAAAGTCAGAAATGGAGATGCTCGCTGAATTTTTGAGGTTGATTCCACAATGTGCAGCACCATTCATGACTCTAGATACTGAAGCAGTCAATGTCCATCTGCAGCAAGGCCTATTCAGGCTTGTGCTGTTAAGTGGCAAATAATGGTTGTCTTACATTAATGCCAAGGCTGATTTTTCGCTTGTTGAACATTGCCTTGACAATAAATGTAATTTTTATCACTTAATTCCTCATTAGCAATGTGCTGCAGATTATCAGAAACTAAACAGGACCCGCCACATAAATATTATGGCTACAAGAGGCTGGGAATTCTACCGATGGTAATTCATCTGGTGACTCCCCTAAGCCTGTACACCATCTACAATGCACAAGTCAAAGATGTTTTGGGATATTCTCCCCTTGACTGGATGCGTACAGCTCCAACAACATTCAAGAAACTCAAAACCATCCAGGACAAACTAAGTTGGCACTCTAACCACCATCGTTAACATTCAGTACCATCAATGCACTGTGGTAATATGCACTATCTACAGGATGCGTTGGAGCAACTAGCAAAGCTCTTTTGACAGCACTGTCCAAACCCATGATCTCTACCACCAAAAAAGATAAGAGCAGCAGGTGCATGGGAACACCACCACCTGTAAGGTCCACTCCAAGTCACATACCATCCTAACTTGGAAGCACATCTCCATTCCTTCACTATCGCTGGGATAAGATCTTGGAACTCCCAAACAGAACTGTAGATGTACCTAAGTCACATGGACTGCACCTATTCAAGAAAATGATTCATCACCACCTTCTCAAGGACAATTATGGATGGAGAATAATGCTGGCCTAGCTAGTGATGTCCACATCCCATGAAAGAATAAAAAAATTTGAATGACCATAATAATTACCGGGCGAAAGGTTTAATTTCCTTTTTTCCCATTGCTTATTATTTCTACACACCATTAACCAAGTCTTGTTTTAATACATTGTGTCGTTAAAAATAACTTTGGAAATTTAAAAAAAATCTAGCTTTAATATTTCAGTTGAAAATTAAAATTAGAATAATGTAAGCTTGTAACATTTGTGAATTAAGCATATTTTATTTTTTAAAGTTACCTTAACTACTGATTTAAAAAAAATTATAATGCCACTTCAGAATGTTGTTGCATGATGGTATGTCTGTTTATATTTTGAGCACAATTTTGGAATAAAAATTTAGGAATTTCGAATGAAATCGAGACAATTGTAATAGTGACATGAAGTGAAAATATATTATCTCACTGCAAGAAAAAGGTGCAATTTTCCTGGCCAGCTATGCTATTCGTGCAGCGCAGCAGGCTGAAAATGTCAGTGGGAGGGAAAAAGATAGGATTCGTGACCAGCCAGATATATTCGCGATCTTCCAGGACCATTTTTATTGGGTGTAATGAGCCTCACACTAGGGAAAAGCACAAGGCTGATTACAATATGGAAATACAGATTCTTTAGTGAGCTCTGCCTCACCAGTGGAGGTCCACACCAGCAGGGAACGTGTATGGTCCCCGTAAATAGGACCATGTAACAACCCTGCTGGTGGGACCAGAATCCATTGAGGCCCTGCAGGAAGGCAGAGGATAGCAGTGAGCTGCTTCCTGAGACCACTGAAGCTTGTGTGATGAAGTTACTCTCATTGTGCTTTTAAGTGGCAATTTCTAGGATTTCAACCTAATGAACGCAGAGTAACAATAATATATTCCTAGGTCAGACTGGTGTGTGACATGGAAGGTAACTTGCAGATGATAGTGTTCCTATGTGCTTCCTGCCTTTGTTGAATGTGTTAGAGATTGTTGTTTCAGAAGGTGCTCTGCAAGTTTGCTTGGTGAGTTTCTGCAGTGCATCTCGTAGATGGAACACACCACTGCCAATGTGTGAGTGGTAGGGAGAATGAAAGTGTAAGGTAGTGGATGTAGAGCTGAATATGCTTGTCTGAATGCTTTTGAGATTCCTGAATACTTTTGGAGCTACACTTATCCAGCCAAGAGGAGATTTTCCATCATACTCATAACCTTTTGTGCTTTGTAGAGAGTGGACTGGCTTTAGGAAATTAGGAGACTTACCATAGGATTCCAAGTCTTTGAATGACTCTTGTTGTTATTGTGTATTTGGAGAATTACACTCAAGAACACAACATAAATGAACATAGCTTTATTGTGATGTGTTCTTTCTCATATCTGCTGCTTTGCTTTTGTCTATTTTACATCATATTGCATTACTTCGTGCATACGTTATGACGGCAGGGTTATACAACGAACCAAAGGGAACAAATATATAATAATCCTTTCCCCCTCCCTTAGGAGAACACTCGTCAAACAAGATCAACATGAAAAATAATCAATAGGTTAGTCAGCACCATTAATTCTGGATGGCACAGTGGTTAGCACTGATGTTTCACAGCTCCAGGGACTTAAATTCAATTCCCACCTTGGGCCATTGTCTGTGTGGAGTTTTCCCATTCTCCCCAAATATGCATGGGTTTTCTCTGGATTCTCCTGCAGTTCAATGATGTGCGTGTTAGATTATTAGCTAGGCTAAATTGCCCCTTGGTGTCCCAGAATGTTTTTGCTTAAGGGATTAGCAAAGTAAGTAAATGGGGTTTCAGGGATAGAGCTTGGGTGGGATATGCTGTCAAGCTACCTCGGAAAAGTATGATGGTGTGAGTATGGCTATTTCAGTTTATTGCTTGATGGATATGCAGGATTTCTCTTCCATTTTGGAAGAAGTATCTGGACATTGATGGGGACTGACTTTGCTAGCTCGACTATGTTGGGTGTGCCCTTTTCGTGTCTGAATTTGCTGCTAAGATTGTTTTTTGTTGAAGTTTGTTTCAATTGACTGACTAGATTATTTCAGAGAGCAGTCAATAGCCCTGTATTGCTGTGGTTCTGGGATCATGGATATGCTAGATTGGGTAGAAATGGCATATTTTGTCCTCTAAAAAACATGAATGAACAAGATGAGTTTTTACAACAGTGCAGTAGTTTCATCTACTTTGTATTCCCAGTTAATTTAGTTAAATTTCCCTGCCACTGTGGTTTTGAATTTATGTCTAACTTGTGTCCAGATCATTCATCCAAACCCCTAGAATAATACTCCAGTAATATATCTATTATGCCACCATAGTACCATTCTCCTCAGCAGTTCTAATAAGACAATGATTTAAAGAACCAAACATGCTTAAGTATCAAAAAATGTATTTTTCAGGTAGCAAATTAGTGTTCTACTTTTTTAGCTGCTTCCTGTGGTTAAGGATTGAGTCAGTTCCCTGTGTTAGATGACGCATGCTGTGCTTTGATGGAAAATTAGCATAAATGTTTAGTCATATGCTAAACCTGAAGCAGTGTCAACAACGTTGTGGGCATACACTTGGACATTATTTAAAATTAATCTGTTATTTGAAATGAGTACAATTTCTTACTTGGTAAAAAAACAGAACAAGTATGTGTTTCTATGGTGAGTTTTTTTTACTGTAGGTTAGTCATTATATTGATAGCAGAATGCAGTAAATGCAAGGCTAAGTAGTATCTATTCTGTTTGTAATACTTCATTTAATGTGTTGACTCTAAAGACAACCCTGCCTTGAAAAAATATTGCTAAAGCATAAATGAGATGTGTACAGATCTATGGGGAGTCTAAAGTGAAAATAAGTTAAACTATAATGATTAGCTCAATTAAAGTCTTACCTTTATGTATTACTTTGCCATCTCTCCAAGCATCAACTCAAAGCAGTTGACATGAAATGAATTACTTGGAAATGCTGTTTTGTAGGTATAACTAATAAACAAACGCAAGAGTCCCTGAAATGTGATGAGATAACTAATGAAAGAAAGTTTATTTATTATTGTCACGATGTTTACATTAACACTGCAATGAGATTACTGTGGAAATCCCATAGTCGCCACACTCCAGCGCCTGTTTGGGTACGCTGAGGGAGAATTTAGCATAGTCAATAAACCTAACCTGCACATCTTTGGGCTATGCGAGGAAAACCAGAGCACCCAGGGGAAATCAATGCAGGCACTGGGAGAACATGCAAACTCCACACAGACTGTGATCCAAGCTGGGTCCTTGGCTATGTGAGCCAGCCGTGCTAACTATTGTGCCATCTTGCCAAAAGTTAAACTGAAATAAATAAAACCCACACTTAGGAATGTGATAAATCAGTAAAGAACAAGTAGGGCAAATCCACTTTATCAAATTCTTTTTTTGTTCAATGACAACAACTTGGATCCGGTAACTCTTACCAAACAAGCTCAAAAAAAGACTTCACTTATCTGTGGCTGCCACTTCCTTTTGTGCTCAAGTATTTGCATATTACTAGGAATAGTACTTATAGTATGACAAATATATTGTTGCATAATTCTTAAAGAATGGACATTCAAGTACAATTTTGTCTTTTAAAAAGCATTTAGATAGTTACATGGGTACAATGTGTATAGAGAAATATAGGCCAAATGCAGGCAATTGGGATTAGCTTAAGGGTTTAAAATAAAAGGCATGGACAAGTTGGGCCAAAGGGCCTATTTTCAACCTCTATGACTCTAACTATTGATATTAATGACCTTGCAAGTTTTCTATGGAAAATATACCTTTCTGTTTAACTATCAATAACCTGGATTTAGACAGACATTTCTTAGACTTCTAAATGTCCTTTGGGCCTATGATGTTGTGGATTTCATTTTTTAAAAAGTTCTATTTAAGACAAGAGGAATAACATGAGTCGTAGTTCTACGGGAGGTTAAAATTGGCAATAGCGACAATGAGCCATTAAACCCATAAACATGAGAAGCAGACAGAAAATAACAAAACAATGCTGAAGTGGAAGAAAAGAAAAATTAGAAATTTTTCTTCCTTCACCATCTCCCACAAAGATTTAATATATCAAATATAAATATTAATGATTGAATTCAAGTTGTGGAGGATATTTATAAGTCTCTGAGTTGGTAATTGTAGGGAGTGGCTGCATTGTCATCTAGTCAAGTAAATGACCATCAGAAGGTAATCTTTTCAGTTCAACAAAAGAAGAACTACAAGTTAGCTTTAGAGAAGGTTAAAACAAAATGCATTTCAAACAAAGTATATAACTGAAACAAAAATAGTGACAAAAGGTATTTGCGTCTTAAATGCCATAAATGCATTAGGGGATAAATGGGGGAACTAAGCCTTTGTGGTCCAGGTACGATTTGCTTGTTGGTCATGGTGAATACAAGAAAATTAGGTGGATGGGAACCCACATTCATAAGGGAGCCTGCTCGATAGTCGACGCATTAGTGCAAATTAATGGAATTGGGTCAGTTCCTTCAGAAGAATGTATATCTCCAACTGATTATCCAGTGTTGACTTTGCCCATACAATCTGATATAACTAGGGAGAGATCCATAAGGTGAGCAATTGAGAATGAGAGGCTTTAGAGAGGCAAGTCAAAGAAACGTACCTGAAAGGAATGCAAGATTGGCATGATTATTTTTCAGTCTTGAAATCAGGGTGATGCTGGCAAGGCTACAATTATCATTCCTCCCTAGAAGGTGGCTCACCTTGAACTGTCGTCTTTGCATTGAGAATGCCACAATAATAATGTAATTTGGGGATTTTGGGATATTGATTTCATGATTGGTTAGCTGTAGTACAAATATTAATAATCATTTGGTAGTAACAAACTTGAGTATGGCTGAGAAAAGAAACATAAGGCGGAATTTTCTCAGAAATAGGCAGAGTTGCATCAAGGGCAAGAAAAATGACAAGGAAGCTGCAGGCCTAACAGGTGGCTTTCCTCATCCAATACATAACTAAAGAAGATGAAAGGGAGGGTCCCAATTTATCATGAAACAGGCTCAACTGCTCTGACAGCAACTTCAGTTGTAAAAGAAACCCATCCCCCCCCCCCCCCCCCCCCCCATCCCCGACACTACTACCCACAAACATTTCCCCCTCAACAATCCAGTGCCTGGGCAGTGCTCAGGCAAGATCCTCTTCCCCTGCTCCTGTACCCGCCACCTGAAAATGAGGGCACAAAAAATCCCTCTCCATGCTGTCAAAGCTTATCACTAATTGGTATTGTCTTTACAATTCGGCATTCTTGTAAATTATCTTGGTGAGAACAAGATGATTCTAAGTAGCTTTTTTTTTGCTTTGACCCTGTCATATGTTACTTTAATATATTTGTTGTTGCAGTAATTTTTTTCAATTGACAGCCCATGCAAAGCTTTTAAAACATACAAGAGCTCATATTAACAATGAGAAATGCCATTGGAACACTAGTCATCAAACATAATAATGAAATGGACCATCAAAGTTTTGATTATCAGAAGTAAAGCAAGAATTTGTGAAAATATGTATCCAGTTGAGTGAAGGAAAACCCTGAGAAGAGATACTATTTGGGAGCAGCTTTAGATAATAGTAAAATCTCTTGCTTTAACCTTTCCAGCTGCTGGTTCTCAAAGAAATAAGGATGATGCAGATTGATTCCCTATGCAGACATTCGTGACTTTGACTATCTATAGTAAACAGCACACAAAATAATAGGCGTCTGCGAGTTTTGATTTTGTCACACGTGGCTCAGATGCAAACTACGTAAACTGTCAAACAGTATCTTTGAAAAGCCAAAAAAAGCACATTTCCTGGTGAGGTGATTCTAATTTAGTGGTAGCTGTAATTTATGTAGTGAATAATGAGCACCCTCCACAAGAGGAATTAGTTTATAAAGTGTTAAGTATTTGCACACAATAGCACGAGATAGCATTCAACCTGAATTCCAAGTCTTCTCAGGTTTCAAATACTTGTGGACATTTTTATTAATACAGTGTTGTGTTAGCCAATAAAAAGATTTACCAGTCCTGTAACAGAGGCAGCATTGCCTCAGGTAAATTATTATCTTTCATACTGTCACGTTTTAAATCACATCCAACTGTTTAAAATACATTTTTTGGCAATTCCTATTTAGGTGTCATCCTTAACTGGCACACTTCTCTCTGAGTTACAAACTTATCGATTCAGGGTCAATGATTTGAGAACATAGGGTAGCATCTTGTGCTTGCGATGGGAGTCTCAGCCACCAGCTCTTGAGCTAAATCTGATATTGCGTCATTCTGGGTAGACCTGACAATAGCGAGCACCAGTCAGGCAATTGGCAGGCCAATGGCAATCCTTTCTCCAAGATCAGGACCATGGGAGCGAAAATCTTGCTGATCTTGTGTTGCAGATGGAATTTTCTGATTTCTTTTTGAATGAGTGTCAACTCAGTTGGGAAAAGTGATGTGGGGCGTACTGGCTTCACTTCCCACCATATTTTATGAAACTTAGCCAAAAATTATCCTGAAGATGAGTTCTACAATGTCACCCTGGTGGATCGCCTCTTTGTTGGCACCCTGAGCTAAAAATAATAGATTAGAAAAAATGTTTCCCCTCACTAATGGGAAAATGTACCTTTCCTTTTGCACGCACCTGCCTCCCCAGGGAATCCCACCACTACCACATGTACATTGCCCACCCCCAAGGAATTCCACTCCTCCTCTCCCATGGTCATGGGAAATCCTTCCACAGACCTCATCATCAGAAGTGCCCCTCTGCAGCATTGCTCCCTGGAAGAGCCGGGGTACTGCCTGGACATGAGTCTTTTCCCTCAAAGTTGCACTGCCTTGGCAAGTTGTCTTCACCAGGACCCACTTGTCAAAGGGTGTTGTGAACCCTGTTGACATCATGTGGGGAGGATATCCTGATGTCATTGAAAAATAAAGCGGGGAAGCCTGCTAATGATGATAAAGTTAGGTTTAAAAGTACATTTATTATTGTCACAAATAAGCTTACATTAACAGTGCACTGAAGTTACTGTGAAAATCCTCTAGTCGCCACACTCTGGTGCCTGTTCGGATGCACTGAGGGAGAATTCAGCATGGCCAATGCACTTAACCAGCACATCTTTTGGACTGTGGGAAGAAACCAGAGCACCCAGAGAAAACCTCCACAGACACACGGAAAACGTGTTGATTCAATACCTGCTTAGGTGCTGCTTAGCTAACCAATGTTTTGTACATCAACATTGACCCAGCTATTACTTATTTTAAAGATAAAAAGTTGGAGAGAAAGCATTTCCAACTTGGGTGCACTCTTTCTCACTTACTGAAAATGCAACCTGTTTCTTTTGCACAAGATCAAAAGAATCTTACTTCTTATATTCCTCCAGCTTCTTCCACTTCCTAATTGGACAGTGAACCCATTCCCTGATCATAAATTTGTCAATTTGGGGAAAATCACAACTGTTCTTCTCGCGATGTGATCATCTAAACTTCATGACAATGAGGTCCTGAAGCCTATGGGGAATATCCAGACCCAAGGGGTTCAATATGTATTTGCCTTCCGATATTTACCAGGATGTTGCCTGGTATGGAGGGCAGGTCTTATGAGGAGAGGCTGAGGGATTTGAGGTTGTTTTCGTTAGAAAGGAGGAGGCTAAGAGGGGACCTGATCGAAACATATAAGATGATTAGAGGTTTAGATAGGGTGGACAGTGATAGCCTTTTTCCTAGGATGGAAAAAGCTAGCACGAGGGGACACAGCTTTAAATTAAGGGGTGATAGTTATAGGACGGATATCAGGGCAGGTTCTTTACCCAAAGGGTGGTTAGGGAGTGGAATGCCCTGCCTGCAGCAGTTGTAGATGCGCCAAGTTTGGTGGCGTTTAAGAGGTTAGTTGATAAGTATATGGAAGAGAAGGGAATGATTTAGTTTGGAGGGGCATTGCTTTTTATATTGGTCGGCGCAACATCGAAGGCCAAAGGGCCTGTTCTGTGCTGTAATGTTCTATGTTCTATGTTCTATGTTCTATGATATTGTCCATCTCTTTTTCTTTCCATGTTAAGATACAGGAGAAAAGTGCAGATCTCCATTGTTAAATATGTCAAGAATAACTTCTGAATTCTTTCTGGCTATCATTGAAAGTATGCCAGGAGAGCAGGTGGTCCTGTTCCAACCATTTCTTTGAGCTATCTGTCTGACATTGGCAATGGCAGCACAGAATATCTTTGAATAATTATTTCAAAAAACCATCAGCTTCAATAATAAGTTGTGTATTTAAATGTCGTTTTCAATAAGTTTTTAAGTTATTAAGCACGAGCCTAACAGTTATCATGCCATACTTAATGCATGTCACTTGCTGAAAATAAATGATAAATAATCCACATCTTGATGTAGCAATAATGGTTCACGTTTTTAATCAAGCCCAGTAATGCTGTGCATTGTAATGAAGCACTGCACAAAATGTTTTTAAGGCATACATGTTTGGCGATTCAAATCAAAAACTGGCCGTACTCATAGGCTAAAGCAATGCTGACATTTCACGAACAAGGCTCTGGATATTATCACCTACCAATTTTGTGACTTAATCGCAACATCGAGTTTTTGGAAGTTTGCAGGCACAGAGCCATTTGCAGAGTCAACTTATCTTTACTCCACCTTTAGAAGACTTTCTCTGACTGCACCAATTTGACTTTTTGCTTTTTTTTCCCTCCATCCTTTCTTGTGCCAAGTTAGGGATAGTGTTATACTGTGAATGCATAACCACTGGGAACTGTTTTAAGCATGCCTAAATCTTCTTTCTTGTGCCAACCCACTCCACCAGACATGGCAACATGCCTAGGAAAAAGTAGCCCCCACTATGGTACGTAATACACTGTGTTGGCAGCTCTTTGTGCTGTCCCCTCAATAATATTTCAGCAATCAAATAGATGGAGTAACCGTTTTGTTAAGCATCTTTCTTCTCTCTGTAAGCATAGTACTAACTTGCATACATAAACAGAGAGAAATTGTGGACATTTAACCTTCCAGTATGTGAAGTGATGGAAAAGAAATTAAACCACACTTCCCACTATTATCTTCCCATCTTTAGCCTCCTACTCTACTTTAAGCCAATTCAATACAGAATATTACTCCTCATTTTGGAATTCTGCAAATCAATAGACTGAATTTTGACTTCAGAAACATCAAATTTTGGTCATCTCCTTGATTTACCTATTCCATTCTGTTACATTTGTTACTGAAATCTGTTTTGTTTTTTACTGTAGGCTGATTCAGGATGCTCATTATGTGTCATCTGGCACATTTCACTTTTAAGAGCTCTCTGCTTTTCAATGAGTAAAATTATGGATATTTTTATGTTCGTTAATGGGGTTTCAGATTAATGTTATATCTAAAAAAGAGAAGCCTTGAAACGCAGCACTTCTTTACTATTGTACAAAAGTGCCAGTCTGGATGCAAGCTGAAGTCTGAGAGGGGCTCAAACCTATGACCACACAAGAATACAACCATTGAGACAAATCTGACTTCAGATTGAAAAACATTTTTCTTGACCTTTATTATTATAAAAAACAATAATCTCCATTTTCTTGAGGATATCAATGTTATAAAATCTCCAATGTGCTTTACAGAACACATTGTTCTGTAAAGACCAATGTGTTTACAGAACTTGAAGGCAAACTTGAAAGCAAAACTTGAAGCTGAGGCATAGAAGGACAGCTTGGTCAGAGATAGGCTTTAAAGAGTGCTTTCAAGGAGAAGAAACAAAATGGTGATTAGGGGAGAGAAAGTCCATGTTAAGGTCCCAGACAATGGAAGGCACAGCTGCAGGAGTAGAGTGGTTAACTTGGGGAGTTAAAGATAGTATCAAGCTTAACACTTATAATCGTGCAAAGGCAGATGGCAGGTCAGAGGACCGGACAGAACGTAAGGAACAACAGGAGATGATTAAATTAACAAGGAGGGGAGAAAAAGGGTATGAAAGAAGTGTCCAGTGAGATAATCGATGTATTGATATTAATTTTTCAAAACTCTCTGGATTAAGAGATGGTTCCTTTAGATTGGAACATTAAAAACTAACTCTTTTGTTCATAAAGGGAGGGAGACAGAAAATGCAAAACTACAGGACAGTTAGCTTAATAGCTGTCATACAGAAAACATTAGATGATATTATCAAATAAGTTATAGCAGGGCACTTAGATAAGCTCAAGGTAATCAGCAGAATGGCCATGGTTTTGTAAAATGGAAATCTTTACAAAAGATTTGAGTTGTTTGAGGAAGTAACATGTGCTGTGGATAAAGGGGAACCCAATGGATGTACTTGTACTTAGATCTCCAGAAGACATTTGATAATGTATCACATCAGATTGTGGTAAATAAAAGTTGAAATTCTAATTCAGATAGAAGATTGGCTGGCTAACATAAAGCCAGCATAAGCCAGCATGAAGCTAACATATGCATAAATGGGTGTTTTCAGGTTAGCAAGATATAACAAGTGGGGTATCAAGAGATTAGTGCTGGGATCAGAAGTGGAAATGATCAAGAGCTTCAAGTTTCTAGATATTCAGATCATCAACAGCTATCCTGGTCCCTCCATACCGAAGCTATAGTTAAGAAAGCCCACCAATGCCTCTATTTTCTCAGGATGCTAAGGAAATTTGGCATGTCCACTATGACTTTCACTAACTTTTACAGGTTCACCATAGAAAACATTCTTTTTCTACTGTATGACACTTGGCATGCTCTTGCTCTGTCCAAAACTGCAAAAAACTACTAAGGATCATAAACAAAGCCCAGTCCATCTTGCAAACCAAACTCTCATCCATTGACTCCGTGTACATTTCCCACTACTTTGGAAAAGCAGCAACATAATCAACATAATCCATGCATTCTAGACATACTCTCTCCCACCTTTTTTCATTTGGAAAAAAAGACAAAAGTCTGAGGACACATACAACCGACTCAAGAACAGCTTCTTTCCTGATGCCATCAGACTTTTGAATAAACCTACTTTGCATTAAATTGATCTTTCTCTGCACCCTAGCTATGATCGTAACATTACATTCTGCACCCTCTCCTTTACTTCTTTATGTATGGTATGCTTTCTCTGCATAGCGTGCAAGAAACAAAACTTTTCACTGTTTACTTATACATGTGACAATAAATCAAATCAAACAACTGTTTACAATTGAAATAAATGACTTGGTTAAAGAGATTGAAGGGATGGTTGCCAAATTTGATAATGACACAAAGATAAACAGGAAGATAAGTTGTGAAGAGGACACAAGGAAGCTGCAAAAAAAATATAAGCTGGAATTTTAACTTGTTTCACATTGGTGGAATTTTGCTGGTATCTCTGTCCTCATCCCCCTACTCCCCCTCACCACCCCCACCCCACCCCCCGAACCCCGCAACATGTTTTCCGGCAAAGGAAGGCGACCGCTGGGAAACCTGTGGTGGGGCTGTGCCATTGATTGGACTGGAAGATCCCACCAGTGAGAAGGGTAGGAAAATCTTGCTCATGTAAGTGTACCTTAGCCAAATTACTGGCGACAATGTCATAAGGATTAATTCCATTGGTTCTAGCTGATCGTTTATGTTGTCTGAAACTTAGAACAATGATTTCCTTTAGGCTATTTCCCTTATCTTGATGTCTTTATAGGAGTCCCATTCATTAAGACAGACACAGCAGTCAAAGGTAGCACATGTTTTAGAGAGAGGGGGAGCCCAAGTCTTGTGCAATTTCTTTCCCAGCCTTACAGCACTTCAGTTGTCTCCTAAGAAATGTTAACAAAAAAGTACAGAAATAACATAAAGCAATTTTAAATTAACAAATGATTATTAATTACACATTACCAGAGTAGTTGAAGTACTCCCTTCTAATGAAATCATCTATTGCTACTCAGTTGATAATTTGTAATACTGTTTTTGTTGTAAAATTTTAACAATATCAAAATGGCTTCTATTCGCAAGTTGGTATAAAATGGCTGAGTTAAGCAAGCACAGTAAATCCTACTAAATTCAAATCTAAAACCGAGGCAGCTTACAGAACCTAACTCTACAAAGCATGTCTGACTTCTGCTCTTAACCAATTGATATCCCCAACCAGTTAGAGAGGGATGGCAGGATGATGTGTCCATTCTGTCAAAGGAAGATTTTCAAAGTAAAGAAACCACATCATACGTCAGTGAAGTTTATCCGGATCTGAATTTTTCTAATTGGAGGATATCAGCCTTGCCTGGAAACCCTGCTGAGGAAATTGGGCAGCTGCAATGAAAGAGGGCACCAAGACACCAACCTTTCTAACCAAGTTGGTGTGCACGTAAGTGACGGAGGAAGTCAGCACAAACTTTTATCCCTCCAATCTGGAGACATGCACACTAAGCCACTAGACCTTCAGGAAGGCATGATAGCTTTCAGGTGCTCTGATCTGCCCAGCATTCCCCTGCACAGAACTCCTCAGGACAACACATCTTACCATTCCTCTTGTTCATCTTGCATGAACATTACATATTAATTGAGAAGCTTACACTCACACTCACTCTCAGTCTATTGCCCTTTCATAGTCATTCCTTATGTTTACCATCTACAAGTGGTGTTATTCCCTGTTCTGTACGTAAGTCATTATGAACACACACACCTTTGTCTCCTTGCAAGAAAAGGGAGCATAAAACTTGGTGACAGGCAGAAACCAGGAGAGAGCTCTCTAGTGGTGGACACCCTATTGGCCATTGGCAATCCATGCCTATTTGGTCCACTAGGAAGGAGATCAAATTTTCAGACTTGTCAAGAGAACGATGGATCTTGTGCTTGGGGTGTAACCTCCTTCCAAATGGGTAATGTTTTCCATACCATATGCTCTACATAAGGGCATGACACTGAGGAGGAATCAGATAGTGCTACTGCTGATGTTGCTGCTGGAGTAGTTGACAATATTGTGGCCCCTGTTCTTGGCCCTTAGAAGAGGTGGACATTGAAGCTGCCCAAGTGCCTCTATGCCTGAGGAAAACTGGAAACAGAAGTGAAGTGCTGGACAATTGAAGTGTCTTCTAAGAAGTTAGCAATCATCTGTCAAGTAGTAAAAGTACTCATTGAGAAAATGATTTGAACAGCAGTTTCTCAATGACCATGGCTGGATCTCTTTGGTAGAATTGATCAAAGCCATTTCAGCATATCAGTTTCATTGAAGAAGTTCTTCCCACTTTGAACTTACCTCCTTGATTCTGGTGAGTTATCATCAAGTTCCATGGCTGAACAATTCACAATTCAGGGCTAAAGCACCTGATAATGTTTTCTTCTTTTAAGCAAACTCAAGAATTACTTAGTCAAAAGATGCAGCAGACATTCTCAAACTTCCTAAGGAATGTTGACAGAGGGCTAAGGCTAGGATTAAGGCTAAAAAGGAAAACAGCAAAAGACAGTAATTTCAGGATTAATTCTTGTGCCGATCATTGGGAAGTAAAGACAAGTGTGGCTTGAATCATTGCAGAATGATACGTTTCAAGTTCCTATGGCATTTTTCTACTGCTGAGGGAAGAGTTTTGAAGATCTTGTTGAAATTTAAATGTCACGTGCACAGAATTTCACCAAAGTCCTTCATTTCCTCCTCATGTGTGTTAGATAGATACTTGCAAGAGTTCCTTCTATTGCTTTTCATGATTGCCAGATGTCCAAGCATTTCCAGCAAATAAAGTGTATTTATTGTTGTAAGGTAGGAAAGGTGACAGCTAACTGGCATACAGCAAATTCCTAATGTGATGGTAACCAGATAATCTGTTTTTATGATGTTGATTGAAGGATACATACTGACCAGAAACCCAAAAATTGATATTCTGTTCTTCTGCAAAACAGGATCTTTTAGATCCATTCAAATAAGCAGATAGGGCTTCAATTTAACACATCAATCAAAGGTTAGCAATTCCAAAAATACAAGCTTCCTTAGTACTTCGCTAGAGTGGTAGCCTTGGTTTTTGTGCTCAAATCCTGGAGTGGGACTTGAATCTTGAGATTTTGCTACCAACTGAGCCATTGCTGACAATCAAAGGATGCAAGATCTTCCACTTAAAATCTTATACAGATTAGTCCTTCCCATACCATCATCCCTTCTTTCAGAATGTTTTTTCATATTGATAGCAGATGTTAAGCATAGTGATCCCTGTGGAAATTGGTCCTGTGTTGGTTACTTTCCAATCCTTGGGTACTGTGCCCATTTCTAGCAATTCTATAAAGATAAATGTTAGAAAGGATATAATTAATTTGTCTAGCCACTTCAAGAATCCTTACATAAATTCCATCTAGGCCTGTTATCTTGTCTAACTTAAGTTTTCTCAGCCTATAATATTTTAACTGAAACTTGCTTAATAATTCAACAACAACAAAGAAACAGTATTTTTGCAGGTGTTTGGCTCTTCCACACCATGGCACCATTGGGGTTCTTAAAATGCCCCATCATTTTCATTTTGATCTGTTTACTGCAAATAGATTTACATATATATAAAATAAATACATGCATATTGCACATGAAGTCATTTTCATCTATGGAACTTAAATTGGATTGACACAGTGAAAAATGATGACTATTTTCTAAGTTTGACATCTTCAGCTTTGTTAGTCTGTTTATCAAGACTGTAAGGCGTGACAGTGAAGCGAGGATACAAATCGAGTGTAATACATGCCCTTACTTAGGTCTGACATTCAATTAACCATTTTAATTGATTGTAGTTACAATCATTGCTGGAAAACAGACAGATTAACAGATAGGAGATAATAATTAATGACAAAGTCAAACAAATACATTTCATATGTATTGGGCAGTCAAGAAGCATAATAATTATCTCAGCGTGTTTGAGTAGCTAAATTTTAAATGTGGAAAGGTCACACTGTCTCTGATTCTGCCAAGAAGCTAAACTTGAAATCTCTGAAGTTGAATAATTCAAGCTCATTGCTCACTCCACCTCTCTGCACACTGTCAGGAAGGAAATTGCAGTTTTGAGCCTAAGAGTGCAGCAGGTACGAGTTTCTCTTCATAAGTGAAAACAAACCTTGCATTTATTTATGAGCTGCATGATGGCACAGTGGTTAGCACTGCTGCCTCACAGTGCCGAGGACCTGGGTTCAAGTTAAAGCTTGATTCAGTGTCTGTGTGGAGTTTGCACGTTCTCCCTGTGTCTGCATGAGTTTTCTTCGGGTGCTCTGGTTTCCTCTCACATTTCAAAAATGTGTGAGTTAAGTTGATTGACCATGCTAAATTGCCCCTTAGCGTCAAGGGGATTAGTGGGTAAAATACTTAGGAGTTGGGGAAAGGGCCTGGTAGGCACTGTTGTTGGTAGGAGATTGACTCAATGGGCTGAATAGGTTTCCTCTGCACTGCAGGGATTCTATTTAGTGTTTTTCATGTCCACCAAATATATCCCAAAGAACTTAACAACCACAAGTCCTTAAGAAGAAATTCACTCATATTCAGGAAAAAAATATGGCGACTAATTTTCACACGGCAAACTTTCACAAACAGCAATGTGGTGATGAGCAGGGTAATCTGTTCTTTGTGATCAAGGGTGGAAATTTGCATTCTGTGCACAGGCTGCTATCTGGTATAAGAAAACCAATGTGCAGCTCTCCAGCTGCACAGCCAAATTTTCTCTCCAGATTCTCTGTTACTCTGCAGAGGAAACATGGGATTTACTTTATATTGTCAAGTTGGTGGGGTGGGGCCTAATAAAGCTGGCAATGAACAGCGATAAGGCCTTGATCAGTGCTGAAAATCTTCCCAACGCACCCGTCTCCATCCCACCCTCTGCCAAGAACTGGAGCAGGACCCATTAAGCAACAGGACAGCCTGCCACCATTCCACCCCCATCCCCTGTTCCACACACATAAAGGGAATCCTTCCAATGAGAGTCCACGGAAGGCTGTCCCAGTACTCCTCTCTGGAAATGCCATTCTGGCCTGGCACTATCTGGTCGTGTCCTTCATGCAGTCATAGAATCATAGAATCCCTACAGAACAGATGTAGGCCATTCTGTCCATCGGGCCTACACCGAAAACAATACCACCCAGACCCTGTCTCCGTAACACCACATATTTACCCTGCTAATCCTGCTGACACTAAGGGCAATTTAGCATTGCCAATCAACTTAACCTCACTTTTTTGCTCTGTGGATGGAAATCGGAGCACCTTGAGGAAACCCACACAAACACAGATAGAATGTGCAAACTCCACACAGATGACCAAGGCAGGGCTTGTTTGGGTCTCTGTCTCTGTGAGAAAGCGGTGCTAACCACTGTCCCACCCCGCCAGGCTGTACCTATCTTAGCCCCCTGGTGGATCCCCCTTGACTACCTCCCATCTTTTAAAGCTGTTGTAAGGGAGGAGTTCCTTACCTGGGGACATATGATTCTCAATAGCAAGGTCCTTGGCCATGGATCAGGCACCA
This sequence comes from Sphyrna mokarran, assembly GCA_024679065.1. Classification (NCBI taxonomy): domain Eukaryota; kingdom Metazoa; phylum Chordata; class Chondrichthyes; order Carcharhiniformes; family Carcharhinidae; genus Sphyrna; species Sphyrna mokarran. The sequence goes on along the minus strand of JAGIQG010000011.1, from coordinate 62,630,297 downwards.
TAATTACCAATTACTTGTTCCAGATCCTCATGTGAGGGTCTATAAGCAAAGTGGTGAGATTGCTTTCTTCCCAAGGATTCACGGTTACAGATAAGAGTTTGTTAGAGCTCCCCACCTACAAACGATAATCATGACACTTACCACACCACCACTCCCAACTGCCTTAAAGCAGTTTCATTTTTTTACATTAAAATTTATCTCTCAGCTTGGCTCTGGGTCTCAAGAAGGGAATTAAACAAGTTCTACTGTCCCAAGTCTATTTTGGAAAATGAAGGATAATTAATATAACTGTCATTTGAGCCACAAGCATAATCTACTTAGCAATTTGTTATCAATGAGCAAATTGATCATAGAATAGAATAGAATCCCTACAGTGCAGAAGGTGGCCACTTGACCCATCGAGTCTGCACTCTGACAGACTATCTATCCCATGCCTTAACATTACCCTTCTCAACAAGTGCTCTATGTGCATTAAAATTTCCATCCACCCAGGCTATGATAACAAGATGCTCTCAGATCTTCCAGTCTGCACTTTTGAATTTCCCTCTGGAGTTATTTAATGCTATAATATCGCATTGGGTATAGACACAAACTCATCTCTCTGGTCAGCTTCATTGTTCAAGATGTCACATAGAAGGCACTCAATCTGATATCATTCGGTCAGCAATGTGATATCATGTGAAATGTGATGGAATACTTTCCACTCACCTGGATAAGTGCAGCTCCAACAACATTCAAGGAGTTTGAAATCATCCAGGATAAAGTAGTCTGCTTGATTGGCACCCCAACCATCTTAAACCGATACCTGCATACTGTGACAGCAGTGTTTACCATGTACAGGATGCATTGTAGCAACTTCATCAGCACTTTCCAAACTCATGATCTATGCTTCTTGGAACAACACCTGAAACTTTAAGTTCCCTCCTGAATCATACATCACCTTGACTTGGAAGTATGTCATCATTCCTTCATTGCAGCTGAGTAAATTCTGGAACTTCCCTCCGAACAGCACTGTGAGTGTACCTGCACCAGATGGACTTAAGATGTTCAAGGACATAGCTGACCGCCACTTCACCAAGGGCAATTCAGAGTGAACAATAAATGCTGGCCCCACCAGTGATGCTCATGATCATGAAAGAATGAAAAAAAAACTCTTCAAAAACAAATGTTTCAATATTTTCAGAAGTGCTATAGGACAAAAAAATTATTGAAACAAACACTGAAGCATGACATAATAAATTCCTGGCATTGACTCCCAGTTGGAATCTGCCTTGTGACACCGTATGGCCATGGCCACCTAGAGAATAGAGAAAGGAATTGAGGGAAGGTCTCATGTTAAGGCAAGGGGAAATGCTACTGGAGAAAAATGATACTGTCCTTACATAGGCCCTAAGGAACGCTTTTGTCCTACAAATGAAAGTTTAAAATTTTAGATATAGGACCAATTCACTTTCCCAATCCTCTTTCCATCTGCTCTGGAAAATCACCGATGCTTCCCCACTCCAGCCTACATTAAACTTACAGTTTCATTCTGAGTAAATCACTGGCCCAAATCTGCCTTTGCCTCTTGTTCAGAACAGCAAGGTTAACCCAGAATTATCTGAAAAATGATGGAAAAATCACTTGAGACATTTTAGTTGCCTGCCCACTCAATCTTTCCTCAGTGGGTGTTTCAAAGTCACCTGCAAATGTTATCTCTGCTGATATTACTACACACAAGCTGGCAAATACACATTCACTCCTCTAAGGGGCAAAAACAACATCATGTGAAATGATGCATACATTCTCATGTTTTAAAGGCAATTCCAAATATGCAAGAGCACACTTCCATTTCCCTGTGTATTACTAGAGAAATAATCCTCATCATATTTGGAACACCATTAGAAACTAGATTAAGATGCTGCTTTTATCTCAAATTTATAATAATCTAGGGGATCATTTTTACCTGCACTGCCTTTGCAGTAATCTGGCAGATCAGATCCACTGCCTGCTGTAGAATCCGTCTGACTTTCACCAACATTGGGAGCGATGGGTTCTGCAATGGTTGGAGCTGCAACCACGTATAGCAGGAAATGTATAGCAGGTCTGATCAGATGGAATTAGCTTTTAGATTAAAGGTGTCTTCTTGCCTGTATGTGTGATTGACAAACAAGAAAGAACTCCAAGTGTTAATGCATGGGGGACTAATTGTTATTTTCCAATGAAGCACTTTAAAACTAAATAGATTCTATTCTCACTAGAGTAGCAATTGAAAGATGGCATGAATAAATTTAAACAGATTGGATGATGTTTTAAACTGAAACTGATTTGGATTTTTAAAACATTATGATATAATTTAAATAAAATATACTTGACTCACTGACCAGTATTTTCTTTCTCTGTGTCGCTATTTGTTTAGCATTCAGTCTGAGAGAAATAATTATTTCCCCCAAAAGCCATTGGACAGAATTTTCCCAACAATTGAAGACAGGTTTGGGACCAAGCAAGGTGGAAAAAATCTGGAAATCGGAGTCAGGTCAAACACGTGAATATCAGGTGGTCAACAGGGGAAAGGGAAAGGGGGGGGCCTTGGAGATGTGAAGGAAGTCAATGAAAAAAGTTAAGACTCTGGTGCCTGGGGTAGAAACAAAAAGATGTAACATTTTAAACCAAGGAATTAGATTTTGTTGATATTGTAAGAAAGAAGTCAAGAATTAAAAGTCTTGAGGAAGTTTATGGCCCTGAACTAGAGAAGAAATTTGAACAGTCTGCAGGAAATTAACTGCTGCAATTACAGCTAGCTGATAGTGCGGAAAAGTGCCTGCAGTAAGGGACTCTTTCAGATGCAATACCAACAGAGTATAGTCTGCAACACTCCAAGACATTTCAAACTAAGGTTATGCACAGCAGGAAAGAACAAACATTTGTCTATTTTTTTGCAACCCTCTGGGAATTCCAAAGATTTGAAACTCTTTGAATGAAGAAAGCTGTCATCATCTCTGACCTTAATGACCTTGTCTTGAAATTTTGCCCCATAAATTCCTTAGGGAAAACAATATCTCAGTTCCTATGCTGTCAAGCCCCTTCAGATCTTGAATATTTCAATGAGATCACTTTCCATTCGTCAGAACATATAGACGTGTTTTAAACAGCCTCTCATCATAGCAAAACCTTTGATTCCAAAGGTCAATTTAGTGAAGCTTGCAGTATTGCATCCAAAGCATGTATATTTTTCTTTAAAAAGATCAAAATTGCACACTGTATTCTGGTGTGATCTCACCAAATGCTGCACAGACTTCTTTAGCAAGCCTTCTCTATTTTTGTACTCATATCTCCTTGCAATAAGGGCTAATATGCCATTTGCTTTCCTCATTGCTTGCTGTACCTGCACACTAATATTTTGTATTCCTTGCATGAATATGCCCAAACCTTTTTGACCATCAATATTTACAAGTTACATGCCATTTAAGAAATGTTTTGCTTTTCTATTACAGCCAAACTGAATAACCTCACATCTAACCACATTGTGCTCTACCTTGTTGCCTATTTGTTTAATCTGTTTAAATCTCTTTGTAGCCACTTTGTATCTTGCTCACAGCTTATATTTCCACTTAACTTTGCATAACCAGCAAAATTAAATACATGACTCTTTCTTTCATTGTCTAAGCCACTAAGACAGATATTAAATAGCTCAGAGCTCAGCATTGATCTGTTCACTGTCTGCCAACTTGAAAGTGCTGATTTATCCCTACTCTCTGCTTCCCGGCTGTTAACCAGAACTCCACCAGTCTACAACTTTGGTGTTTTTTGTGTGTCAGGTTGTTCTGCCTGAACATAGATGGAAATTATGTGAGCAGGATGCCTGCCAGGCTTTGTGAGAAGGATGCCTGACATGTGTGCATGTTGAGTAGTGCCATGAACCAGATGAGGACACAACCTGCAGGCAAATAAAGGTATGTGTGAGAGAAGGAATGGCAGTGGCACTTGAGCTGGCAATAAGCGAGTCCTATGGATGTATGATGCATCTGTAACTTGAGAACAATGAGAAGAGTGATTTATCCTGGCAGAATGGAAGAGATCATTCATCGTCTTCTGGCACTGGGCAGCTCTTCTTTTTTGGAGGTCCTTGTCACTTACTGCTGCTACCACTATGTGCCATGCTAGATTTGTTACCTTGAATGAAATTTATCACCCCAAAGCAAGGGTAGAGCACATCATGATGATCCTCCACTGCAGGGGTTTGACGGAGGAGTTACTAAATTTGGGGACAGCCTGTTTTCTCCCTTTGCAGCCATCAGTTCTCAGTTGCTTCCTAACCCTTGAAGGGCGTGAACTTTCAATACAGCACCCGATTTACTGAAGACCTGATGTCATGACAGGGAATCAAAGATTGCCTCACCAGCAATCTGACATAAAACTCATGCCTCTCAATTTTTAAATAAAGTGACATGTGATATGATAGAAAATGGCACTATTTCCATTGGTGGGTCACATGCTGACTCCCCACCCAATATTGGACTTTGTCAATTTCTGGCACAATTCTGCCCTTTGTTCAATGCATTAACCTTTTGAACATTTTTATCGAATCTGCCTTCACCAATCTTTCAGGGAATGTGATCCTAATTATCCTCTGGATGAAAGTATTTTTCCTCACATCACTTTTAGTATTCTTGCCAAATTGTTTTGAAACTGTGCCCTCCAGTTCTTGATGCTCTTCCTGGATGGAAGGTTTCTCAGTATTTATCCTGTCCACACCCCTCTGGATCTTGACTACCTCATTAATTCTCTTGTGTGGCATCGAATTTAATTTTTTTTAAAGTACTATGGAAGTATTGTAAATTGTGAAAAGGCAGTGTAGAACTTCAAAAAGACCTAGAAAAGTTGATGGGGTGGGCAGATAGGTGGCAGATGAAGTTCAATGCAGTGAAGTGTGAGGTGATGCATTTTAGTAGAAAGAATATAGAGAGACAATATAAGGTGTGAAATTCTTAAAGACGTGCAGGAATAGAGGGACCTGGTTGTATATGTGCATAGATCAGCATAGTTGGAAAGAGCAATTAATAATGCATATAGTATCCTGGGCTTTATTAATAGGGACATAGAGTACAAGAGCAAGAAAGTGATCCTAACTCATGCAAGACACCAGTTATACCTCAGCTAGAATATTGCATACAGTTGTGGAGGCCACTCTATAGAAAGGATGTGAATGCATTGAGGGAGTGCAGAAGGGATTTACAAAATTGGTCCAAGGATGACAATCTTCAGTTAAAATGTTAGATTGGGATGATTGGAACTGTTCTCCATGGAGAAAAGAAGGCTAAGGGAAGATTTGATAGAAATGTTCAAAGTCATGAGGGGTCTGGACTGAGTAAATCAGTTCTTTGGTCTCTGCTTCTAAGGAACAAAAGTTTTATTTCATTACTTTTCATTTTATATATCTGTAAAAGCTCTTATGACCTGTTTATGTATTCTTGGCTAGGCTATTCTCCAATTCTATATTTTTTCCCTTTTAATCAATTTTTTTGTGACTCTTGGCTGGTTTCTAAAGCACTCTCAATCCTCAGACTTACAATTATTCTTTGAAGCATTATAAGCTCCGTTTAATCCAATACTATTCTGAACCTCCTAAATAAGCCATAGGATCCTACTTGTGTTTGAACATTTTTAATTGTTTCTTTAACTGTTTTCAAATTATTTAATTACATTATAGTCCATTTAACCAATTAATTTTAACTAGCTCTCTTCTCATCTCTCTGAACTGACTTTCTTCAGCTTTGAGGTTTGTGAAGAAAGTATGTGATCTTTATATTTAATATGGAACTCACTATTCCAGCAAGAGTGGCTCCATAGAGATCAGGGTGCCATCTTTAAAGGGTATCCTGATCAGAACTGAAGTTTAACCCCCCCCCCCCCCGTCACCATCATCCCTTGCCCATATCCCTACTACAAATATATTGGGCTCTTACACTCCCCAGGTAACTATCAGGGCTCCCTCTTATCCCACCACTGAGGAAAGTATCGTCAGCTTTGTCCCCCTCTCACCACACGCACATTCTCCCCACCCAACACTGTGGCTGCAAGTTCCCCCTTACTGCCTGCTCCCAACCTATGCCATGGGGTAGTGTTAAGTTCAGTGCCAGAGAATTATCTGGCCATATACCCTTCTCTTGGGTATTATATTTGCCTTTCTATCCCTGAAGTGATCCCCATGACTGAATCTTGTTTATTCAAAACCTGCTATAATGGGGTTAATGCTAGTTGGCAACAGTGGGCATAATCCTACCTTAATCCACTACTTCTGGATCTAATGATGTGAGATGACAGTGTTGGACTAGGGCAGGCACAGTAAAAAGTCTCATAACACCAGGTTACAGTCCAATAGGTTTATTTGGATATTCTAGATATAATGATTTAGAAAAGGATAAAGTTTCTGTGACAACAGTTTTAAGAAATAAGAGAGGGAAGGGCATGCTCCCATTGCGACCCGCAAGCTTTCTAGTGGGTCAGGTCAGGAGAATCGCATATCGGCCATTTCGTGGGATTCGCGCATGTGTTCCTGATGCACGCTTGTCTCCCAGGGCCACAATTGGGATTGCACTGGAAATTGGCAGAAAGTGATTTTAATCTGACTTAAATGTATTTTAAATGTGGATTACATGTGATTATCAGGGTCAGCATAGAACTTGCCAGGCTTGATAGAATCTCCCGTCCCAGCAGAAGTACTTTATTCCGACAGGGTTTAGAGTAACTCAACACATTTGGGGAACTAGCAGGAGACCCCATTAGACTGATGGAGGGGCAATCAAGGCTCCCCAAGGTGTCAGGCAATGGTGGGGGGGAGGGGGGGCTCGTACCCACTGAGCATGAGCACGTTGGCAGTGTCAGCTTGTGAACCTTGGTACTGGCCAGGGGGCAAAGTGCCTATGTCCAGGGGACACCTTGGCACCACCCATCAGGCATGATTAGTTCCAAGGGAGCGGTGCCTATTGTGGTCGGAGTCTAGGGGGCGATCGGTGTGGGTGGGGGGTCAACTGCCATTCTGCATGGGGATCAGTCTGGGCTGGATGGAGGCTAGCAATTAGGGTGGACTCGGGGGTGGAGGGTGGAGAACTAATGGCCTGTAGGGAAGGTCCGACTCCGGGAGGGGCCAGCAGTGAGAAAGGGATCTGCCTCCCGGGGGGGTGGGGAAGGGTCTGATCCTGGGAGTGGTCAGTGTCGGAGGGGGGGTGGGAAGATCACCACTGCTGGGGGCGGTGGGTTGGACACTGGGGCGTTCCAGGAGGGTGGGGAGTAAGGACTGCTCAGGAGTTGTTGTGGGGGCTGCAATCAGGCCATGGGGGTGGTGGGGGGGGTGGTTTGGGGGGGCAGAGGGGGCAGCACTGGAAGGGTCCCGGGCTGCCCAGCGTTTGACAGATCGGGGCCACTGCTCATGTGCAGAATTCCGGAACAGCCAGCTTCTGGTATGAATTCCCCCCCTGCACCCCCCCAGTGTTTTTGATGAGATTCACGAGTGTAACCTCTGCATTGCACAGAGATTCGGGACTGAAGTTGCATTGAAAACACAGTCGTGATCTAACCAGTTTTCCCACCAATTCAGCACTTTTGGGAGAATTGCCCCCAAGGTTTTAGTTGTAATGTTCAGCCTAATGTCTATTCTGTCTATAATTGGCAGTGCAGAAAAAATGGAAAGTTAAGTAGTCTCTATTCGCATTACCACCAATTGGCGATCTGAAAATGCTTTGTTCTGAAGTCTCCTAGCAGCATGACTGAGAGGGGAATTCTGCAAAAAGAAAGAGACTAATCATGCGGAATATTTAGAAACCTTTACCCAAATTATTGCTAATTTACAGCATAGAGAGAATGTTAGGTTAAACTGAAACACTTTCAGATCACTTTTCTAAACTGCAGTCAGAAACACAGATTTTATTGCTACATCTTTGCAGCTCCTAACTGTGGGTGAAATTAGTGACTATAACCTCTGTCAGTTGTGTGGCTTTTGAAATATAATAACTAAAAATCAGAATACAGCAAGGAGACTACTGAAGAAGGTCTAGAAATATGTGAATTTAAATTTTGGCATGGTATATAATTTTGCTTGATATTCTTTGGGCGAATATTGAATAAAAGCTCTGTGTTCTTGAGAATGTGTAAATGTTTGTTGAATAATCAAATTAATACAGCAATGACAGGTTGCAACAATGCATGGTATTTACACATACCTTATTAAAAAGCTTATAACACTTCATTAGAATATATTCATTCAAGGGAATTATGAAATCCAGATTGAGAGCAATAAAGGTGGCATGGGTATTTTTTAATTTAACTTGTAAATCTTTCACATTACATTGTTCTCACTCTTTATTCATCATTGCCATTTGTTGATATTACCATAATCAGCTAAATGTATTGACACAGAGCATCCTCTCCCCCTGATACTGCCTGGACACCCTGGCACTGCAGCACCAGGGGTAATGTTCAGGCAGTGTTCGGTGAGTACCTGGGCAGTGCCCAGTAAGTGCCCAATCAACTGAACTGCTGTTGGAGGTCTGTTTGCCAGCTGCACAACTTTGGAGGAAAGTCATGATTCATGGGGGTTTGTCCTCTTGCTAATGCAAATAAACTTTTCAGGGGGTAGGGGAGGTGAAATGATTCAAGCATAGAGGCCTGGTAATGAGATATTAATGTCAAGAGATGATGTTTCCTGATATTAAATGTGAAGAATTCTGATATGTCGCTGGCAGTGAATGTTATAACAGAGTAGGCCATTTGACCTATTGAACCTGTTACACCTCCATAAGCCATATTTAAGGTGATAATTAGCCATACATTTAGCATGGCTAATTCACTTAACCTGCAAACTCTGAAGAGCGGAAGGAAATTGGGGCATCTGGAGGAAACCCACACAGACACTGGGAGAATGTGCAAACTCCACACAGACAAATGACGCAAGCCAGGGATCGAACCTAGGTCTCTGGCGCTGTGAGGCAGCAGTGCTAACCACTGTGCTACCATGCTGGCCTTGTTTCCTGAAAGCACTAAACTGAATCTTCCTCTGGGATCAGGGAAATTCAGCATTAACATTCTCTCAGCTTACAAGTTGCACAGCTCACCAGCGGTGATAACATTTAAGGTGATAACAGCTGTAGTCTAACTCCATGAATCTGTATTTGGCCCATATCCCTTAAATCCTTAATTTAAGAAAATACTTAATGGAAGAGTGTTTTAAACTACTACCTCCTTTTTGTGCAGAAATGCTTTCTGAACAGTCCGCCCTAATTTTACACTATGCTCCCTAGTTCTAGAATCTCCAACCAGTGGAAATAACTTATCTTTATTATCTACCCTGTCTTTAGCTGTTAATAGCTTGAAGGCTTTGATCACATCACACCTTAAACTTCTAAATAATCGCTCCTCATAATTAAACCCCAGGAGTCCAGGCTGGCTGGGGATGGGGAAAATCCCGTCACACTTTTACATCAGCAATTTGGGCCTCTCGTGAGATTTTCCCGTCACCAAACCTGCCTTAGAAAAACAGCAGCAGCAAATCACAGCCGATGTGTTTTAACATTCAGTCTTTATTGAATGTTCATGTTGGCTTCCATTGTTGCATTTAGCTCCATGTGCGACATGCCTGATCTTACAGAGTTAGTGGACTGCCTTCTATGCATTGTAAATGCCATTGTCCAAGATCATGCTAACTGGAGATAGTTGAAATGTTGCAGATGATCTCAAAATCTTGTAAGGACCCTGCCAGAAAACACATTAAAATGAAGGTATTTGTGGATAGTCCTGAAATTGCCCTTTGGACCCGTTATTTTGTTACCTTGACTGATTATTTCCACCATACTCAAGATACCGGGCCTTTTCCCCCTTCCTTTCTTGCATGTTCCTGACCCCATTCTCTGTCCTCCTTTGAATGCCTTCTTCCACTTCTCCGCAACCCTATTTACACTCGACAACCCCCCTCACATTGATTCACTCCTGCCATGCTTGAGCCTGCAAGCACACTTCTTTTCTCCTGCACCCTTCTCTTGTGCCATTGAGTTCAACAAGGAAAACTTATGCCAGACACAGCTACACAAAACCAACTATTGTGTGCCATCTTTAGGTGAAAGTCAACCATGTGCCAGGAGATTCACATGCAGCACTGACTTTAACTTGAAGGTATGATTAATTAAGAAGAGTTTTACATTAATGAGCATTCTTAGTATGCAAATTTATTACAAGTGGGGATCTGCTACAGAATGGCATGAGACCCATCATGACAAAACCAGGCCTGAAATAATCTCTATATCTCTACCCACTGTCAAGAAATTGAAATTTCAACTTCTGTCTAACTTAGTGACCCACTCACCACATTCCATCAAATACTCTCCTTTTTTTGAAAGAAATTTGATTTCTCTCTGCATTCCCAGACTCGTGCCATTTTACTTCTGGCCTACATGTGGTTGGGAATGCCAAATGTGCAAAACACATACTTGCCTGTGCTGAGGTCAAATTTGCACATTTTAAATGAGGGACAAATATTGAATTTCCTCCTTTACGCCAACTTCATATGCTGGTGCAAGGATTTGGAAGTCCTTTAATATCTCGTCAGGCTTGACAGCTCCTGAAGAAAATGGAAAACTTGTGTAAAATCTGGAACAATCCAGAAAGCACTGTAATGCGGTGCAAAATAGATCAAAATACCAGTCAGGTTGTGCTGTCATATTTTCTACTGTGATTTAAATGGCTTAGCCTGATTCTTTTAAAAAAAAGCTTGATTCTGACATTTGAAAACAACTAAACATCTGCTTCTGTAAATTGATTAAAATTGAAACTGAAATGAACACCTATTGTTCTTTTCTTCCCAGATGCAGCCATTATCAATGCTTGACTGATTTTCAAGTGCTAATGGGTTTCAGTGTGTTGATGTTCAAATCAGAATGAATGACAATTTCAAAAAGTTCATGTGGCAGAATGCATTTTTTCCTATTATCAACATTAGTGGATGGAATTCCCCCATCTGGGACTAGGCCCTGTGATGGAGATGGGGTTTATTACTTTCTGTGGAGGATTGTAAGAAATCATGCCATATCTTCCAGCCGGAAATTTCATTAATTGTGCGCCTGGGATCTTAGTGCCATATTCTATGTTAGGACAGGCATGATGGCATATGTCCTGCCTTCATATTTAGGTGCCATAGGTAAAAGATGCCTAACATCATTGACCCATCATTGAATAAACAGAATGGGCCTCCTGAAAAAAGAAAATGGATCTTCAGAAACACTGTGAGGCTGGAAGTTTTACCTTCTTGATGATACTGAAGCTTGAAGAATCACCTGAAAGATATTCCCCACCCAGAGTATTCCAGGGTCCAGCACTGCTGACAGTCTCTACGCTGAACACCAACTCCAGAAGCAGCCCTAGACATTGTCCCAAATTCTACACACCACATTGTTCCAGACATGTTCTGGACCTGTGTGTATTCCTGCTGGTGAGCTGTGCAACTTGTAAGCTGAGAGAATGTGCATGCTGAATTTCCCTGATCCCAGAGGAAGATTCAGTTTAGTGCTTTCAGGAAACAAGGCCAGCATGGTAGCACAGTGGTTAGCACTGCTGCCTCACAGCGCCAGAGACCTAGGTTCGATCCCTGGCTTGTGTCATTTGTCTGTGTGGAGTTTGCACATTCTCCCAGTGTCTGTGTGGGTTTCCTCCAGATGCCCCAATTTCCTTCCGCTCTTCAGAGTTTGCGGGTTAAGTGAATTAGCCATGCTAAATTGCCCCTTAGTGTCAGGGGGACTATCTATGGCAAATGCATGGAGATAGTACCTAGATGGGATTGTGATTGGTGCAGATTCAATGGGCTGAATAGCCTCCTTCTGCACTGTCAGATTCTCTGTTTCTACGTATGTCTCTGAAATGATCAAAGTAAATATTAAATCACAAAGCAATTCAATTCAAATGGGGATGGGGTGCGTTATTATTTATTTGTTCTCAGGATGTGAATAGCACTGGCAAGACAGGGCTTATTGTTCACCCTAGTTTTTGGTAGAATGTTGCAATGAGAAAGGAAATAATTGAAAAGTTAATTGAATGAATCTCTAAACAGCCAAACAGCTACTGATTTTATTTCAAAAGGTTTACTCTAGCATTCCCAAATAATCCATTATCAATGAATGACAGTTCAACAAGACTTTTCTGCAAGGTTAATTAAAATCCTAAAATGTTCAGCTATGTGCAAATATGAAGGACATTTCCTTAGGCAGTTTTCCAAGTCCATTCATTTGAAATAGCCACTGCTTGCTTGCTAAGGTGCTTAGCTATCCAACCAATCCTGTGTGCAATGTAATAGCAAATTTAGGAAGCTTACCTCAGTGTAAATTTAGCCCACTCCTCCTCACCTGAGGCTGTACACATATAAAGGGGCCTTGCAAGAAGAACGTTTTCATCTCTGCGTCTATAAGATCACCAAAGACGAAAACACACGAGGGACCAGGCATCCTTTCTTTCAGCACTCCTGCATAGTTATTCCGAAAAAGATATGAGATGTCGATTTTTTTCACGGATGTCTCTGTGCCCCCCAGGAAATTAATCAAACCATTTCAATAGCTTATTAGATATGCCGCAATTGGCCAGGCCAACAATGAGGTGATTGAAAATTCAGGAATACTCAAAATTTAATGCTCAATATCTAAGATACTGGGCAAGATCTTTCCAAAAGAATTCTGATTGCTGAACGAATGAGGGACAGTTTCAGATCTGTTTTTTGGGCAACTTTGAAAATGCAATCTTATGCTACTCTGTCACTTTTTTGAACAGAAGTATGATTTTCATGAGTAAGGGGAAGGACAGAGCCGAAGATTTTGGGTAACGCCAGCTGCAGATTACTTGGGCATCTTCGTGCAGATGCCCAAATATCCCAGTGAACTGGGAGACCTCTTGCCACTACCTTCCCACTACCCATGACGATCGCTGCCTGTACTGGTTACCCCACCCCTACCCCCATCTGCCTATCACACCCTGTTTGCAGAGTTCATCTCGGTCCCCCTCACATCCCCCTCATAGAGAGCTTCTTTCCTCCCCTCCCCTTACAGAGCTCCTTCTCCTCAGTGAGGAGTGCCCACTTGCATCCCCCTCGTCATTGCTTCACACGCACTCAGGCTCCATGTCCTCGGCACTCTCCCTGGCACAGTTATGGTACCTGGTGGGCACTGCCAGGGTGCTTGGTGCAAAACATAGTAGTATTTAAAAGGCGAGCCCAAAGCTGATTGTCCCAGCAAAACACAATCCGGGAAGCTGGCTTTCATTGCTAGACCGGTTTAAGCCTCCCACTCTATCTTCCTGGCTTGCTGTGCCAACCCACTGATGTAATAGACTGGAGAGACTGTACCCATTTAGTCAATTTTTGTTGTTAACTTACATTTTAAATTGCTCCTTCTATGTGGAATCAAATGTTGTTTGTGCCTTCAAAATGGAGCATTCGTCTGTTCTCTGTGAAACCTGCTGCCCACTCATTGTAGTTTATTGGTTAAGATGCCCTGTGGAAATTGGTAGGAACCTCAATTTAGACAATTAAATCAGCAAATCCCTAAATATATTTAAATCTGGCTTGAAAAGAAAGGTAATTTTGCAAATCTTCCCTTTTGTGCCAGAAACTCACACACTGGGTGTTTCATTTGTCTTTTAGATGTTATTTCAGTTGCAAAAGTTGGGATAAATCTAGAGATATACCAAACATGAACAAAAAAACTGAACTCCTGGGGTGAGGTGGGAATGACCACTCTTTGATATTAAGGCGGCATTTGACTGAATGCGATGTCAAAGAGCCATAGCATAACTGGAGTCAATGGGAATCAGGGGCAATCTCTCCACTAGAATGAGTTGTACTTAACACAAAGGAAGATGGTTGTAGTAGTTGAAGTTCAATCTCATCAGTCCCAGCATATCATTGCAGATGTTTCTCAGGGTAGTGTCTTAAACACAACTATCTTCAGGTAATGTAACAAGAACCTTCCCTCCATCATAAGGTCTGAAGTAGGGATATTTGTTGATGATTTTTAGCACCATTCACAACTTTCAGATACTGAAGCAGTCCATGCCCACATGCAGCCAAATGTGGACATCATTCAGGCTTGCGCTGATAAGTAGCAAGGAATATTCATGCCAAACAAATGCTAGGCAATGATCATTTCCAACAAGAGATAATCCAATCATTTCCCCATGGTATTCAATGGCATTACCATTGCTGAATCCCCCACTATCAACATCATGGACTTAACAGTGACTGGAATCTCACCTGAATCAGGCATGTAAACACTATTGCTACGAAAGCAAGGAGGTGCTAGGAATCCTGTAGCAAGTAATTCATCAAAGCCTGTCCACCATCTATACAATACAATTAGGAGTGTGTTAAGATAATTTCCAGTTCCTTAGATGGGTGCAACCCCAATATCTCTCCAGAAGCTCCACACCATCAAGGACAAAACAAATCGATTTGACTGGCACCCTATCTACCACCTCCAACACTCCCTCCACCACCAACTCACATTGATAGCCATGTGTACCGTCTAGAAGATGCACTGTAGCAACTAACTGTGGCTGCTTTGACAGTAGCTTGCAAACCTGCATTCTGGACCAGCTGGAGGGACAAGGGCAGCAGATGCACCACATGCTGATTTCCCTCAAAGTCACACATATCCTGATTTGAAAATATATTATTGCCGTTTCTTTCTTCTGTGTTGTTGGGTCAGAATCCTGGAACTTCCTTCCTGATAGCACTGCGGGGGTACATGCATCTCATGGACAGCAGCCGTTCAAGATGGCAGCTCACTATATCCCTCTTTAGGATATTCATAATGGCCAATAAATGGCCAGTAACACATACATCTGGTAAACACATAGATATTTTTAAAAATTAAAGTTGGAAGAATTGAGGCAAGGTCAGAGAGAATTAGTTTTTATCCTAAGCATCACTAGATCACAAAAAAATTTAATGCAGCATCTATTTGTATTCATAAAATATTTCATTGTTGTAAACATAAAGAGCACTAAAAGATTAGGAAACCAATAAATATTTTAGCAAACATAAAGGTTTGACTAAAGAACAGAACATGGTTATGAATTGCCTGAAGCCACCTGTGACATTAAGAATACATTAAATCCTTCTGAAAGTGTAAATCTGCAGCACAAAGCCCCCTCTGTGCCCAGTGGCTTATAATTCTGATGCTGACAAATCATAGAATTATTTTCATATCGACTGATCTCTTTTTAATCTTTGTATAACAGAAAAATGAGACGCTATAACCATCAAGGAGTTAGTCAAGTAATGATGGTCAAAAAAAAATGATTTTTCAGAACAGCACATAAAGTTACAAATGAGATTTTTGACAACACTAGTTAAACACCAAGTTAATGAGTCAAATTTATTGCCAAACTTTAAACACAATTGCCATTGCAGTTCCCATTATATTAACTGATATATTCTCACAAGGCAAACAAGCTGCAAAGCTCATAATTCAGAAGCAAGAACAATTTGCCCTTGTGCCATTGCCCTTCTATTTTGTTAATTAAGCATCTCTCCATTTCTCCATCAAATCCAGACTTTGTGTATTGAAATAGCAGAACCAAAGGAAACGATGTATACTTGCCGCTAAATAATGCATGGATTATGATCATCCTGCAGCTACAAGTATTGCGGTGATAGAAGGTCTAAAAATATTGTTTGTCAGGCAGCCAAAGTAAGCACAAAAGCGAAATACTGCAGAAATCTAAAATAAACAAAAAAGGAATAAAAAGTAAAAGAAGGAATCGAAGGGAAATAATGAAAAGTCATCAACTTGAAATGTTGAACTAAAGCCTCAACTGAACTCAGGGGAAAAATGCAATCCCTGCACTTTCATTGTTCACAAACTGCACATGCAAACCACATGTGACTTCACTTGTCATTTTTATCTTTATACATCAAGATTAGATTTGCAATGCAATTTGCGAGCTGTGCTGGAGTGCGTGAGGACTGTTGATGTGGAGATGGGATGGTTAGAAGCCTCATGTTGCTTCTTCAACACAGTATCTCAGCTTCCAAAAGTTTGTAAAGGCTCCCTCCCCCTCACCTCATTACCCATTATCCACTCCCATGGCAGCCCATGCTCCCTCAATCACTGCTGCCGCTCAATACCTCCTCACCGCCACACTCTATGCATCCTCCATAGCCATTCACCTAGAATGTACTTTGTGTCCTCCAATTCCATGCAAGATCAATCGAAAATATTTTACATTCTTCGCAGGGGAAAAAGAAAGCCCTCACCTCCATATCATTGATAATGAGAGATAAAGAATGCATTCTGATATGTGAAGAGTACTTGAAATAGTTACAATTCTATTAGCTTATATCAACGAATCAGAAACCACATCAAAGGCACAATGTGTTGTTATAACTTGTTATGAAGAAATACATAAGGCAGGTTGATGGAAGGGTGAATGCATTCCTGAACGACAGATCCCTCTGAAGAATTATTACATTGTAAACACACCCACATTGGATCACAACATAATAGTAATATGTGAACTTATGGAAACACTTTGCAATTTCTTTCAGAATGTTCTAGGCTCCGCAGTAGGCTTTCCATTTTCTTCACAAACTCTCAAACCTGGCGCATTAAAATCCCACACTGTTAGATGAAAATGGTGTGCATGAAGAAATTTGATTTTCATCCCTCTTTTAAAATGAGGAACATGAGCTCAGCAGGAGGTGGATGTGTATTTCGCAGACTAGATGTTCAAATGGGTTGGAATAGTGAGGAAAAATTACATTTCCTCTAAAAACACTAAAGTGCTGCCACTCGCACACTAAAACATTACCCCTGACAGAAATTCAGCCTGTGAACTTTCCTGAAATTCATTTACTGTCACCTTGAGCGAGTTGGTCATTATTTACCTTGAGCCTTACCAGTGAACGTCTGGCAAATTCTTTACTTGTGAGAGGCATCGGAGCTGGATCTTATATTTTCAGAACACAACATGCAGTTTCCAACAGAGAGTCACTGCAAATCTACTGGGTATGGGCAGTTATCTGATTTGGCATCCGAAATCCAACCCTATTACCATCTCAGTTGAGGTAATCAAACTCAACACACCCAGAATGGAATCTGGATTCTCCTGAGTTTTTTTGTCATAGCTATTCTTTTAATTATGTTGTTGAGTCCTCTCAAACTTGGTATCGTTTTCCAATCTTGCTGTCCTTTCTCATCTTCTCTCCTTTCTTTTGTAAGACCATAAGACATAGGAGCAGAAGTAGGTCATTTGGCCATCGAGTCTGCTCTGCCATTCATAGAACATAGAACATAGAACAATACAGCACAAACAGGCCCTTCGGCCCACGAGTTGCACCGATCACATCTATCAATCCACAGACCTATCTATAACCCCCTATCCTATTCTTTTCCATATACTCATCCAGAAGTCTTTTAAAAGACCCCAGTGAGTTTGCCTCAACAACCTCCGACGGCAGTCTGTTCCATTCACTCACCACCCTCTGAGTGAAAAACCTACCCCTGACATCTCCTTTGTATTTGCTTCCCTGCACCTTAAATCTGTGTCCTCTCGTAGTGACCATTTCAGCTCGGGGAAATAGTCTCTGAGAGTCCACCCTATCAGGGTCATAGATGAGAACTGTAAAACACAGCAGCGTACGGGTGGAGTAGCGCATGGTTTGAAATGCGTATACTTTAATGCAAGAAGTATTTGCAATAAGGTGGAGGAACTTGCAGCTTGGACCAGTACCTGGAACTTCGATATTGTGGCCATTTCAGAGACATGGGTAGAGCAGGGACAGGAATGGTTGTTGCAGGTTCCGGGGTTCAAATGCTTCAGTCGGAGTAGAGAAGGAAGTAGAAAGGGGGGGAGGAATGGCATTATTAGTCAAAGACTGTATCACAGTGACAGAAAGGAAGTTTGATGAGGACTTGTCTGTTGAGGTAGTATGGGCTGAGGTTAGAAACAGGAGAGGAGAGGTCACCCTGTTGGGAGTCTTTTATAGACCTAAAAGTTCTAGAGAGGTAGGGGAAAGGATTGCAAAGTCGATCCTGGACAGGAGTGAAAGTAATAGGGTAATTGTTATGGGGGACTTTAACTTTACTAATATTGATTGGAATTGCAATAGCTCTAGCTCATTAGAGGGGTCAGTTTTTGTACAAAGTGTGCAGGAAGGTTTTTTGACTCAGTATGTAGATAGGCCAACTAGAGGTGAGGCTACATTGGATTTGTTGCTGGGCAATGAGCCAGACCAGGTGTTAGACTTGGAAGTTGGTGAACATTTTGGTGATAGTGACCACAATTCGGTTACGTTCACCTTAGTGATGGATAGGGATAGGCATGAACCTTGGGGGCAGTAGTTATAGTTGGGGGAATGGTAATTATGAGGCCATTAGGAGGGAATTAGGGTGCATAGGTTGGACTAGGAAACTACAGGGACTGGGCACATCTGAAATGTGGAGCTTATTCAAGGAGCAGCTACTGCGAGTCCTTGATAAGTACGTCCCTGTCAGGCAAGGAGGAAATGGTCGAGTAAGGGAACCATGGTGTACTAAAAAAGTTAATTCGCTGGTTAAAAGGAAAAAAAGAGGCTTATGTCAGGATGAGGCTTGAAGGCTCAGTTAGTGCAATGGATAGCTATAGATTAGCCAGGAGTGAGCTAAAGAGTGAGTTGAGGAGAGCTAAAAGGGGACACGAGAAGACTTTGGCTGATAGGATCAAGGAGAATCCTAAAGCTTTCGTTAGATATGTTAAGAATAGAAGATTGGTTAGGGCAAGATTAGGGCCAGTCAGAGACAGCAGTGGGAAGTTGTGCGTGGAGCCTGAAGAGATTGGAGAGGCGCTGAACAAATATTTCTCTTCGGTATTCACGCAGGGAGATGTAAATGTAGTTGTGGAGAACACTGGGATACAGGTTTGCAAACTAGAAAGTATTGAAGTAGATAAGGAGGATGTGCTAGATATTCTTGAGGGTTTGAAGTTAGATAAGTCCCCTGGGCCGGACGGGATTTACCCTAGGATTCTCTGGGAGGCGAGAGAGGCGATTGCAGGGCCTCTGGCTCTGATCTTCAGGTCGTCGTTGGTTACGGGTGTGGTTCCGGAGGACTGGAGGATAGCGAATGTGGTCCCATTGTTCAAGAAGGGGAAGAGAGACCTTCCAGGGAATTATAGGCCAGTGAGTCTTACTTCTGTTGTGGGCAAGGTATTGGAGATAATTATTAGGGATAGGATTTATAGTTATTTAGAGAGAAATGAATTGATTGGGGATAGTCAGCATGGTTTTATGAAGGGTAGGTCGTGCCTTACTAACCTTATTGAGTTTTTTGAAAAAGTGACCAAAGAGGTGGATGGGGGTAAGGCAGTTGATGTGGTATCTATGGACTTTAGTAAGGCGTTCGATAAGGTGGCCCATGGAAGGCTTCTGCAGAAAATGCAGATGTATGGGATTGAGGTGATTTAGCTAATTGGATTAGGAATTGGCTAGCAGATAGAAGACAGAGGGTGGTGGTTGATGGGAGATATTCATCGTGGAGTTCGGTGACAAGTGGTGTACCTCAGGGGTCTGTTTTGGGGGCCCCTGCTGTTTGTAATTTTTATAAATGATCTGGATGAGGGTATTGAAGGATGGATTAGTAAATTTATGGATGACACCAAAGTCGGAGGAGTGGTAGATAGGGAAGAGGGGTGTTATAGTTTGCAGAGAGACTTGGACAAGTTGCAGAGCTGGGCCGAGAGGTGGCAAATGGAGTTTAATGTGGAAAAATTTGAGGTAATTCACTTTGGCAGGAATAACAAATGTGTAGAGTATAGGGCTAATGTTTGGACTCTTAATAGTGTTGATGAACAGAGGGATCTTGGTGTATGTGTGCATAGATCCCTGAAAGTTGGCAATCAAGTCGATAACGTTGTTAAGAAGGCATACGGAGTCTTAGCTTTTATTGGTAGGGGAATTGAATTTTGGAGCCGCAACGTCATGTTGCAACTGTACAAAACTCTAGTGCGGCCGCACTTTTCTGGTCCCCGTATTATAAGAAAGATGTGGAGGCATTGGAGAGGGTACAGAGGAGGTTTACCAGGATGTTGCCTGGTATGGAAGGCAGGTCATATGAAGAGAGGCTGAGAGATTTGAGGTTTTTTTCATTAGAAAGAAGGCGGCTAAGAGGAGACCTTATTGAAACATATAAGATGATTAGAGTTTAGATAGGTGGACAGTGATAGCCTTTTTCCTAGGATGGAGAAAGCTACCACGAGGGGACATAGCTTTAAATTAAGGTGGTGGTTTTAGGACAGATGTCAGAGGTAGGTTCTTTACCCAGAGGGTGGTAAGGGTATGGAATGCCTTGCCTGCGTCAGTTGTAGATGCGCCAAGTTTGGTGGCGTTTAAGCGGTTAGTAGATACGTTTATGGATGAAAGGGGAATGGTTTAGGTTAGAGGGTCACTGCTTGTTCCTAATTGGTCGGCGCAACATCGAAGGCTGAAGGGCCTGTTCTGCGCTGTTATGTTCTATGTTCTATCTTTCCTCTCAACATTTTTAAACCTCTATCAGGTGCCTCTCAACCTACGTCTCTCCAGTGAGAAGAGTCCCAGCTCCCTCAACCTATCTTCATAAGGCCTGCCTCCCAATCCAGGCAGCATCCTTGTAAATCTCCTCTGAACCCTCTCAATAGCCTCTACATCCTTCCTATAATGAGGCGACCAGAACTGCGCACAATACTCCAACTGGGGTCTGACAAGAGTCTTATAGAGCTGCATCATTACCTCCTGACTCCTAAACTCTATTCCTCGATTAATGAAGGCCAGTACACCGTACGCCTTCTTGACCACTTCCTCCACCTGCGAGGCCGATTTAAGAGTCCTATGGACCCGGACCCCGAGATCCTTCTGCTCTACAACACAGCTAAGACTCCTACCCCTTATATTGTACTCCTTCATCCCATTATTCCTGCCAAAATGGACCCACTACATTCAATGAGATTATGACTGATCTCATGTGATAATCCTCTTTCTCCACTTCTCTTTCACTCTTTCTTTCATTCACTAAGCAGGTAAGTTTGATTCTGTTACTGGAATTCCTATTCTCCAAAGTCTTTTTTTTGAGTGACTCCTACAATAAATATATCATAAAAACAGAGAATCCCTTAAGTGCAGAGGGAGGCCATTTAGCTCACTAAGCCTGCACTGACAATGATCTCACCCAGGCCTCATCCCTGTACCAATATATATTTACCCTACTCAGCCCCTGACACTAATGGACACTTTAGCACAGCCAATCTACCTACTCAGAATCGTTGGACTGTGGGAGGAAACCACAGCACCCAGAGGAAACCTACACAGACATGGGGAGAACATGCAAACTCCACACTGACAATGACCCAAGTCAGGAATTGAACTCATGTTCCTGGCGCTGTGAGGCAGTAATGCTAACCACTGTGCCACTGAGTCGCCCAAGCTGCAGTATCAAGCTACAATAGCTTACATTACTGTATTCAAAAGTATATTTTATTTTCAAAATGTTGTACTTTTCTCCCATATTTTGAAGTCACATACTTAAACCAACATGACCTCTGAGTTTGTGATTCATGTAGTCAGGACCCAGAGGCTTATGATCCATCTGGAGTCAAAACTGTAAGGAATGCAGGTTCATGAATTGCAGAAAATCTAAATAACTTTAATGTCAAATATATTCAAGAAAGCAATTTGAGTTTCTGACGGTGTTTAAAGTAGATCTTTCAAGATATATAAAGTGGTTTAAAGGTCATTTTTAACAAATAAATTTGTAGTGTAATTATGATAAGCTTCATACAGATGAAAGATCGCATAACACCAGATAGATGTCCAACAGTTTTGTTTGAAATCACAACCTTTCAGAGTGCTGCTCCTTCATTAAGTCAAATGGCAAACTACATCAACTGACTAAGGAGCAGTGCTCCAAAAGCTTGTGATTTTAAATAAACCTGTTGGACTATAACTTGATGTTGTCTGACCTTTCATCTTGTCCACCTCAATGCAACACCAGCATTTCAACTTCAAGCTTCATAGAATGATTGAATGCACACATGAAGCAAATAAATAACTTAGAAAAAGACTGGATACATGGTAATGCAGTAGTTTTCCACTGAGCATTCAAACAAAATAGTGGCTTACTCTTAAATCTTTGAGCTTTTAAAATAGCTAATGTAGTTGTTCCTTTGTTCCTAATGCACTGCAGACATAAATAGTGGGAAATACTTTTAATAACAGTCATTTTGCAGAAGAAACCAGCATAGTAATTAGAAGCCATATTTTGTATCTGAACACAACACACAATTAGTTAAGGGTGACAAAACTTAATGACAGGGAGGGGATGAAAAGACATTAATTTGCTTCTGTTACTACTGTATATTGAGAAGTCAGAAAGATATATGGGCAATTCTTGTTTATTCAGGACTGTGTCGTGTGACTAAACAGAATGTATTATTCCTTCTTTCTACCTCATTAAATAAGTTAATCGCGTAAATCTGAAAAAAAAGAAGCATTTAGAATGCATTTGAATTAGGCAGCATGTTAAGCTCATTTTTCGGCAAAAAGCACATCATAGTTTTACACAATTAATTAATTTGATTAGATTTGTTGTTTATATGTAATGTTTCTTTCCAGTTAAAATTCAAGTATTGACTGATACAATCCTTCTTTCCCTCATATCCAGGTCTGTGTTGTTCCACTTAGTGGGATGGGGTTTTGTAGCACTCAGTAGTCACAATCACTGCCACAACTGGATTAATTCATGGAGGGCACACTTGGATGCTACATAAAAGATCTCCTGCCTATTTGCACCTCTCCTTTTCTGCAACTTGCCCTCAGAATTCTAATTTGTGTCTCCTTGTCAGAATCCAGTACTAAATGTGTAGTAGCATAAAAAATTGGAGACATAATAGATCATTCATCTCATCAAGCCTGCTCCAGCATTTAGCTAGCTTATCGTCGACCTTGTACCTCTACAACATTTTCTTGCCCTATTCCTATATCCCTTAATATCTATAATATTTGGAAATATACACTCAACAGAAAATTCCCCTGTATCCTGGGGCAGTCTGCCACTGTTCCTGACTCTGAGGAGAGACAAAGACTTGAGACAGTTCTGATGCACTTAGCTGAAAGTTATCCAGATTAAAACTTAGTCTAACACCAGTGTAATTATATCACCAGTAACACACATATAATTATCCCCTGACTACCCCACTGACTTGATTGGACTGCCCCCTACAATCTAACCAAACCAGATCTGATGACTGACCTGCCCCAAATACCATCTCCCTCACCACTAGCCCCCTCCATCCTCACACTGACCACTCATCTACTCTTCAGAACCAACACAGCTAATCCACAACCACATGACTAGCTCTCTGACCCAATCTGATCTGACTATCCCTTGATCAGACTCAAATACCCCTAACTATCAGACTAACCCTCTGACCAGACCTAATAACCTTCTGACCCACTTATCACCTACCCAAGTGTCCACTGACTGATCTTACCCATTTATCCATTTGCCCACTTACTCAGCTATCCCCGACACTGTTACCCACCTGCCATCTTATCCACTTACCACCTTGCTCACCCTTTTACCCATTCGCTAATACTCAAACTGGACAAAACCTACCATATGCAACATATTCTATCTTCTCCCAATTCTAAATCACTCTGAAGGACTTCTCTGAATGACAGTTGCATAATTCTTTGGCCTTGATAGATATGTGCAACAGCATCAAGTTGGGGGGATTGTGAATGATCATTGCTCTGTTTGGAAAATCTGAGCTTTCACATGTATATTAAAGTAAGTTATCATTGTAATTAAGATATGTTTCTCATCTCTTCCCTCTTACTTTTATGTGGTGCTACCACTGTGACTTTAGCAGAGCTGGAGGCAGGATGTTTGTTCCCCTGCTCTGACAGATGAAATGCTTGTGGCGGACATCCTCTGGATTTTGGAGCCTATATGATTGATACCAGAAAGGAGAAAAAGACAGCTTTGTGTGGCCCTATATGTGGGTGGGGGGAAATGGCTGAGAAAGAGGGTGCCTTGAGGAGAGTGCACTTTCTCCAACTTTCTCAGCATCTACCAGTATCTCCCTGTTAGTGCGGAATGGAAGAGAACCGCCACACATCAGTGAGGAGCATAGTTACCAAGGCAAGGCTTTGATTGATCCACTGAGTATGTTCTAGGCCAACATACACTCAACTGTTGCAGTGTCTGATTCTCCTTGAAGTTGGCCAAATTCCCATGACAGTGGATATCAGCGCAGGTGTCATTATCTCACTCATGCTGGGGATGGACTAATCCATTCTATCACCAAGATTATGCACATCCTCTACAAATGTTGGCTGCAGCACATATACGCCCCACTGATATTCCATAGATTCCTGCTTCATGCACGACCTCCTTCCCAATTGCTCATCAAGATTCAACTAACTAGATCTTGGAGTATCCTCACTCATGGGGATTCACCACAGTTGTCATAGTCTTCAGCATCTGCACTTGCTCATAAGTGTTGTTCTCCTTATCATGTGCCAACCTAACTATCACTGCAATACCTACTGAGGTGGGGAGTCAGTCTAGCTCAATTGGCTAGACAGCTGGTTAGTGATGCCAACAGCTTGGGTTCAATTCCCATATTAGTTGAAGGTCCCACCTTCTCAACATTACCCCTTGCCTGAGATGTGGTAATCCTCACCAATCACAATATATGGTCATTTGGGACTACTGGGACTTTACCTTCTCACCCATTGAAATGTGGTTATCTACATTGGGAGGAGATGTGCAGGTTGAAGGTGCAGCCTTAATCTGTTCGTCCTCCTCTGGAGATTCACTCGCCTACTCCCTCATCAACTTCTCTGCCACCTACTAAGGACGTGTGAGAGATGAAAAGCATAAGTTAGTGCAAAGCTTGAGAATGATTACAAACTATGATTGTTTACTAAGTGCTGACATCAATTCAACATGAGTGACATCTAAATGCCAAGTGGTGATGAATCATTCAATGCTGCCAGCAAGTCTCTGAACCACCTCTTCTCCCCGCCACCAACACTATTGTGTATGTTTATCTGCTAATTTCTCATAATGGTCCATTGTGTCAATGACTGCAGCTCCACCCCACATTATTTGCCTTCCCCTGCAGTTGTTTTCCACAACTTTTCCGCAGCAAGAGAACACAGAGAGTTACAAATTTGAGAAGTGGGATGTCTATTGAGAATAGAATAAGAATATTTGAGAAGTGTAACACAGAGGAGCTAATGAAGTCATTAAAACATTTTCTGACACTCAATTCTTGTCCATGGCACCTGCTGCTGACAGCCTCTGCTACCATCAGTCATGATGTAGAGATGTCGGCGTTGGACTCGGGTAAACTCAGTAAAGTTTCACAACACCAATTTTAAATCCAACCAATTTATTTGATAGTAAATTCGCGAGCTTTCGACACTATGTGCCTTCGTCAGGCATTTGACGTTGGATTTAAAATTGGTGTTGTGAAACTTTACTGAGACCACCAGTCATGCCAGCTTCATTAGGCTTACTGGCCTTTGTCTTCTGTCTGCAAGGACAAAAACTTCTCTCCTAGCCTTTAGAACCTCCAGCATTGCCTCCAGCAAACACTGAGAGCCATGGAACAGCCTTACTTTGTCTTCTTTCCATCCTCCTCCATAACAAATACTTTATTAGTAAGATTGCTTACAGCCATTCAGCTCTGCACAGATTCCTTTAAGTAAAGAGCCTTCACTGACAGATTTGGCACACCATCATCCACAACCTTCTCTCGAATTGGTCAGAAAACTGAGAAGAAAGGCTCTATTGTGATGGCTGAGTTAAAAAACCACGACAAAGCCTGCTCCTTTAACAAAAATGATGACCTGATGGTATTAATACCAGACTATCAATTCAGAAACTCAGCCTATGTTCTGGGGACCCAGGTTCGAATGCCTGCACAACAGATGGTGGAATTTGAATTCAGTTAAAAAGACAAACGTGGAATTAAGAATCTACTGTGACCAAGAAACCACTGTTGATTGTTGGAAACATTCATCTGATTCACTAATGTCCTTCAGGGATGGAAATCTGCTGTTCTTATCTGGTCTGGCCGACACGTGACTCGAGAGCCACAGCAATGTGGTTGAGACTCAACTGTCATCAGGCAACTTTGGATGGGAAATAAATGCTGGCCAGCCAATAACGTCCATGTCCCATGAATGAATAAAAGAAAATGAGCTCCTGATCCACCACAGCCATTTCAAAATTCCATTCATTGTTAATATTAATGCAAAAATTCAAATATTCTTACCTGATAATGTGGAATATGATGAATTATTTTTGTTCTAGATTACATTCAGTGAAAATAAAAATATCAATAGATCAAAAAGACATTTCAATACTGAATGACATAGTTTACTGGAAGCAAGCGTAACAATAAAAGACTATCTCATAGTATATCAACTAACTTTCTCCCTAGTGAGAACCTTTATCTTTCATCTTTTCATCTCTTTGCTAACATCATAAACAATACAAATGTATAACTTAAGCATTCACAACTTTCTGTCTCTCAAACATTCATGCATAGATTTTCTCTTTTGGCATATCTTCCACTTTTGACAGGTTCTCTTTGTTAGATGCAAATAGGAGAGAAACATTGGCTGCAAGTCAAACTGAGAGAGTACTGGCCTTTCCAGGTAAGCATCATAACAATAGGCCAGACTTTCTATAAGACTTTGGACAAATTTGAAAAGAAACATTGTCTCGACCCATGCCAGATATACCAAGCTAGAAAATCTGGGATTAATAACAGGCAAAAAAGCAGGAAAAGAAAATCCAATATGTGAATCCAAGGTGTAGGCGTTAGGCTGCAAGTGAATGACAGCATGGCCCACAATCAACTCCCAGTTTTTTGGCTGCGGAAGAAGTTGCAGCCAAGTTTCAAGCCACTGCTAATGACTACAGTCACCGCATGTGCTATCCATATGCTGCGTGGTAGCTGATGTCCATGCAACAGATGGTACAACTCTGAGCCTGTGTTTCTGCTGTCCCAAACCCTGGCAAGACTGTTCCTAATGGTCATTGCCAGGTACTTGTGCCAAAGCCGACTGAAAGGTTTGTTCGTATCTTACTCGATGTAGCCAATCAAGCAAAACTGCCTTTTGAACATTCTGGATTGCCTTCTTTCATGCAGTACTTCTGAAACTTTGACATATGGAGTTTGGAGTATTTTCTAGATAGCATGTAATGTAATGACTATTCAAGCATTCACATAACTGAGTGGATCTGCTATTCTAGCTTTCTATGGAAATAACAGTATAAATGTTTTGGATTGCTAACAACATTTGTCTAATTATGATTCTTTGGATTACCTTGGGACATCGTTCTGTCTTATGTATTTTATACCATTGCAAGCTGTTATTGTTCTGATTTAGTGTTAATTTACTCAAACAGGTTTATCATTTTCCTTAGTCAAGGGAAGCTGTCTGAAGTTAAGTGAAGTAGGTGAAATCTGATTGTAACTATCACTTGTTACGATTGTGGGTTTATAAGATTATTAAACTTTAGGATGGTAGCTTTAAACTTAGGGTAAATGAAGGGCATCATGTGACCTCTTTTCAAGTCTACCTTGCAGTAAACCATGAGATCATAGAATCCTTATAATACAGAAGGAAGCTATTTGGCCTATTGATTCTGCATCAACTGTTTGAAAGAGCATCTTGCCCAGGCCCACATTCTCTGCCCTAGCTGCGTAATGCTGCACACTTACTGTGACTAATCCACCCAACATGTACATCTTTGGATTGCGGGAGGATACCGAAGCATCCGGAAGAAATATACACAGATGTGAGGCAAATGTGCAAACTCCACATACACAACTACCCAAGGCTGCAATTGAATCTGGGTCCCTGGCACTATGAAGCAGTAGTACTAACCACTGTGCTACCTTGTTGGTTTGAATATTAGAGATCAAAATAAGGATTAGGATTGTTTTACAGGTAAGATGATGTTAGGTACTTATGCCAGATAGAATGACAGCACCTTTTGAGTTCGCAATGATTATGGTGTCTCAGAAAGTTCTCAGAAAGATGCTGTAAATATAGAACCAATGAATTCTATTGTAGCAATGGCATGTGTGTAATAGACTAAAAATAGGAACTTACTTTAAATTCCTGCTGTTACTATAGCACTATAAAATTGTCAATCAGCCAGACTATGAAAAGCAGAAATTATAAGCACTAGACAGCTCTTTATCTTGCATAAATAATCCTTGAGCAATTGACAAAATAAATCTAAAAAAAAGTTAGTAAATCAAATAACGTTTCCACTTCTGCACATCTGTTTCAACAAACTAATGGATGTCTGGGTTGTCAGCCAAGAATGCACAATGAATTGTTGTGCATTGTTTCAATGATGTGTTTTCAATCTGATTATTGTGAAGAGTTGGTGAAGTGGCTATGAAATACATTCTCCAGTTTGATAAAAATGGTGTTATTGTCTGATTTCTAGGTGATGTTATTGTATGATTAGATAGTCGGCATTATGGACACATTCCTGACCTTGAAGTACAGGGGTCACTTATAGAACATAGAACATAGAACATAGAACATTACAGCACAGAACAGGCCCTTCGGCCTTCGATGTTGTGCCGACCAAAATAAAAAGCAATGCCCCTCCAAACTAAACCATTCCCTTCTCTTCCATATACTTATCAACTAACCTCTTAAACGCCACCAAACTTGGCGCATCTACAACAGCTGCAGGCAGGGCATTCCACTCCCTAATCACTCTTTGAGTAAAGAACCTACCTCTGATATCCGTCCTATAACTCATACCCCTTAATTTAAAGCTGTGTCCCCTCGTGCTAGCTTTCTCCATCCTAGGAAAAAGGCTATCACTGTCCACCCTATCTAAACCTCTAATCATCTTATATGCTTCAATAAGATCCCCTCTTAGCCGCCTCCTTTCTAACGAAAACAACCTCAAATCCCTCAACCTCTCTTCATAGGACCTGCCCTCCATACCAGGCAACATCCTGGTAAACCTCCTCTGTACCCTCTCCAATGCCTCCACATCTTTCTTATAATGTGGGGACCAGAACTGCACACAATACTCCAAGTGCGGCCGCACTAGAGTTTTGTACAGTTGCAACATGATGCTGCGGCTCCTAAATTCAATCCCCCTGCCAATAAAAGCTAAGACTCCATATGCCTTCTTAACAACTTTATCCACTTGACTGCCTACTTTCAGGGATCTATTGACACATACACCAAGATCCTTCTGTTCCTCAACACTATTAAGAGCCCTACCATTAGCCCTATACTCTACACATTTATTGTTCCTGCCAAAGTGCATTACCTCACACTTTTCCACATTAAACTCCATTTGCCACCTAAATGGTTCTAGCCACTTATGGAAGTGGCTAGAACCATTTAATCTGAAAGAGTACCTGAAACAGGTTTGAATATCATAACTACATGAGGATTCTTTTGCTATTCGCAAGTACTAGTTTCATTTTCCTTCTAGGTGATGAGATTCATGGAATCAGCTCCCGTTTAAGTGTAAACATTATTCAAATGAAATTTTGTCCAAGGAAGCCTACATATGCACACATTACATTCATGACAATAATAGGGGTTTGTTGCATAATTGCAGTGTCCCTACCTCTGTGCTAGAAAGTCTGGGCTCCAGTCTTATATTAGCCACAGAGGAGCATTCATGACACAGTTCAATGGGCTGATAATTAGCCCAACACTTCTCACTATACCCAAAGGAATAAAGCATGTGTGCGAAGATACATTTTAAAAAGATTGCAAATATCCTTCAATTTGATATTTGACTTGATAGGCAGTTTCCAAATCACATACAAGTTTAAAAAAACTTCAAATGTATGCAAAATAAATTAGCCAAAGTAAATTGGGTTGAACTCAGTGGATAAACTTGAAACAAATAATGAGAACTATTTGGTATGAACCAAAACGTGTACATGCTCTTAAATGGGGAAAGATATTAAGAAATTAATAAGAAGTATAATAAAGTTATAAGAGCTATCGAATCCGACAACAAAAATAAATGTGCTTAAAGAAAAGAGTGGTAAATTAAAAATGGGCGCAATGGACAATATAGAACAATGGATAATATGTAAATGACAGAGTTGTTAAATAAACACTTTTCACCTATTTTCACAGTGGAAGAAGGAGATAAAATAGCATGGGTTCAAATACATCACGGGGAAGAATTTAGTGCAAGCGAAAAAAAAGGCAGATGAGAAAATAATGAGACTTAAGATAGACTAAAATTGGGAGCCAAGCAGTTACAGTATTAAAATAAAATGAAATAAAATTAGCTCTTTGGATTCAGGAATCAGGCTTTGGACTGTAATATTCCAAAAGATGTTCAATTAATTAAAAAGGGAGGAGAAACCAGATAGATACACAATCTCTCAATTTAACATTCATTGCTTAATATAGCATCTGAGACACGTGCTCTGATATTTGTTTGGAGGTGTTCAGAATACTGTGATATTTATTAAGCTGGAGGAGAATCATTATGTAGAAATTGTTCTTTGTTGCATTACCATGGGAATCCTTCATTTCATTTTATCATATGTGCTTGTTATTTTAATGCTAGTATTAGCATATTTATTTTAATAAGGTTAAGGCCCCAGTTAAATTCGCGGACAAAGGAATGACATCCAAACATGATGCATTCAGATGCTAATAACACAAACAGTAATGTCTAATTGAAATTGATGGTGCTTCCTCTTGTCGGAATATGTCAATCTTATGACTGTGACTAATCAAACTGCATAAATATTTTTCCATTTTGTGGCTGCGGAGGCTTAAAATGAAGGATAAATTTAAATATCTGTAAATACTAAACTGCTCTTGGTAATTAACATAGGATCCACCCTCAGAATTGTAGTAATCAGGATGTACTGTCTATTTCTTTCAAACAGTTAATGACTTCTCTTTGGTAAAATCTAATAACCCCTTGAATCTGTGTGGGGCTCTAAAAAGAGAAATAAAGGTTAATCAGTTGCATTTCAATAAATATATTATATTTTAACTCGCTACAAAATGCATAAAAGCGACCTTTCATAGTAACTGAGGCATAATTATATGATGAAATGTTTTTAAGTGTCGTCGCGTGGTTTAATAAATTAGTAGAAGTAAAAACAAGTGGTGCAGGCACAGGGCCACATTTCACAATTAGCAACAGTGTAAAGTTAATCAAATACCATTGCTCAACTTTCTTTTGAAGCTCGATTGAGTGGTATGGGAAGAGGCTGTGCACTTACGTAATTTCTCAATCTCAAACCTCCACCATTTGACAGGCATAATCCTAATTGACCATTAATGACAGATGAGCCCCACAAGTCTTTACCTTAACTCCTTAATTATGATTATTTATGCGTGCTTGTCAGGTTTTGGCATGTCCCCCTTGTGGAATGGAGAACAATTTTCTCAATATAGTTATTTCTATTAATAGAAACTGCAGTATTGCTTGGGCTCAAAAAACATTTTCTCTGTGAATACAGGACTGCTGTAAAGGCTTCAAACACCCCACCATGGCTGAAATCATCTTTAAAGTTTATTTAATAGTGTCACAAGTAAGGTTTACATTAAATTGCAATGAAGCTACTGTGAAAATCCCCTAGTTGCCACACTCCAGTGCCTGCTTGGGTACACTGAGGGAGAATTTAACATGGCCAATGCACCTAATCAACATGCCTTTTGGATTGTGGGAACCAGGATGTGGAATCACCAGTGTTGGACTGTGGTAGACATAATAAGTAGTCTCATGACATGAGATTAAAGTCCAACAGGTTTATTTGGTAGCACAAGCATCTGAAAGCTTGTGCTAACAAATAAACCTGTTGGACTTTACCCTGATGTTGAGACACTACTGACTGTGGGAGGAAACTGGCGCCCCCAGTGGAAATCCATGCAGACACGGGGAAAATGTGCAGACTTTGCACAGACGGTGACCCAAGGCGGGAATCAAACCCGGATGCCTGGCGCTGTGAGGCAGCAATGCTAACCATTGTGACACCGTGCAACCCCCAAATTGTTACGAGTGGAATCAATGGTGTGTTTTAAAGTGGATAATATCAAATTAGTAGACTATGCTTTATATGCCCCAGAATTTATTTTTGCATTGCTTTCTGAACCCATTTTGAAAGACTTGGAATTACAACATGGATGCTAACATTTTAAAAAAATGTCTGCTTAGCATTCCTGCTCTTTTACCCTAGAAGAATATTTGAGAAACCTTTGAGCATAAATTTATGTCTTGGCCAAAATAGCATAGAAAATGCTTCACATCCTTTACAAAGTTCCCGGATGAGTACTTGCTGTGCCGTAACATTCAAGACTATGTTCCAAGTGCTGGCAAGTGGGATTAGCTGGGCAAGTCAGGACCTTTCATGCATCTTGCAGGCTCAACGGGCCGAAGGGTTCTTCTGCATTGTGAAGTTCACCAAGAGTTCACACACTAGCAACATTTTATTTTTAACTTATTGTTGGGGGGCGGCGGGGGGACATGGGAAGAGGATTAATAAGAACAGCAGCAGGACAAAGAACCATAAGTAAATGAAAGCGGATTTTCAGCAGACAATTCTTGAGTTATCTTCACATGTACTTTTTCAGAGCTCTTGATATTTATAAGTTCAGAGTCACTTAACTACAGTTTCCAAGGATCAGTGCATCAGGAGGCTACCTTCCCCCAAAAGGTCTGTTGGCTGCAAACGCTGGTTATGACAGAAAATCCACTAACTTCTCCTGCAGACTGCTGGCATCTATTGAAAATGTAATGCAATTGGTAGCCTAGAAAAGAACACACTGATGTAGGCATGGGGAAAAAAGTGGACTCAAATAATTAATGTTACCTCCTTCAACCTGAGATAACCACAAAATAAACAATATGAATGGCTAGGGTCACTTTGATAGTCACAGATATTTCCTGGCCAGTTGGAAGCATGGGTTTCAAGTCTTTATTATAGGCCTTTTTAGAGGAAACTACAATGTACCCTATAGAGAATCTTTCCAGTTTTTTTTTGTGTGCTGCATTTTGCATAATCCTGCTGGGTTGCAGGGACTGTACAATGAGTTTGATAATCACACAATCTGTGATGTAATGTGGAAGGCTAGTGCCCTGCGATTGAATCCCCACATGCTGCAAGTAGACTGCTAACCTGGTTTGATTCCGAATGTGTTTCCCCATCTGTTCCAGCTGTAGATTGACACTCAAATGCTCAGACAGCAGCTTCGGTACTTCAAATCTACGTGCATTACTTTTTATAAGTTTTATCTGCTTGGTTCTGCTTTTTAGCTCTTCTGTGTTTATTGGTGTTAGTTTTTGATTGGTTAAGTCCTCTACCTTCAGAAATGCTTTCAATTTAAAAGTAGCCGTCTTATTTTTTATTAGAGCTTACTAAGCTTATGGTTGTATTCCCTTGTGTTTCTGTTTCAACGGTCTTGTCATCTTTGTGCTACCTTTCCCTTTTAACTCAATTCTTTCAAAGCCAGACATTCATGGCATTTTCTGTAATAATGCTTTCAATTTAACCTTCTGAAGAAGCTTCTCAGCCATCTCCTTTCAAACGAAACAGTTTAAGTTTCCTCGGTCTTTTCAATGTATTTAGTCATTGACACAAAATGCAGAATTATTTGGCTCCATTGAGCTTGGGTACAAATCCCGTAATTGGCCTTAAATCATGTGAACAACCAAAAACGGGCTTTGCGCCTTGAGATCTCAGTTTGAACTTACGCCGCCCTTCACTGGTGATGAAATAAGGTTCACACTCAGAAAGAATATGGACCTGATTTCCCTATATTTCAATATACTAAATATAATTACTGGACTTGACATCATAATGTCCACCCAAGATATACACACAATTGACTCCCCCTGCCCACCTCCCACTACACCTAGAGTAACATCACACCGGAGCAAATCATTTCTTGACTTCCAAAATGAAAAGCAAGGGTGATGATCACACTGGAGGGCACAGAGATGCCTGTTGCCCCCAGGGGTTGAAGGACATGCCTCCAGCACTCTGGCATCCTGGCAGTACCCCATGGAAGTGCCCATGTCATTGTCATGGTGCACTGGCAGAGACAATGCCAGGGGATCACTGTTGTTTAATTTACTTTTATTTATTACTTTCGCACGTAAGCTTAAATTAACAGCGCTACAAGGTTACTGTGAAAACCCCCCAGTCACCATACTGTGGCACCTGTTTGGGTGCACTGGGGGAGAATTTAGCATGGCCAATGCACCTAACCAGCACATCTTTCGGACTGTGGAAGGAACTGGAGGCCCCAGAGGAAACTCACGTAGACACGAACATAGAACATAGAACATTACAGCGCAGAACAGGCCCTTCGGCCTTCGATGTTGTGCTGACCAATTAAGAAAAAGCGATGACCATCTAACCTAAACCATTCCCTTTTCATTCATAAACTTATCTACTAACCTCTTAAATGCCACCAAACTTGGCGCATCTACAACTGACGCAGGCAGGGCATTCCATACCCTTACCACACTCTGGGTAAAGAACCTACCTCTGACATCCGTCCTATAACTACCACCCCTTAATTTAAAGCTATGTCCCCTCGTGCTAGCTTTCTCCATCCTAGGAAAAAGGCTAGCACTGTCCACCCTATCTAAACCTCTAATCATCTTATATGTTTCAATAAGGTCTCCTCTTAACCGCCTTCTTTCTAACGAAAACAACCTCAAATCCCTCAGCCTCTCTTCATAAGACCTGCCCTCCATACCAGACAACATCCTGGTAAACCTTCTCTGTACCCTCTCCAATGCCTCTACATCTTTCTTATAATGTGGGGACCAGAACTATACACAATACTCTAAGTGCGGCCGCACTAGAGTTTTGTACAGTTGCAACATGACGTTGCGGCTCCGAAATTCAATCCCCCTACCAATAAAAGCTAAGACTCCGTATGCCTTCTTAACAACCTTATCGACTTGATTGCCAACTTTCAGGGATCTATGCACATATACACCAAGATCCCTCTGTTCTTCAACACTATTAAGAGTCCTACCATTAGCCCTATACACTACACATTTGTTATTCCTGCCAAAGTGAATTACCTCACACTTTTCCACATTAAACTCCATTTGCCACCTCTCGGCCCAGCTCTGCAACTTGTCCAAGTCTCTCTGCAAACTATAACACCCCTCTTCACTATCTACCACTCCTCCGACTTTGGTGTCATCCGCAAATTTACTAATCCATTCTTCAATACCCTCATCCAGATCATTTATAAAAATTACAAACAGCAGGGGCCCCAAAACATATCCCTGAGGTACACCACTTGTAACTGAACTCCACGATGAATAACTTCCATCAACCACCACCCTCTGTCTTCTCCTAAATGAGGAGAATGTACAGGCAGGGATCCAAACTGGGAATCGAACCAGCGTCCCAGGAGCTGAGAGCCAACAGTGCTAACTACTATGCCACCATTAGTAGGGGGTTAGGAATCCTGCAGCCAATAACTCACCCCTGACAACTGCCACCACCACCCCCCCCCCCCCCCCCCCCCCCCCCCCCCCACCTCCACCCTCCATCCTCCATCCTCCCAAAGCCTGTCCACTATCTAAATGGCAAAAATCAGGAGTGTGATCAAATACTCTCTGCTTATCTGGATGAGTGCAACTACAACAACACTCAAGAAGCTCAACACTATCCAGGACAAAGCAGCCTGCTTGATTGCTATCCATTTCAAAAACCTTCAGTCCCTCTACCATTGAAGAAAATGGTAGCAAGTGTACCATCCAAAAGATGCATTGCTGGAATTCACCAGGGTTCCTTCCAAACCCATGACCACTACCATCCAGAAGGACAAGAGCAGCAGATACTGGGGAACATCACTATCTAAGGTTCCCTCATAAGCCACTCACCATCCTGGAATGCATTCCAGGTTCCTACCACTGTTCACTGTTGGAAATATATCCTTCACTGTTATTGGGTCGAAATCCTGTTATTCATTTCATTCACGCTCACATCTTGTAAATGAATTTTAAAAATGCCAAGGGGCAGTGGTAGTTTGAGTTACCCTCCTCCATCAGTTGGGAGGGGAGTTCTTCTTCTGCATGCAGGAAGGTGAGAGGGTTTCTACTTGTGGTCCTCTTATCTATCTGGGGGAGGGAGCAGCCTGATGTCCACTGCAGATGGTGTCCTTTAATTAAATTTTGAGATGGGGTTGCCCTTTAAAAACGATACCCCAATCTCAGATTCTCAGCATTACCAATGTGTTTAGGTACTGCCCCTTCAGCTGGCTGTGTGATCCGAGCCAGCACCCTGATGTTGGACAGACAGTCATAGCTATCTGTAGGAGAACTGTTCATTCAGCTGAGTAAAGGTGGTTATGAAGCTTGCAAGTTTGACACAGCTTTCCTCACTTCATTCAACACTCTGTGCTATTTTGGGACGATTCTGCCCATGATGTCTACCTCGTTACTCCTTGTACCATTTTAAATATCGTCTTTTCCATGTCAGTGAGCAAAGCTGGATTTGGTACTCAATGTTTGGCCTGACTAGAGCATTGTAGTTTTAGCATTCAGTTCCCTGCTTATATTTTACCAATTTAGCGATATAAAGCAGCATCCTGACATTCTTTAATGTTGCTCCACACTTGCTGTCTAAGCCTCATAATGCCTGAAATGTCTTCCAGATAACCCCTTAGCTAGCATTAGACCGTGCTTATATCACACATGTCATCCATTTTGTCTTTCAATGTAGAGTGTCTTTGACTTGGACATTAATTTCCGCAGAAGCTTCTCTTTTCTGGAGAAATCTCTGCTCGAGTTTTGTAACCCGGAGCTCTGTTCCTCTGTATGCAAAAGCTCCAATGCAGAATTATTCATCACCTGCTGAAGTAGTGCTGATGGAGTGTGCAATAAGCCTCAGGAAATCTTCAGCTTGATCTTTAACATCCTACTATAGTTTCTCCAATTCTTGCTGTGCTCTTCGCCAAATCAGTGCAACATCTATTCTCATTATAGATGCTATCCCCTAGCTGCAAACAATTGTTATATCCCTTTGTATAAAAAAAAGTGTTCATTCAAGTTTTAAGCCTTTGCACAAAATACATCTCTGTGAACTGCATTATGGATATTCCAAATATCAATAGAAAGATGCACGAGAAATCCAATACGCTAATTTAGCGATTCATAAATTAACTTTATTCTCAATATATTGAGAACTTTTTAAGTTCCCTTCTTTGCGTCGTCCATGGAAACGGGAGAGGTTCCGGAGGATTGGAGGATTGCGGATGTGGTTCCTATCTTTAAGAAAGGGAACAGGGATAGTCCAGGAAATTACCGACAGGTGAGTTTGACTTCAGTGGTTGGTAAATTGATGGAAAGGCTTCTGAGGGATAAGATAAATGAACATTTGGAGAACATTTGGACTAATTAGAAATAGTCAGCATGGTTTTGTCAAGGGGAGGTCATGCCTTACAAGCCTAGTTGAGTTCTTCGAAAATGTGACTGAACACATTGATGAAGGAAGGGCGGTGGACGTAGTGTACATGGACTTTAGTAAGGCGTTTGATAAGGTGCCACATGCAAGGCTTCTGGAGAAGTGAGAGGGCATGGGATCCAAGGGGCTTTGGCCTCGTGGATCCAGAACTGGCTTGCCAGCAGAAGGCAGAGAGTGGTTGTGGATGGGTCTTGTTCTGCATGGAGGTCGGTAACCAGTGGAGTGCCCCAGGGATCTGTTCTGGGACCCCTGCTGTTTGTCATTTTCATAAATGACCTGGATGAGGAAGTGGAGGGATGGGTTAGCAAGTTCACCGATGATACAAAGATCGGTGGTGTTGTGGATGGTCTGGAGGGATGCCAAAAGTTGCAGCGGGACATAGACAGGATGCAAGACTGGGCGGAGAAGTGGCAGATGGACTTCAACGCAGATAAATGTGTAGTGGTCCATTTTGGCAGGAATAATGGGATGAAGAAGTACAATATAAGGGTAGAACATAGAACATTACAGTGCAGAATAGGCCCTTCGGCCTTCGATGTTGCGCCGACCAATTAGGAACAAGCAGTGACCCTCTAACCTAAACCATTCCCCTTTCATCCATAAACTTATCTACTAACCTCTTAAACGCCACCAAACTTGGCGCATCTACAACTGACGCAGGCAAGGCATTCCATACCCTTACCACCCTCTGGGTAAAGAAGACTCCTACCTCCTGGGTAGGAGTCTTAGTTGTGTTGTAGAGCAGAAGGATCTCGGGGTCCGGGTCCATAGGACTCTTAAATCGGCCTCGCAGGTGGAGGAAGTGGTCAAGAAGTCGTACGGTGTACTGGCCTTCATTAATCGAGGAATAGAGTTTAGGAGTCAGGAGGTAATGATGCAGCTCTATAAGACTCGTGTCAGACCCCAGTTGGAGTATTGTGTGCAGTTCTGGTCGCCTCACTATAGGAAGGATGTAGAGGCTATTGAGAGGGTTCAGAGGAGATTTACAAGGATGCTGCTTGGATTGGGAGGCAGGCCTTATGAAGATAGGTTGAGGGAGCTGGGACTCTTCTCACTGGAGAGACGTAGGTTGAGAGGCGACCTGATAGAGGTTTATAAAATGTTGAGAGGAATAGATAGGGTGGACTCTCAGAGACTATTCCCCCGAGCTGAAATGGTCACTACGAGAGGACACAGATTTAAGGTGCAGGGAAGCAAATACAAAGAAGATGTCAGGAGTAGGTTTTTCACTCAGAGGGTGGTGAGTGAATGGAACCGACTGCCGTCGGAGGTTGTTGAGGCAAACTCACTGGGGTCTTTTAAGAGACTTCTGGATGAGTATATGGAAAAGAATAGGATAGGGGGTAATAGATAGGTCTGTGGATTGGTAGATGTGATCGGCGCAACTTGTGGGCCAAAGGGCCTGTTTGTGCTGTATTGTTCTATGTTCTATGTTCTATTATTCTGATATAAAACGTTGGTCAGGCCACATTTTGAATACTACAGAATTACTGTTTGTAATTCTGTTTGCCACATGACCAGGAGGATGTGGAGACTTTGGAGCGTGTACAAAAAATGTTTACCAGGATATTGCCTGGTATGGAGGATATTTATATAGCTATCTGTAGGAGGGTAATATTACATATACATATCACATGGAGGGTACTAGCTATGAGGAGAGATTACATAAAGTGTTCTCCCTGGAAAGACTGAGACTGATGGGCGACCTGATAGAAGTTTATAAAATTATAAGGGATATAGAGAGGGTGAACAGTTGAAAGCATTTTCCCCAGGGCAGAAGTAACAATTACAAGGGAGCACAAGTTCGAGATGGTGAGGGCGGGATGGTTCAGTGGAGATGTGCAGGGGAAGATTTTAACACAGAGAGTGATAGGGGCCTGGAATGCATTGCTAAGTGGAGTGGTTGAGGTAGACACATTAGCAATATTTAAGACTTATTTGGATTGACAATGAATAGATGGGGAGTAGAGAAATTCAGGCAATTGGTCAAGATAGGACAAGGTGATCAGCACAGGCTTGGAGGCCGAAGAGCCTCATCCTGTGCTGTACCATTCTTTGTTCTTTGAGCGTTGGAAGTTGCCAGCTACACTGAGAAGAACAGGAAAAGTCAATAAATGAATTTTTGCTTATTAAGCAGAGAAAAATCTTTAATCTTTCTCAAAATGTTTTCACCCTGAAAATGAAATATTTACACAATATCGTGAGGTTGAACATATCCCAAAAAACATTCCACCATATTCCTTCCTGAATAGACAGTTTCTAACTTTTCTATTGTTGTGGTAAAAGATTGAAACCACTTAATTCTGTAAATCGCAGTAACAGAGACTTTGGGGCGGGAGAGGAAGCTTCCAGCTACACTCAATGGATCTTTAACTGGTCCACCGAATTTTCTGTCCCACTTGCTATGATTCCCGCAGCGGGCGGAGTGGGAAATTCCTGCCCTTTATTCACAGGCATGTATGGAAGACACATGCTGGAATTTTACCACCAAGCCTGCTCTGGAAGCTCAGTGGGCACAGCTTGCAGAATGGAACTCTCTGTTGCCTCGGGCAGGATTTTATGAGCTTCACCTGAACGAGATTGTAAAACATCAGCCGCAGTCTGCTTCTACAAGGTGGGTCTGCTTCTCCAGTGGGGTAAATACAAGGGGTTACAGGAAAGTACGTGGACGCGATCCTCTATCAAAAAGTTGATACAGGCTTGTTGGAGCAAATGGCTTTCCTCTGCACCGCAAGGATTCTATGGTCTGAAGATTTTGATGGTATCTGGCCCCACAAACTCACACCAACGTGTCCAAAAACTAGTCACTAAAATGTGTGTAATAGCTATTCAGATATTATGCATCCTCCTTGCGTTCAAACTCATTTGACACTTCTGTACATCAATATGTGTTAGGAAATCAGGAACTGACTCAGATTTGTGTGATTTGTAGTGGGAACCCATATCCATAAAGAATTAAAAACCTAAAACA
This sequence comes from Sphyrna mokarran, assembly GCA_024679065.1. Lineage (NCBI taxonomy): Eukaryota > Metazoa > Chordata > Chondrichthyes > Carcharhiniformes > Carcharhinidae > Sphyrna > Sphyrna mokarran. The sequence continues at coordinate 62,589,820 of JAGIQG010000011.1, read as the reverse complement.
ACACAGGATTTCAGAGTAGTTGATAATCCAATTGCTGGACAGCGTTTTAATTTTTGCCCGGTATTAAGTACTCTCAGGATCAGGTACTGTGCAGGTCATGTGAAAAATGAATCTACCTCCGCAATGTTTAAATCATCCCCAATAGAAGAACACATATTATGCCTTCATGCAATTTCAATTTCACACATCAGCCTATGTGCTCTGTGAGACTGCCAATGTAGTCAATTTTATCACTGAATGCCAAATTCTCAGGATTCTTTTTTTTGCACTGTTCTGCTTTCTAGAAATATGGTTGAGCCTAATTTCAATTAATAGCCTCAGAACAGATTTCCATTCTTTCACTCAGGGCTGGATCAAATCCTAGATTCCGAAGATACCCTAACCTATCCAGACCTATATCATAACAGATGACACGTTTTTCAAGAATCCCATCTCAGACTCACACAGTAAAGTACCACCTTGAATTTAAGCCAGATTTTCAGTTGTACTTGTCATTTTGCACATGTGATCTTAACAGGGGCAAGGCAGGGGGAGGCGATTGGAAGTTTCCCAAGAATTTCTTGTCAATTCTTAATCCAAGGCCTTGTTTAAATGTATCTCCACTGGATTGGTCAAATGGCTGACACACTTGGGAAGGAGTAATCCTGAGTGTAAGGTTAGTGCTGGAAACCAGGTCTTCAAAGAGTTGCTATGGTGGGAGAGACAAGGAAATAGAACTAGTAATGCTCGAGGATTCCTTGCTAGGCTTGGAGGAACAGTTCTTCTCTTCCTAATATACAAAAATATACTGACAAAGATAAAATATGTATTTTAGATTAGTTAGGCCACAATTACCAAAAAGCAACTCCCAGAATTTCTATAGTGTAGAAGGAGGTCATTTAGCCCATTGAGCCTGCACTGACAACAATCCCACTCAGGCCCTATCCTCATAAACACAGGTATTTATTCTACTAATCCCCTTGACATTAAGAGTGGAATTTTACTGCCTAGGGTTTGTATGATCCCGCCTGAGGCCAACAGAGAGTGCCATCCTCTGAGGTGTGCTGGTAAAATTCTGGCCTAAAGGTGAATTTAGCTTGGCTAATCAACTTAATCACAACACAAAAAAACTGAACTTGTTTAAATCATTTACAAATAACATTCCTATGCTGTGACTTATTTACATTTATCATTTTTATATATTTTTAAGATGGATTTGTAACAAATGCAATAGAATGTTTTTTCATCCTGTTGATATTGACAAGATGCACTTATTGCCCATTCCTAGTTTTCCTCAGAAGGTAATAGTGGATCTCATAGACTTTTTTTTATATCACAGTTCTATTTTATGCCGTTAGCTATAGAATTCCAAGATTCTGATGTGGAAATGGTGAAGGAGTGATGTTTTATGTTCAAGCCAGAATAGTATGTAACTTGAGGGGGAGCCTTGAGGTCTTGAAGCTCCATATTCACTATACCCTTATTTTTTTTCATGGCAATGATCTTGGGTCAGAGAAGTGCTTTTGAAATATCTTTGATGAATTGCTGCATTGCCTCCTATAGATAATACATGCTACAATAGTGAAACAGTAGAAGGAGTGGATTTTCAAGGTTACTAATCAATTGGGCTGTCCTGACTTGAAAGCTGTTTGGTTCTTTGAGTTTCAGCTTTACCCACCTAGATAATGAGAGAGTGCCCAATTTTATCCCTAACTTCAAATTTCTAGCTGGTAGAGTGTAATTGAGGCAATAGATGGACAGATTTTGTTCAAAGCATTGATTCTCTTATAGCCATCTTGACCTGGTTGTTCCAATTCAGCTTTTAGTCAACTGTAACTCCTAGAATAATGAGTGACTAGAAGATCCCTAATATTTGTTTTGATAGAACAATGATTAATTTTAGATTATAGATTTTAGTAAAGCACAGGAACCAGAGATAATGAGTGGAATTCTCTGAACCAGCCTTGGCGGGTTTGATGATGGGTGGGCCTAGTGAATCTGGTGGAAACCTGCAGGCTTAAAATCAACTTACAATTCTTCCAATGGGGGGTTACTTTTCCCACTGGCCAGTGGTGAAAGGGCCATTTGCATGTATTTGCATTTCACAATGCTCATTAATTAAAATAGCTGCCCACAACCATCCTATCAGGACTTCCAAACTTGTATACACCAGTGGGAAGCTATATTGGCATTAAACCCAGTTGATAATGTGTGACAGAAACAAGGAAGTCTTCAGTTCATCAGGGACTTTGATGTGTATGCAACAACTCTCTGCCATTGTGCTGTGTTGTTCTTGATGTGCTGTTCATCACTCTGACCGGTTCCTGCCCTCCATCTCCATGCTGAGCTGGTCTTCATAGTCTTCACTATGCTGCTGGACCCATGGACCCTCCTGTGTCACTGAGTAAGATCAGTACTTGTTTAGGATTGGAGAGTACAGAGGTTTATTTCCCTCAGGTGCATACACCAGTATCTACCTGGACTGCACAGTGCTGTGGGACTCATGTAGCCACCACAACAAAGATCCAATGTTGACCGGGATTGCAAGCACGATGAAGCTGGGGACTGAGGAGATGCGGCCAAATGAAGACAAAGGGGCAATGTGGAAGGAGAGCTATGCAAGGAAGGTGTGGAGGAAGGGTAAGGGCTCATGGTTTCAGGCAGAAGGAGACGGAAGAAGAAGATGAACAATGGAAGGCAGAGGGAAGAATGAGGGGAGGGAAGTTGGACTCTGATAAGGCTGCATGAAAAATTCACTGGCAAGGAGATTAAACTGATATCATATTTCTTACTGGAAGGGGATGTCAGAAGCATCCAGATGCTATAGGTAGATGCCCACATGGACATCTTGCAGGTGTGAGCTTAGGGGAGGTGGGTAAGCTAAATCAAGGAACCAACTTCTTCTTGAGTCTGCTAGCCTTTTTCCTCTGGGTTTCTGACATCCTGCACAGTCTGGCGAAGACAGATTATAGAATCATAGAAACCCTACAGTGCAAAAAGTGGCCATCTGGCCCATCAAGTCTGCACTGACCACAATCCCACTCAGGCCCTACCTCCATATCCCTACATATTTACTTACTAATCCCTCTAACCTACATATTTCAGGACTCTAAGTGGCAATTTTAGCATGGCCAATCAACCTAGCCAGCACATCTTTGGACTGTGGGAGGAAACTGGAGCATCCAAAGGAAACCCACACAGACACAAGTAGAGTGTGCAAACTCCACACAGATAGTGACCCGAGCCGGGAATTGAACCCAGATCCCTGGAGCTGTGAAGAAGCAGTGCTAACTACTGTGCTACCATACTGTGAGCTGGAGAGAGTGATATGAGTGTGATGGACTGGTGTTTAAACATGGCCCCAGGACATTTGAACTAGCTAGCTGAGAGTAGATGAATAAATGAGCTTCTTGCTTACTTTCGCATAGATAATAAAATTCTAAGCATAGAATCTGACACGGGATCCAGCTATTCTTGACGGGACAAGGGCCACTGGAGCCATTGCGCGTAGCCTCACGTTGGGAGAATTCTGCCTCATATCTTAGTATGTTTTTAAAAACATATTTGGTTAGCCAATTGTAGAGTCAAAGTAAAAGTGAGGGTAATATAACACATTCAATCTAATGAGAGAAAATGAAGTTGGAGGCAAAACCAGCCCAGTCCTTAAGTTCCAATAACCATTAATTACAATTAGTCAACCGTGTTTTGTAAATATTTCCATTTCCTGTTGTATGGTAAGTAACTGTAACCAATGGCATTATATCTTACCAGCTTGCCAGCTGTTACACCCTTATCAAGAACTCCAGTTGTTTTCCGTTCATCTCTTCTCTGTGAACATTTTTTGAAAATATTCTGAATAATTTTGATGCCAATTTCTTTTTCACATTTGGACTTTGAAGATATTACATTTAATTTCAGCAATAATTAGACAAGGATTTAATAGCTGCAGGAGAATGATATCTGCTTACAAAGATGGTTTTTAGAAAAGTATACCATGGTTTCTCTTCCTGAAAAGCTACCATCATAGCCTTACCATTGGTGAGCCTGCTGCCACATGATCATGTTTATCTGAGGCAGGGGGTTCTGTTTACACCATCATTACATTTCAAAAATGATGGGTGAGATTTCTTCCAATATTGGCAAAGACTAGTATTGGATGGGAAAACCAGCATTGAGGCCACCAATGCCAACATCAGCTTTTTCCGTCAAATGGTGTGGGACATTGAAGAAAAAAGAAGACAGGAGGAGGTTGTGCACCACGTCGCTGGCAAGTAGCCTCTGATTCACCCACCTCCCCATTAACTCAACAAATTGGTGATTCGGACACCATTTTGAAAGGCTATCCTATTGCACAGCGAACAAAGGCTGAGAAACCTTCACCCAAGTCCATCTCCTGACAAACCTTGCATTAAACTTCCAACAAATTGGCATCTTCTGGCATTACCCTGTAATCCCAACATCAGTATCACCCTGGGATGAGCCTCTTCACCGTATCCCGCTAAATGCTGCATTCATCTTCACGGTCCCCTAGGAACACAGTTCACCACATGCATTCCTTCTGGGACCTGTTATGCTTCATGCAATTCTGACATCACACAGCCATGAATGCATTTTGAGGAGAGATTGACTCAATTAGGATTTATTTGCTGGTGTTCAGAAGAATGAGGGGGAATCTCATAGAAATCTATAAAATTCTAACAGGACTAAACAGGGTAAGTACAAGAAAGATGTTTCCAATGGTGGGGGTGTCCAAACCAAGGGTCACAGTCTGAGAATACAGAGTACACTGTTTAGAACTGAGATTAGAAGAAATTTCTTCACCTGGAAAGTAGTCAGCCTATGGAATTCATAAAGTAGTGATTTTTTTTAGAAGCAGTTAGATACAGCACTTGAGGTAAAGAGGATCAAAAGATATGGGGGAAAGATGGAAAGGTAGATGATCAACCATGATCATAATGATGTACTGAATGGTCCCTTCGTGCTCCTACTTTTAGGTTTCTATTTGACATGAGGGCATGATTCCAGTGCATGGGTCTAATAGTGAGATGTTGAGTGGGATTTTGCGCCCATGCCTGCCTCAAAACTGGAAAATCCCACCCAAGGTCAACAGACAAAGGCATGGCCCACCACTCCTCCACTCTCCAACACCCCTCCCCCAAATCCGCTACAATCCCAGTGGTGGGCGGGATGGGAAAATTCCCCCAGCTAAGTTATTCAAATGAGGCTTCTGACATTGTATAGGGAAAAAGTGGTCCAGCACTGATGGGGGGAGAAGACAATCACATCACGTTCTCAGGCATTATGAAACATAAAGCTAGATTTCTCACAATATTTTCCACCATATTCCAAATGCAAATGAACAGTGGTTAGCACTGCTGCCTCACAGCTCCAGGGACCTGGGTTTGATCCCGGCTTAGATTACTGTCTGCATGGAACCTGTAAATTCTCCTTGTGTCTGTGTGGGTTTCCTTCAGGTGCTTTGATTTCCTCCCACAGTCCAAAGATGTGCAGATTAGATGCATTGGCCGTTATAAATTACCTCTTAGCATCCCAGGATGCAGAGATTAGTAGAGTAGATATGTGGGTTTATGAAGATAGGGCCTGGGTGGGATTGTTGTTGGTGCAGACTTGGTAGGCCAAATGGCCTCCTTCTGCACTATGATGCTACGAATGCAGAAAATCACATCTATAAAAGTTACTTCCATTAAGAATTGCCACCGATTAAACTGATTTTTAAAAATTCTTTCACATGATGTGGATATGGCTACATTTGTTAACTATCCCTTTTTTTTTTACTCCATTCTTGAAGTTACTAAGCCATTGCTCAGAATGGACCCGTCAAACCCAAATCCATTTCTTGCTTTCTCCAAAAACCAAATTCAAAATCCAACAGAATCCAATTCATGGTCCACTGAACAATGTCCAAGTTGACAAGGCACTACATTCCATCTTGGGCTTGATCCAATATTTGATTTCAGTGAAAAGTCCAAGTGGTTTCCATCCCTAATGTTATTTTTGCAAAAATATACTTTATTCATTTAAAATCTGAAAACATATTTCCAATTATTATTATTACTTTTGTACATTGGTCATGTTGCACACTGTGGTACTTCAATAGAATTACACACAGTTAGAATACACACACTGAGTGAGGGATTTTACCCAATTACTGGCCCCTCAGTATACATTGGCTTACACAGTGATCTTTCCAATGCCCTTGATCTGAATGGTTCATTGGGCTGTTGCAGAGGGCACTTAAGAGTTAACCATGTTGCTGTGGGTCTGGAGTCACGTGAAGGCCAGACCAGGTAAGGATGGCAGATTTCTTTCCCTAAAGGAGATAGCACAGTGGCACAGTATTTAGCACTGCTGTCTCACTGCACCAGGGACCCAGGTTCAATTCCAGCCTAGGTCACTGTCTGTGTGGAGTTTGCATATACTCCCTGTGTCTGCATGGGTTTCCTTCCGATGCTCTGGTTTCCTCCCACAGTCTAAAGATTGTGCATTAGGTTGATTGGCCATGTGAATTGACCCTTAGTGTCAGGGAGGTTAGCAGGGTAAATGTGTGGAGTTATAGGAATTGGGCCTCGGTGAGATTGCAGTCAGTGTAAACTTGATGGGCCTAATGGTCTCCTTTTGTCCAGTAGGGAGTCTGTTCTATAAAGGACATCAGTAGATGTGTTTTTGATGACAATTGACAGTTTCATGGACACCATTACTGAACAGCTTTCAATTCCAGATTTTCTGATTCATTGAATTTGAATTCCACCATCTGGTGTAGTGGGATTTGAATGCAGGATCATGAGCATGGACCTCTGAATCATTAGATCAGTGACTACACCACTACCTCCCCTTCTAAATTGACCTTCTAACCACTGATTATTGCATTTAGTGGATCACCCTTAAACTACTTTTGTTTTGTTTCTCTCAGTTCATCTAATTTTAGAAAATTCTGATATTAAGGGTGGAAAATAGTTGCTGGAGCTTTGGTTTATCTCTGTTTTGCAAGTAGTAGTTACTATGTCACTGGGGGAAAAAACATTAGTGCAAACTTTGACCAATGGTTTAAAAGTTTTCACCATGCATGAAAGAAACTGAGTGCTGCCTCAGAGAGGCATTTGCAAAACATTTTAAGTTCTGCATCTGGCAGAAGTTGAGTGATAACATCTGACTTCTGACAAGTTAATTTTGCTTTACTAAGTACTGCTTCATTTTAGTTTTGCCATTTCTAAACCCTGCTATTTACTTCCATAAAAATTGGCCTTTCACTCCACAGCCCTATATTGCAGGCTTATACACTTTGGGTATTATATATATAGTACATGCAAATTTACATAAACTGACATTTATTTGCTCTGACAGCAATTGCTAATGTAACTTGTTTTAAAAAAAGCAATATGGTAGTGACATTCTTTCAATATAACCATTAGTTTTTACCTGTGACACTGAAAAGGTACATTTCACCATAGCTTTGAAATGGATATCTTGGTTGTTGCAGCAGAACGGTCAAAGATTTACACATGTAAAATTCTGGTTCAGGTGAGCTGTGGTGAACAGCTGAAACATGGCTGATAGGATATGAGACAGACATTAAACAAACCTCACAGGGCCAATTAATTAGCTAGACTTATCGAGTTTAGCAGTATCTTGAATACAAATTTGCAACCCATATTCATACTTAGCCAATTAATGAACTCTAATTTGTATTTGTTCCTAACAACGTTGTCTTGAACTTGTAGGTTTTTAAGAAAGATTGTCTGTATCTGTTTAAATTTGTCATTAGCTAAAGATACAAGCCATTGTAGAAAAGTGCTTTTTCGATTCAGTGCAATTATGTGACAAACGTTTCTTTTGTTTGTTACTGATGACATTTGGGGCCATATTGTTGAGGAGTTGGGAAGACTCCACAGATCTTTAAAAATATTAAGTTGGACCCCAAAACAGAAATCCCACATCCATTTTTGACAGATCTACTTTTTTTCTGGCAGGGTAAGTGGACAGGGTATGATTGAACCAGACAGGAAGCCTAAACTAAACAGAGCCACTTGAACTTAGTGTTGAATTCAAATAGACCATATTTTAGCTGTCTTTGCATGCAGTGTGGCAGTTACAAATGGGTAGAATAGATATACAGACTCTTCAAGGGTGAGTAATAGCAGTTTAAGTGTCTTGATTTAAAGGTTTTTTTAAAATCTTCTCTTTAAACTTGAAAGACAAGCTAAGCTGTCATTGAAATAAACATCATTTGCTGGACTGCTTTGATTGACAGATCATCTGATATAGGTGAGAAAACATTTGTGCAGTTTCAGTTTACTATTTTGCTGAAAATTTTCAGTAGGTATTATGCCATATGAATGTTTGGCTGAATTTCAAATGATATAAGGTGAAGGGTGAAGGCCAGAGAGCCGACCAGCTTCTAAAATATTTGGGTGTGCCCCACAGAACCAGCTAACCTAAGTACTTGCCAATCCCTTGCTGTCAACAATCTGCTTTGGGGCTCAGTGGATCAGAAATAATTCTATCCTGCACTCCATAGAGCAAATATTGGATCTAATGGAGCTCTTTAAACAGAAGTGGATCTGCCAAGTCACAAAATCTTTCAGACTGTGGAATGAAACCAGAGCATACAGAGGAAACCCATGCAGACATAGGGAGAGCATACAACTTCCACACAGACACATACCCAAGTTGGGAATTGAATCCAGGTTCCTGCTGATATGTGAACTATTGTGCCACCATGCCATCCTGCAGGGGGTGGAACTTACACCCATCTTTCTACTGCCCATTTCTGCATTGTGACTAATATTAAATTTCGCCCCTTCTGAGACTGATTGTCAGATTGCTTCAGATCTATTACTTAGCACCAATCAGGGATTGAAACTGGGATTTATAATTGATCTGTCTTTGGCTCGGTGGTAAAACATTTTCATGTATTGAAATGCTTCGCATTGAGTTTTAGAAAACTTGCAATTTATGCATATCTCAGGTGAAGTTGCTGTTTAAAATTCTGTGAGAAATTGCTGTAATATGCTGCAGTTTATTAATTTAAAAAAGGCACATTTGCAGTTACATAGCATCGTCTCATGTAATGAAGCTCAAAATACTGCAGATAATGGATAATCATTCAAACACAGTGACTAACCCCGATGCTCAGTTTTTTGATTTGGTTTGACTTATTGTCACATGTATTATTTTACAGTGAAAAGTATTGTTTCTTGTTTGTTATACACTCAAAGCATGATATACATTAGGAAAGAAAGGCGAGAATGTAGACTGTATGTTACAGAGATTGATAAGGTGTTGAGAAAGATCAACTTAATGTGAGGTAGATCCATTCAAAAGTCTGATGACAGCAGGAAAGAAGTTGTTTTTGAGTTGGTTGATACATGTCCTCAGACTTTTGAATTTTTTTCCCAATGGAAAAAGGTGGAAGGGACAATGTATGGGGTGCGTGAGGTCCTTGATCATGCTGGCTACTTTTCTGAGGCAGCAGAAAGTGTAGATAGTATCAATAGATGAGACGCTGGTTTGAGTGATGGACTGCGGTTTGACCATGACACTTTGTAATTTATTGCATCTTGGACAGAGCAGGAGTCATACCAAGCTGTGAAACAACTAGAGTAAATGCTTTCTATGGTGCAGCTGTAGAAATTGGAGTGAATTGTAGTGGACATTGCCAATTTTCCTTAGCCTCCTGAGAAAGTAGAGGTGTTGGTGGACTTTCTTAACTTAGCATCCGCATATAGGGACCAGGACAGATTGTTGGAGATTTGGGCTCCAAAGAACTTGAAGCTCTTAATTAAACTTAATTAAGTGCCTACTTAGGGTCTCAACTGATAGTGAAGGAGAAGTGTCTTGGATTTAATTAGGATTGCAGCAAGAAGGCAGTGGGATGTACACTGCCAACCCCCAGCCCCCAAATCTCCAGGAAGGAAGACATCAAACCTCACCTGACAGATGACATTCAAGGTACAAATGACAATTTCTAATGAGTAAAATGAAGGAGAATTGCAAAATTCTTCTGGTTATAAGAATTCTGCTTTTTGGCATTGTGTTAAAATGTTAAGATGCTTTTAATCTGATTGATATTTGTCATAATGATTCATAATTCTTAGGTGCCAATAAAATGTCTGGCTGGCAGACATGATTTTAAGATCTAGCAAACTAAAGTATTTGGGAAAAATCTGCCATGCTCTGAGTCTGCCACTCATTTGACTCTGAGATACACAGTGGAGTGTGTGATAAATCTGAAGCCAATTCAGAATGTGAGTAATTAGACTTTGCGTTCAAGATTAGGGAGATAAAAGTGAGATACTTGACTACAGGTGGAGTTCGCCTATTTTCAGGCTAAGTGCCCACACCAGTGGGAAAATGAGACTGTTTCCCATTGGCACTGGTAGAGTCTGTCAGGTGGGAGTAATAAGGTGCAAATGAGCACATCATAAAAGTGCACATCTCAGGAAACCCTCACTGATCAAGAATGAAGTAGTACCTCATCAGCAAAGATGGGGTTTCCTTCCCACACACTCAAATAACAGGTCACCATCCATCTCTCCAGCCCCCGCCAAAACTACGCAGGCATGAGGATCATCCAACTCATCAGAAATCAATGAACTATTACAACAACAAAGCAGATGAGTGATGGTGGAGAATGTTTAAGTGAAGCATGAACTCTATCATCAAACTTGGGGTTGAATGATTTGCTTCAAGGCAATAAATATTATCTAATTCATTGAAACAAATACCAAACAAATTCTTTTTCTTTATTAACAGAGAGGGTTATGAGTAATCTGCCCATCCAGGAAATTGAATTTCCAGGGGGAAGGGTTGGAATAAATAGTAAAATGAATAGATATTTTGAATAGGCTGAGGAAGTTAACGGCAGGCAAGACAAATGTGTCCAAATAGACTTCATACAAGGATATTTTAAAAAAGTGATATCAGTTTCATCAATGTCATCAATTCTAGAGAATCAAATTTAGAGAATTATTGGAATCAAGACCGATGTCTGCAGATTAGAAAGTAGTCAAAATAATTGCAATCTTTAAAAGAAGACACAGTGAAAACCCAGGAAATGTAGACCAATGAACTTGACATTTTTCTATGCATTTAGCCTTAAAGAGCAGATGATGAAACACCTGGATAGTTATGGTATGGTAAAAGGGAGTTGGCATTGATTTAAGGAAGGCAGGTGTGTCCTGTAAAATAACAAAGCTTGAAATTTGGATAACTATGTATTTGATAATTTGATATAGAGTTATACATTCATAGAGGTTTACAGCATGGAAACAAGCCCTTCAACCCAACTTGTCCATGCTACCCTTTTTTTAAACCCCTAACCTAGTTCCAATTGTCAGCATTTGGCCCATATCCCTTTATCCCCATCTTACCCATGTAACTGTCTAAACAGAATAAAACATTGGAATTTAGAAGACTGAGAGGGGACTTTATAGAAACTTATAAAATTTTAAAATGGATGTGAAAGTGTTGGAAAGAGTGCAGAGGAAATTTACCAGGACGCTGCCTGGTTTGGAGGGTAGTTCTTATGAGGAAAGGTTGAGGGAGTTGGGGCTTTTCTCTTTAGAGCAGAGGATGAGAGGCGAGTTAATAGAGATTTATAAGATGATGAGGGGAATAGATAGAGTGGATGTGCAGAGACTGTTTCCTCAGGTGGATGTAGCTGTTACTGGGGGCATAATTATAAGGATCATGGTGGGACATATAGGAGGGATGTCCGAAATAGATTCTTCCCTCAGAGAGTGGTTGGGGTGTAGAATACACTGCCTGCTATGATAGTGGAGTCGGACACTTTCGGAACTTTTAAGTGGTTATTTGATATACACATGGAGCACACCAGAATTATAGGGAGTGGGATAGCTTGATCTTGGTTTGGACATAGTTCAACACAACATTGAGGGCCAAAGGACTTGTACTATACTGTACTGTTTTATGTTCTATGTTCTATGTTCTAAATTCTAAAATGATTAGATAGGGTAAATTCAAGTCCAGACTTAGGGTCATAGTTTAAGGTAAGGAGTTTTTAGGACTGAGTTGAGGAGAAATGTCTTCACCTAGATTGGTGAATCTGTGGAATTTACTACTACAGTAAATAGTTGAGGCCACAACATTGTGTGATTTTAAGAAGAAATTAGATAAATCTCTTGGAGCTAGAGATCAAAGGATATAAAGGAAAGATGGGATCAGGATATTAAATTGATGATCAGCCATAATTAAATTGAATGGTGAAGCAGACTTGAAAAGTAGAATGACGTATCCCTGCTTCTATTTTTTATGTTCCTACCGCATTATGCATTAGAGCATGAGGAGTGAATGATTAAGGTGATAGAGAGGATGCTGATCAAATGGGCAGCTTTGCTCTAGATGGTGTTAAGTGTCACAAGTCTTTGATAATTTGTTGTACAAGTGATTACTTCACAAGTTAGAATGGCATGAAAAAGCCCATAAGAACCTGAGATTAACTGAAAATCGGTTAACCTACAGCAACTATTATAACAATGTATGATTATGAACAGAGCTGCAATGACATAGCAAGAGATTGTTCACAGGGTAACAGAAAATTTCCCCATCTCCCAGCTATACTCCAAATCATTTGATATAAATTGCAGCACAGAAGCAGGTCTTTTGGTCCAACTGCTTTTTAGGGGAGGTAGTTTACTTTGAACCAAAAGCTGGCATCTGTTAACAAGATGAATCTCTCTTTTCTATAGATGTAATATGCAGGGGAAGGCTCGATTGGATAACAGTGGGACTTCTAGCCATCAGTGACATGAAGTACTCTCCTCAAGAGCTGCCGGCAGTGGCGTAGTCTCAGCAGCGCCAGAAAAGAATCATTCCCGGTCCTGGGACTTCAAGTAGTCCCAGTCCTGAGAAAGAAGTAGATATGGATACTGGACTTTAAATAAGTTTGGGGATTTTGAGCAGGTGTGGCAGAGGCCCCCAGCAATGCAGGAACATGGGGAAGAAGGGATACAGGAAAAGGTTAGTGAGTTAGAGAAGCGAGGGCAGATTCGAGAGGGGTAACATCTTGGGAAAAGGGGTATGGCATGCTCCCAATGGGCACAGGGGACACCACAGCGGACATTTCCCATTCCTATCCAGCAGCAGCCCATGTAATGAAAGGTGCTGGACTGTTTGCCATGCCCCGCCATCCTCTGTGAACTGAAAAATTGTGGCAGAGGCAGAATGAGGCCCTTACGTGACAATTAATTGTCCATTTATTTGTCTCAAAAGGCTTAAGGACAGGGGGGCTGCGAGACCCCTTACCCAACAAATGCCTACCACACCCCATTCTCCTCTCCTGCACCCCCCACCCCCTTACACACAGCATGATGGCACAATGATTATCATTGCCCCAGGGATCAGTGTTCAATTCCTTGGGTTACTGTCTGTCTGGTGTTTGCACTTTCCCCCCATTTCTGTGTGGGTTTCCTCTGGGTGCTCTGGTTTCCTCCCACAGTTCAAAGATGTGTGGGTTAGGCTGATTGGCCATGTTAAATTATTGTCAGAGGGATGTGGGGTTAAGGGGACAGGGTCTGGGTGGGATTGTTGTCAGCGCAGCTTCAATGCATCGAATGGCGTCCTTCTGCACTGTAGGGATTCTACGATCATTGGTATGACCTAGGAATTTTCTCATCTCCAGAGTTCTGTCCCTATCCAACCAAATGATAGATTGGTAGGGGGTAGGTAGGTAAATGTTGAGATTGCACCCCTATCTTCCATGTGAGCTTCTTCACTCCATTTACTTCATTTCACTTACGCATCCTTTTATTATTTTTCTCCCTCATGTACACCTGAGCTACTCACGTCAGCCATTCTGTGTGGCAGTGAGTTCCACATTCTCACCACTTGAAGTAAAGTACGTTTTCCTGAATCCCTTGTTTGCTTTATTGATGACTATTATTATTAGATTCTAGGCCTCTAATTTTAGACTTTTTCACAATGATAAACACGTCTAACCTATTTAATCCCTTCATGATTCTATAAAGCTTATTTCACGTCACTTCTGAATACGCTCATTTATTGAGAAAAGACCCGGGTGTATACACTCTTAATAGCAATAACTTCAGAACTACATTTACATATGACAGGAAACTGAGAAAAAAATGCTTTTAAGTTATAGAAAATAGATGAATCAAACACAAAGCAACACCTTTATAGTTCGGGGAGATATAAGATGCCATTTATGTGGACACTTGTAAGCCATTAAGAAAGAAAAAGTAAGTAGAACTATAACCCAGACAGTTTGAAGCAACTTTACACAGACAATGGGGTGAGATTTTGGTCAAAAACAGAAAATACTAGTAAAACTCAACAGGTCTGACAGCATATGTGGAGAGAAAATAGAGCCAATGTTTTTCCAACATTTTTTGTTTCAGATTCCAGTATCTGCAGTATTTTGCCTTTATCTTTGTGAGATTTTGGTAATAATTCACTGAAACTACAATTACAGTGTATGGCTCAACTAAAAAAAGTGAAATAGTCCATGAAATATATAAATAAGGAAAGGAACAAAGAGTAGGAACTGGTGTGTACAATGCTGGCTGGTACACTGCACTAATGATACCTCAATACTGGAGGCAATGTAATAGCAGAGCAATAGGATTAATAGCTTAACACATACAGCCGAATAGGAGAGGATAAAGAGCCCAAGGTTGTTTATGCTGGAGAAAAAAAATTCAGACCTAATAGAGAAACATAGAAACTAGAAGCAAGAGTAGGCCATTTGGCCCTTCGAGCCTGCTCCATCATTCATTTTGATTATGGTCGATCATTAGATTCAATACCTTGATCCTGCTTTTGCCCCTATCCCTTAATCCCCTTAGCTCCAAGAGCTGTATCTAATTTCCTCTTGAAATCACACAACATTTGGGCTTTATGTGTATAATTCAAGTATTCTGGATGCTGAAGGAGATAAACTGAACAGATTGCTACAAAGTCTAATATTAATGTTTGATGCTTTTCCTTCATATTTTGCTCAAGTTTGATATTCAGAATGGTAACGTCTTGCTTACTTTGATGAGACCAAAATAGAAAATGAGTAATAAGTCCAGAGATTGAACAGAAAATAGCCATTACTGTATTTTGGCTCACTCTTTGTAACATCTCTCTCTCTCTCTCTCAAGCCATCTTTCATGGCTGCCCTGATCTGCATTTAAAATAGTTCCATTAAACCTCTCGCAAAGACATGGAGGACCGCATTCATAAGCTTTGTGGTGAGCCCCCCCATTCTCCCCCCACCCCACTTGGTACTGCCAGGGTGCCGAGGGGCAACGCGCAGCTTGGCCCTAAACTCCCAAGGCCTGCAGGTACCTCCATGCACCTGCTGTGGTCATCAAGATTAATCTTAGTTTTTGAAAACTAGTAGTGATTTGCACTTGCATGACCTCATGCCAGACGAAGGGGCAAACCCCGAAAGCTTGTGGGTTTTCTATCAAATAAACCTGATGGACTTTAACCTGTTGTTGTGAGACTTCTTACTGTGTTGACCTCGTGCCGTCAGTGTGAGGATCCATTATGGGCGCATGCTATGACATAAATCTATTTAAGTACATTTAAATCTATTCAAATTAATGGAAATCAGGTTCGGGCCCTTTCTGAGCCTGAACCTGATCCCATCACTACTGGGAGGTGAGGAAGATTTCCAACCAAGATTTCGCCAGTTCAAACTCCCATTTGTGAGATTTAGTAACCATGATGGGATTTGGGCCATGGCAAATGTGGCCATTAGATCTTGCCCATACTCTGATATCAGTTTAACACTTGGTCATTTGTGCTCAAAAATATCTCCTCAGTATGAGTGCAAAATCTCTCTCTCTCACTTTCTTTCTCTCTCAAGTCTAACACATGACTGGCTGGTGTCAATGATATATCATCATCTCTGTTATTCATCAGTAGATCCTATCTGTTAATTCTTTATGCCATAGGTGGTCCCAGCATTTGGGACCACTACTTTCAGTATCATTTTCAAACAGTATTTAATCAGTTAAAGACGAACCATTTTACAGTATAAAATATTTTTAAACATTATCCGGCAGTAAGGATACTTCAATTGTAAACAATAAAAGGACTAACTTCACAAAGTAAATCATAGGAAAAGGTTTAATAAAGAAACTTCATGACACAACACTCGGGCCACATCCTGGGCCACACAAGCTCCTGACAATCTCCAAATGCTTTCTGTTTACACAGGATCAGCTGATCAGCTGACCACCACATCATTTTGCCAGTGGTTACATTGTCTATTCGATCAGCTGACTATCACAGCATGTTACCATTGGTTACATTGTTACAGATTCCAATGTTATCGTTGGTTATGTTATAATACTGATATTGCAGGAGCTGCGGGGATTAGGCCTGTTCATTATACCAAACAATGTCATAGAAGCATGTGGGACCCACATGCTACTGGTAAAATGCAGCAAAGATGGGGTGAAGCCCTTAAATGCCGTCTTTAAGTGTTTCATTTGGACACCTGGTTGGCAGGCCGCACATCGTCTTTCCTGACATTAGCAAAATATTAATTTCATATAAGCTTTGCCCTGAAATTAAGTAAGTCATTTAATGCAGTTTGTTCAATTTGTATGGGATATAACAAGCTACTAAACACTATCGCTGAAGTTTATTTACCATATTAAACACTGATGATGGTGATTTTCCTCATTTATTTCTTTACCCTATACACAGAAGACCTTTCTTTATCCTGTGCAGGAGAGGAATACAGAACTGACAAAGATTGTTTTTGAACTTTTCTGAGTAACCAATACAGAAATAAAGAATCAAAGCACAAAAACAGTAGACATTCAATTTGAAAGAATTATATCTT
Organism: Sphyrna mokarran; assembly: GCA_024679065.1. Classification (NCBI taxonomy): domain Eukaryota; kingdom Metazoa; phylum Chordata; class Chondrichthyes; order Carcharhiniformes; family Carcharhinidae; genus Sphyrna; species Sphyrna mokarran. The sequence continues at coordinate 62,572,998 of JAGIQG010000011.1, read as the reverse complement.
GCCATCTTGTGGATATGATTTAATAAAACATTTGGGCCCTGACTTTCTTCTCGCAAAATGTAAATTGTGCTTTTTGCCACCTTGTAAATGCACACCTGAGTCATGACTGATTTTGCCTAGGATTCATATATTCTCAAAGGTTCCATGTACAGTGGGCCAGCCTCAGTGCAGTGTGGGAGGAGTGTGATTGCAGAGAAAGACTTCTTTCTCACGGACAACAGCCCAGCTCCCAAGATCGCTCTTACCTCAAATTCCTCAATCTCACCCCCATGATCCCTCATACACTCCGTATCCATTCCATGCTCTCATAGCTGCAATACGCACTCATTTTAACACCACAGAACTCCATCTCCCCTCTATGCCTCCATGTAATGCATATTAATATTTGAATAACGTATTGGTCAATGTAATGATGGACTTACCTTAGCAGTGCACATCTGGATACGTAATCATGTTTATAGGGGTGCATATTATAAATACTGTGCTGGCATCAGCAATCAAAAGAGTAATCTTTTTCACAAGATAGTAAAAATGCAACTTAACCGCAAAATTAACAACAGAAGTAATCAAATGGTTCTGGTACAATTTATTGTGGTTGACATTATCATACCCAGAGTATCAGTGAGTAACTGAAATCAATACTAATGGTTGTTACTTTCAACATTTTGCACAATATCCAAGTTGGATCTCGGTAAACAAATCAGACAGTTTTCTTAATGATGAGATATTAGTATCTGTGGAAGAGCAAAGGGGTTTAGCTTTCCATGAAGACAAATCACTAAAACCGTAGTGAACCTGGTATAAAAAGTAATTTAAAAAAACACAAAAAGGCATGATAAACTTTATCTCAAGAGGATTGGAAAATGAAAATGAATTGTGATGCTTTAGTTGTACAGAGTCTTGGTCATACCTCATCTGGAGACCTGCTTTCAGATTTGGGCACTAAAGTATAGAAAAGATAGATTAGCTTTAGATGGGATCGAATGTAAATTCTCCAGATTTATATCAGGCTGCATAAAGATGATCTATATTACCTCGAATTTAAAAGGTTGAGAGGTAATCTAATCACGGTTTGTAAAATGATAATGATTTTAAACTGCTAATTTTAAATCTGAGATTGATGGACCTTTCATAACCAAAGATATTTAGGAATAGGGAGTCAAAGGCAGGTATGTGGAGTTAGGTCACATAATAGGTCTGATCATATTGGTAGTGGACCAGGCTTGAGGGGTTAAATGGCCTATTCTTGTTCTTCCATATTGATGAACATTCATTTACTGCTATCTACAATTATCCAAATTTCCATGATAAAGGGATTTTATGTTGTAGATAGAGAGAAAATGCTTCCTCTAGTGGAGGCATCCAAAACAAAGACAGTTATAGAAATCCTACCGTGCAGAGGAGGCCATTTGGCCCATCGCATCTTCACCAACAACAATCCCAGCTAGGGCCTATCCCCATAATCCCACATATTTACCCCACTAATCACACTAAACTGCACATCCCGAGACACACTAAAGGGAAATTTAGCATGGCCAATGCACCCAACCACACATCTTTGGACTGTGGGAGGAAGCCAAAATATCTGGAGAAAACCCACATAGTCAGAGGATGAATGTGCAAACTGCACATACAGTGACCCAAGCCGGGAATCGAATTCAGGTCCCTGGAGCTGTGAGGTAGCAGTGAGGCAGCAGAGCTAACCACTGTGCCAATGTGCCATCCTGAATTTTTGCCACAACAGACAATCTCTCCAAAGTGCTGGGAATGGACAGAATTTTGAAGTCCCATCCCTAACCCTGTATTTGCCATCTATGCGGGAGTCGAACTGGAATTGGTCCAGGGTTTGTGCATCTAAGAATTACGGAGCTAGCCAATTAAACTGCCAGCTATCTCCACTAAAGTGGGATTTTTGAACACTTGCTGCATAAATCCTGGAGTGCATAGAGAAAACCAGGACCAGACATCGATATTATCATATCCTGAGTATCGGTGAGTAACTGAAATCAATACTGATGGTTGTTACTTTCAACATTTTGCATAATATCCACATTGGATCTCAGTAAACAAATCAGAGAGTTTTCGTAATGAGGAGATATTCAGAACTGTGGAAGAGCAAAATTACGGAGACTTCCAAGAAGACAAGTCACTAAAAGCTATGTGCCTGGTTAAAAAAAAGTAATTTAAAAAAAAGACAAAAAGGCATGATAAATTCTTTCTCAAGAAGATTGGAAAACAAAAATGGATAGCGATGTTTTAGTTGCACAGAGTCTTGGTCATACCTCATGTGGAAACCTGCTTCCAGTTTTAAGTACTAAAGTATAGAAAAGATAGACAAGTTCTAGTTGAGGTTGAATATAAATTCACCAGATTTATACCAGACTGCATAAACGTGAGAGGAGGCAAAGGGAGAACTGAACTTGACAGATCTTTTAGATAGCTAGGGTATCCCTTTGGAGAGGTAAGGTAATCTTTTGGATAGGGTTCTGGGGCACCTTTAGGATAGAAAAGGCACTCTTTGGGAGAAGTTAGGCTCTCTTGGGATTGTTAGACTTAAACATGATGCATTTTTTAAATGCACAAACTCACTGGAAGCATCAAGCTGTCAGGAAAGACTCAAAGCGTACTAGCGGGTCAACATGCGTGGGGTAAGAGCAAATGTGGGTGGGAGGTATGAGGTGACATGAATTGGCCCTAATTTGGCATAATGTAATGCAAGGATTAGGATTGACAGGCATGGACTACCATAGAGTATGAGTAGAGATGTCTGGACTGGGGTTAGGTAGTATAAGAAACAATGAAGGATGGGTAAAGGAACTTAGGCTGGCATCAGATTTATGAAAGGCCATAAGTTGGGGAGGGAGGGGTTCGATGACATGGATGGTGGTGCACGTGTTGACATAGGGGCTATGAGGGGATATAGGAGTGGATGTTATGCGTTGACATAAGTTGGCACCGATGAGGAATAAGGAGTGTGTAGGAGTGAGAGTGGTGAGGGATGGAGGGATTTTTTTGGCATTATTGCTTTTTAAAAATATAAACAGTGCAAGAACACAAAGGCAGAGCTTGCATCCAGCACTCCTCCCATGCCCTCCACACCAATTCCAAATTCTCCTGCCCCGACTTCTAATTCAATCCACCACTCCTCTCCCTCAATCCTTAGCTGAAAAGATAACCTACTGCTGGCCAGTATAAAAATTGATTCAACAAGGTGGGAAATCTCCCACAAACCTGAGTCAGGGATGATAATCTGCGCCTTTATAACAATGTCTCATGGAGACAAATGTGGAGTGAAGGCAGCAATGAATTGAATGACAGATGGGATATCATGCTGAAAGGGCAGAGTGGCCTATTCCCATTCCTAATTTCCTTTATGTCAATTATGGATTCTGCAACATAATCCTGCATAGAACTGTAGCTTCTCAACGGTAGATCTTGAATGCTAAAGTATTTAATGATTCAGAATCTAAATTTAGAGGATGCTTTTCCTAGGTTGAAATGTTAATTAATGGCTTTTGTAAGAACCTTTGATGGCTTCCACAAAAATGAATTTTATTCATTTTGCAAGGACTTGATTTAGAACTTAATCTATTAGGTTCATTTTAATTTTTTACTGTAATTATGTCAAGGTGGATTTAGAATTATCAAATCATAAAATTGCACAGTGCAGAAAGAAGCTATTAAGCTCATCCTGCTTAGCTGGTTCACTGTAGAAGTTTTCCACTTAGTCTTATTCCTCTGCCCTTTTAGATATCCTTTTAAATATTTCTTTTGAAGTATTTATCCACTTCCCATTCTCAAAGCCATGTTATGGATTCTCCTTCCATTACTGATTAGGAAGTTCTGTATCTTCATCAGAATTTATGTAAAAACTTCCCCCCAACCACTTTGGAAATTCATTTGAGATGTTGTTAGTCTTTTAGTTGCTGATGTATTGGCCAGCCAAAATATTATTTCCTCATTTAATTAATCAAAAGTCTTCGTAGCTGTAAACACCTCTCTTCGTCGTCCCTTGTTTTCCTTTATTCTCGTAAAACGAACATCAATTGATTTCTTCATAATTAAAAACTCTCAACCTCTGAATCACCTGAATGTCTGCATGGCCTTCACATTTTTCATAATGCAAGGGCACATGATTCTAACTGCAGCTTAACTATTAATTGCATTTGCACTGTGTGCTAAGTATTAAATCTGCTGTCCCATTTTCTTCTTAGTGCGTGTTTCCAATTTTAAACCATAGTGAATCTAATCTTTCAGATATTTGTGCTCTTCTCCTAAACCTAAAGTTTTACCATTTTCTTTTGTACCTTGTTCCAACTCCTCATCTCTTCATTGTTTGCTGGCCATGCAAATACCATCATTTTTTTTTCTCAACCAGATATCTTTACTGTTTTCTTCCCTCTGTGGCAGCAGTGGTGATTTCTAACTCCCTTTCACTTCCTTGATCCACATATCACTTTGTGTTGTTACTCCCATTGGATGCACTATAAATAGGACAAACTCTGAACACTTCCCTGTATTGGTCTCCACCCACACCATCCCCTTTCCCATCCCATTTTTTGACTTGATTTGATTTATTATTGTCTCATGTATTAACATACAGTGAATAGTTTCTTGCATGCTGTATAGACAAAGCATGCCGTTCATAGAAAATGAAATAAGAGAGTGCAGAATGTAATGTTACAGTCATGGCTAGGATGTGGAGAAAGATCAATTTAATGCACGGTAGGTCCATTCAAAAGTCTGATGGCAGCAGGGAAGAAGTCGTTCCTGTGTCGATTGGTATGTGCCTCAGACTTTTATATCTTTTTCTCATTGGAAGAAGGTGGAAGAGAGAACGTCCGTGGTGCCTGGGTCTTTAATTATGCTGACTGCTTTGCTGAGGCAGTGGGAAGTGTAGACAGAGCCAATGGATGGGAGGCCGATTTGTGTGATGGATTGGCCTACATTCACAACCATTTGCAGTTCCTTACGGTCTTGGGCAGAGCATGAGCCATACCAAGTTGTGATACAACCAGAAAGAATGCTTTCTATGGTGCATCTGTAAAAGTTGATAAAAATCGTAGCTGAGATGCCAAATTTCCTTAGTTTCCTGAGAAAGTAGAGGCACTGGTGAGCTTTCTAAACTGTAGTGTCAGAATGGGGAGACCAGAACAGGTTGTTGGTGATTTGGACACCTAAAAGCTTAAGGCTCTCAACCCTTTCTACTTGATCATTATTGAATTCCCTGGAAAATAAATGCATCCCAATTCATTTACAACTCGAATTTCAGAATAACATTCTGAATAACATTACTTCATTCAGCATAACATTTACTTATCCACTTATCCAGCTACTTATCCACTCGGTCGTACCTCATCTCCGTTTTTGATTCCATCAACCCCTTTAAAATAATTACTCTCTATTTCCTATTTTAAACGTTTCTTAAAATCTACCTTTTTGACCAAGCTTTCACTTGTCTTCCCTAATATTTCCTTTTGTGGCTTGGTATTCAAATTTCTATTACAATGCCACGGTGAAGTACTTTGGCATGTTTTATGACATTAAAATTGTCAAATATGTACAAGTTCCTTATCATCTCTTCATCATGCTCCCGGAAGGTGCACCACTGTTTTAGGACAGGACCACATCAAAGGGTCCTCTGATGAAATGCATTCTGGTGACCAAAGATTCTCCATTATCAATCAAGGCTTTAAACCCATCTCTGTGTTCATAACAACCTCAGCTGAGAGGTTTAATGATTTTTTTGGCACTATTGATTCAGCTACTCTTTGTGCATCAACCCCAAACCTTCCTCAAGGATCTTGAAGGGGTGGTGTCACAGTGATTAGCACTAATGTCTCACAGACCCAGGGACCCAGGTTCAATTCTGGCCTTGGGACACTGTGTGGAGTTTGCATCTTCTCTTCATACCTGCATGGGTTTTCTCTGGCTGCTCTGGTTTCCTCCCACAATCTACATATGTGTGGGTTAGGTTGAATGACCATGCTAAATTGACCTTATATGTCAGGGAATTAACAGTATAAATATCTGGGATTATGGCAATACAGCCTTGATAGGATTGTGGTTGGTGAAGACTCAATGATGAATGGCCTCCTTCTGCACTGTCGGGTTCTATGAAAATCTCCCATACCTTTGCACTTGATGTTCAGTTTCTGCACTTTAACTTAACTTTCTTTCATGATTTGACTCTAGTAAACATTATGAATATTTTCTTTCCCTAGATTCTGTTCTCTTCCACCACCATAACTCTCTGCTTAAAAATGATTGACTCTCGTGTTCTGTTATGTTCTGTATTCTAGATTACTGTTGGAAGTCAGTGAGGAACTATCAGGGTCTTTGACTAAATGTTTAACAATCGTAGGATATGGTAATTATGCCCAGGCCGGAAAGGTTTGCAATGTGACATTATAGCACTTCTTTAAAAATCTTTCAATGTAGATTTGTTATGTGGCTCTTTGTAAAGTCTAAATATATTTGAAATTTCTCTAGCCATTCTGAAAATTTGATTTCATATGATTTGATTTATTATTGTCACATATCTTAATATACAGTGAAAAATATTGTTTCTAGCGTGCTATACAGTCAAAGCAGACCATTCAGACTGAAAGAAGCAAGAGAATGCAGAATGTAGTGTTACAGTCATAGTGTAGAGAAAGATCAATTTAATGCAAGGTAAGTCCATTGAAAAGTCTGACAGCAGCAGGGAAGAAGCTGTTTTTGAGTCAGTTCGTAGGTGATCTCAGACTTTTGTATCTTTTTCTCAAAGGAAGAAGGTGGTAAAGAAAATGTGGGGGGTGTGGGAGGGTCCTTAATTATGCTTTGCCATGGCAATGGAAAGTGTAGACAGAGTCAATGGATGGGCAGCTGGTTTGCATGATGGATTGGGCTACATTCAAAGTCTTTTGTAGTTCCTTGAGGTCTTGAGCAGAGCAGGAGCCATATCAAGCTGTGATACAACCAGGAAGAATGTTTTCTATGGTGCATTTGTAAAAGTTAGTAAGAGTCATAGGTGAAATGCTAAATTTCCTTAATCTTCTGAGAAAGTAGAAGCATTAGTGGGCTTTCTTAATTATGATGTTGGCATGGAAGGACCAGGACAAGTTGTTGGTGATCTGGGCACCTGAAAACTTGAAACTCTGGATCCTTTCTACTTTGTCCCCATTGATATAGACAGAGGCATGTTCTCTTTTACGCTTCCTGAGGTTGATGACAATCTTCTTTGTTTTGTTGATGTTGAGGGAGAGATTATTGTTACCCCACCAGTTCACCAGATTCTCTATCTCATTCCTGTACTCTGTCTCGTCATTGTTTGAGACCCAACCCACTACAGTGGTGTCATCAGCAAACTTGAAAAGCAAATTGGAGGAGAATTTGGCCAACAGGTATAATAGGTATATAAGGAGTATAATAGGGGGCTGAAAATACATCCGTGTGGGGCATTGGTGTTGAGGATGACCGTGGAAGAGGTATCGTTGCCTATTCTTACTGATTGTGGTCTGTGAGTTAGGAAGTTCAGGATCCAGTTGCAGAGGAAAGTGCAGAGGCCCAGTCCAAGAGTTTGGAGAAGAGTTTTGTAGGAATAATAGTGTTGAAGCCTGAGCTGTAGTCAATAAAAAGGAATCTGACATAGGTATCCTTGTTACCTAGATGTTCCAGAGATGAGTGCAGGGCGAGGGAAATGGTGTCTGCTGTTGAAGCGGTAAGTAAACGGTAATAGATCCAAGTAGTGCAGGATGCTGCAATTGATTTGTGCCATGACTAATCTTTTGAAGAACTTCATAATGATCGATGTCAGGGTCACTGGCCAGTAGTTATTAAGATATGCTGTTTGGTTTTTCTTGGATGATAGTTACTCTCTTGAAGCAGATAAGGATCTCAAATTGTTGCAGAGAGAAGATAAAAATGTTTATGAACGCTCCCACCAATTGATCCACGCAGGATCTGAGTGCACATCTAGATACCCTGTCCAGTCCAGTTACTTTCCATGATTGACCTTCGAGAAAGTGCTCTGATATCTGCAATGGTGACCCCAAATATATGTTCATCCAGGGTTTCCAGAGTGGAGGGCATGCTCTTGCTCAAAACAGTGTTTTAGCGTCAGCGATTTTACACACCTTCATCTTGTAGCCTCTTATGCCTTGCAAACCTTGCCAAAGTCGGCAGGTGTTGGTGTGGTTAGCCTGGGACTCTAGCTTGGTCTGTATTGTGATTTGGCATCTTTGATGGATCTCCTTAGATCATGTCTGGCTTTCTCACATAGGTCAGTGTCGCCTGATTTGAACGCTTCACTCCTGCTCTTCAGCAAGCAGTGGATAAGCCTCTTCATCCATGGTTTCCGGTTGGGGAACACATGGATTTTAATCTGTGACATACAGTCTTTTACACACTTACTAATGAAGTCAGTTACTATGTTAGTGCACTCATTCAGGCAGAGTTTTAAATACTGACCAGATTTTTTTCAGATTTGCTGCATTATTTGTATTTTGTGTATGAACACGTCTAATTTTCCGTAAACATCTTCTATCTGGAAGTTCCCCTTTAAAATGACCACTACGATAGAGTCATTAGAGCACAGACAGAGGCCATTCATTCCATTGAATCTGTTCTGGCTCTCTGGGGAACAATCCAATCCTCTTCTCTTTCTCTATCCACGTACCCCTGCAAGTTTTTTTTCTCTCAAATGTCCCATCCAAGTTTCTTTTCAAATCATTATCACCTCCACTTCCACCATCCTCAAGCTCCAGATAATTACTGTTCACTTGGTTAAAAAAATGCCCTGTATTTCTTGCCCAAAACCATTCAGCCCTAGCCTTTGTACTATCAGCTAATGGAAACTTTTTTTATACATGTTATCCCACTAAACCTCTCACAATTTTGTCCACATCTATCAAATTACTCTCAATGTTCTTTGCTGTAGGGAGAACAAGTCCAGTTCCTTCAACCCAATCTTGTAACTAAAGCACCTCATCCCTGAGATTATTCTGATAAATTTCTTATGAACTTCTCAATGACCTTCATTTCCTTTCCCATGTATGATTAATATTCAGTGGGGGCAAAAACAGAGCTTTCCAAAGGTTCACATAATCTCCTTGCTTTTATAACTGATGCCCTGGATTTTGCTGTAAAGTTAGGAAAACATGAGTTGAGCACTCTTGCTGCTTCTGAAACACGCACTCAACTCATTTATGGCTTTGCCTGGGATTTAGTTTCTTATGCCTCTTTGTGGGCAATTTGCTAGCTGTGACACTATATGTATGGAGTACAGTTGCAGAGGCAGATTGGTTAGTGTTGGGTTATGGAAATAATAGATCAGCTCGCAAAATGATTTAAATTACCCCCCAACTAGTCCTCACCTTCACCGTCCTCATCTTCACCTTCCCATCCATGCCATAGTATCCATACCATCTCAGCTTCTTCTATGCTGCCCTACATACCCTCAGATCTGCCCTGTCCCTTTAAAAAACCCAAGCCACCTCCATGTACCCTTCATTCTCCATATGTACCTTTCATAGCCACTTCCCAAGCATCAACTGTGTACGGCCATCAGGAACCATGCAGTAGGAATGGGAATTATTTTATGTGTAAACAAAAAAAAGACAATTTAACAAAACTCTCATTCAAATGTCTGTCATGGATAGTGAAACAAATGTTTGCATAGAGAAAACAGTTATTTCTTAACTGGCCATTAAGCGCAGTCAAAATAACAAACCATATACATCAAAGGCAGAGTATGTCATTACAACTTGTAATTCTGTAAGTCATTCCTTGAACAGCTGTGTCAACAGATTGCACTGAAGACGCCATAAGCTTTTGGAACTCAGCCAGGCATTCACCAACATTAATGAAAACAAATAATGACAGCTGCAAGACACTGAAATTGAAGAAATAAAGTTGGTCTCCTCTATTTTAACACAGATTGTCTGTCAATAGAAGAGAGCAGGTGCTAAGATTCTTAACTTTCAAAAGTGGGATACTATTTTCCCCACGTCGGAACTGCCTGTAATTTGCATTCCATTGTCAAACATAGCAAGTAGGGGTTACCAACACATTTTTTTATATTTTTGGAAAGGGTAGGGGTGGAAACTTTACCAAAACAATTCTCAGTGCCAAATGAGCATGAAAACGGAAGAAAATCACACCCATTTTCTAAGCAAGCTCCCAAATGCAATTATATGATACTAGAAAAAAAGAGGCAAAGTATGAGTCTTGCCAGTGTGAGTGAAAGCAGTGCCTATTCACACTGGGAAATTGGCTGTTGAGTTCTGGGAAGACCATCGTGCTGGCATTCCAATCTCCCAGTAAAATGTGTACAGAACACACTGGGACACCTATCAGTGCCTCCCGTCACCTCCCAGCCCACAGGCATCATACCATCCCAATCATCCCTCCCCACCCAAACACCACTCCCAACCAATCGCAGCCCCTCAACCTGTATATAACTGCCCCTTCCTCCATACCCCCCCCTCCCCGGCTGATCACCACCCCAGCTGATCCCCAATGCAGAATACCCTACCAGTGAAGTTCCTCCTCCCCCATCTGCCTCCTTTCATGGCCCCTTATCCTGGGCCCACCCTTTAGGCCCTGCCCCCTATAGAACTCACCATCCCTTTTAGGACACTTTGCATTGCCCATGTATAGTTGGCACTGCTCATTGTCAGCTGGCACTGCCCAAGGTGCAGTGCCTGGCCTTGATCCCAGCAACCTGATGCTTGTGTGTTTTGCACTCAAGGACCACTTGACCAGCAAAAGGGCCACCTGAAAATGGCATGGGGTAAGGATAGTATTGAGGAATTATTCTACTAGAAAAAAAGCTGTTTTATGTTTTGTGAGATAATCACTGATTCCAAAAGGAACCAGCCCCACATCTCTATTCACTAAGCCCAAGACGCCACATGGTTTGTTATCTCTTTCAATATCTTGCCACCTTAAAAGACCTAAGCCCCAGGTGCCTCTGTCCAGTACACACTTTAGAATTGTGCATTATCGACATAGGCTCTCCTATCTGATATGCCAAAATGCATCATATCACATTTCTCTATTAAATTCCATTTGCTAATTCTCTGCACAGTCCACTCACCTATTGCTGTCAATTCATATAATCCACACTGCCTCACCTGCAAATTTTGTATATTGTCAATTTTTGAAATGTTATACTTTAATCCAATATCCTTGTCATACACTAAACCAAACTGAACCTGACTCTCTATCATCTGCCGTTCTGAAAAGCAATCATGTCCCACCATTTTCTGCTTTGTGTCCTTCAGTCATTTTGTTTTACACAAGATTAGTCAAACACAATCTGTCTTTTACAAATCCATGTTGACTTTCTGGAATTAAATCAAACCTCTGCATCACTTGTTGATGTTTCTCCCTTGTCATTTTACCTTATTCTTTCTAAAACCTTACTCACCATGATATTAAACTAACATGATTATAGTTACTAGGAATATCTATGCACGCTTTCCTGAGTAAGGATGTCACAGTTACCACTTTCAAATCCTCTTGTCACCTGCCACATATTGAGGGTGAATTGGAGGATGGTGATAAGCTCTTCTATTGTCTCTATCCCCGCTTCCTCTGTTAATCTGGGATGTAAGCCATCTGGACCATGCAATTTATCTACGAAAGGTATTGCCAATCTTTCCAATACATCCTCCCTATTAGTCTTTACCCCATTTATTATCTCTAATTCCACCTCAACCAATATTTTATTAGCATCCTTTTTCTTAGTAAACATGAATAAAAAATGAGTAATGCAGCTTTGCCAGTTGCACCTAAACATATGTCATTCTTTTTCCCAAATAGACCTTTCCTGCCACTAACAATCCATCTACTATTTACATGCCTGTAGAAGACTTTGGGGTTCCCTTTTATAGAATCAAAGAATCCACATGGTGCAGAAAGAAGCCATTCATAAGTTCATAAGTTCATAAGATATAGTAGCAGAATCAGCCAATCCACTCAGCCATTTGGTTATGGCTGATATGCTCTTCATCCCCATTTTCCTGCCTTCTCCCCATAATCTTTCAACCCATTACCAATTAAAAATCTGTCTAACTCCTCCTTAAATTGACTCACTGTCCCAGCATCCATCACACTTTGGGGTAGCAAATTCCATGGATTCACAACCTTTTGCAAGAAACAGTTTCTTGCCACCTCTGTTTTAAATTTGCCACCTCTCATCCTAAGACTCTCATCCTAGAATGCCCCACAGGAGGAAGCATCTGCTCCATATCCACTTTATCCATACCTTTTATCATCGTGAATACCTCAATTTGATTTCTCCTCATTCTTCTAAATTCCAGAGCATTTAGACCTAAACTATTCATTCTCTCTTCATACGACAAACCCCTCATTTCTGGAATCAATCTAGTAAATTTCCTCTGAACTCTCTCCAATGCCACTATATTCTTCCTCAAATCGGGGGACCAAATCTGTACACAATACTCCAGGTATGGTCTCACTAATGCCTTATATAGTTGCAATAATACCTCCTTAGCTTTATAATCTATTTCTTTAGCTTAAGTGTCAATATTCCATTTGCTTTCTTTATTATTTGCTGTACCTGCATGTTAGTTTTCAGTGACTCAAGAACAAGAACACCCAGATCCCTCTGCACCGGAGCACCCTGAAGGTGCCCCCTATATTTAGATAATCAGTCACTTTCCCATTTTTGCGACTAAAATGCATGACCTCACACTAATCCATGTTAAACTCCATCTGCCACATTTTGGCCCATTCTTCTAACCTATCTATATCTCCATTTGTGAGGTTTTTATTTCTTCATTGCAACTTAGTATCCTGTCTATTTTTGTATCATCTGCAAATTTGGCTATAGAACCTTCAATTCCTGTATCCAAGCCCTTAGTATAGACTGTAAATAGCCGGGGCCCAAGGACTGAACCCTGTGGCACTCACTAGTTACTTTTTGCCATCCAGAAAAAAGAACATTTATCCCAAATTTCTACCTTCTGTCCAATTGCCAGTCACCTATCTAAACTAATAAATTACTTCTAATCCCATGTGATCTAACCTTGTAAATTAACTTTTTGTGTGGTACCTGATCAGACGCCTTCCGGAAATCCAGATATACTATATCTACAGGATCCCCAATATCCACCCTGCTTGTTACAACCTCAAAAAACTCTAGCAAATTAGTCAAATATGATTTGCCTTTCATAAAACCATTCTGACACTGATGGATAGTGTTTTGACTTTCCAAATGTCGTGATATTCCTTTCTTGATAATTGATTCTAACACTTTCCCAACAACAGAGGTTAAACTAACTGGTTTGCAATTTCCCACATTTTTCCTCCCTCCTTTTTCAAATAAGGGCATTACATGAGTATTTTTTCTAATCCATTGGAACCTTTCCTGTGTCCGAGGAATTTTGGAATATTATAACCAATGGATCCACTATCTCCACCGCCACTTCTTTTTATAGTCTTGGATGTAGGCCAACAGGCCCGTGGGACTTCTCTGCCCTCAATCCCAATAGTTTGTAGGGTATCTTTTCCCTGTTGATGTTAATTGTTCTAAGTTCTATCCTTTCTATTCCCTCTGACTTGCCCGTTCCTGTGGGAATGGTGCTAGTGTCCTCCACTGTGAAAACTGAGGCAAAGTATTGATTTAGCACCTCTGCTATTTCAGTGTTCTCACTATTAACTCTCTGGTTTCATCTTCCAAGGGTCCAACATTCTTCCTGGTGACTCTCTTCCTTTTTATAGAAGCTTTTGCTATCCTTCTTGATATTTTGCACTAGTTTTGTTTTGTAATTTACGCTAGCTCTTTTTATTACGTTTTTAGTAAGTATCCCTTTATTTATGTTTGAAAATTTCCCAATCTTGCAGCCTGCCACTGGCCTTTGTAATACAGTATACCTCAGTTTTTGTCTTTCTATTGTCCTTGACCTCTTTGTTTAGCCATGAATGTATTTTACCCCCCACCCTTCCTCCTCCCTTACCATCTTTCTTCATTACTGGGATAGATTTTAGTTATGAGGACTTGAGCATCTCCTTAAACAACTACCACTGCAAATCCTCTGTCCTACTTTTGAGTCTTCCTGCCCACTCTACTCAGGCCAAATCTGTCATCATGCCTATGTAATTTCCTTTGTTTAATCCTAGGATCCTTGTGTGGGATTCCACTTTCTCACCCCAAAACTGAATTTTGAATTCTGTCATACTATCTACTCCCTAGAGGATCATTAACTATGAGGTCATCAATTAATCCCTCCTCATTACACAATCTCAAATCCAGGATAGCCTGTTCTCTAGTTGGTTCCACAACATACTGTACCAATAAACAGTCTCAAATACATTCAATGAATTCTGTCTCCAGCCAGAGTTGCCAATTTGATTCTTCCAATATATGTGCATATTAAGGTCACCCATGATTACCGTTATACTTTCTTGCAAGCCCTCAGTATTTTCTCATTTACACTGTGCCCCATTCGACCATCGAACCTGCACTTTCAACAATCCCATCCTAGCCCTATCCGTGTAATCCCACGTATTTATCTTACTAATTCCCCTGACACAAAAGGGCAAATGAGCACAGCTAATCAACCTAACCCACACACCTTTGGAGTGGGGTGGGGGGGAGGTGATGGGATGGGAGGTGGTGGTGGGGAAACAGGAGCACCTGGAGGAAACCCATGTGGACGAACGTGCAAATTTCACACAGAATCGCCCAAGGCCAGAATTGAACTCAGATCTCTGGTGCTGTGAGGTAGCAGTGCTAACCAATGTGCCACCGTGCCACCTGTTTAAGTTGTCATTCTATTTTCATATTTTCTCTTCATTTGTTTTATTTTCATCGCTTGAAAAATACGCTTGACATGCATCATGCAGCCATTTTTTTTGCTTCATCATATTCTTCATAAATAAGCAGAAAGTAAGCTTTGGTTTAAACAGTTGATAATCTCTTTCATGTCTTACTAAAATGACATTAGCTTCCCATTTCTAGCTCGCATATGACATTAGGAGTAGTCCAGAGGCTATTACCTTTGAGGTCTTACTTTTCAATTTCATCCTTAACTCCTGAAAATTGACTGTAGGATCTCAATATCTGCTCTCGCTATGTTATTTGTTCCAATGCATACCATAGCTTCTGGTGCATTCCTTTTCCTCTGCAAAATATTCTGCACCATCACCATGATATTCTTTATCCTGCATCAGGGAGGCAACATATTATCTGGGACTAAAAAAAATAGTCACAGAAATGTCTGTTTGTTACCTAACTATGGAATCTCCCATAACAAACACATTTTTTAAGCTTTATTGCTCCCTTATGTATGGTTTGTTAGCCCCACTAAGGCCGTGCGTTAAACGGCACATCTTTAAGATATTGTCATTCCCAGCAGTCTCTGATGCAAACTACCTGTTTGAGAGTGGCACACACCCTGAATACTCCTGCATCTCCCACCTCCTCCTTAACTGTGAGGTGGCCACTCCTTTACTATCCTGAACATTTCACCATCTTGGGGTGGGGGGGGGCAGTTGACCACTGTATGATCCAGGAACCTCTCATCTTCACTAATAATCCACAGTGTTCCTAGCTATCTGGCAATCTCAGAAATCCTGAGTTTGAACTCAAGTCACTGGAGCACTTTCTGCACATGTGACCCCTCAAGACCTATTTGTCCTGAAATTCCAACATGATGCAAGAATTGCACGCAACGGATCTCAGCTGCCTATCCACAATCAAAAAATCCCTATTCCCTCTCTTCATCAAATCTACTTACTATCTTGTTTAAACTATTAATTTTAATTAATACCTGTAGACATGCTCTGTGCCAACACTCATGTTAATTCACTTACTGTTATACTTAATTAATTAGGCTAAACTGTAAATCTAATACAGTTTTTTATCATAAGGTTCAACCATTGCCCCAGATTAGAGAAAAAAAACAAGCCTTAAAACTCACCAACTAATTACTTGCTTGTCAGCCGTAGACATCATTCATTGGGCAGAATTTAATGTTCATCATTATCTCCCCCATCCTGCTGAGTTTGGTGGTGAGAGGGGTCAGGTGAGGATATTTTATCAAGCATGAGGGCACAGGGTGGGGACCCCACCAGCTTCTGGACTGTTTCCAATCAAGCCCTGTTCAGGAAGAGTGAAGAGTGGCCTTATTGCCCATGGCCAACTGAGGTCCTTGAAGAGCTGCTGGTTTTTAGCCAGCATCAGGCGGGACTCTTGCAATCCATGGACATACCAATTAAAAACCATCAGGTTTGCCTGTGGCTTACCATGTTAGGGGAAGGTCGGAGGTGGGGGATATGTTGCAGCATGGGAAAGACAATAGCTCATAGGAAGCGATTCTGACATAATCTAGGTAATATTTGTTTACCGGTAATTGTGTAAGGTCTCCTGGAGGATAGAGGCAAAGTGTTCCCACCAGTTCTCCAGCTGGAGGATCGGTCATCTCTTGCACACATTACTTTTGACAGTTTTTGTACTTATTAAATTCAATGGACATTGCTTCTTTTGGAAAACACGTTGGAAGATTTACCTCCTTGTTCTGCTCTGATTCATCACTGCTGCTGCTATTGTCCTTCCAGTTGGAATGACTTTAATAAGATCCACAAGATGTACCTATTAGAATATGAGTTCCATGATTGAGGCAATTTTAGCTATCTAATCTGGGACCTCTGCAGAGGTATTTCAGGTGGAGTGTATACTCTGTACTGTGAAGGATCTGTCTGAGTATTACCAGCACTTGTACATAACTCTGGATTTGGTGAAGGAACACCTGCTTTGGTGGAGAGATTTATCAGCTATGTCCCTTTTCTCTCCAACCTGGTTTTGCTTTGTTTCCCCAGTTGAGTATCTTCATTCATTCCTTTCATTTTTGGTATTTCACATCTAATAATGGTTGCTGTTTTCTAGATGTCTGTTATTTTATTGTCCATTTCATTCCCCATGACTCAATCTAGCATCATCTGCATCAAATGCAGCAAATTTAAAAGTAACCTTTAATGTGCCATTTGATAAAGGTTTGAATGAAAAATTTTCACAGGGCAATGGGAAAAGAATAGGAAACTAATTAATTAAATATCTCTATTAATGAGAAAAGGGGCTGAATGGCCTCCTTCTTCATAGAACATGCCTTAATAGTATCATTGTGATTTTTTTTTTAAATGTGGAAGTACCTCACTTACATTTATCATATTCCCAAAATGAGATCAAAACATTGTAAGCAGAATACCATATCTGGTCATTGGAATGATGTGCTGTGCCTTCGAGTATTGAAGGTAAAAATAAATTTTAGACATACTTTGCAGCTTTCTTATGTCATGCCTTTCTGAAGAATAATTTATCTTTGGAGGCAGTGATATTTGATCTTTAAATTCTTATACAGAGTGCAGAAAGTCAATATTGATGGATTTTACTGCTTCTTCCATTCCCGCCTCCCCACTGCTGGTTGGGTGTATTTTCTGCAGCACAGGGTACATAAAATATATTGTCCGGCTAGCCCAGCACCTTCCCACCCCTCTGCAATCCGGTCCCCAGAATATTGGTGTGGGTAAGACACCCATTCCAATATTCCCTAATAATTACCCTATTGAGGCCCTTTGAACAGCCAAATTATTGCCCACTTAATGCTCTCAATCTGCCTGTGCCATGATAATTCCCTGGCAGGCAGAAGATAGATTAGAGTGGATATACTGTTTCTTCATCAGTTTTAGTGAAAAGGTGGAAAGGCAGAGAATTATCTCCTGGGCAGGACGGGGGGTGGGGGTGGTGGTGGTAATGCCCAGAATGCATTAGAAGGACCTCTATGATCTGATTTTTACCCCAATTTTTATTTTCCTACCTGCTCCTCCAAACTTCCTACACCAACCTTCCCCTTCTTCTCTCCTCATCCAAAACTCTATACTTGCATGTCTCCACCACTCATGTCCTGCTTTTAATCTCTGTAACGCTGGCTACTCATTTCTAGTGCTGTTGATTGGCTGGTAGCTCTCAATGCCAGGACTTCCTCCCAGTGAGGAGTGGAGACCCAATCTTCACCTTGTTAAGGCCACCCAGTGTACATTATGGCCCTGTGCGATATCAGTGGCTGTGATTCCAACTTGTATGTATGTGTTTTTTGTGTGTATGTGCTTTTTGTGTGTAGTGCTGTGTACATGTGTGTGTATGTGTGTATGAATGTAGTGAATGTGAATGTATGTATGTGATGAGTGTGTGTGTGTGTCTACTTTGGAGGGGTGCAAATAGTATGGATACACACACACACACACACACACACACAACATACATACACATAGCATGCACACACACAAACACACCCACATATACACACACACCCACATTCACCACACATCACCACAGACATAATATACACACACACGCACACACAAAACACTATGCTTACTTGTGTCATCTATATTCATTTAATTTGAGATTCTGAAACTCAATCTGATTTAAAGTCTGGGAGAGAAAGCCGACTTTCTACTCTTTTCCATCCGTCTACACTGATGTTGAGCCTAGTTTTCAGAAATGAAAGAACAATTCTGTTAGCATACTGTGCCACTACTGTTCTTCAATGGATTAAACTCAGACAAGGTTATATACTGAATGAGGTCATATGGAGTTCGGCTACCTATGATGAGAATCTAACACGTACTGAATTCTTTCACCACCAATCTCTCTAATCTGTTTCCGAATGGATGAACATGACTAAAATAGTTTTGTTAGTTGAATGTATTATTGTGGCTGACGGGCCTAGAATGACCCTTACCTGTATTAAATTAAATACAGCGGCTGCAATTTGTCAACAAAGCATCCCTCAAAATATTCAGACATTAAGCATGTTAAAACCATTGCCCCTATTCTATCATTGTTGTCTAATTGCTAGATCAATTAATATTTACATTAATTAAAATTAAACTCTATGATGTCCATTCTTTATTTAATTTTCTCCTTTTTCTCTGATGTTTATTATGTTTCTTTACTCGTGTTGGCCGGTGTATCCTGTACATTAATGTTCCAACTTGTTATATATGTTGTTTTGTCTTTCCAAATTATTTTTGATGTATGTCACTGCTTGCTGATATCAAACATAATGAATAAGCAATTAAGTAAGTGCTTTGATCATGCACACTATCCTAGGCCAAGGGGCTAAAGGATGCTCGAAAGAACCAACAACTATTCACCCTTTATAAATATCAATAATTTATTCAAAGCACATAATTATTTTTAGCTTGTGTGGATCAAAGCTTTGAATGTAGTACAGCTGCTTGACACATGGTGGTCTCAGTCATAGCGTATTTCCTGAAATGCATTGCAGAAAAAAATAACAATGATGATCCCAGTAGTTAAAAATTGTGAAAAGTTAGTTTTCTAAGCTGTTCATTTATCTCTGGGATTTCAATTCAAATCCAATCTGGAATAAAGTTTTTCCACAATAATGCAAGTAAGAGTCCTGCATGGAGTTACAGAAATCTCAGTCTACCCGGCATATGTCTGAAGAGCAAAGCTGCCAATAAATTGGTGTTAAGTAGGCAATATCAGTCAGTCCACAGGGTGTGGGGGAGTTAGCTTTTTTGGTTAAGATCAAGTATAGGATTAAACACAAGATAAGATGCAATGCTTCTCCTTGTCAGCTTGGATCTCCTATGCCTCTCTTGTGGGGACCATGAACTGGATTCAATTTGAATTTGAATTAGAGCAAGCAAGAAGATGGATTAAGGGCTTGCCCCGTCCACTTTGGGCATTGGCTTTGTAATTTCAAGAAAAGAATAACATTTAAAATATCTACGTCAATGCCTTAAAGAAAAGTGAACTTTTCTGGGATCACTGTTAAGAGACAAGGGGCAGGATTTTCATGACTGGAATCAGGCTTGAAAGGAGTCAGGAAGCTAGAACAAATGTTGATGACATTCTTGTTGCCTGAAATATTTGCAAGGGCAAATTGGAAAGGATACAGGCCCAGAAAATCACTTGCTGTCTTGTTGAGGCCAATCAAGATTGTTAAGGCATTGTTAAAAATGCTGAAGGCATAACCTTTGATGCTCTGCCTATCAAAAATTTATCTAACTCAACCTTGAATAAATTTGATGACCCTACCTCCACTGCTATCTGGGAAGAAGAATTCTATAGATTAATGACCCTCTCAGGGAAAAAATTTCTCCAAATCTCCATCTTAAAAAAGGTAACCTCATTATTAAACTGTGTCCCCTAGTTCTATTCTGTCTCACAAGGGGAATCTTGTCAAGTCCCCTCAGGATCTTACATATTTCAATACAGTCACCTCTCATTCTTCTAAACTCCAATGCTGTTCAACCTTCTTTCCTAAAATAAGCACCTTATCTGAGGAGTCAGTGAACCATTTCAGAACTGCTTCTAATGCAGTTACATCCATTTTTAAATAAACAGATCAAAGCACTTCAGACTTGGTCTCACCAAGGCCCTGTAGAGCTGCAGTAAAACTTTCCTATTCTGTTCCCCTTGCAAAAAATTCCAACATTTCATTCCATTTGCTTTCTTAATCATATGCCAAATTTACATTTTTAATTTTGAGATTCATGTGCAACGTATCCAGATCCCTTGGACACCGTAAGGTTCTGAGACCTCTCTCCATTTTCTGTTCTTCCTCTCACATTGGACAAGTTCATATTTTACAACATAATACTCCAACTGGCAATTTTTTGCCCACTCACTTTATTTATCTTCATAGTTTGGCAATTTACTTTCCTACCTATCTTAGTACTACAATCAAATTTAGCTAGTATACATTCAGTTCCTTCTTCCAAGTCACTGATGTCTCCAGCACTGATCCCTGTATCACTTCAGAAATTACTGTTTGCCAATGTGGAAAAATAACCTATTTATTCCTACTCTCTATTACCTGTTAGATAACAAATCCTTCATTTGTGCTAATGTGTTGCTCCATACTATATGCTTCCATGTTGTGTAGCAACCTTCAATGTTCCACTTAATCAAATAACTTTTAGAAATCTACCACCTCTACAAGTTCCTCTTTATTCACCTTGTTTATTACTTCTCCAAAGAACTTTAACAAATTAGTTAAACACAGGACAAAATTTTTGTCATGAAGGAGGCAAAAATGGCAGTTAAACTTGGAAATCCAAGTTCCACATCTGATGGCATCTCCTATTTTTACAGGGGTAGAATGGAATTGGGTCAGGATTCACTCATATGTGGTTTATGGAGGCAGCTGGCCATTTACATCATAGGCTCTTTTCAATGAAGTGGAAATTTGGCCTGCCAGATGTGAAACCTGACTTCACCAAGCAAGAGCTGGTCTGAACTTAGCAGATTCATTTGAATAACTAGGGCACCCCTTTAGAGAGGTGAGATATCCCATTAGATATTGCTACAGTGAAATAAAACTTAGGTTTTATATATGTATATACATACAAATATAGTGATTATATTTGAATCTATAGAATCCCACAGAATCCGTACAGTGCAGAAGGAGGCCCATTAAGGCTGCACCAACACTCCTACGCAGACCCACCACTTCCCCGCCCCCATCCTATCCTCGTAATCTCATGCATTTACGATGGCCAATCCACCAAACCTGCAGATCATTGGACACTAAGGGGTAATTTAGCATGGCTAATCCATTTAACCTCCACATCGTTAGACTGTGGAAGGAAATCACAGCACTTGGAGAAAATCCTCATGGATATGGGAGAAACATGCAAATTTCACACTGTGCTCATATTCAAAAATAGAGTAAATAAAAAGCAATGAGTTGAGGGATGTGAGGTGGCATAGGTTCCATGAATAGAGCAGTGTGTGGAGTAGGTGCGATGAGGAATGAGGGCCAGGGGGATGCTTTCTTGTTTTAACCTTTTTTATTAAGATACTCAACAAAGTCTTGGGGTACAGATTCAGAAGTTCTACCCAGTTCACCCTTGCGCCCAGCAGCCTCAGCACTCATTCTGGGGATGGCAGACCCAGCTTCTCACCCCATAGTCTCCCTTGAATGAAATTCAGAACTACAGACAGCCATTTTCAAAGGTCATTCTCACAGTACTAGGAATTATCCCGACTTTGTGCACTTAATCCAAGACCTAACATTTTGATCACAATTTCCCTTTTATAAAAATACGTTGATTCTGTCTGATCTCATTAGACTTTTCTATGTACCCTGCAAGAATCTCCTTCGTAATGGATTCTAGCAATTTTCCTCTGACAGGTGTTAGAATTACTAGCCTATTGTTTTCTGCATTCTGCCTCCCTCCTTTCTTGAATAAAGGTTTTATATTTGTTATTTTTGAATTCATAATGACCCTTCCAGAATCAAATGGATTTTGGAAAACTCTATTTTAACTGAAGTTACTTCTTTAACACTCTAGAATGTAGGACTGCAGACCATCAGGTCCTGGGAACTTGTCAGTCTTAAGGTCAAATAGTTTCCCTGCAAGGTTTAACTGGTGATGGTGATTGTTTTATATTCCTCCCTCTCTCTCACCTCCTAACTGTTAAGTACTTTTGGAAAGTTTTCTAAATCTTCTACCGACACAAAATGGCTGTTCAACGCTGCCATCGCTTCCTTGTTTTTCAGTATCAATTTCCCAAACTCACTCCTGAATGGACCAACATTCATACTAGACCTTTAAATTGCCATATGGCTAAATGGCGTTTGCCCAATTAACCCTCAACCTCCCTCCCCAATGCTAGGGTGGTGCAATGGATTTCTCCTAGGAATGCTGTGCTCTGCAGAAATCAGGCTTGGAAAACTCAGCAAGAAACGTGGAACATTACCAAGGTGTTGAGAACACAGAACACAGAACATTACAGTGCAGTACAGGCCCTTCGGCCCTCAATGTTGCGCCACACAGTGGAACCAATCTAATGACCTCTAACCTAAAGTATTCCAATGTTATCCATAACCTATCCACTGACCATTTGAACGCTCTTAAACTTGGTGAGTCCACAACTGCTGCAGGCAGGGCATTCCACGCCGTTACTACCCTCTGAGTAAAGAACCTACCTCTGACATCCGTCCTATATTTATCACCCCTCAATTTAAAGCTATGTCCCCTCATGTTATCTATCACTGTCCGAGAAAAAGGGCTCTCACTGTCCATCCTACTTAACCCTCTGATCATCTTGTATGCCTCAATTAGATCACCTCTTAACCTTCTCTTTAATGAAATAACCTCAAGTCCCTCAGCCTTTCCTCATAAGACATTCCCACCATACCAGGCAACATCCTGGTAAACCTCCTCTGCACCCTTTCCAATAGAAGTTTGAAGGGAGTAAGAATCCAACAATGATTGCTGTTCCAAGATGATATGGGCCGCTGGCCAGAATTCTCCAGGCTGTTCAGACCCTGCCACTGCTGCAAGTGAGGACGGAAAATTTGGTGCTCGGCCAAATCTCAGGTTACGGTAATGGGATCAGAGAATCCCACTGGCGTGAATGGCCAGAGAATTCCACCTATTGCCAATCAAGGCCTCATGTCTATGACAATTTGTACTTCAGTCAGATTTCCACTTTAGGTAGGTTCTTGACACAGAAACAACATCCTATCCAGAATATAAAGGTAGCTCAAAGAAAGCTTTGCTCAGGACTAGTTTGTATTGTACGTTACTTGTGATTGTTGGAAATGGAGGATAAAATCAGGGGCAAAAACTGGTATCCCATTCCCAAAATCTAGCATGACAGTCCACCTTAAATTTGGCTCCTTCCAAACTGCCAAGAGAATCACTGGAATTGTTCACAATCAAATAATGAATTGAACAGCACAACTGGGCAATTTGTTTCTTTCATGGTGGTGACAAACATAAGGTCCCATATTTTAAAAAGGAAGGAATTCATTTTAAAAGATTAGTTAATATTGCAGCACAGGAGAAATAATATCCCTTCTGCCTTATCAATTATTCACAACTGAGAAACTGGCACTGCAGAAATAAACTGATACTCCATTAAGCTCATTTGAATTAATTACAAAAATATGAATTGAATGTTCCATGAACTTTATTTGCATTTTGTACAACTGATTTTAGAAGCTGGTTTTGAAAATGAATCGTATTTATGCAGACATGAATATCACATTTGCATCACATTTAATATCACATTAGTGTCACATTTACGTCAATTGAAATCTACATTTTCACAATCTTAAATACAGTCAATTTGATTTTAACATATTGGCAGATTTGTGATTATCAGTTATTTTCCAAAATAAGCAAAACATTTTTAAAGTATTGCCTTACTAAGCACTTCAAAGATATTGGCATGCAATTAATTATTGTAATATTCGTTCACTTTTAACACAGGTTTGTTTTAAAAAATACAACAGACCTGGTTTGATTTGTCTTTAGTCACAGCATGTTGACTGCCCTCTAAGGCTGCACTAACAACTCTCATGTATTTCCATGGAGATGAGTTAATTGATATTTTAATGCAGCAAGCTATCACTATGCACTCACTGCTTTAAGGTTTCATTATTTCTCACAAGCCGGCATAATTAAAGAATACATGTTGCAGTATGGTGGATACTATTTATTAACACTGCTAATTTGCATGAGGCAGCACTTGCATCCTCACTAACAGATGAGGTTGCTAGGAAGGACCTGACTAATCACTAAGTGGCCTGCTTATTGCTGCTGTTAGATCATTGCTGCTCGCAGGATAATTCCCCCCCTCCTTTTTTCATTAGAAATGGTTTCTCCCAGCTGAGGGAGGGAAACTGAATTTGACATTTGATTTTCCTCCAGATGTGCTAATCAGTGGCAGTGAACACTGCAGAAGAGAAGAGCAGAGAGCAGCGAGAGCTTACCTGTCAGACTCTGTCATTTACAGACATGACAGTAAGGTTTTAAATGCTCGCAGTTGAGCTTTGAGGTTTGCCCTTGGCCTTGTCTTTTTGTTCCCAAGTTCCTTGAGAATGTGAATTACAGCACACAGGTGTGTTGGCACCTTGTCACCCGGACTGCCTTAGTGCCTGGTGTTTTGACAGTTTAATTTTTATCCGTCTCTTCACATTTGCTGTTTCATTTTAGCACTGGCCCTGATTAAGGGGACTTGCAGCAGGTTGGCAGGCCAGGCAGTGGGAACTTCAGGGGCTGCTGCTTTGCTGTTATCTTCAGCTGCAGTTTCCAGGCTTTCAAGAAAGAGACCTGTCATGCATCAGCTGCCAAGTTAGGAGCCTAATACTGAACTGCGAGTGAGTAAGTGTGCCCAAAATCTACAATGACAGCCATGAAGGAGCAGCCTAACATGGGGAGGGGAAGCCAACAGCAACAAGACCAGGTATTGGTCTCTTAAGACATTTTTTTTTTATTTTTCCACATTCAGTTGTAACAAAATGATTGTGAATATGATGATCCACATAAGCTGATATTTTACAATGAGTTTTTTAATATATGTATCACAGCAGAATTCTGGTCATTTTTTTTCTTGCATCATTGAAATGTGAAAGCATCTTTCTTTGAAAATGTGAGCAAACTAAGGGCTAATTTGTTAACAATATTATTGGTTCCATGTTATATTTTTATTTGGAGTTCTCTGTAAACAGGTTTAACTATCCAAGTTTCCTAACAGTTTTTTTTTATTCAAAGCTGAGAGTGAAGCTACTTGCTTACCTCTGAGATTCAGCATTATCTTCTTCCGTACCTTTTTCCTGAATTGCTTTGTGAGATGAAACTGGTTATTTACGATCCTGAGACTGTGCTTTCAGCAACTGTCAGCTGAGGCATAAACTGCAGCAGACAGAGCTACAGTGTAAGAACCTTCCTTTATTTGCTTGCTTGTCAAGGTTACATTGGAGTATACCACATATTTGAAAAAGCTACTTATATGAATAGAATGAGATGATTCCCTGAATTATTATCCAGTAACGTTGCTACAATTAGTGATTGTAAATACGCTGTCAACTCTCTGGTCATTGTGTAACTCGTGAAACCGGAAAGAGGATAGAGTCTCCCTGCTGTAGAAATGCTCTGTATTCAGCGTATGTTATGCTGTAATTCATTTCTTGTCATTCAGTTTATCATGGGATTTACCACAACCTAGAAGTGGATTGGTTGAGATTACAGAATGCTTCACTGGAGCTATATGATTTCTAATGGTTGAGGATGGGGAAACTAACTTCTTGCCATATAAATCATTCTGCTGCCAACATTGTACTCCTATGGACTAAACTGCAATAAGATTGGCATTTCACAGTCACTTGATGTTAACAAATATGCAGTAATTGTTTGAGGTAACTATACTTAGAGAATGGTTCTAGATCGTAACCACACTCGAAACAATATATTCATCATAAATCTGAATTAGGTTACATTATGTTAAGAAATGAGAGACCCTAGAATGAGAATAAATATCTTGAGATAAACGAGAATCATTCACATCTAATTCAAAGATACCAGAACAACATGAAGTTTCAGTTTTCATAGAAGTAACATTTTGAGATTACTTTATCTGCTGAATATCAGTATTTGTTGAATACTTCAGTAAATTGTGTTTAATCTGTCCATGTCATATTGCATGTTTGTGGTATGTTGTTCAAATAAAAAGTTAATGTAGCAACACTGGAAGAAATATAAGTTGATGCTCTACAGAGTGCATTTTGTTGCAGTCCAAATGCAAATTTATGTTGATAAAAGGATTAATACTTTAATCAAAACACATTCTGTTTTCCACACTGCTGAAATAGAAACCATAGAATAAACGTTTTGCAGCATGCGTATTATTAAAGAAGGGAAGTCCACCATGTAGATCACAGAGAATAAGTAGATTTTCATTGTGTTTTTTTAATAAATTGCACTTTACTGGGATTGACAAATTTCAACAAACACATCACTTTTTCCTGCCTATTTTAACATGAATCTTGATTATTTCAATATTATTTTAACATAAGCAGAACAAATTTCATTGAATGATTCACTTTTCTTTATTCCAAAGTGCCATTTAGTATCTTAATGTCCAATTAACACAATGAGAGGTATTATCTAATCGTTGTTTTGTTACATACATTTTTATTTCAAAGTCTAATAGGTTCTAGTTTTACGAGTTATGGCAATCAACATAAATATATTTTTAATTTGTCTTTTTCAATTTTCAGTACCAAATCATATTACAAAATTTGCACCTTTTTGATAGTAAATTGTGGCAAAATGTTGCTGTAAACAATAATATAAAAACTATTATTCTAGAGGTGCAATATATCTTTTTGCATAAAACTAAAACATTACTGAGAAATTGAAAAGTATATTAGAGATTTTTGTGACATTAATAAAATATTACAAAAACAGTTTTCTATAAATGTGTTCTTTTCTGTACTGGTTCACACAGGTGCGCCAAGCATCTGTGCTCTGCTGATAAACTGTGGTTACTGTGTGTAACTTGTTTTTTTTTGTGTGGGAATAGTATTTGATAGAGTCATCATCAAGAAAGTTGTTTCTTATTACTCTTATTTTTAAAAAGCTGGCCAGTTGGCTGAATGAATGGTTCATGATGTAGAGCAATGGCAACAGCATAGGTTCAATTCCTGTGCTGGCTGAGGTTATTCATGAAGGCCCCACCTTCTCAACCTTCCCCCATCACCTGAGGTGTGGAGATCCTCAGGTTAAATCCTCACTGGACTATGAGACTTTTTAGTGCTCTGTTTAAAAAATATGTAATCAAGTGCACTTAATCAGTCCAAGACCTTTTAGAATTTCATTGATATTGAATGTTGATTTGCTATGTTCATATTTCAGTGATGATGTGCAAGTTTTTTATCTGAGCATTTCTCTTGCTGCTTTTACTTCATAGCAGTCATTGAATTAGGTTTAGCTAGGTGGTGTGTTTCACTTGAAGTAGGTCTAGTAAATAAAACAATTGCTGACAATTAAGCCACTTTGTTAGGTATATTGGAAATCTAAGTAATATTTATTCATTTTCTTGTTTTAAAAAAAAATGCCAGCTGCACTGTGGGACTTTTATTTTCAGTTTTGATAACACTTTTAATAATTCATTAATGCATTAATCACTGAACATTTACATATGTATATTTCATAAACAAGGTAAAGTTTTTTCTTCTCCCTCAGTCCATTTTGTAACAACCACAATATAGGTTCATTAACTGATAGTATCTGAAGAAATACAGTATCGTACAGACTAACATTCAGTACTGTAAGAGTTAAAATAATCCAATTACTTAACAATTGTGTTATTTAGTGTTTGATTCACTGACTCTCTGGTAGTACACAGTGCTGCATTAATATTATTGCATTAAGAATTTGAAGTGATTCCTTTAATACCTAAAGAGCAGCTTAGTATTCTCAGTTATTTCCCTCTTCATCTCCAGCACCACTCTTGAGCATTTGCCTCATTTCTGTACAAGTTCTCCAGGATGTCTGCACTGCAGTGCTAGCTATAAACTAGCAGAGGGTTGTACAGTAGTGCACAGAGAGCTTAGGGAACTGAACTAGGCATTGTATTGAGGATATTGGTAAAAGCCATGGCATTGCAATGGTAAAATGATACACTACATCTGGGGATTTTGGGGAATAAAGGATTAGATGGTACAATCTCTGCACGGTAATTAAATTGGTTATGTGACATGATATTCAGTTATTTTAGGGAATAGAGGATTAGATGGCACAATCTCTGTACAGTAATTAAATGGGTTATGTGACAAGATATTCAGTTATTAAAACAAGCTCTGATGGAAAGAATGTTAAAATATTAATATCTGCAGCTCATGTTCTTTGAGGCCAAATCCTGTAAAATGATTTATTTTGGAGATGTTTAAAGCTACTCTGCCCCACAGTGGTCATTTTTTAATAATAGATTACACCAGTACTTGCCCATTAGTATGTATGTGACAAGCATTTCTAGCACAATCATTACCATTTCAATGATTGTCTTTTGAAATGTTAGCATCCAGCAGCTTTTGATTCAAAGCATTTACTTTGTTTGGTTTTGTCCACTCTGCCATATGTAAAGACACACTCTACATTATTAGGTACTAAATACTTTCATCTAATAAATACTGATCTTTCTGTACAAATTATTAAATCAGGCAAATCCTGCATTGCTGTAAGTGATTTTTTTTTCCAGAGGCCAGATTGCTGTAGATAAAAAAAAACTAATATTGTTCAATTTTGAGACTGAAGCAAATCTGGGGTTAATAATGAGCATAATAAGATCCTTACACAGAAACCAGAAGCAGGAGTAGACTGTTCAGCCCTTCGAGCCTGCTCCACCATTCATTTTGATCACTGCTGATTGTCAAATTCAATATCATGATTTCCACCACCCTCCCACCCCCTTCACCGATTCCTTTAGCCCCTCGAGCTAGATCTAATTTTTTCTTGAAATCAGACAACGTTTTGATCTCAACTACTTGCTGTGGTAGTAAATTCCATACATTCACCACCTTTTGGGTGAAGAAGTTTCTTCTCACCTCAGTTCATAATCTGCAAGAGTACAAAACAATGCATAACAAGATTGTTATTTTGCGTTCAGAATAAAATAGGTCAAGTTTTACTCTGAAATTTGAACGTATGAACAATCATGGTATGTCCTGTTTGAAAACAGTGGTAGCAAAGATCTCCAGTCTGCTTTATTTTGCCACAAACACCAAAATGCTTGTAAGTGTGGATGTAAAATTCATCTTGCCCAAAGGCAAGATGCATTTTTATTAACATCCTGTGCCCTTGTTTGGCAATTAGAATTCAGACAAGAATGTAAGTTTATGTATTTTTAATATTAAGGAAATATTGTTAACAATGAAAATGGGGCATAGTGGCTTGCAAGTGATTGTACAGTAGTTCTTTGTGCTAAGTTCACCATTGGAATTATTCACCTCCAAGGTATCAGTGTTCATTAATTGATAGCTAAATCAAATGCCATTATTTTAGCTGGGATAGAATAAAGTTTTCCAGCTAGCTCGGATCTCATCACTGGGATGTTAATCGGCATATGATTTATACCAACATTAAAGACTGCATAGCTTGGTGCTGTTTTATTGTTCTTGTCATGTTGCTTACTGGAGCAATTCATTTTTAATCTTAAAACCCCCACTCCTTGGGAAAAAAAAAGGAAAAAAGATTGCTTGAGGTATGACTGTGTTAACATTTGTATTTCTAATGCACTATCATATGTCATGAGATTATTAAAACAGGGTAGAGATTTAAAACAAGATTTTATTGGATTTTGTCAAGGTTAAAATGCAAAGATGCCCTCCTACTTTCTCCAATTCTGGCTTTATTGTAATTAATGTAATAAAGTAGTTCATTAATCAATAGCACGTTTTGATCTCTCATCTTGTTATTACTTACAGTCCATTGCATTTTCTATTTTAATAATCTTCTAAGATTAAACCAATTTACAGTACTTTGGTGACCAAGCAGTGCTTTGCCCCAATTATTTGACTATCCAAGTAGGTTGAAGTAATAATATAGTTATTTATAGATCAAGGTATTGTTCAACTACTTTCTATTGACAACACTCCTTTTGTTGTTACATCCAATCAGTCATCTAAATTAATGAAGTTAGCCAAGATGTCAATTTTTTTAATGTATATTGAAAATGATATGGTGGAAATGGGGCTGAAATAATGTAATACAATAAGGAAATCAAAGAATATAGAAGAAACCATTTTTGTAACAAGGTAAGTTAAGCAAGTGAGAAACATTGTGCTGTAGAACTGTTTTATCAATGTGATCTGATTAAGAGAGCATTTTCCTTGTGATGCTGCATGACCATTTGGGATCCACAAATATCTTGCTAATCAGTGATGCTACATATTTTCATGTGAGGCGCAGCTTCTGCAATGGCTGCAAGATCATAAGGGATTTGTGGCATTCCTGCATTAAAGCAGAGATGCACCGAATTCCATTATCCTTGAACCCCCCTCGAGATCTTCCTGTGTCTTAATTTGGAGATAATCCATTACAACTGTTTCAGTCTGTCGTGAGGCATTGTCACATGTGAATACAACTGCATATTAATGAATTGCCTACCTAAGCCACCTTCACTGTTTTTCAATCGGAAGCCCTTGTGCCTCGCTAATGTTTCTTGGGGACATCATTCTGTCAAATGTGATCTTGCGTAGTTAGTAATTGCAACTTCTTCTGTAGTTCAGAGCTATGCTACATTTCTGTGTGCCATTCCTGATGAAGAGAGTACCTAGTTTTACAGCTACCCCATTTTGATTATGTTATCAAGATGAAACCCATGGCTGCTCTAATCAGTAATCTGTAAACTGTCTGTGCTGTTATATGCTCTGAGACCAGAACTCTCCATTCACCTGATGAAGGGGCACACGCCAAAAGCTTGCAAGTTTATTATCAAATAAATCGGTTGGACTTAAACCTGGTGTTGTGAGACTTCTTACCATGGTTGCTCATGCCAGGGGATTTTCCCATCCTGCTGCAGTGAACATATATTAACTGGGAGCCAAATTCTCCAACATCACTGCAGTGGGAGCATCATGCAAAAGGCCAATAAGATCATGCCCATAGTCCTTTTTTTATTTTGCCAATGTAATACATTATGAAAAGAAATAACATGTTAAAAATACTTTGCAGACCAGACAGCACCTGTGAAGAGAGAATCAGGGTCAAAGGCCCTTAAGTCTCTGGTCATTCATGACAACGGAATTCTCCAGTTCCCTCCTGCAGGTTTTCTGACAGTGGTGGGATCAGGGAATCCAAGTACCACTGCCTCCTGCTGCTGAAAAATACATGGCTCAGAAGCCAGAGAATCCCACCCAGTGTTTCAAGTTAATTTTAACTTGCTCAAAACTCATCTGCTTGCACAGAGTTAAAATCAGACTGATTGTAATGTTTGAGGTTGGCGAATTTCCATTAAACAGTTAACTTGGTATGATTTTAAGCCTTGTTGGACTTTATCAAGGGTAGCTCAACAATGAGGGGTTTCTGCATGTTTGTGGAATTTGTGATAGAAATTTATATTGTAATTATGATTATTTCCACATGAAGTGGTAGTCAGTGAGCATCATGAAAAATAGTAGTACAAATGGGCCCAACCTGACTTCAAGACACAGACCCATCTAATATGTACTGCATGCAAAGAACAATACAGTTGATCAGTCTGATCTGAAATTGGGTTTACCATCAAATTTTCAGGCAACAATATACTATATAGACTGGCAAAAGACACTTATTTCCTCTTATTGCCCATCTCAGAATGTACTTTAATTATTTTTAAAGTATGAGGTGTTGTTTTCGCAAACCCTTGATTTGTATGATCCAATTTACAAATAATTTGAAGCAAGGTCGAATTATACCTGAGGGATATATACATGCACATGCACACGTGCGCACACACGTATGCAAGTACTGTAACATTCAGAATTAACATGAAGTGTGTATAAATTAACAAACAAACTGTGGGTTAAACACTTCACGCTACTGAGTAAATAACAGATGCAACCATCAGAATTCTCAAGAACCCACCCAGATGTTAGTATTTACTGAGAGTTAAATGAACTCTTCAGATGATATCTGTCTTTCTCATAAGGGATTCCAATTCTGTCCTTTCAAAAATCTGGCATTGAAATTCCTTCAAAGCCACCCCCAAATGGACTGCCTTAACAACCACTGTCTTCCAGTGTTTACTCCTCAAGACTTCTCCTGAGCCCTGTCTATTTGGGAGACTTACTGCAATACCTCTACTGCCTGAAGCCTCTTATCTGCTTCTAAACACACACCAAGTCATGCAGGAAACCTACACTCTGGGCTGCACCGAGTTATCAATGGCTCACAAAACTGTTTCTTAGATTTGTAGAATCCACGCAGTTTGTACTTTTGCATTTACTCATATCCGGAAGTATCCTGTTATTCCAAGTATTTACCCTGCTAATTTCCCTACCCTATATACCTTGGGACATTTAGAGGCAATTAAGTATGGTCAATTGACTATCCTGAACATTTTGGACTGTGGGAGGAAACTAGAACATCAAGAGGAAACCCACATAGACACAGGGAGAATGGGCAAACTCCATACTCCTACACCGAAGGCTAGAATTAAACATGGATGCCTGGCATTGTGAGGCAGTGTTAAAACTGTACTACCCCAGCTTCTCTGAAGCTAAATTCTCTCAGCAACGTGGAACAAACAAATGGCGACAGGGGCTTCATCTGAGCCCCACCTACCAGAGCTTCCCAGGACCAAGAGCTGCGTTTCAGCTACATGAACTTTTTCTAGACCTTCTCATGAATAACTAACTGACCCTTGAACTGCTGATCACTGACCCTTCAACTGACATGGGTAAGATATCAAAACATTCACAGCAGATCCCAACTTTGTAAAAGCATTGAAACACGCTGTACCTTTAAAATGTCACAATGTCCACAGGGAC
The DNA here is from genome assembly GCA_024679065.1 of Sphyrna mokarran. Lineage (NCBI taxonomy): Eukaryota > Metazoa > Chordata > Chondrichthyes > Carcharhiniformes > Carcharhinidae > Sphyrna > Sphyrna mokarran. Next base: position 62,539,687 of record JAGIQG010000011.1, on the reverse strand, counting down.
ACACAGATCAATGGTTTTCCTGTGAAGTGTCAGAGTCCAGTGAGGAATTCTTTCGCACGGAATTTTGAACTCAACTGGCTGAAGACCAAAGTTATAGAATTTGCTTCACCATGAATGCTAATGGTGCCAGATGAAGTAGACTGGGTCAGTCCTGCAGGTAAAGTCAGAAATCTTCAGCAGAGACAGGCATCAAGGAGCAGGTTATTGTTTTGCCTAAATGTCTGTTTTGTGGTGATTTGCCAGATGGGTTTTAAACAGCCAAGTGCTGATGAGGCTAAAGGTATAATATTATAACCAACAAGTCATGTGACATGTTGCTAATAAGGGATCACACACCCATTAAAATACTCAGTTAATTGCAACTTATCTATCAGTTTCTGTGCTTCTTGCCAGAAGCCCATTGTTGATCCTTGAGAGAGACAAGGTGGTTATTCACATGTCATCCAGTACACTGCATTTTAATTCCTCTTTCGTGTGATAGTTCTGGTTGAGAAGCCAGTTTTTATGCACTTTCTCTGCTTTCCTTGAATTCAGTGGGTCTGTACAATGAGATGTGGGATTCTACAGTCTGAAAAGGAATTAATTTTTCCTTGCAACTCCAGATGGGAGCTCTCAGAACAGTGGTCATGTGACTTGTAGCAGCCTTTTTTTTTCATTTAGCAGAAAATCCATTTTGGAAAGTACCAGTAAGAATACCGTTTTGATAGCATAATACTTTCTCATGTCACAAGAACCCAACAATATATTTAGCACTAAGCCTTTTCAATGTCATGAGACAATATGTGCAGATCCCTAGCACTACAAAGTAGCCAGTGGAACAGGAAAGCTCAGTACATGTGGTGGTTATAGCCTGCAGTATAGCTCTGATCTCTGTAACTTGTATTCATTGTAATTTGTATTCATTGCTGCCAGCCTCATATCAATATTTCAGTATAATTGCAATCTTGACTCTTTGAAAGATGAAGTTTAATTAAGTTTAGATGTCTTTGCACAGCAAAAGCAGACTTAACTTTACCTGAGGTGCTTCAGTACAGAAAAAGAAAATTTAATATGTCATGGGACCTAGCAGGATAATTGCTATGGTCTGGTATGCAGAAAGGAATAGGATTATGCTTGATGATTTGGAATATTATGTCAGAATACTATTTATAATAATTTGATCATAAGTGGGCACTATTGTCACAGGATTATAGCTTAAAGTCATTCCATTCTTTCTCCTTAAGCTGTATCTGTGACCTTTCTATCTTGTTTTCAAATAGATCTAAATATTGGCAAAAGGAACACCAAACTAATTATTATCAATCATGGCAGAAGCTGTTTAAAAATAGCTCTTCCCCTGCCATTTCTTGATGACTATTCCAAACACCGGAAATAATGGCAGTAGCCAAGTATAATCGACGTAACTCTCAAAAGCTATTACAGAACAATGCAATTTTTGGAATTGATAAAGATTCAACTTGTGAAATTCTCCCATGCTTTGAAAGCAGAGCAATATAATTCATAACTCAACATTAGAAGGGAGATAGAATAATACAAAATGCAAGATCAAATTGCAAGTAAGACTTGGATTGTTCTGCACTGTCTCATAATGTACTTGGATTTCCAGAGAGGATTTGATAAAGTGCCACATCAAATACTGTTGGGGAAAATAAAAGCTCAAGATGTTGGGGGTAACACAGTCGCCTGGATAGAAGATTGGCTGGCTAACAGAAAACCGAGATTAAGCAGGAGTGGGTCTTTGTTGAATTGTCAGGATATGGTGAGTGGAACCTGTGTCGGAGCTCAACTTTTTTACAATTCATATCAATGGCTTAGAAGAAAGGAGTGAAGACAAAGTAGCTAAATTTGAAGATGATACAAAAAGGAAAAGTATGCTGTGAAAAAGACGTAAAGGGGGTAATTTTCCCATCCCACCTCCCATGGAAATCATGTCGGGCAAGAGCGGACCATACGAGGGTCCATTGACCTCGGGTGGGATTTTCTGATCTAGAGGCAGAGCGCAGCCGGAAAACCTCATCCCAGACTTCCAAAAACATTTTACAGACAGTGAATTACTTTTTGAAGAGTGGTTAATGTTGTGATATTGAAAAGGGTGGCAGCCAGATTATGCACAACTACCTCCTATAAACAGCAATGTGGTAATAACTGAATAATCTGTTTATTTTTTTGAGGCGTATAGAGCAACACAGCATGGGAAACAGGCCCTTCGGCCCAACGAGCCTGCGCCGCCGTCATAACTATATAGTAACAATTCCATTATCCTATTCTAATTTTAGGTTATTCCTAATATGGAAGAGTCTCAATGTAGGGACAATTTGTTTCCCAATCAGCCTAAGAGCGAATTTTTGGGATGTGGGAGGAAACCGGAGCGCCCGGAGAAAACCCACGCAACCACGGGGAGAACGCGCAAACTCCCGCAGACACCGGCCCAATTCCAAGTGTCTGCACAGCTACAGCGATAGTCACTGAGCTGTCATGGTGCCCTTCAGATGGTCCAGATAAAGCACTCATTTACGACATGAAGCACCAGGCAACCCATGAATCAACATCCAAGAGCTGTCCTCGCACCACCTGCCGAATGCATGCTCCTTGTTGGTCAAGTATGGACCGAATTACCTGTGGGGGAGGAAAAAAAAGCCATAGTTAAACAGTCCTACTATATCCCTCTATCTGCATAACGCTCATGTGGCTGTCCAAGAGACCCTTAAACAGCCCTAGCCTTCCATGCTCCCACCACCTTACTCGGCAGTGCATTCCACACCCCCACTACCCTTTGTGAAAAACTGCCCTCTAATATTCGTCTTATACCTAGCCCCCTTCACCCTAAGGCCTGTTAGTGTGATGTTGATTGTGGAATGTATATTGACCAAGACACCATATATAACTTGCCTGTTCTTATTCAAAAAAGTGCCTTAGAATCTTTTACATCCTCCTAAGAGGACATTTCACTTAAAAACCAATACCCACAACAGTGCAGCACTTCCACAATATGCTTGATTGCCAAGTTTGATTTTTGCTTTTAGGTTCTGAAGTGGGATTTGCACCCAGAACCTGGCAAGAGTGCCAACAACTGAGCAGAGTACTTTAATGAGATGTGAGGTCTCTAATAAGAGAATGTAATTCAGTCCATTTTTAATGAGGCATCAAAGCAGAATACTAGATTCTAATGTGGAAGTTGCTTTGTGTTGATCTGTAGTTGGGTTTTTGCTGAATTTGTTCAAAGGAGCTTTGGCCATACTAGTGCACATTCAATGCCATTTTGCAAGTCTCTTGAAGTTTCCCATCCGGTGAGTTTGGGTACCATCTGCCTCTCTCATTCACAGTTGCCTTAAAACATTATGATTGTTGTGTCTTTGCATGGTTTGTTTTTCAAATATACTTTTAGATTATGAATTTTCACACTCCTAAAGCTGCAAGTTATCATAGATGCAAAATTGAAATATTTTTTCTTTTGCGATTCGTTGTGTATGCAAACATCCAGGTCATGTGTAGCTAGAATCACAGGGAGTAACTTTTAACTTAGGCAATATTGGATGACTGTTTATTTTGATTTGACTTATTATTTATGATTTATTATTTATTATTAAGACATGTATTGACATAGTGAAAAGTACTGTTTCTTCTGTGCTATACAGATAAAACGTACCATTCCTAGAGTACATAGAGAAGAAGGAAAGGAGAGAGTGCAAGATGCAGTGTTACAGTCATAGCTAGAGTGTAGAGAAAGATCAACTTAATATAAGGTAGGTCCATTCAAAAGTCTGACAACAGGGAAGAAGCTATTCTTGAGTCAGTTGGCATATGTCCTTATATTTTTGTACCTTTTTTCCAACAGGAGATGGTGGCAGAGATTATGTCCAGAATGTGTGGGATCCTTGATTATGCTGGCTGCTTTCCTGAGGCAGCAGGAAGTGTAGACAGGATAATGGATGAGTTCACTTATTGGTGCTGCAAGTAGGCTTACATTAACACTGTAATGAAGTTACTGTGAGAATCCCCTAGTCGCTACACTCAGTAGCTGCTGTGGAAGAATTTAACATGGCCAGTATACCTAACCAAAGCATCCAGAGGACATGGACACAGACATGGGGTGAATATGCAAACTCCACCCAGACAGTGACTCAAGCTGGGAAGTGAACCTGGGTCACTGGCACTGAGGCAGCAGTACTAACCACTATGCCAAGGGAAGCTCTTCTCCATTACTAATCCAATAGTATGCTACAATGATTACTCTTACCCAAACATTCTCTCTCACACACACTCCTCTTAACCTATGTATTGTTGTTTATATGCAATACTGAAAAATATACTGTTTATACAGTAGTTAGGGGGAGAAGGAAAGGAGAACTTGTTTTACCTCATGTGAGTTACCTTTCCTTTAAAATCAGTATCTGCTGAGTGGGTGATCTAACACATCGGATTTAAGATGCTGCTAATGCTCTGAGTGCCTCAATCATTTCCATTATGCAAAGGTATGTTCTTTCTTTTTAGAAAGATTACTAACTTTGCACATTAATTTTGTGTACTGAAGTTCAATAAGGGAGTCAAAAGGTAAAAGAGAAAAGCCGGATTAAGGCTGCAATCAGATCAGCTATGATCTTATCAAATGACAGAGCAGGCTCAAGAGGATGAATGGCCTTCTCCTGTTTCTAATTCACACTTCATATTTTAAATATACATAACTACTGTGCAGCAGACTGCTCTACTCACTGGATAGTTGGAGAGAATTTAGTGTGGACCAGTTTTCGGGCTCAGTGTTACACAAGCAGTATAATCCCAACTGGTGGCCAGAGGATTGATGGAACATGTTTCTTGGGCCTCATGGATATTGGGGGCGACACAGTTGCAGGGTGATTAGCACTGCTTCCTCACAGCACCAGGGACACAAGTTCAATTCCAGCTTGAAGTGACTGTGCAAACTCCACACAGACAGACATTCTCCTCATGTCTGCATTGGTTTCCTTCAGGTGACCCGGTTTCTTCTCTCACTCCAGAGATGTGCAGGCTAGGTGATCTGGCCATGCTAAATTGTCCCTGAGTGTCGGGGGATTAGCAGGGTAAATAAATGGGGCTACGGTGATAAGGTCTGGGTGGGATTATGGTCGGTGCAAGCTCAATGGGCTGAATGGCTTCCTTGTGCATTGTAGGGATTCTATAATCCTGTATGACTCAGGAACCATGATCACTTTAGCGCATCTCTGCTATTGGTTTGTCCAAGCAAACAGATGAGCTGGCAGTAACTCTGAGATAAGTACCAGAAAAAGAGTGTTGACAAATGATGTAAGGAATGAAGCAAAGGGGAATGGGGTGATCATAAATTTTGTTGCGTCAAGAGAGAACTCCTGTGTCTTCAGCTCCAAGGACTTTACTTTTTAAAAAAAAATGTAATCAGTTACCTTGAATTGGGAGCCATCAAAGAATCCTGAGTGGAGAACAAATTTCCTGCACTATCCTGCAACAGGTGTTAGACCACTAATTTACATAATTTACACATTTAATATGCTGAGCACCTGTTTCAAACATCCATCTGGGATCCCGATCAAAACACTTCTCCACGGTAATCTGACGACAGTCTGAGCAGTTTGGGAGTGTGGGACGGGATGCAAGTAATTCCATAGTGAAACTCGTGTACTTTTTGTGCCCGCTTTACATCTGAAAAGGCCACCACAATGCGTACCAATTTCTACTGCTCTTGATGCACTACAGCACATGTATTTTGATGGCGAGAAGGAGGAAAAGCATGTATGAATGTGCCTCTAAGGTAATAGGAACATTTACATTTATATCAACAACACTTATCTTGCCATATTAATAGTGATTTTTGTCCCATCCATACCTACAATGCTACAGTGTAGCCACATGGTCTTGTTAAAACACACTCTTCGATCCATTTCCTGATGCTTTTTATTCCAGCTGCTGAAGTAAAACAGGAAAACAAAAATTCAATGTTTGGATGTTAAGTAGATGCAAAGATCTGTTATATTTAGAAAAAAAGAGTTGCTATGGTAATCTAGCAGAGAAACATTTGTATAGAATTGCTAGAGGCAATAATGGATAAAAATGCAGTAACTATCGGTCTTATATTTTCATATTTGAAGAGCTTCTATTTGGGTGCATACAAAGAATGCTGTTTATATTTCATTACTTAAAATGTTAAAAGTACATAGCTAATTAAAAATTTTCTTTTAAAACATAAAGCAAATAAAAGTTTTACGTCTATGTTGGAAAACATCTTGTATCTGACACTAGCTTCAAGTCAATAAAGTCTTACTTCCTGTAAACTCATTGCTGGAGCTTCATAGCTCCAGGGACACAGGTTCAATTCCAGCCTCACGTCACTTTTACTGGGGAGTTGGCACGTTTTTTCCATGTCTTGTGGATTTCCTCCAGGTGCTCCAGTTTCTTCCCACAGGCCAAGCATATGTTGGTTAGGTTGCTTGGCCGTGCTAAATTAATCCTAATGTCAGGGGATTAGCTGGGTAAATATGAGTGGTTATGGGAATAGGGCCTGGGTGGGATTGTTGTCATTGTAAATTCTATGGACTAAGTGGCCTCCTTCTGCATTATAGGGACTCTGATTCCATGTTAATATTTAGAATGAAATGTAAATACTTGCAATACAATTCCTGCATCTAAAAAAAAAAATTGCAATGAAATGCCTTCAGAACTGTTCCCACTCATAGTGTTGTAAATGTGTTGGAAGTAAGACAGAAACTTGTTGATGTTACTTTACAGTGAATGAATGTAACAATAGAAGAACTCTGAAGAAAAGTAGGCCATTAGGCCTACTTCTATATTCAGTCAGGTCACAGCTGAACTGAATTTGGCGTCAGTTCCACTTGCCTGCCTGCCCCCCCACCCACCACTGTCGTCCACACAAAGGCCTTGACTTTTGAGGATTAAAAATCTGCCTAACTCAGCTGTGAATATGTTTAAAAACCCAGCTTTCACTGCTCTTTCAGGCAGAGACTTTGACATGAGCATATTAATTAGGAGGAGGAGCAGACCTTTTGGCCTTTGAGCCTGCTTTGTGGTTGATCTGATAGGAAAATAAAGTTTACTTCACAACCTACCTTTCACATAGGAATTGCCCTGCCCTACCCGCCGTGGGAACTGTAGCAGGTGACACATGGACCATGCAAAGATCTGTCGATGTCAGTAGGATTTTCTGAGCTTGGGGCGAGCGTGGCCAGAAAATCCCATCCTGTGGCTCCCTATCAGTCAAGTATCTAACTCAGCTTTATAAATATTCAATAATCCTGCCTCTATAGCTCTCTAGGGAAGAGAATTTCACTGACCAACAATCTTCTGTAAGAAAAAGAAAATCTCATCACTGCCTTAAATGGAACTCCTCTTATTTTTAAACTGTGTCCCCTATTAATTGTCTCTTCCAGAAGAGGAAACATCCTCTCAGCATTCATACTAGCAGTTCTCTTTAGGGTTTTTCTGTGTGTTTCAATAAGATCACCTCTCATTCTTCCAAATTCAAAGGATACAGACTCAATTTTTCCCCATAAGATAACCACCTAATGCCAGGAATCAGTTGAGTGAACTTCTCTGTACTGTTCCCATTGCAATTATATCCTTTCTCCAATGCTGTACAAAGTATTTCAGATGTTATCTCACTGATGCCCAATACAAATTATAGCAAGACTTTCCTATATTTATATGCCATTCCCCTTGCAAAAAAATGCAATGTTTTAATCGTGGAAGATTCCCTCTGAGAAGAAAGTTCTCCTCAGCACTATATGAAATGGGAGCTCCCTTATTCTGAAACCATGCCTCCTAATTCTAGCTTCTCTTCAACAGGGAAACTTCTCACCCATCCACTTGGTCTGCCCAACCTTGAATCTTCACTTGTTTCATCATTCTGAAATCTTAATGAATCCAACCTGTTCAACCAGAAATCAACTCAACAACCTTTCTCCTAATTGTCTCCAATTCAGGTAGATCCATCCTTAAATAAAGAGCCATTAACTATATGCAGTACTCTAGGTATGGCCTTACTAACATCCTTTGAAGTTGAAGCAAGACTCCTCCACTTTTATCTTCTGTTTGCCTTCCAAATCTCACCACCACATTCTCAAGGACAATTAGGGAAAGTCAATAAATACAAAGATCCCATGAATGAATAAAAAAAAGGCCAACATTCCATTTGCCTTCCAATTTACCTTGTGTATCTTCATGCCAACTTTTCATAATTCATATGTAAGGACACTGACATCTCTCTGTACTGCAGTATTTTCTAGTCTCTCTTAAAAGGATGTTCTGCTTTTTTATTCTTCCTACCAAGGTTCATATTTTTCCAATATTATAGTCCAGCTGCCAAATTTTAGCATCATTATTTTAACCTAAGTCCATTTATAGATACTTTATGCCCTTTCTTGTAACTTGTTTTCCCACCTTTCTTTGTATTTCTTTTAGCAAATTTGGCAAAATACACTCTGTACCTTCATCTAAGTTACTAATATAGATCGAAAGTAGCTGAGGACCCAACACTGATCCCTGTGCTACTTCACTAGTTACAGTTATCAACCTGAAAATAACCTCATTTATCGCAGTTCCTTTTTTTCTTGTCCGTTAGCCAATTCTCCATTCATGCCAATATATTAAGCCCAATACCATGAGCTCTTGTGTAATCGTTTATGTGGCACCTTTTGGAAATTGAAATATACAGCATCTACTGGCCCCATTTATCTAGCCTACTTGCTACATCCTCAAAGGATTCCAATATATTTGTCAAACATGATTTCCCTTCCACAAAGCCTTGTTGATTCTGCTTGATTGTATCATGACTTTTTAAATATTCTGTAACTACTTCTGCAACAATGGATTCTAGCGGTTTCCCAGTGATAAGTGTTAAGCTAACTGGCCTATAGTTTATTATTTCTTCTCCCCATTCCTCCTTGAATAAAGTTTGCAAATACGTTTGCAAATTTCCAATATATGAGACCCTTCCAGAATATGGAAAATATTGCAAGATTATAACTTGTGCATCCATTATCTCTGAAGCTGCTTCCTCTAAGACTGTAAGGGGGGACTTGTTAACCTTTCATCCCATTAATTTTCCCAGTCTTTTTTTCTCTAGTCTTGCTGAATATTTTAAGTTCTTATCTCCCTTTTGCCTCTTGAATTTACACTATTCTTGGTTTTAATACTTTTAACGTATTCTATCGTGGAAAGTGACACAAAAACTTGTCCAAAGGCTCCACCATTTCTTTATTCCTCATTGTTAACTCCTCAGTGTCATCCTTAAGAAACCAAAATTTACTTTAACTTCACTCTTCCTTTTTACTTACCTGTTGAATCTTTTACTGGTGGTTTATATATATATATATTTCGCTATCTTGTAGTCATACTCCACTTACTCCCCATTTATTTGTTTTGGTCATTTTTTGGTTTCTAAAATGTTCTCAGTATTCTGACCTATCATTAATTTTTGCAACATTGTATGCCCATTCTTTCAATTTCACACTATTATTCCTTTCCTCAATTAGCCATGGACAATTCATATTTCTGATAGAAAATTTCTTTCTCACTGGAATCTGTTTTGTTGAGAGTTACAGAATGTCACAAAGGACAGTTCAGTACAGGAGCTGATCCTTTGGTCTTCCATTGCCCTATCTAGACTATGCTTGTATCCCTCTTTTCCCTGTCTGTTCCTGTCTATCCAGATAAGACTTAAATGTTGCTATCGTACCTGCCGCCTTAAATATCTATTACTGATTATCAATTGTCTTCGTTTTAACATATTTTCTGGGGCTACTTTAGCCAACTCTTTCTTCATACCCTTGTACTTGCCAGTATTAAATTTTAACATACTGGTTTCAGATCCAAACTTTTCATTTTCAAATTTCATCACGTTATGATCATTCTTCTCCAGAAGATACTTTGCTCTGAGATCACTAATGAATCCTGTTTCATTATATTAACATAATCAAAATAGCTTGTTCTCTGGCTGCACAATGAATTGCTTGAAGAAAATGTCCTGCACATACTGTATGGGCTCATGAGCAAGATTACCTTTTTCAATTGGATTTGTTCAAAATTTGCACCAATTTCTTTTTGGTGCCTGGGAGATTCTCATTGAATTCTCCCACGTTTAGATTTAATTTTGGGGTGAAGGCCTAAAGATACCAACAAAGGGCATCCCAATCTCCAGACAATGCTACACGCTCCCCTCTCCTACTCATCTTATTAAGCAACGTCACCATTTGTAGTGATTCATGTATCTGTATCTCCCAAATCCAATTTCCTATTTTCTCTTCCATCTCATTATCTAAGGAATATATGATTGCAATTTTCTACCAAAATGCACATAAACATGGGTGACAATTCTTCCAATTTGAAATCTAAATGCTTCCACCAGTGGGAAAATCAGTGTTTCCCTTTGGCCCTGGAAGCGCTGCTGAGCTGGAATTCATCTTAGCAGCCATTTATGTCATGCTCCAGCTGCAGTGAGGTCAGAGAATTTGGTGCCCAGCTAAATCTCCGTTCACTGCAGTGGGATGCAAAAGTCCTGCCAGTATGAACAATGGTAACATTCCATCTAGTGACTTTAAAACTGGAAAAAAAAAGTCCTCATCTGAATTATGTCAGGCTAAACATTCCAGGTATGTAAGACTCCTGGATCAGCAATCAAATGTTTAGCTGACATTCAAGAACATTCCTCCTTTTCTTTCAAGATAACTGAAGGAAGAATAACCCAGTCTCATTAATACAGGAAGCATTTCATGTTGATCTTTTATGAGACTAATCTTTGAGTTATAACTGTGGGTTTATCTCTGACGGTCTGTAATGTAGCAAGAACCCAGATAAAATCATTGAAATCTATAACTGAACTCCTCCCCAAAAATTTAACTGATTGCCAGACTAATAAGATATTCTACGCTGTGTCCATGTCAAATATGTGATGTAACTCATTCAAATGTGTTGTTTTCCCCATGACAACACCTCAATCATTCTATCTTTTCTGTACACCCATGATAATAGAATGAAGTGTAGTTCTGAAATTGTATGAGTTCAGAGCATCAGAGTGGTACAATACACTAGGATTTTCTGTTTGTATACAGTAAAGCAGAGACATAAATTAGCACATATAAAGCCTCACTCGTTTCCAATCTCATCTAATCATTGGAAAGCAAACATTCCCCATAAGGGAGGGAAAGTAATCCCGGTAACAATTCTCGCATATCTTTTTGTGATCAAGTGCCCACCATAATCACCCATAGATGCAGAAAATCATGAGAAAACTATAAGAAGGCTTGCCTTCCTTCATAGCACCTTTATCATGCCCACAGGATATTCCAGAGTGCCAGTGTATTACATTGGAATGTTAATAGTTCATAAGAAGGCAAACATGTATGAGAAGGAAGCAAAACAATGTGGAAAAGGTTTTTAATAAAGCTGTGTTTTAACTAACAGTTTTCACAAGTAGGATCTGCCATGTTTGTGAAGTATGGTATTATCATAACTATAAGGTCATTTTGAAATCCAAAGGTAGCCACTGCAAAGACTTGTAATAACTTCTGAAACAACAAATAAGCCAATGTTCAGACAGACAAGATTTAGCATCCTTGCTTTATGTTCAATGGCAGAATTTTGAATATCTTACTTAACTGATATGAATGGTCCTCTGCAAGTCTCATGGGATGAAACAAGGAGGAGATTGGCTATACGTTTGCAGAAAATAATTGGTGGAATTCTCCTGTTTTGATTCTTAAGTGTTCTCCCCTGCCCTCCACCTCCCAAATCCCAAAAGAAACCTTCCAACTCCAGAGGTGGCTGATTCACTGGAGTTGGAAATCACTTCCAGGACTAACAAGTGGGAACACCACATATCACCCTGTGAACAGTGAACAGTGCACATTCACTGCAACAATGAAGACAGCAGGAGGAAGAGCAGCCCCCGGATTTCTGGATGCTGATATGGACTCCATGCTGGATTACAGTGAAGTGAAGGCCCACCCTATTCCCCAGGGTAGGCAGGAAACCTCCTGCCGATGGTGTTGCAGTAGTCTGGGAGACAGTGGCTGAGGAAAGTCAGTAGCAACAGCATGACCAGGAAGAATGCTGTGCAGTGCTGGAGGAAGCTGTACAACCTCTTTCAAGCTACAAGGATGAGTACTCACCTGCCCTCCCATGGCATCGTTCCAACCTTTGCCATCTAACAATCAACACTTCCAACCTTCAAGCGCTAACCCAGCAAATGTTCAAATCCGCCATTTAAACCTATCGCACTCTTAGCCCGAGGAGTTTTGTCATTTTTATGATCGGCATTCAGTGTGGGATGGGGGTGGCCCTCTCCTGCCTCCACCTCCAACCTCATCTTCTCACTGACCCTACAATCCTCCCTCATGTAGGAAGCTTTGTGAGTTGCATATCCCATCTGACAACTAAATCACAATTGGTCAAAGTTCCTCTCACTTCCCCACCTAACTAACCAGTTGTGCAGATAAAAGTACCCCATCGCACTCTCAAGAATGAGCTGGGGAGATTAATGGGATGTTGTGAAAAAGTCAGGATCCAGATATTTTGTGACGTTGAAGAGAACCACAGCTTTCCTTACAGTAAGTGCATCACCCTCCTGCCTTGCAATGAGGCACGCTGGCACTGCCAACCAAGGCCCATCCAGATGTGGTATAATGGTGATCCTTGAAGAGTAAAGTGAGGAACAGCACAGGTCATGGGTCGGGGAGAGGATAGAGTGTGGGGGGGGTGGAGTCCAGGGTTGGGAGGAAGAGAGGAAAAGGATGGAGAAAGGAAAGGTTTGTTGGTAAGGAGTTTGGGAGGCGTAAGGATTAAGCAGCTGGACAGAATTTCCTCGACACAGCGAATCCAGAAGCTACTTTGCTACCATCAAATTACGTAGAATTTAACAAGGCCACAGCTAGATTACTATGTGCAGTTCTGGTCGCCACATTATGAGAAGGATATGATCGCTCGCGAGTGGGCGGGAGGGGAGTTGCGGAAGAGATTCACTAGGAAGTTGCCTGGAATGGAACATTTTAAGTTATGAAGAGAGGTTGGATAGGCTTGGGTTGTTTTCATTGGAGCAGAGAAGACTGAGGGATGATCTGATTGACGTGTACAAGATTATGAGAGACACGGACAGAATAGATAAGGAGCAGCTATTTCTCTCAGTTGAAGGGTTAGTCGTGAGAGTAGGAGATCTAGACAGACGTGAGGGGGGAAAAAAATTCACTCAAGCGTGGTGATGGTCTAGAATGTGCTGCCTGGGAGGGTGGTAAATGTGAGTTGTCTCACATCCTTTAAAAAGTACCTGGAAGAGCACCTGGCACATCATAATATTCAAGGGCTAGTAAATGGAATCAGGTATTTTACTCATGTCAGTGCAGGCTCGATGCACCAAAGAACCTTTTCTGCACAGTATGATCCTATGAACGATGGTGTGCTGCCTCTGACCACTGAGGAAAAATGCAGAGGGGAGGCCGAACATTTCAAGTTACTGATCTTTCATTGGAGATCTGATAGATCATCAAGTTGAAATGGCTCAACGTCTTTCTCAGTGGACGAGCAGTTAGGTTGATTGACCGTGCTAAATTGCCCGGGATGTGTACGTTCAAGGGAATAGCAGCATAAATGCGTGGGGTTATGGGGATAGGACCTCGATGGGCTAAATGGCTTCTTTCTACACTGTAGGATTTCTATGATTCTATAACAGATGCTGCCAGACTTGCTGAGATTTTTCAGCATTTAATGTTTCCAATTCCATTTTCAGCATCCAAAGTATTTTACTTTTGTAATGTGACTGTAAGCTGGCCTCAGGCCTGCTGCTGTTAAGCCTACAAATCTCCTGTTGCCAAACCTTTACAAAATGAGAGGTAATCACTAATGTAGATTAATAAATAGAAAGGTCACACTATTGCAAAATTTGTTTGTGTCTGTCAAACTTTACATAGTTAATCCATAATTTTCCGATGCAACTGAAAGTTGTAAAGCTATGACCTTCAAATTGTAACCAGATTTGAATAATTTCTTGTTTCACAAATATTTTCTTTCCCTGATAATGTAATATACGTGGTTATCAAAAATCCCCAGAAGCATAACTGATTTTGTTTTACTTGTTTGCTAAGGTAGAAGTAATCTAATACTTGAGTGTTGCTGATTTAAAAAAAAAAGACATGCTATCAAAACTTTTCATCTTGCAGTCATCAGGACAGCTATTTATGTTAAACCAACAATTTACACTGCACGATAGGAGAGAGCTGATTGTCATGTGAACTCTGATAGCGGTGTTGGCATGGACAATGCAGAAAGGAACAATCAATTGTTAATAGTCAAATTCAAATCAGACTCTGGTCAAGGTATAAAATAGGGAATCAGCTAGGAAATAGTGCCCACCACCCCATCCCACATACCCTCCCTGAAGCTTTTGGTCAGTTGGAAAAGGTGTAATGGGTGGACATAACCCATCTTCCTGTAGAGTATAGGCTAACGTGTGTAAATATATGTGGCTTTTGGCATGCACAAGTGAGTCACACTGTGAAGCTGACGAATAATTTTAAATTGGTTTTCAATGTAAATCTTAGCACAACCAGGATTGTTCAGCAAGTGTTGTAAAAATCACAGTTACATCAACTTTTGGACACTTTGGGTAGAGTTTTCTACCCGCCTCTGCCCATGGCATGTTTTGTGGCAGAAGAGACAGTTTGCCAATGGCTGACGATGGGATCTTACAATCCTGTCACTGTCAGAGTTTCCCCTTGTTCATATTCTACCCTGCCAAGAAACCTGCAATCTTACAAGCAAAGGCTGGTTGGGTACAGTCGGAGCTTTGCCTGTTGTGAACAGCTGATAGGATATACTGTCTCACATGATTTGCCTTCGAGTCATTGAGGTGTATGACCTACTTACCTAGCAAGATATTGGCACTGAAATTCATACACCATACTGCTCATTTGTATGATAGGCAGAACATCTTTTTGGCTTAATAGCAGCAACCTGTTAACAGTGAGTGCCAGATGAATTGATGCTGGGTAGTGGCTACTGGCATAATTGTTAGCATTGCTGCCTAATAGTGCCAGGAACTTGGACCTGGCTGTGTGAAGTTTGTATGTTCTTCCTGTATCTGCATAGGTTTCCTCTGGCTGTTCCTGCTTCCAACCCCCATGAAAGACGTGATGGTTTGGGGTATTGACCATGCTAAATTCTCCCTCCCGTGTACTCAAACAGGTGGCAGAGTGTGGCAATTAAGAGATTTTTACAGTAACTTCATTGCAATGTTAATGTAAGTCTACTTGTGATACTTTTAAATGAATAGTGGCAGCATGTAATGGCTAGCTTCATCCATTGTTCAAATATATTTTGTATTATCCTAAGGTAATCAGAGATATATTGGGCATATTGCAGGGCTGGAAGTGAAAACCTTAGACCCATTCATAAGTTTACACGATATAAAACAAGCAATGATCTGATCAGGCTCGCCATTACCCCGGAGGATGGCTTTGATGCATCCAATTTGATCTGCTTGTTCAGCTACATAACCTCAATAGATGATGGCACCATAAGCAATAGCTGTTTGAAGCATGCCTACTCACTGGAGCGGAAGAGGTTTAGCAGTGCAATTTAAGATGCCACCACGCATGTAGAAAATCTCTCTGACCATGAACTCTCTGAAAGTGAGGAGGTTTTCTTGTGAGTGGCTTCTACTTTGTCACCTGTCAAACAGGAAGTGGCATTTGCTGAGTTTGAACTATCCCACCACAAATCAGCATCTACTAAAGATGCTGAATCCTTGATGACATGCTTAGCTAATCTAATATTGGCAGAATTTCACATGCTATGTTGATGACTGGCAATGTTAGAAGGCCTCAATAACAATCCAGATCTATACATCCATAAACTCAGCAAAGAGACTGTAATCCTCAACAAGTGTGACTATATCTACAATATTCATGCCATTCTTAATAGTTCCGATTTTGAATTCTTCAGATCTGCTGCCAAATATGACCAGAGAACACTCTTCAAAGCAAGCTACAAAAACATTACTCTTACACAAGTCCAGCAATGAGCTGCCAGCTAATAATATGATATGATTCATCCTCGAGGCTCACTGCATCCATGTATACACGAACTGCTCAAGACAGGCAAAAATAATATCCCTTTATGCCCTGACCAATGAATGATTCTATGCAACATGAAAAGGTTGGCTGAGTTGCTATAACAAGTTCTGAGCAGGCTTTCCTCATGCACTGTGAAGGATTACTTCGTTTTTGTGAACACTGTACAGAACTTGCATATCAATAGCACTGCAGTGTCCAAGTGCTCATTTGACGTTAGCCTGTTCGCCTAAAGTATCATTCAAGGAAGACATAGGCACTTGCACTACATCATTATATTATGAAAGCTAGATATATTACCAATGTCTGAATCTGTATTTATTGATCTTATGAACTCAGCAACCCATGCAGTTGAGTTCAACTTTAATGACACAATGTTTACCCTAATAGGTAGTATTGCCATGTGACCACCCATAGGGGACCATCCATCAGCCCAGCTCTCGCAAACATCCTTGACAGATTCCATAAGTAAAACATCTTTGAATGATACCACTACAGTTCCATGCACTGTAAGATTGGCTTCATCGCAACCTCGTAAATAGGGTCTCAGACATTATCTCATTATGCAAGCTTGATGCTAAATAGGGTGCATTAAAACCATCCTATGGAATAATGGCAGACCAGATCACTGCTCACTGTATAGCAGAAACATTCATAACTGGGCCTAAAGCCATTCTTTTTGGCTTTGAAAATCACCTGGGCCTATCTCAGATTAGCCTGGAAGTTTTCTCAAAAACAGATGAAACCAGCTACTGTACGCTGTTACAATAGAGAAGTGACACGAGTGATATTCTTCATCAATAGGATGCTCCCGTTAAGCCAACAAGACGTTCTGCCTATCACACAAATGAGTTATGTGGTACATGAATTTCAGCGCCATTTTATAATGCTAGTGTGTTAGACTTGTGCCCCAACCAGGAGCAGACCATCTCAAATAATAAGTCCTTTTTGTCTGTTTGTAACATGCCAAGTACTGACTGTACCCAACCTGCAAAATTCAAAACATAAGATAGGCTTTTCCACTTTCTTATTTTCGTATCTGGTGCATATTTTGGAATTCCTAAAACAACGCACTTCATTAGCAAATTCATTACAGCTGAGTAAAACCTCCTGAAAAGTAAGAAACAATCTTAAGTATTAAATGTGACTATTAGATACTGCATTGTAATGTAAATGTGTTTAACAAAAATGATTCAACATGGGACTCTGCCCTGACAAGATACATTGACCATTAAACTGACAAACATAGTGTAATTGTTGTCATGCATAGGAATACTTTTCCAACTAGGTAAAGCGCTCTTATGCATTCAAAAATTAAGGAAACCACTGCTTTATATTTCTAGTGATATAAATGCCAGAGGCGCTCTTAAATTGAAATAAATTCATTTAGCAGCTATCACTTTCAGACTGCTTTGACTGACAGTACATCTGATAAGGAAAACAGCCATCTGGTTTTTAATTTAAATGGACACCAGTGTTTGCATTCTCAAGATTTTTTTGATATCGGGACAATTAATGGAAAAATGGCTGAATTCCAAAATCTGAAAGAAGTCTTATCTCACTTGGGGGCTCTCTTATACTCTAACAGTTTTAAAGGGTTACTAAAGGATTACTTGTGTTTGAGTAAGTAATGCATTTTTTTTCATCAAATTAACAACTTGGTGTCTTTCTAATTTTTTTGAATGCTGTTTATGAACGATTTCCTGCCACGCCATGATTCCACCTCCTTGTTCTGGAATACAGAGCTGTATTGGCTTTTTGACCAATTAAAGGACCTTTCTGGCCATTTTCCACATAATAGATGGAATTTTCAAGCAATGGAGGCAGCTTCAGGCTGCAATCCAGGAGAAAGAGTGAGTGATGTGGACCAGAGTCCTATCCATCCAGGGAACTTGCCTAAATCCACAGTAACAGTTGCAGCTGGTGGCGTAGAGTGGGTGGGTTTAACCTCTCTACCACCAACTTGGTCCAGCAGGCAGTGTCAGGATACTGTCCAGGCTTGTCCCCCTCTCTCCAGGTGGCTATATTTACCTTGATGTCCCTGCCAGGATCCCCTCAACTGTTGCTCATTTTCAGAAAGTTGTTGTGAACTTTGCTGAAGTTTCAATATTCGATGAGGGAGAACCATGGCCAAGAAGCCCTTTAACATAATTAAAATTCATTGAAATATATTTAAAGGTTCCCATCCATTTTACATCACTGGTGAAGGAACGGGAATAATCAGGAAACAAAATCTTGCCAGCCAAAATCTTGTTTTCTGACTCAAGAAATTCTGCAAATTTTGCAAAATCACCCCCTATTATCATTTATTCTTTTATGCTTCCATCCACACTGCTTTCAGTGGCTCCTATTTTTGCATAATTGATGCATTTAGATAAGCACCTTCCTATCCCATTGTTTAAGTCATGAATAAATAGTGAGCAGTTGAGGCCCCAAAATGGATTTTGTGGGTTGGCCATACTCATATCCTGTTGATTAGAATACAAGGCCATTATTCCTACTCTGTTTCTGACTGTTCAATCAATTCCTCAACCAGGTCAATAATTTGCCTTTGGCTCCACTGGCTTTAACTTCAGCTGAGAACTGACAAAAAGATTTGAAGGGATTTGGGGAGATCAAAAAAGGAGAATAAGAAGGACAAAGGACATATAAGAATAAATTACCAGCTAACATAAAATGACCACAACAGACTTTTGTAATCATGTAATTAGTAAAGGGATATTCATAGAAAGAGACGAACAAATTAAGGACCAAAAATCTGATCTTCCTGTGAAGGTAAAAAGCAAACCAGAGGTACTAAATTATCATTTTGCATTATTCTTTGCTAGACAAGTAGATGCTGCCAATAGCTCTGTAAAGGATGAGGCAGGACTGACATTGGATAGGATAAAGATAAAGAGGAGACACTTAAAAGGCTGTCAGTTGTCTAAGTCCAGATGCAGTGTGTTTTAGTTTACTGAGGAAATTAAAGATGGAAATTGCAAAGGCTCTGGACACATTCTTCCAGCATTACTTAATTTTAAGGATGACACCAAAGGATTGAAAAAAGAGGCAAGTGATGAACAGAGTAATCAACACCAGTCAGCCAAATATCAGTGACGGGCAGATTTTGAGTTGATGATGCAAGACAAAATTAATTGGTGCTTGGGCTAAAATCAGCACAGATTTGTTAAAGACAATTGTACTTGCCTAGCTGAGATGAATTATTTTGAAGTTACAAGGAGGGTTGGTCAGGATATTATGGGCAGTCAATGTTTATGGACTTTCAAAAGGAACTTCTACTGAATAATCTCATTCACAAAGTTACTTCAGTCACAGGATTAAAGGGACAGAAGTCACCCAGGTAAATGTATTTAAGAGCTGCTTTAAAAGCTATTTTAAAAAATCATTTTCACTGCAGCTCTCAGCCTAGCTTGTATCATTTTTGCCGAGTTGTCTACCAGAAGTCCTTTTATAGCAGTGAGTTGTGATGTGGTACTACCTGAAAGAAAGGTGGAAGAAGATTTAATAACAACTTTCAAAAGGGAATAAGATAAATATTTGAAAGGAAAACAATGGAGCTGAAGATCTTTCAGTAATGAAAAATGAGGCAAAACCACTCGCGTGATTCTGATTTGAATTTTTAAAAATAATCCAAGTTATAAATGAGAGTATGAGACAATGTGAGTTTGAAATTTGAAAATTGAATCCAACACAGATTTATGGGATACAAGTCTCCTTCTCTTGCAATTAGCTTCAACGTTTCTACTTAAATTGAGTTTAGGGATATAAATCCCAAATAATCCCATTTACAATAGGAGGCATAATTTTGGACTAATTAGCGGTCGTATGCAGACACGACAAGGATGGCTGTGATGGAATGTTGGAAATGTAGGGATTGCTGTTTTGAAGCTTTTTTTTTAGCAAGCAGTTTGGACACAGTAAATAAATCTATCATAAGGCTGTTGACATACGAGAGTTCTTGGTACCACCACTGGAAGCTAAGAATGGGAAAGTTATTCAATCCCTACCACTAACATCCCTCACCTTTGACAAGCACAAAATAATCCACCAAAAATATGAATTTAAAACAAAAATCAATAGGAATTGCATTGTGCTGTTTTCCTCTAGACTTCGGTATATCTATCTTTTAAAACCGTACCTGTTTTTGTTTCAATGATATATTGGCATCTTAATGGGGCTGTATCATCTCTATGACTGAGATCTATCTGCAGAAATTTCATTTTTTTATTCCTGTTGGAAGAATCAACAAAACCAAATATTTATTTTGCAAACATCGAGAAGTATTATAAACCACTTCAATCACAGTAACTAAATAATAAAATTAGAGCATTGTGGAGGAGCCCTGAAAAGCAATGCGATGCTCAGCATATAAAGTCACAGAAGCTCACTTTATAAAATGCTGAAGATGCTCATCAGTATGAGTAAACATACTAGGTAGGATTTTTCAGCTGTGCTCACCCCAAAATTAGAAAATCTTGTCTGCTCCCCATGGGAATCGCAGCAGGTGAAGGGCAGACTAGGGGTGGAATGGGAAAATTCACCCACTGTTAACCTTCTACATGTGCTGTACCCTAAAAGCTATATTTATCCATTGCAGCAGTTCTTATCTTTCCCAGGTTCTGTCTTTTCCATTGCATTGGATATTTTTTCCTTTTATTCTTTTATGAGATGCGGATGTCATTGGGAAAGCCAACATTTGTTGCCTTGCCCTAATTGCTTTTGAACTAAGTTTCAGAGGATAGTTAGAGTCAAGCACATTAATGTGGATCTGGAATCATATGTAGATCAGACCAGGTAAAGATGGTGGATTTACTTTAAGGACATTAGTGAATGACATGAGTCTTGAAGACAATTAATTTCAACAATCAGTTTTGAAGCCAACATTAGCTTTTAAATCCATGCTTATTAATTAATTGCTTTTAAACGCCACCTGCTGTCATAGTGGGATTTGAATCCATGTCCCCTGATCATGAAGCCTGGGCCTCTGAATTACTAGTCCACTGACACTATCGTGACACCACCAACTCAAATATATCCTTAATATCTATTGTATTATGTTACTGAAGCAAACTTCAGTCTCCTAATCCTCTTTTGAGCAATCCTTTTAGCTTCTCAGTCAGTGTCTGATTGACATGCATTGTCTCTGAGCCATGTTTTATTTTTCAAGGAACTTGTGGAACTCGCCATTAGTTTAAAAGCATAATTATGATTTCACAAGGATCTATTTGATAAGCATGACATAAATTCATAGAATCTCTACAATGCAGAAGGAGGTCACCCAGTTCATCGAGCCTACATTGACTCTCCAACAGGCCATTTTTACCCAGGCCCTATTCCCAAAACCCTACCTATTGACCTTGCTAATTGTCCTAACATACACATCTTTAGCATGGTCAATTTAGCATGCTCAATCTATCTAACCCATATATCTTTGAACCTTGGGAGGAAACTGGAAGAAACCTATACAGACATGGAGAGAACTTGCAAACTCCAAAAACGCCCACCTCTACAGTAGCCACACTCACCTGCCAAGATCATTGTCCCACAAAGTTTTGACGTATTTCCAAATATCTAGCTTTTAGACATGGATATTGCATATTGTGATCTATTTTTAAGAGTTCAGAAACTAATTTGTTTTTTGGGCTGATGGAAGCTGAAGTCTAAGATAATTGGAATTAATTAAAGTGATCATTTCTAATTCCTCAGCATTGTAAACATTAGCAGCCTTTTTTAAAAAAGTATTTTTTTGTCTCAAGAATACCAACTTTAACCAGAGGGGTAATTGTTTGAATCTATCAATTTTGAACTTTTGCTATTTTATCCTCTTTCGCTTGTGTAATTTTACACATGACCATTCGAATTGGATCTTTGTTATCTCCATTTTCCTATTTAAAATATTGATCCCTGTTTATGATCTCCATATCATTCTCTAAGTTGAGTGCAAGCAGGCAACAACCTAGCCCCAAGCTACGTGGCGCTTTACTGATTGCGAAGATAGATGTACGAACTTCGCCTGGATGAACTGGCTTTTGAAATTTCAAGCCTTATGTGAATAAAATCTGGCCTTTGCTTGACACTTCTCCTCTTCGTAGAATCGTAGAATCCTTATTGTGCAGATGGAGGCCATTTGGCCCATCAAGCCTTCACTGACAACAATCCCACACAGGCTCTATCCTCATAAACCTAAATATTTATTCTGCTAAGCCCTTCCCCCTCAGCACTCCTGCCATAAAGATCAATTTACCATGGCCAATTCAACTAACCTGCACATAATTGGAATGAGAGAGGAGACTGGAACTTCTGGAAGAAACCCACACAGACGGGAAAAAAGTACAAACTCTAGACAGTTATCCGAGGCCAGAATTGAATCCAGATTCCCTAGTACTGCGAGTCAGCAATGCTAAATGCCGTGCCACCTATTGGCTTATTCAAGATCTGAAACTCATCACGTTCCATTGAACAGTGTAAGTGAGCAGCATCCAATGCTTAACCTTTATTCATTCTTTCACTCAGGAATTTTAATTGCAGTTTTCACAGCAAGAGTGGTTAAATATTTGAACCCATTCTTAATACTTCCCTAACAGAACCACAATAAAAATGAAACAAATTATGGTGAAGAATATTTTTTCGCTTTGTTTGCCACACAAAAGAAACTGAAACATACTGTCAGTATAAGAACTTAGTGGGCTGTTATCTAATACTATGTTTGACATATGTATGTTTAATCTGATGAACAATAGTGGCACAAAAGAAAAGTGAAATGGGAATTGGAGTAATTAAGTCTCACAAGGCCTCTGGGATCGTGTAGCCTGTTGCAATGGATGTAGAAATATATCAGAATTCTTTACTTCTATCCAGGCATTATTGTTGGACCGTAATAAAAGTGTCCGGCAATAATTGCACTCTTGAATTTTAGGATGGATGTATAACTACAATTATAGTGACATCAGCATTTTGAAATGCACTGCAGCATTTATCAAGTCAGATGTCTGGCCATTAAATTGGAGCACAGGAGATATTGCGAGTCTCATAATCATTACAGTATTTTATAATATCTCTGGCAAATTCATGAGAGCAGACAGGTTTTCTACATTTAAATCGAATGAAAAATGCTGTTGTGAAAATGCCATTGCAGCGCGATAACTTCTGCTTTAAAGAACATTAACAGTGAATCAGAAATCAAATTTGTTTTAGGGTAAAAAAAAATTAAATTCAATGGGAACGATCAATTCTCATTTTTGCTGAGCTCGATCAGAGGGAGGTAATCGTGTAATCTGACCAACAGCATTATAGCTTGCCCTAAGAGTGCAGATTGAAAGTGATACTGGATGGGATGAGAATGAACCATATGGCATTCAGGCAAGTCGAGTCCTCGGATAGACAGCTTTGACATAGATTCAGACTTCTCATTAAATACCAGCTGGCCTGGGACTGCACCATTGTCAAAGCATCCTGTTGGTCAGTCTGCTGCTGCAGTTACCCTTCAAACAATAAAACTTTATTATCCAATGAATAGATCTAGGTCATGATTTGAATTAAATAAAGCAGAGAAGGGAAACACGATGAAACAAAAATTAAAGTCAATAAGATGTCCCAGTCAAAAAGTATATTTATAAAAAAGGGCATTGGAATTAGTTGAAGAATTATAAAATTTCGACAATACAGAAGGAGGCCATTCAGCCCATGAAACCTGCACCAACAACAATCCCACTCTATCCCAGTATGTTTACCCTGCAAATCCCACCCCCTTCCCCCCCCAAAAAAAAAACTAAGGTTCATTTTCACATAACCAATCAACTTAACCCACTTTGGGTTAATCATCTTTGGGAGGAAGCTGGAGGAAACCTCAACCTATGCAGCCACAGGAGAAAATGCAGACAGTGACCAACAACCTGGAACTGAATCCAAGCCCCTGCTGCTCTGAGGTGGCAGTGCTAATCACTGTGCCATTGTACTGACCAAAAATTGAAGAATGCAACAGAGGCTAAACTATGAAATCATCAAAACTCCAAGTGCCCAAGCAGCAATTTATTATGCAATCTTAATTGTTAATTTAATGTCATGATATGTCATCTTTGCTGGAAAATTGAAGCTGCCATTCAGTGACCTATTTGAATTAAGGGTGAGCTGTGTTCAGAATTCTCAGTAGGAATCTGTGGAATATTGAATTTGTTTAACCCAGAGGGAAGACCTGAAAATTTTATACAGTTATCATAAATTAAACTTTTTCAGTCTTCCTTTAGTTCCACATGGAGCAATTTCTCCCTTATTTGCCTCCAGTTTCTTCTGTAATGCTGCTGACTTTGTGTCAAAGTTAATCTCAGGAAATGGGTGCTGCTAGAAAGGCCTCAGTTTCTCTCAGAAATTGTGATGGATCTTTTCTTAGATGCTACAGTCCTTGTGATGATCCACAATTGTGGTAACTATGCAATTTTGATCTAGAGATGGTAAGAGTGACTGTGATCAAATCAGGAGGGTGTTTGACTTTCATAGAATCTTTCGGTACAGAAGGTGGCCATTTGACCTGTCATATTTGTAACAGCTCGTTGAGAGAGCTATGCAAATTAGGTATGGAGAAGAACTTGCGGGTAATTGTGTTCCAATGATAATTGTTCCTCAAATGTGTAACAAATGTATAACATTTGATATATGTATAACATTTGTTACAAATATATAACATAAAATGTATAACATAAATGTATAACATTTGATTATGTATAACATAAAATGTGTAACAAAATAACAAATGTGTAGAATATAGGGCTAATGGGTAGGACTCTTAATAGTGTTGATGAACAGAGGGATCTTGGTGTATGTGTTAATAGATCCCTGAAAGTTGGCAATCAAGTCGAGAAGGTTGTTAAGAAGGCATATGGAGTCTTAGCTTTTATTGGTAGGGGGATTGAATTTCGGAGCCGCAACATCATGTTGCAACTGTACAAAACTCTAGTGCGGCCGCAGTTGGAGTATTGTGCGCAGCTCTGGTCCCCACATTATAAGAAAGATGTGGAGGCATTGGAGAGGATACAGAGGAGGTTTACCAGGATGTTGCCTGGTATGGAAGGCAGATCTTATGAAGAGAGGCTGAGGGATTTGAGGTTGTTTTCGTTAGAAAGAAGGCGGCTAAGAGGAGACCTTATTGAAACATCTAAGATGATTAGAGGTTTAGATAGGGTGGACAGTGATGGCCTTTTTCCTAGGATGGAGAAAGCTAGCACGAGGGGACATAGCTTTAAATTAAGGGGTGGTAGTTATAGGATGGATATCAGAGGTAGGTTCTTTACCCAGAGGGTGGTAAGGGTATGGAATGCCCTGCCTGCTGCAGTTGTAGATGCGCCAAGTTTGGTAGCGTTTAAGAGGTTAGTAGATAAGTTTATGGACGAAAAGGGAATGGTTTAGGTTAGAGGGTCATTGCTTTTTCCTAATTGGTCGGCGCAACATCGAAGGCCGAAGGGCCTGTTCTGCGCTGTAATGTTCTATGTTCTTGTCCTTCTTGTGGAAGGAGATCCTGCTCTCCACTGGAATCATAGTGGACGGGACACAGACCATGCAAAGGTCTGTTGACTTCGGGCGAGATTTTCCAGTTTTGGGGTGAGCGTGATCAGAAAATCCTGCCCATATTTAAGTTGTTGGGTTGCTGAAATACAACTTGTGGTCAGTATATATTATAACCACAATCTCTAACTCATTTCATCTGCTTCCCTTGACCTTGTATAAAGAACAAAAGATCTTTGTCCCAAGAAGATCTGACATGTTTATAAATAGCTTTCTTTCAGCATGAATGTTATATATTGTGATTTACACTTTAAGAATTCAGAAATCAATTTGTCTTTGGGTTGATGGAAACGAAAATCTTAGATATTTGGAATTAATTAAATAAATTATTTGAGCCTATCAGTTTTTGAACTTTTGCCATTTTGTCATCTACCGTTTGTAAATGTATCCATTGATTTAGATCTTTATTGGTGTTTAAGGTAGGGATTGTAATCAATATGACAAGGACTAGCGTTGTACTCCTTGCATGTAATTATAAGTTAACATATTGTTGTTTTGAGGCTGTAGTGACATTGAGGCATAGGAGCTGAGCCATTTGCCAAGGACTACCTCGCCTATTGTTCTAGCCTACTGGAATAGCCATGGAGTGGATGTGACTAATCAAGTTCCATTCTGGTCAATGGTAACTCATAAAGTTATTATAGTGTGGTTGAAAGCCAAGGTTGCTGGACCTTTTATTTGTTGGAGATGGTCACTTATGTCATTTATGAAGTTATGTGCCACTTCACAGCCCAACCATGGATGAATACCCAGCTTTGTGATGGAATAGCATGAATCACCCCAGTAACAGAGGCCGTAAAGCTCCTAAATGAAATCAAAATGCTGCCATCAGCAAGAAAGTTGGTGCGTTTCTCATTGGCATTGGTACCACTACTGAGGTGAGATCCAAATGCCTTAAGACACAAAAAATCCCCCAACTGAATCAAACTAGCCAAACATGCCAGGAGTCTGGGAATTCCGAATCAGTGATTAGCTGTTCAGCTGACATTCAAGAACACTTCCTGCTTTTCTTTCTCTCAAAATAACTGAAGCACAAATAACCCAGTCTCACATTAATGCAGGAAGCATTTCATGTTGGATCTTTTATGAGACTAATCTTTCTGAGTTATAACTGTGGATTTAGCTTTGACAGTCTCTAGTGCAACAAGAATCCAGAGAAAATCATTGAAGTCTATTACTGAAGTGCTCCTCGAAAATTTAGTTCACAACGAGGTTAATTAGATGTTCCATACAATGTTCATGTAAAGTATCTGATACAACTGATTCAGACACATAGTTTTTCTCATAACAGCATCACCTCAATGGTTGTCTCTTTCACACATATGATTGTGGAATGAAATGTAGTTCTGAAATTGTACCGAGGGCAGGAACATTAGGGTGACATAGTACACTTGGGTTTTGTGCTCGTACACAATGAAGCAGAGAGATATAAATTATAAAGTCTCTTGAATTTCCAATCTCATTTAATCATTGGAAGGCTGGTACTGGGATAACTCTCCACACACAAAGAGAGAGTTATCCCAGTACCAGCTCTTGTTATTCTATTTGGTAGTGATTGAAAATTTGGAAGGTGGCACAAATGATACTTGTCATTTGTCTGCCTAAGCCTGGCTATTATTGCAGTCTTGCTGTATTTGGGTATGGCTTCAGTATTTGAGATGTTGCTTACCATTGTGCATTCACCAGTGAACATCCCTGCTTCAGACCTTACAATTAAAGGAAAGCCATTGATAATGCAGGTTGCTTTCCATCCTTAAACTTATCTTGCTTATTCATCCAAAGGATAGGAAAAACCAAATTTACCTGATAACTAAAGAAGTCATTTTCTTCTCTCTTCGTAATTGGTTCAAACTGATCTATGCACTTTGGCAGGAACAATAAATGTGTAGAGTATAGGGCTAATGGTAGGGCTCTTAATAGTGTTGAGGAACAGAAGGATCTTGGTGTATGTGTCAATAGATCCCTGAAAGTAGGCAGTCAAGTGGATATAGTTGTTAAGAAGGCTTATGGAGTCTTAGCTTTTATTGGTAGGGGGATTGAATTTAGGAGCCGCAGCATCATGTTGCAGCTGTACAAAACTCTAGTGCGGCCGCACTTGGAGTATTGTGTGCAGTTCTGGTCCCCACATTATAAGAAAGATGTGGAGGCATTGGAGAGGGTACAGAGGAGGTTTACCAGGATGTTGCCTGGTATGGAGGGCAGGTCCTATGAAGAGAGGTTGAAGGATTTGAGGTTGTTTTCGTTAGAAAGGAGGCGGCTAAGAGGGGATCTTATTGAAGCATATAAGATGATTAGAGGTTTAGATAGGGTGGACAGTGATAGCCTTTTTCCTAGGATGGAGAAAGCTAGCACGAGGGGACACAGCTTTAAATTAAGGGGTATGAGTTATAGGACGGATATCAGAGGTAGGTTCTTTACTCAAAGAGTGATTAGGGAGTGGAATGCCCTGCCTGCAGCTGTTGTAGATGCGCCAAGTTTGGTGGCGTTTAAGAGGTTAGTTGATAAGTATATGGATGAGAAGGGAATGGTTTAGTTAGGAGGGGCATTGCTTTTTATTTTGGTCGGCACAACATCGAAGGCCGAAGGGCCTGTTCTGTGCTGTATTGTTCTATGATTTAATTTGTGGAGCTCACTGCTATCTATAAAATTCTAAGGTATATAGATGGACTTCTGAAACAGAACTCTGTATGAAATATGTATTACTTATTCCTTGTTGCCCTAAGGAGGAGGTGGTAAATCTCCTTGAATCACTCAAGTCCATGTTGTCTTGCTATGCCATTTCTAATGACAGTTATTAGAAGTCAGGCGTGAGGCAATGAGTGTGATCCACGCCTATGCAGATGCCCACTTGACCAAGGCCTGAAAATGGCCGCAATCCAAACTGCGCCTGAAATGGGCGCAATGGCAATTTAAATGCATTCACATATATTTAAATTCAATTAATGGACTGCGTGCCCAACCTTACCAGTATTTCCCCCTTTACCATCACATTTGCCCATTCAGATCTGCCACAAAACAGACCTGCTTGGCAATCCAGCTTTTGAACAGCTAAGTTCAGAGCTTCCAAACAGTTCTCTAACTCAGATCGGTGGTGGGGAGGAGAGAGGTGGGTCAGATCATTCTCTGGCTAGGGGGGAGGGAGGACCAATCATTCTCTGATTGGGCCTCCACCCTGCCCTAATCATTCTCTAGTTGGGAAATGGGGGAGGCCTGATCCATCTCTGATGGGAGATGGTGGGGGGGAGGGGAAGTCCGATCATTCTGTAATGGGAGGGAGGAAAGAGGAGAGCCAGATCACTCTCTGGCAGGGGAGTGGGTGGGGGAGGCCTGATTGCTCTCGTGTGGGTGTGGAGAAGGAGGACAGAGGCCGGATGGATCTCTGAGGGATGGGGGGGACCGCTGCCACTCTGCGGGCAATCGGTGGGGGAGAAGTGACGCAGAAGGTCGCAGTCAGTCTGGGTAGCGGGCAGGGGTGTGGGTGGTTAAGGGGAACATTTATGTTGTGGGATGGAGCGATGTCTGTGGGGGCTATTGCTCCCAAACCGCAGAAAGTGGATAAAGTGAACCAGGAGTGATGGCCAGCATTTTTTTTTCATTTTCTCACTGTGCATGCGCAGTTCAAAGTTTCAATCAGAGCTGTAGCATTTCAAGTATGATAAGCCATGCCCACTGTGCAATTCAGACTCAAGTTGTTTTTTCCAAGCTAAATGCATGCGGGAACGCCTGTGAACAGGTTTCCAAATTAGATCTGAATTGTATCCAGATTCAGCACTTACAATCAAAATGGTAAAATCTGGCCCCAAATCTCACAACCAATCAGCAAGTGTGGGCAGGCTGACAAGTCTAGAAAAGCAATGAAGAATTTTGAGATGAAGGGACCACTGCACTCAAAGACAAAAAGAGGGGTTTGAAATCCGTAGAAAAGAAAACAAGATTCTGTCTGGAAGAATGACTCCTGCCAGCACTTGACTTTCACTGTGATGCCTTCAGCCTTTAGTCTGCAGTGATTTCCCACTTTGCATTTGCCTCATTCAAACTGACAAGGTGTAGAAACAGCACAGAACACAGATACTGACTGGGAAAGTCAGAATGCAGCATTCAAGAAGCTCCTAATTGTCTTAATTAGTTTCCCAGCAGAATTCAAGAGAGTTCCCCACTTGTCACAGAATCTACTGAGTAACCTGGGTTGTGAGCAATAGGATCACTTTTTAAAGTGATTCAATTCTTCGCCCACATCCTGCGGGAAAATTCCACCCTCAGTATGGGAAACAGATTAAATTTGCATCCCGCTATTCCTAAAGTAAAGTTTATTTATTAGTCACAAGTAGACTTAAATTCACAATGCAATGAAGTTACTGTGAAAATCCCCCAGTTGTCACACTCTGGCGGGTGCATTGAGAGAATTTATTACGGGCAATGCACCCAACTTACACATCTTTGGACTGTGGAAGGAAACTGAAGTACTCGGAGGAAATCCACACAGACACAGGAAGAATGAGCAAACCCCACACAGACAGTCACGCAAGCCAGGAATCAAACCTGGTGCTGTGAGGCAGCCATGGTAACCACTGTGCTGTCCAGTGTCTGCTATGTACAAACCTCAAGCTTTTCTTAAATTTTGGAAACTGAAATACCACTACACGTATGTGTATGTGTGTGGTGTGTGCATGTGGGAAGTTGGGCAGTACTTGACCTCTGTGTACAAGTGCTATAATATTGTTGAAATAGTGGTTGCTGACTGCTACCAATAAGCAAAATTTGCAAATTACTTCCTGATTTCATCAGTAGCAATTTAACAAGTGTTGATTTTTCTGGATATATTTTAATTTCCAAGGTCCAGCCAGGCTTAAAGGGACAGAGCTAAATAAATTGTAATTCACGTGGAGTTGGGTCTATTTGGGTTTGCATGTGTCTCCTCCTTCGAAAATTTGACAGTTGACTTTGCTTCTGAGTTAGGAAAAAATCTCTATGATAACTAATGTGGAGGACTAGCTAAAAGTTAGAATTTAAGCCCTGCATTTCACTGGTATGTGACATTGGATCAAAATTTGGGCTCAAAATATCACTTCAAATTGCTCATTATAACGTCCATTTTTTTGGAAGTTACCTGGATGGCAATTTGATACCAAATAAATTGGTATCAAAATAACTGTTTATATCAGATCATGTTGTTCTGAAAACATTTTTCTTTGTTTATATTCTTTAAGGACATGGAGCTGGCTTTGTAAAAATCTTTTTTTGATTGTAATGCTGTCACCATTTCACATTGCCAGCCACACCACAGTACATGACCAGTATGAAAGGCTCTGCTCTCTCCATCTGAGTTGCTACCTAGTCTGTTTTATTAATATCGTGCCTCAGATGCATTGGTTTATTTTTCATTAGTTGCTGATCTGTTGGAATAAAACCAGTTCTTACCAGCCTTCACAGCAACATCTAATAAAACAGTAGAAGTATGTTTTGGAGGGTGTTATTGAGTGCTTAGACCAAACCTTTGAATGGGTATCAGAGATCTAATCAGAACATAAACAAGATATGGGTGGCACGGTCATACAGTGTTTAGCACTGCTACCTTACAATGCCAGGGACCCAGGTTCAATTCCAGCCTGGCATAACTGTCTATCTGGAGTCTGCTCGTTCTCCCCATGTCTACTTAGATTTCCTCCAGGTGCTCTGGTTTCCTCCCACAATCCAAAGATGTGCAGATAGATTGGCCATGCTAAATTGTCCTTTAGCATCAGGGGTTAATATGTGGGGCTACAGGGAAAGGGCATGGGTCAGATTACTGTCAGTGCAGGCTTACTGGGCTAAATAGTCTCTTTCTGCTCTGTAAGGATTCTGATATTCTCAAACCGAGTGAATTCTAATCAAATGTCTTAAAATTCTGTAAGAGTTAATTATTGAGTCAGAAAAAGACCAATTATTGTTTTAACCTGAATTTTATTTGGACCGTTTTAATTTTACTGGATTATAATAGAGACAGATTATTAGGGATTTATATATTATTGTACAATGAATACAAAATAAATTTATCGAAGATTTGATAGTTGTAGTAAGATGCTTATAGGATTTACAGATTTGTATGAAATTCAAAATCCCTGGTCATGTTTGTAGATGTGATTTTTCTTTCTCTATTTTGCCGAGATCTTGCTATCAAAATCTATTTTTGGTACGTGGGGAATGTTTCATTGAAGAAAACAAGACATTGACTATGAACTTGATTTTCTGGCATATACATTCAGCAAAATGTTAAGTTATAGCATCTAGAATCTGACTTGGAAAAACAGCTGTGATAAAGATCTCTCCTCATGTTTATTCAGAGTGGAAGTGAAATAACATCCATCATGTTCAATGCAATTCCTTATAGACAGCCTTCACATGATGAGAATCTGTTGGCTTCTCGTTATTAATTTAGTGCGCCGTGTATATTTTGACATGGAGCGTTGCTGGCCAGACTGCCTGAGAGAAACGCGGGCACTTGTGAAACCATGGAAAAATGCAGCACAGATGGAGTCTAGTCTGTGTGGCTCCCTTCAGTTGGTCCTCTCCCCTGCTCTTTCCCCGTCATCCTGGGATTTTTATTTTGCCTCTGCTTCAATCATTTATCCAGTTCTGGTTTTAAAGGTGCTCTTGGCATCCTATCAGGCAGTCCAGTCCAAATCCTAACCATTTGTTACAGGAAGAAATTTGTCTACACATTAACTCTGATTCCTTTTCTAATCACCTCACGGGCTGAAGTTGATGCCCTTCCCTGTGGCATTTAAACATTTGTGTTAATGGCAGGTGGAGATCCTGCTGCCTTCTTATGGGAGGAAGGTCAAAGGGCAATTCCACCCCCCCCCACCCAGCTGCTAACTGACCCATCTCTGGGTGGGGAGCTTGTGGGGCTTGCTTGTGAACTCCCTGATTCCCTGGTGGTGGGGGAGGGGAGGGGGTGACTGGTGGTAAGGTTGCTGGCCTTGTTCAAAGGCACTCAGTGCCTAATCAAGGGACTTGCATCAGGAATGGGGGGGAAGTTGGTGGGTGGCCCACTGAGAGCACACTCTCTCCCATTCTGATATCACTCAGGTCTAGCATTGTCATTAGATTCCAGATCATTGGTCAGGTGGGTATGTAGTAGTTGTACCCACCACCTTTGCTGGTGGCATTGACTTTTAATAGAGCTGCCAATCTCTGATTAGTCAACAGCTTTCAGAAGGTAGGACTACTGCTCCCTGGGTTCTTGATCCTGAGGAAGGCCTGTCTCTGTCTGTCTGAGTGTCTGACTCATACATAATTTGGTGAGTCTTCCCTAAAATAGGCAATGTGGGACTCTCACTGACTCTTCAACTAGCAGGCAAGGCACTCATTGCCTGCATTGATTATCATTTCTAACTCTGTATCCTCTTGTTATCAATCCTTTGAATTTTGAAAGCATTCCTCAGTATTTACTTTTCTAAATCTTAATGATATTGAATAGCTAAATTAAATCTTCTCTTAGCCTTCTCAAGTTATCCCAGATTATCCCTCTTTCTATGTCCAGTCCAATGAATTTATATCCTCCCTCAAATGCAGTGCTTAGAAATGGATATAATATTCTAATGGTTCAGCTAGTACACCCAGTGAATAACTTAGTCACACAAGTAGGAAGACACCAAATTTGATCCCATGCCAAATGTCTGTGTTGATACAGATGACTGCTACAGAAAGATAGTAGGGGTTCAGCAATGATGTGCATCATTCAATGTCAAAAATCTGCATAGGTATCAAAGGGAATTTTGGATCTGTGGATGTGTACATCAGCAATAGTCAGCATTTTCTAAGTGATAGTATGGGAGAAACCTTGGCATGAGATGGAAGAAAGGCTTGATTTTGGTTGGTTAATCTTAATCAATCTGCTCATTTTATTCCAAAGTTTCTAACACATGACCGATGCAGGAGTCATTGCTACAATCCCCTGTTGTTTGGAAATACTGGTCTACACACAAAGTTTTATGCGTTTAATAGCATGTCATTATCTAATTCACTAGTCCTGAATTAGATATCTGCATTTTGTCATGTGGATTCCAATGATGCACAGACCTGGAATGTCCTCTATATCTGTGCCAAAAGATATTGCATAATCCTTGTATAAGCCAACTGGGCAACTCAAAAGACTGCAGAATTTTGGGGTAAGTAATTACAATATGCTCAAGTTGCCTCCATCTTCGGTGGTTATCCAGCTAATACTTCACACCAACCAACCTTCACATGCAAAGCTGGTCATCCTTCCAAAGTTAATTTTCAAAGGTTTTTTGTTGTTGAATGATTCTGACTCTGTATATTCCATTCCTTTGTTCATGCATTTTTATGGTATTCATAAGTCACGTTATATATTGCAGAACTTTCCTGATTCCTACATGCTGTACTGTATGTGCATGGATGATGGTTAAATGAGTTAAAATATGCATGTCCTCTTTTAAGAATGAAAATATAGAGTATAGAATAGAACAGTACAGGTCCTTCAGCCCTCAATGTTGTGTCGAGTTTGTTCAAAACCAAGACCAAGCTACCCCCCTTCCCATCATTCTGGTGTCTTCTGTGTCCCTATCCAATAATCGCTTGAAAGTAAAAATAAAACAAAGTACTTTGTTTTATTTCGGCTAAACAATGTGTATACATGTTCTTTCTGTCTGCAAACAACAAAACCCCGTCTATTGGTATATGTAACATCTAGTGCATGTAAATGTGCCACATTGCCAGCCTGACTGACTATCTTAAATTGGTTATCCATGTAATGCTTAGCATGTTGGCACAAGTGATTAGCACTGCTGCCTGACAGCTCCAGGGGTCTGAGCTCAATGTCTGGCTTGGATTACCATCTTTGTAGAGTTTGCATATTCTCCCTGTGTCTGGTGGGTTTCCTCTAGGTGCTCTGGTTTCCTCCCACCACCATCCAAAGATGTAGGGTTAGGTGCATTGGCCATGCTAAATTGTCCCTTAGTTCCGAGATGTGTAGGTGAAAGGGATGAGCTGGGTAAATATGTGGAATTACAGGGATATGGTCTGGGTGGGATTATTGTTGGTGCAGACATGGTAGGCCTTCTGCACTATAGGGTTTCTATGTTTCACAGCAAGGATTATTTAGTAAATGTTGTCCAATCATGCAAGTACAATTAATGTTGTGCACTGTGTTTTGAGTCTTGCAAGCATGATATAAGACCATAAAATTCTTCCAAGCAGAAGGAGAGTCCTTTAAGCCTGCATCTGCAACAATCCTACCCAGGCACTATCCCTGTTACACCATGTATTTACGCTGTTAATCCCCTGACTCTAAAGGCAATTTAGCGTGGCCAATTAATCAAACTCGCAGACCTTTGAACTGTGGGAGGAAACTGGAGCGCACAGAGGAAACCAACGCCAACAAGGGAAGAACATGCAAACTCCACACAGTCACCTGAGTCTGGAATCAAACTTGGGTCCCTAGTACTGTGAGACAGCAGTGCTAACCACTGTGCCACGGTGCAACCCATAGTGTATATTTGGTCTGATATAGTGTGTACCTTGTTTGTTGTGAACGGCAGAAGGAACGTGCTGTTTGATGCAATCCACTAGTCTTTGGGATGTACAGGCCACATATCTATCTTCATTTTGGCTTGACAGCAGCATCTTGTTAATGGAAAATACCACTAGTGTTATTTGTGCATTGTAGCAGTGTGCAACAGCTAGTTGGCCACAAAATGTTAACAAAACTCTGATCTGGGCATTTATAAAGCAACACTTATTCAATACAAAAATGCCTAGACGTTTTTGAAGAAAGAATTTTCTAATTTCTAATATCAAGGAGTGAAAGTTACCAATTTCGTAACAGTTGTATTGCTTTTCAAACTATTTCTGTTTAATATCTGTATGTATTGTGCATAGTTCACTGTAATATAAAGAGCCTGCTTGGCAGCTGGCAGGTTCAGCTCATATAATTAAAAATGTTCTGTTTTTTTTTTATCCCAGAACCTAACCTTGAATCCTCTGGCTCACTGTCACCCATGAGCAATATAATGGGTAATTTCGTAATATAATATAATTATTAAAGTATTATAAAATTTGCAGATGGCATCAAACTTTGTGACCAGGTGACTAGTTTAAGGGAGATTTATTGCATTTAGAAGAATTTGGATCAATTAAGTGGATGGGCTATGAAATGCCAGATGGATTTTAATGTGAATGAATGTAAGATAATGTACATTGGTACAGGAAATATGAAATGCACTCCTTTTAACGGCCATCCATTACAAAGAATGGGAAAGGTTTTGGGGCTGATTATCAACCGCCCACTGGAAGTATCCAGTCAATGTAAAACGATTAACAGGAAGACGAATCAATTAATGAGAGTAATCCTGGGGACGTAAATCATGATCAGTTTTCTTAACCCTGCATTACTCATTGGTGCAGATAATAACATTATTCACAAATACTTCAGAGAAGAGTGTTGCAGGTTCTTCTGGGACCAAGGCTTTAAATGGCAAAGAGTTATTAATTGTTTTTTTTTTGTTGGAGAACAAATTCCTAGAATACTTGAGGGATACAGTTCATGTGGGTCAAAGTAAGCAATTTAAATTGTTAATGTAATTTGAAGCAGGATTTAGGGATACAACATAAGCATCATATCAGGAAACAGGACAGTTTTAAGTAATATATATTTGTATTTGTGGTTTTGGAAATAACT
This sequence comes from Sphyrna mokarran, assembly GCA_024679065.1. Taxonomy (NCBI): domain Eukaryota; kingdom Metazoa; phylum Chordata; class Chondrichthyes; order Carcharhiniformes; family Carcharhinidae; genus Sphyrna; species Sphyrna mokarran. The sequence continues at coordinate 62,503,366 of JAGIQG010000011.1, read as the reverse complement.
TATCGCTTGAAGCAAATTTAATTCTGTGGTATAGTTATAGTTATAATCTCAGTTAGCTCCTGTTAAACAAAGGTTCCTGCATGTTTATAGATTTTGGTTTCATGCTCAAAATGTGCCTGTGTTGTGATTAAAGGACTTATGAAATGAAAATAAACAAGGTTAAAGAAAGATTAGGCGTTGGTTAGAAAAACATTGTGTTTTAGTTTTAAGTTGGACCCAGAAGACCTTGTAGAGGACAAGAGAGCTGGAAAAAGCAGATTTCCCAATGATCCAAAGAAACCAGGGAGTTGATGCAAAAACACATCAGGAAGACAGTTAAGTTAAATGAACAAAGAAGATGGTGAACAAGGGGTGGAATGAAATAACAAGCAGCAAAAGTCCTCTGAGTTTTAAAAACAGCTGCAGTGACAGACTTAAAGTTGGGAACCAGGTATCAAAGATAAATCACAAGGTTGGTGACACCTTAAAACAGCTTATGAAGTATTGATGTCCTGTTGGCATGGCTGAGTCCTTGGAAAATTGTATAGATTCTTGAATGCTGAATGCACACAATCCAAGGAAGAGGATTACTGAAAGGAGAGATTGAAATCCTGGAAGTGAATCCTTGGTAAAGACATCAGAGAGAAAGTATTGCTTGGGGGAAGATTCCTAAGTGTGTTTTTCTGAGAGTGGAGTTCTGAAATGAAACTCATGGAAGTTATAGTTTCAATGAGGGAAGCCTCTGGGGGCATTTGAAGAAAGATCTGTGTAAGTTGTATCAAGTGGCATTTATCACTTGGTTTCAGAGTAAGGTATGTCTTACAGAGTTGGCTTATTGCTTTACATGGACTGTTTATTTACTGAGAACATAACAGTGTAAGGTGTATTTTGTAAATTGTGTTATCCTTAAAAAATGTGTTTATATCTGTAAACATATAAGTGGGGTGAAGCAGTATTATGTTGGTCAATTTTTTTCAAATTTAATAAATGTTTTATTCTTTTGTTAAACTTTAATTGTTATTCATGTTACTCTGCCGATCCATGTCTCTAGGTTTTATGGCCTGTTGAATCAGGGTTCCATTCAGGATATGACTGTCCAGTAATAGCATTGGCTGAGATGGTAACTCTTAAATACAGTTGAATTAAATGGTGTTTGTTTGGGATGTCCAAAGGGAACTGGGTGTCTTGATACACCATGTATACAGCAAGCAGGTAGGTGGTACCTTGGCCTTCATTACAAGAGAGCATAAGAACAGAAGCAAAGGTATATTACTGTGCCTTGGTGAGACCGCATAAGGTGAGTTTTGATCACCTTATCTAAGAAAGGATATACTTCCCAAACAGGGAGTGCCATGAAGGTTCACCAGACTGATTTCTGGGATGCAGAGCTCTAGTATAAGGAGAGATTGCGCTTATATTCATTGGGATTTAGAAGAATGAAAGGGGATCTAATTGAAACAATTCTGTCAGGCCTGATAGGGATGTTGTTTCTTGTGGCTGGAGGTTCTGGAACAAGTCTCAGGATATTGGATAGGCCAGTTAGAACTGAGATGAGGAGAAACTTCTTCATTCACAGGATGGTGAATCTATTGAATTCCACGGTTGTTCAGAAATAACCACACAAAGCTGTGAAGACCAAATCACTAAATATATTAAAGATTGAAGAAGGAAATTGATAGATATCTACACTTTAAAGCTGTCAAGTGGTATGGGGAGAATGCTGGAATTTGACATTTAGATAAGAGGATTAGCCATGATCATGTTGAATGGTAGAGCAGGCTCAAAAGGCCAAATGACCTATTCTTCCTATTGTCTATGTTTCTACATTGCTATGAATCCATCTCGCTACCACTGTCAGCACCAGTTGTTGTGTAGAATAGCCTCTCTTTAAAATCAGTCAATGATTTCTAATTGTTTTTTTAAAGGCCCTGAATATATCTGGTTAAGAATGAGAATAATATGTAAAAGAGTGAAACACTCTGTACAATATGCTCATTACTGCATTTTCAGGAGCATGAATTTGGCCAGTTATATTATGAACGTTGTAATAGATTAATATTGAGATGCTTTTGGTGCTTTGCTATAGAATGTTGGAAAGGAACAATTACTTAGTTTTATTTTGTCACTGCTATTTTCTGTTATTGACTTATCTTAGATTCTTCACAACTAATGCTCTGGAAAGCAAACACAGTTAACGTTTCAAGTCCAATATGACTCTTCTTTGAGTCACATTTGACTGTTAAGTCTGTCTCCATAGATGCTCAGTAAGAAGTCTCACAACAGCAGGTTAAAGTCCAACAGGTCTATTTGGTAGCACAAGCTTTTGAAATGTCACTTCTTCACCTGAAGAAGGAGTGTCATTCCAAAAGCTTGTGCTACTAAATAAACCTGTTGGACTTTAACCTGCTGTTGTGAGACTTCTTACGGTGCTTCCCCCAGTCCAAACTGGCATCTCCACGTCATGGCTTCCACAGATGCTGCTAGACTTTATGTTTTATATGCTTTCTTCACTTTCTATTTTTATTTCAGGTCTCCATCATCTGCAGTATTTTGTTTTTAACTTAAAACAATGGCTGAGTAAATTATATGTGGCTCGTTAAAGAAGTAACCTGACTTATTTAGTTTTTCTATTTGCATATACTATGCACCAAAGCAAAAATGGCACCCTTGCATTCTGATAACATTTCAGATTTAAGACTTATTTCCCATGGAAAACTGATGCAGGTTTTAAAAGAATACGGTAATTGGAGGCACAATGGATATGATTTTCCAGTTGCACTCGCCCCAAAACTAGAAAATCCCGCCCAAAATCAACAGACCTTTGCAAGTTTAAAGGATACTGTTGGTTCAAAAGGCAGGAAATTGAACATCAGTCATTCTCTCTTTGGATTAAATAAAGTTGCATAAAGTAATGAGACAAATTTGCAAATGAAAGGAGATGCTATTAGTTGTTGCAGGCTCACTACGGTATAAAACAATTCAAAATTGATCCAAATTTTACAATGAAAAAAAGTAATCGAATAAGAATTTCTTCACGTTACCGGTATATATTTTAGTCAGCTAACCTTTTTTTTAAATTTTCATGTGTGACCAGTTGAATATTGTAGATATTTTCTTCATCAGTGCTATTCAATGCACTTGGTCCTAGAAATCAAATAATTCATCTTTAAATGGTTTCATCTCAATAATAGCATATTTTCATTATACTGTAAACTAAATGATTACAACATTGAATACTGTATGATGTACAAATCTGCTGTTTCTTTGTCTTAATCATGATAGTTGGCTGCGGGGGGGGCTTGGAATGATACCATTTTAACAGCTTTGATCAGTCAGAAGGTCGAGAGCAAGGACTCGCTCTAGAGATTTGAACCCATAATCTTGACTGACATTTCATTGCAGAACTGAGTATTGAATTGTTGGATGAGAGGTTAAACTGAGGCCTTTTCTGCCTACTTCAGTAGATGCAAAAGATCTCATAGCAATATTTGAAAAAGCTGAGGAAAGTTGTGGAACATCACCAAAAGGGGGATTATGTATGGGGCCTGCTATGTGGAAAAACTGACTTTTGCTTTCATGACCACACTTACTGCAATCAAAATTATTGTATTGAACGTGAAGCACTGTGGGACAGCCTAAGAATATAAAAGATGCAATATTCATTCAAATTATTTTTTATCGGCAGTCATCAAATTCAAATTGATATTTATTTTTGAAAACCTGCAAGGCTTTTGTTTCCATTGATAAAGTGAAAGCATTCAGAATGTTCACCCAAAAAACAAATGTATATGAATTAGTTCAAAACAAATGGTCACTTTTTCCTGATAATTGAGACTGTTACAATATCATAAGAGATGCTCATGTAATTAAGCGCATACCTCTACCACAAATACAAGATCTAAGTAGGTGCACGTTAATCTTTCTAAAATATTCATCCTTAATGTTAATAGTGAGTTTCCTATATTGTTTATCTTGCTTGTAGTCCTCTATCTCTCAGACAATCTCATCGGTAGAATTTGTTTACTGTGGATCTGATGCTATTTGACGTTCAAAAAATATGCCATGGTTTAATAAAATAATGTGAAGAATCCAAATACTACCTTCAGTTCTTTCCAGGTTAAGTACCAAATACGCTCAGGATATTAAAGATTGGAGGAAAGTTTTTACAGATCTTGCTGGTGTCAGATATAGCTCGGCTGGTAACCTTCCCACCTCTGAGTCAGAAGGTTATAGGTTCAATTCCCAATGGAGCATGGAATTCAAGAATGATATGCTTTGTATATGGAGGGAGTGCTGTATTTTGGATGAGATGCTGCATGCCCCTTCAATGGACATCAAGAATCTGTGATACTGTTTTGAAGGAGAACAAGAATGTTACCCCTCATACATCATCGTAAAAAA